>JAPWDM010000042.1:40000-692500 GCA_035578155.1 Brachynemurus nebulosus | reverse complement strand
AATTGCGTTATTATTGGAAGAGGAAAAATTTTCTTTTCAGTGTGCATACTTTCTTCTTTCTTTTCTTTCTTGCGGCATACTTCTTTTGATTACCACCAAATTTCTTATCAGTGTGATTGTGGAGAAATGTACATAACCTAATAAATTCGATTAAATGTTTGTTATTCAGATCTTATATAATTAATAGAAAATGTTTATTTTCTAACAAATTTGATTAATTTTTCGTTGTTTGTACTTCATAAAACGTATACAATGAAAGTTTACAAATAAATTCTAGGAATTTTGTTTGTACGTTTCGAAACATGCATTCATACTAGCCGCGCAAAGTCAACAGACACGTTCCAGCACAGACAAAATATTCTCCTCGAGAATACTGTGCGAGCACTGTCTGTCACTGTACGTGTCTGTGCGCTTACGTTACGCTATAATATGAATACACCCATAAGAAAAGCATTAAACAATATTTGTCGTGTCTGGCACGATACGTGTCTGTTACGTTTAGTATCTGTAGATATGAATGGACCTTAAATCATAACGTTTACAATGTGATATGTAATATAACGAGACAAGACACATAGATCCTGTGACAGATGAATGAATGCTTTGTACGATAACGAGCGGTAACAATATATAATAATACTAAAGTATCTTGAATACAAGAAACTCGTAGTGCGTATCAACTCTATACATACGTTAATTATTATTATTCATCAAGAAGAAAAAGTAATTGTAATCTGTACATACGAAAAGTAGCTGTTCGCTTCTCAATAAGATTAAACTTTCACAAATCCGTACTGCGAATTTCTTATTTGACGTTTCTTAAGAGGAAATAATACTCATATAAAAATATAATATAGGTACATATTAGTAAAGTTGAACCTTTTTTTATGCGCTGAATAGGGACCGCATAAAAAAAGATCGCACACATACACAAAAAAAAAGAAATGCAAACTGTTCGGTCCAGACTGTAAAAAAAAATTTTCATGGCGTGGATCGGGACCACATAAAAAAAGTTTCATAGAAAATACATGACTTAGAACGCTCAAAACCTCACGATTGCCTTAGAAGTTGCTTTTCATTACTTCATTTTTATAATATTGTGGTAATATAGGGATACTTAAATGCATTTATTAAAAAAAATACTTAGTGCCGATGCACACATGCGTTTTTTTTACCGTTGCGTGCACGCTGCGGCTCCGCGCGGCACCGCAAGTATGTGTGCATCAAACAATTTTACGCAATGTACTTTATAACCGCTGCGGCGACGCATCGTGCACGCAGTGTGCAAAAACCGTATGTGTGCATCACATTTTGCGGTGCCGCTGCGGCCACGCAGCGTTAAAAAAACACATGTCTGCATTGACACTTAATGTTAGGTACCTATCATTCTCTTTCACATAGTGCATAAATGTCAAACTGACCCAAAATGGAGTTAGCAGCTTTACACTCTAAAGTTCTAAACAGACGATTTAATTATACATATTTAATAAGACAAAATTATTCTCGAAAAGAAACTTAAACTCTTTAAGCTTTCGGAACATTGTATTTGTAATGTACTTGTAATGATTAATTTATTATGTAATAATTCATTATACCTGCTATTATTTTACTATCAAAAGTTACTTTAAAATTTATGCAATATCCTTATGTAGAATATATGATCTGGACAAAAAAAAATAGAAAAGGATATTGATCCCGAGTTGGTCTAGTGCCTAGTGGTGAGCAACCTCCGCTTCTTGTCTGGTAGATCGTGAGTTTAAAAACAACCGGGGGAGATACGTCATCTACATTACCATACCTCATTATCTATCAATAATAATTCATACCTACATCAAAATCAATAGTACCTATACTACAAAGGTGCATATGACCTTAGCTGTTGCGCACCTAACCAATAGAAAAAAAAAAAAAAAAACAAGGATATTATACCAATCGCTCGAGAAAACGTAATCCGTTTTTTTTTTTTTTTTTTTTTTTTTTTTTTTTTTTTTTTTTTTTTTATTTAAAAGCTGTAATAAAATAAAGTAATATGTTAAACTTTGTAAGCATACAAATTCTTCTGTAAACTGCTTAGTGAAGTATTGTTGGCATTTAAAGTTTCCATTTTACGACTCTTTTCTAAAAAATATTGAGCTATTAACTTACGAATATTTACTTAAACAAAAAAAAAAAGTAGAACAATTCATAGCGATAACACTAGAAGGTGGGTTCTTCGGTTTGTATCTGCCACAAATGAATTTTCGGAATACTAAAGAAATAGAAAAATAAGAAAATTTGAAATATATACCTACTTACACATACAGTATATATTCTCCATTTTAAAGTAAAATATAAAATTTTGACATAACAATGATACGATACGAAGTTAAGATAAAGGATATAGCTAAAGGTTGAAAGTTGATCGAATAATATTATGTTACGATAAAACTTTGTGTCGCAACAACAGCACACAACGCAACGCAGCGGTGAAACACTCAATCCATTTAATCTAATCATATTTTCCTGTCTCTATTGTGAAAGTTATAACAGCTATCATATTACTTACTATAAATACATATACATACATATGAGTGTAAGTGTACAGTGTCCCGCCATTGAATTAGAAACACAAGTAAATAAAAGAATCTACTATTATAGAGTTCATTTCAAATAGCTTGACCCTTTTTCTTATGTAAATTCAATAGTAACAAGGTTCAATCCATTTGAAATGGACTATACTTATGGTATATAATATTGATAACAGAAATCATTTATTGCATCCTCACTAATTTTTACACATTACCGAAGATCGTAATATTCCCCACCCTGTCTCTAATCTTATTCTGAAAAAAAATCAAATGTTTATGATTATTTTCTAATTTTTCTGAGCAATTCTTTTGATTATCCCAGTGGAAAAAAATTACATCATATATACTCGTATATATCGTTGCAACTGTGTTTCAATAAGCTTTTTTTGATATATTCAAACTTTTATATTTGATCTCGACAATTAGGCCACCGCATCGCATTATTTGCGTGCCAGTTCTACAAAATAATTAATTATATATTTCAAAAAATTGGCTCATTTATTTTTAAAATTAGCAGAAAACTGATATCCTAAAAACTAAGTGGATCGAAGTATTCTGAACTATGTTTTTGATTTTCATACACTATTTTGTTTGTTAAATGATGTAGCATATTGGCTAATTATGTTTGCAGCATATTATTTCTTATTTTTACCATTTCAAAAACCTTTTTTTTTTTTATTTAGGAAGGAAAATAAATAGAATAATTTTCCAATTTTTACTGCAGCTTATTTATGAAACAGTGTTATTAGTTTACAAATTAGAGAGAGAATGGCAATTTAACCACTTTTTAATAAAATAAAAATAAAATAAATGTATCATAAATTACAATAATCACAAGAAGTCACTGACTTTGTTTCCATTCACACCCTCCGCCCTCACACCTGATAAACCCTGTTTTACAGTTTATAGAGACACCTAAATGTAATTTTTTTACTAATGCTTCTAATTCAGTTACTGAATACTGTATATGTGTAGGTATTTATATATATATATATATATATATATATATATATATATATATATATATGTATATATATATATACATATATTTATATATATATATATATATATATATATATATATATATATATATATATATATATATATATATATATATATATATATATATATGCTCGTTTATGTTCAACATAGCAATATGAATTGAGTTGCATATACATAAAATAATATTATATAGCGCGTTACAATAATATCTTGAGGAAGAATGCTTAATGTGTGCGCTTTGTTGCAAATAATAACATCCTTTTCACTATTCTCTCTATCTGACTGTGTGGTGCTTTCGTTTGCCGTGCTCGCTGTACATCTCGTCGTCGTACCCACTAATTGCTCATTAAAAGTTATTATTGACGTAATTATGTTTATTTATCTGATATTTTTATTTCGTATTGTACAAAAACAATGTGTGTAGTTCAAGTTGAGAGATCATTAAAGTTTTATAATAGTGTTACTAAGCATTTGAAAAAAATAATCCATCTAAGAATAAGTACCTACCAGTAATGTGTATGTATAGTAATAAAATTACAAAAAAGCTGGTGGTAAAATATAGTTTTTTAAAGACACACTAAGTATATAAAAATAATAATAATGGCTTTATACTGACATTATTTTCCACTTAATGCTTCAGTTTTAAAATTGCCACTTAATTACATTATTGTTATGTTTCTGGTAAAATAGTTCAGCGGGTGGAAAGATACTGATAGCAAAGGAAAACCAATTTCTACATTTTTTTAAAAATGTATATCTTATTCATGTAAAACCATGACGAAACCACATGGTTTAGCTGACATTTCTATAGCAGACGATATCATCTGTCTTTGCTGAAGACAAACATCTTGAATCAGCTTAAAAATCTAAGAACGCAGTTGTAAGTCTTTCTTATTTCATAATTATTTGAAACTTACTGTGGAGTGAAGATTGGTTCCTATCAGTCTAGATCATTTGATTGATTAGTATATTATACTATAAACAGGTTAGCCAGATTCGCTAGTTTTGTGATCCCATTTTTAAATGTATTTTTAACTCTGTGACGTAGAATCTAAGTATTAAAAAATTCCAAACTGAGTGTGTTTATGCGATATACGTACACATATACAGGCATTTACTACTGAAATAAATTATTTGAAAGAAAGGTGTTTATAAACGTGTTCTTTCGTAAATCGAAAATAACTAAATTCGTCTTGATGAAGATGGGTTGGCCAATATTTCCATAGTTTCAAACAACATCTACTGCCCGTTTTCAAATTATATTTTTTACTTACAATTAGTTGAACGCCACCGACAAAATACATATATGAAAATTAAAGCATTTTTTATGTATTTGCCATGGTAATAGTAGGTTTGTTTACTCTTTTAACTACGGAAATGGCTTAGCTGTCGTAAGGTGTTGTAAGAAAAATGGGTATAGGACAATAACATGTAACTAACTGACCTAGCTCTCTAGCAAAGAGTGTCAGACTGATGTATCTTGGGTACAGGCCCGGTTTTAAGGAGGAACAAACCGGGGCCCCTGCCTCGGGTGTCAGCGCCAGGGGGCGCCAAAATCATACTAGGTCGGTCTATATCAAATGGTCTAAAAAAAGTTGGTTGCTCGACCATTTTAGAAAAAATTAATATTCTTTCAGTTGTTTCTATATTATATTCGAAGTATTGAGAACAATTTTTTAAAAAATTATCTTGAACCGTTTAAGCGTGGTAGCCATTTTTGTTTTCCAATTTACGGTGATTTTTGTGTTTGCAGTCATTTATGCCAATGCACATATTTCATAAACCGTTCATCCTATAAAACCATTTTAAAGGTAATAATTGTCTATTTTAAGTGGTGTCCATATTTAACCTGTTTTCGTGCCTTCCATTTGCATAAAACTTTACCTAAAATTGGATATCAAAATTTAGCAAAATTCACTTTTTGAGCATTTTTTTTCTTATAGAAGCAATGTTTTAAACCACTTAATATTTTTTTATGAGAATAGCTGTATACGGGAACAACTACCCATTATGAAACAAATACACACTATTTGTACTGTGAAACTTGTATCCTTTAATTTTTACAAACTTCCGAAAACTGACTTTTTTCCAAATTTTGGAATCTTGCGCTCCTGTATCTCTGATGGGACTGGTGATAAAAATTTTGAATTTGCACAACTTGTAGTGCTTTCGGAGTAGATTTATTAAAATAAAACATCAACTTGTACCTATATTGACCCTTTACAAAACCCTGAATTTATATCATTGTCGCAACGGAAAAAATCGGAGTTTTGTAAAGGACGTACATACTTATGAGTTTTTTTGACAATTTATGTTAAACGTTGGAGAGGGGGGGCGCCATTTTCAAGTTTCTGCCCCGGTTCTAAAAAATGGTAGATCCGGGCCCGCTTGGGTATCAGTAACTAATAAGAGCCTAATATAAAAGCATTTGCAAATAGCTCCAATAAAAAAACCACTCGGCTCAAAGGTTACAAAGAATCAAAATTTGTTTTGCCTTTTTAGGAATAGGTTGGGATATTTTTAAGAGAGTATATCGGGAAAATTGCGGCGAACTGAAAATTTTAAGACGTTTTAGAAATTTTTCGAAATTTCGCTTCCAGTTCTTACCAGATGAGAAAGTTTGTATTTTAGATCACCCAAGCAGCATTTTGAAAAAAAACCGACTGTCAGTTAAAGGTACGCTACAACTTTTACTTTGCTGCAAAATTCAAAAATTTTTCAATTCTAATATCAAAAACGCCGTGAGCAGCGGGGCCCCATCACGGTAGTCGAATTTTCCCCTTCATCTTCGGTATTGAAAGTCTACAAGCGAAATGTGATTGAAAGTCTACAACCGAATTGTCATTTTGTTGGTTTCAAAACTGGTGATGAGTGTTCGGCTGATCGAGCCTTTAAAAAAAGGTTTTAAGTATTTAAGGGCTGTATCTCAGTAAATTTCAATTTTGTGCCGAAAACAGGTAGCAGAAAAAAAACCAACACAATTCGTACGAGGACATTCCTGCCCATGTTTATCCGTTAATTGCCTTTATGTTTTAGTTTTAAATATTAAAAAAGGACCTTAAATAGTAAACTGGAAGGCCTTTATAAAGATATTTTTTCTTTCAAAAAAAAAAAAAAAAAAATAAATAAATAAATAAATAAAAAATAAAAAAATATTTTATAAATAATAAAATAAAAATCCAAAATTCCTACTTTATATGTATGCATACATATAGAATTACCTATATGTAATATAATATGTATGTATGCAACTACCTATATGTATGTATTGCTTTTGTTAAAAAAGTAAATTCATTTTTTTTTAAATTTTTTAAAATTACTATTCGCCTACTGTGTGTTAGAATAAAAGTAATTCATTTAAAACACATTTAACAATAGCATTCAATTCCGATGTAAAAATGGAAGAAGTGGGGGGAAAAGTAATGTGGACTCCCTAAAAGGTACTAGCTGGATTCTAACTGAATACACGTACAAAATTTCAGCCCTCTAGGTTTCCTTAGAGCGTCTCTAGACGTGTTAGAAAACAAGCAAAAAAATTAAGGAAATATTGGCGTAAAAATCGTGGGGGTAAGGGTTAAAAGTTGAAACCCCCAAAAAACAGTGTCTGGCTATTAGCTTAACCTGTACACAAAATTTCAGTCCTCTAGGTTTATTTGGGGAGATTTTGACCCGAACGAAACTGTTAAAAAACAAGAAAAATCATGTTCTTTTGGGTATAAAAATGGTGGCGGTAGGGTTTGAAAGTCGAGACTCCCAAAAGGCACCCCCTTGATACTAACTCAATCCGAATACAAAATTTCAGCCCTCTAGGTTTATTTGGGTGACCTGTGCGAGTGGTACAAACTTCGAAAACGTCGAAAATGCATGAAATTGTAGCTTAAAAATGAGGGGGGCTGGGGGTAAAATATTAAAACCTCCAACAAGCACAACCTAGGCACGAACTTTATCAACACACCAAATTTCAACCCTCTACGCTAATTCTGGGGGGCTGGGGGCCTGTTAGATCCAGCGAAAATCGTTTTTCCCCCCTCTACTCCCGCCAAAACATCCTAGGAAGCTGAATTTTGGATATGTTGTAGATAATTGACCGAAACATTATTTAAAACCGGATTGGAAAAATTTTATTGCTTTTCCGCCCCCCACCACCCCCTTAAAGGTCGGGTCAGAAAAAAAATTTGCCCAAAATTTGACCCCACTTTGATAGTATGAGGTGCCTCGAAAATGAGCCCCATTTACCAAATTTCATCTCTTAACTTCCATAGGGGGGCCCTACACAAATTAAAAGGTGGCGGGAATATATAGCTCTTATCGTATAGACTGTATAAGTCTAATTTTTCGGAGAAAATTCGACAAAAAATGAGGGTCTAAAACAACACGAAAAATTTCAAATTTCTTAAATCACATAACTTATGAAAATATTTATGCCTTAAAAATAATGAGGAGCTTTAGTAACATCTTTCATCCAAGTTTCATCGATTTTCATAAATAAGGTCCGACAGTTATGGGAAAAAAAGTTTCCAATTTTTACAAAAAGTTAACACATTACGGTCATAACCCATATGACAACTCTTGGCAACAAACGTCACACTCGGGATTGAAACTTACACTTTAGTTCCTTGGTGTATAACATACTAGTTACCAAGCATTAAATAACTTACATTATGTCCCATTTTTTAGTGACGCAATCACGACACTCCTGGCGTTGCTTCACGTCGCACAGTTTGGGAACCCCTGGTTTAAACCAAAGATATTTAAATTATTGGTTCGTATTAATATTCTTGAGCCACTGTATCAAGTGCCACTTACTGAGGGCAGTAATATTGAGGTTATAATTAGATACTAAAACTTACTTGAACTAGCTGCAATTAAAAGCAGAACAGGAAACTAAATTTATAGTTGCGACAGGATCATTTGTATAAAGGTACCTACACACGTAACTGCAAGCTTGACAAGCATGCATGATCAAGCTTTTTGTACAAGCATGCTTGAGCGTTTGTATGATAATTTTGCACAATCATTTTGATTGTACAAGCGGCTTGAAGATGAATTGAATTTCAATTATGCATGCTTGAAGACGTTAATTTGCGCAAGCAAAACTGAGGGTGTGTACCAATGTGCAAGATTGTAGAAGCCGATATCAATCTTGTATGAGATCTGTTTGTTTTACCTTAGTAGTGGCTTTTGGACAGTTCTGAGCCATTCCTTTAAAGAATAAGATACGTATAGCATACCCTTCATGTATACGTACATAATAGTGATAGCGTACTCTTTGAGAAGTGGTACGTACAGAGTACATGTAGAAGACTTTGTTACCTAACTTTCGACAGCAGCTGAATGAGTGGTGCAACAATATTCTGTTCAATTGAGTTTTCCCTGGGATCAAGTTTAATGTTACAAAAAGGGTTCATTATAGTAAAAATTGGCAATTTCAGTTAGTGAAACGTGAATCGTTCTGCAAAATCGGGAGGTGGGGAGGTGGCCCCGAAATGCCCATATTGCTACTACTTCGATTCATCAAAAATGAAGACAGTTTTGGAATTAGAAATTGGATACATATCATTGCCGGCGAAATTTGACAATTTAAATTAGCAGATGTCCGCGTTTTAGTTCGATCTAATTACATAATCAAATTTAGCACCTGACCAGTCAACCAGTCTAATAAAGTAACATAATTAACGTGAATTGTTCTAATGTAAGCAGACTAAATGTCCTTGGCCGCGAAATGTTGTGGATGGATAATCATATGTTAGCACAGTAATAGAATTTTACGTTCCATGTATTACTGCAATAAAGTCGCAAGACATATTTTTTTAATTACATATGTTATAATTTTATGCAATGGTAGGGATAGTATTCGCTTTAACGAAAAAAAATTCCAACGTACTTCTCTTTATGCAGGCTCAGCAAGTTCTATATGAGAATATAATTTCATTTCCTCTGATCTTTATATAGCGAACTAATTTATATACTGATTTCGTTTTTTCTACTTAATCATTTTTTACAACATTTTGTATCGACCTAGTTGTATGTTAATATTTATAAGACTGTATATTTTGAAATAAAATTTTTGTATTACTTGCATAGGTTAGTCTTTCTTAATTGTTATTTTGAATTATTTTAATATTGTTATATAGTGTTACTCAGTTAGGAAATAAGATTAGCGTGTAAAGAATTAATAAAACTAGATACTATATTATTTAGAGGTAAGTATAGAATTCAGTTAATATAAATATTTATAAATATTTTTTTGACTGAAAGTAATGTTATAAAATTTTCTAATTTTTCAGGTAATAGTAAAATGAATGTTAACGATTTAAGTGATAATGACTCCATCGATTTAGAATATTCGTTTGAGTCAATTTATTTCTTTGCCTATCGAAAATAAATGTATATATATATATATATATATATATATATATATATATATATATATATATATATATATATATATATATATAGCAGCGGTTTGTAGTATAGCTGCATTTGTTTGTGTAAGGCAATACAAAGGCGGATTTGCCACAGACCGCTCTAGTCCATGATGCATAATAATATGACCTAAAGCATTATTAATTCATCTGAATGGTGCTAAAATTCAGTAATATCTGTAGTGGTACAGTCATATTTGTTTGAATAAAGCAATTAAAAAAAAAATTGATAAAATTACAAAATGTTTTGTTTTTGTATTTTTATTATATTTAGGGTAAAAACCCCTATACTCGAACACGATTCAATACTCGAACAATTTTAATATTTTATATATTAATGAAGTTACTTCTGAAAAAAACCGATAAATATCAAAACTGTTTGAGTATAGGGGCTTTTACGTTATGTATATAAACTAAAACTATTGTATTAAAAAATATGGCAGTTAAGTTTAATGTTTCTTAGCATTAGGGTGATTCAATTTAATATTTTCGCCGATGCTGTGGTTGCGTCCTTTCTTCTTTACTTCAGAGGTAGTAGTCCATTCACTTTGTATTCTAAAAGAAGACTGACAAGGAAAGGTTCTGATCTATCAATTTTGATGAAACTTCGTATACGTGTAGTACAAGCAAAAATAACGGACCCTTATTTTTCTTTTATCTGCCACCGTCGCCATTTGAGGGGTGAAATCACCCCTCAAAGTTACTTTATTCATACAGACACGGCTGTATTACAGAGTAACTTCTGTCTGTGCTGCAGTCGTCTTTGTATTTACTCGTCCCGGTCGGATGTATACATACGATTTACAAGTTAATTGATAACATTAAATTCCCATAAGGAAAACGTTATGTCACAAGAGTGTTCTGGATAAACGTATTTATATTTTTGGAAATTTTATTTTATAAAATAATTTTTTCCACCAAATTATCTGCACTATTTCTTCAACAGAGTATTCGTTCCGTGTTTTTATCATTTTTTTATTTCCAAACAAAAATTAAAAATGCCTTTTGAATTTACAAAAAATGTGAATGGCTTGAAAATTGTGACATTCATTTCTTTATTTTACTGCATTATTGCTGTTAAAGTGATAGTGTCAGCAGTTACAATCTTAAATTGCTATACTTATTATTTTCAAAACACTCTTGTGAAGTAACGTTTTGCTTATGAGAATCCAGTGTTATCAATTAACATGTAAACCATATGTATACATCCAAACGGGACACCCAGTATATGTACTTCTATTTAGGAACACCAGAATACAGATACATGTACAGATAAACGTGTCTCTCTCCGGCAACTCCGCTACTCTTAAAATTTGTTTTCATTTGAAAAAAAAAAAATTAATTATATTTTTTTTATAGTTAAAAATAATATTTTTAATAAACACTTAAACACAAACACTTGAGAAAAAAAAATCGAAAAACTCTTTTAAATTGTGTAACAACAATTTTACGAAAAAAACTAAGTTAAGAAAACTCATGCTTTTAATGTAAGTCGGACTAACAAAACTTTCCTATAAAAAACTTTTTTCAAGTTGAAATACAGAAGCATAAATGAATATGTATGTATATATGGCTACATTTAACTTTGATTAAACAAAACGAAATCTGGGCGTACACTTCAAAGGTAACTGATTAAAAATTGTTTGTACACGATATAAAATTAAGTAATTTGTAACCAGACAGAATGAAAATTATTGCTGATTTAAAAATTTTGAACATTTTAAATTTATTAAATTAGACTTTTTCATTTCTTCCTCTAATTATTTAGGAAACGTACAGCTATAAAAGCTATGTATTTTTTTTCTTATATTTTAAAAATTAATTAAGAATTATAAATGCTCATGTTAATTTAATTAAAAAGGTAAGAGTCAAGAAACTTTAAAAAGGAAAGACCGTAGTCGGATAAAAAAGGGGAAATCTGCCCTGGCCTGTATCATTTCTATTTATTTTTATTAGATTCTTATGAATGAATGTAGTGATTTAGTCAAGTTCAATCCTTAATTATAAATCGTTTAGGTACAGGTAATACTTTTTTGAAATGTTGCCAATAATATTTACCTTTTGAACGGTTTGATCAATTTTACTGAAAAAAAAAATACATGTGATAAAGGCCACCGGGATATATTTAAGAAAAAATTTTGGAAAACTTAAAAAGATTAGAATATCGAAAGGAAATATTTTTTGCGTGTCTTTTAAAGAATTAAAGCTTGCATCAGAAGTTGAAAAATCTTTTTGTTTTTCATATAGCTAAATTGTTGCCAAATTGTTCCATTGAGATTAGTGTTTACTCCAGAAACTTAATTATTTAGTGTTTCTAATGTGTTCCATCTAATTTAAAAGTTAAATATTAATTTATTAAACACACTGAGTTTAATCATTTGTATTTAATATAGTAAAACTGCAAATATGAATGACGCAAAACTGACGAAATTAAAGCTATAAAATATAGGATTACAAACATATATAAAAAGCATGCAATAATGTCTCTTACAAAAAAAAAAAAAATATTCCGTGTCTCCAAAAGTGGTTGAGCTGGCACAACCACTTTTGATCGGACGCAAAATAATCCTCTTTTCCTCAAAATCATAACTAAAAATAAGTTGATAAATATCAAGATAATTACTTTTCGAACGTTATAATTTGAAAGTTTACGGGTTTCTCTATAGTCTATAGTAACAGATTACACTTATTTATATATGATGTCTTCTTCTAACAGCAAAACAGCACTTTGCTTCGGATAAAAAAATAAATAAATAAATAAAAGGATTTGCTTTGTTTGCTTAACCAAAAATAGCGAATGGAAAATTCATTCGCGTAATAGTTGCGACAGATGGTGTTACCTAGCAAAAAATATAAAACTGTTTAGAAATTACTATTAGTTTATTTGCTAAGTAGATATTTATTCCATCAATTTCAATAGTGCTAAGTTACCTCCCTATGTACAAAGTAGTCCCATTTTACGGTATATAAAAGCATTTATGCTTTGTTAACATTTTACGATCGGAGTACACTATATCAGTGATAGCCAGAACAACCTTAGAGGCCGGTCGCGATCAGTGATCACACATGTATACAATCTTACCGTAAACACTTACAGACATAAAAATATAATTTTATATTTATAATTTATTTTTTAATTTTGAAATAGTGTTAATAATAACAGACATAAAATATATATTTCCGGAATCAGTAAATTGTCTGTTAAATATCCAGAGAGAGAATATAATTCTATCAACTATGTCCCACACGTTGTAACGATAATATAATTTAGTTTCTATATTTTGTCTCACCTCAAATGGTTTGTCATCCAACCAACAGTATCATTTAATTACAAAGGAAACAATAAAGTTATCTACTAAATAATGTTAGTTTTCTTTTCATTTGAATATTGTGTCTATTGACATATAAAAAATAATTTTGCATGCAATAAATGTGTATTCGAAAAATTTAAGTTTTCTATGACGGCAAATATATATATATATATATATATATATATATATATATATATATATATATATATATATATATATATATATATATATATATATATATATAATTATATATATATATATATATATATAATATATATATATATATATAATTATATATATATATATATATATATATATATATATATATATATATATATATATATATATATATATATATATATATAATTATATAGTCGAATGCCCGTTATAAGACTAGTCTAGGGGACATAGGGGAAATTTTTATCGGAATTTAAGTGTCCTCACTACCGCGCACTTAATCTTGTCGCTCGACTACTCCTTGTAAGACTATTTCAATGTAACGTTGCATTCCTATAATTAGTTTATAATTTCAACAATTTCAGCATAGTCTTATAAGGAGTGGTCTGCTGGCACAGAACTCGAAAAAGTGATTAAGTGAGGGAAGTTGCAACTGCTGATTGAGAGGAAGAGTCTTAAGAAGCAGTCTTATAACGGGTATTCGACTATATATATATATATATATATATATATATATATATATATATATATATATATATATATATATATATATATATATATATATATATATATAGAGGATGCAAACATAATAATAAGCCACAGGTGCTATTTTACGTGCTCTTGAGCGCGTTTTACGTTCAGAAACTAGACTTCGAATAACTCTAAAAATCAAGTATATTCTTGAGATATTTTGTAAAAAGAACAAAAGGAAAACTTAAATTTTCTTTTTCGTTCCAAAGGTATTTCCCCTTTAACAAAACTAAAGATGAAAATGATCATAAATAATAAACGACGAATTACTGATTTCTGAAAATTGGTTTAACCTATTCTACTATCACATTTTTTTATCAAGTTCAGGTTCTACATAATTATAGCAATCACAAAAAGTCTGTGAAAAAACTTAAATATTTGGAAACAGAAGCAATGGGAAAAAGGAAACGTTAATTTTGTTACCATTAAAAAATATTTTTCGTCATTTTTTTCATTTAAAACTCCAAATTTTATAAAACCGTTTTCGCGAAAATTTCAATATTTAATAATATTCTATCCCTTTGTATAATATTTCCACCAGTGACGTACCATATTGGATGTATATTTAATTATCCACAAAACTGTACATTCCCCTGTGTTCTTTCTCCTCTACAGAGCCACCATTTGGTAACATTGAGCATAAATAAATCAATCGCTAAAAAAAAAAAAAAAAAATCGTCCAAACGTATTTTCATTTCATTCTATAAATGAATAATGTCAAAATTAGTTTTCCATACAAGACGCAGATTGTAACAATAAATATTATTAAAGCGGGGTGAAGAGACCACATTATCAACCATCATTAACTTACTCTCCTATCAAACTGAAGCTTCACATACACATCCACGGACCGAACGGCATCGGCAGCCAAACCGGCACGTTGTAATGCTCGTAGCAATTTAATATAAAATGAATGTAGACGAAAAACGAGGGATAATTTTTTCCCATATTTTCATTATCAGTAAACAGTTTTTCATGTTCAAACGCTCGCTGTATATGCGACGACAACGAAAACACAACGCATGTGTTGAAAACGGGAAACACGATCCCCGGAACAAGAACGCACAAAAAATTAAAATAAAAAAAACAAGTGAGTAATCAATGTCAGTATCTGTAGGCATATCAATCACTTATACGTTTTAGGTGATAACGAAAATCTAATCGTTCAATAAATCACTAAAAATATGCTCTCTTAACGACTTCTTGCACTGCAATACACACAGCGGGGAACAGAGAAACAAAAACATTACAAAAAAATGTAAATACTTCTACAATAAAAATACTGAAATTCTTATTATCATATTGTAATGGGGAAGTTAGTCTTAATACTTTACAGTCAAGCACTTACACAATAAACTTCCCCAGGGGCCGGCAACATTTTTAAAGAATTAAAAAAAATTATATATTATAACTTCACGAAACATAACATGTACGTCACTTTTTTAATAAAAACAATATTAATCAAAGACACACACACACTGACTTTTGTAATTGTATTGAAATGTACTCAATACGCATTTCAGTACAATCATAAAAAACAAAAAGAAATAAAAAATGTTAATATAATAAATAGAGAGTGTATCTGTTGTAAGTCAATACCTGCTTGCGTACACGCGTGTGATCATTAGTCGCGATCGACCTCTACGGTTATTCTGGCTATTTTCAGATGTTGAAAATACGTACTGTAAAGGGTTAATAAAGCTAGCCATCTAAAAATTAACAAATTCGGAAATTACATATATATTCATTTGATTCCAGTTCAAACACCAGAAATGGAAGATGCAACTACACCTACAATGGATAATATTAAGTCCATTAGTCCATTATATAAAACTATAAACAGAAAAGAAAACAATAATTCTAAAAATTCTGAAGTAATCTGTTTAGAATAAATTATCGTATCCGCAAAGCACCCTCATTTAGGTGACCATGATTGCCGACATTCAATAGTAATGATACAAAATTTTCGGGATTTATGGGCCGTGATCTAGACCCGGACACTTTGCACCAATCTTTAAAGAAAATAATTTCTACATTAACCTGCAACAATAAGCATTTGTTCTTGGCGTCATTAGAGAGAGAAAAACATCCTCTAAACAGCTGTACCAATAAAAACTACGCATTTCAACATTTACTATCTCATTCTACAGGATTACTATCCTACAGTTTTTCAAAGAAATAAAATGTGTGTCTAACTTAGACATGTAATTTTCGTCATAATTATCATATTCTTTTAGTTTTGATATGTATGTGTTTAGAATTTTATCGCGCATCATTTAATGATGTTTAAAAACGCTGTGAGCAGCGGGGCCCCATCACTGAAGTCGAATTTTTCCTTTCATCTTCGGTATTGAATGTCTACAAGCGAAATGAAATTGAAAGTTTACAAGCGATTTGTCATTTTGGTGGTTTCAAAACTGATGATGAGTGTCCGGTTGATCGGGGATTTAAAAAAAGTTTTTAAGTTTTTAAGAGCTGAATCTCAGTAAATTTCAATTTTGTGCCGATAGCAATTAGCAGGAAAAAAGCCAACACAATTCGTACGAGGGCATTCCTACCCATGCTTTTCCACTAACTGCCTTTGTGTTTTATTTTTAGATATTAAAAAAGGAACTTAAACAGTAAACTGGAAAGCCTTTATGAAGATATTCTTTCTTTCCAAAAAAATCCAAAATTTCTATTTTATAAATAATAAAAATCCAAAATTCCTACTTTATAAATAAACAGTGACTTTAATAACTTTTTTAAATTACTTAATATTTGTGTATTGCATTTGTTATAAAAGTAAGTTCAATTTTTTTAAATTTTAAAAAATTAGTATTACTTGTATTTAGAATAAAAATAATGCATCTAAAGTACATTTAACAATACCATCGAAGTCTGATGTGAAAATGGGAGAAGTGAGGAGCACAGTAATGTGGAATCCCTAAAAGGCACTAACTGGATACTAACACAATATATGTAAAAAAATTTCAGCCCTCTAGGTTTACTCAGAGAGTTTTTAGGTGTGTTGAGAAAAAGCTGGGCCTGGATATTAACCTATACACGAAATTTCAGCATTCTAGGTTTATTTGCGGAAATTCTGACCTTGACAAAACTGTTAAAAAACAAGAAAAATAATATTTCTTTGATATAAAAATGGTGGGGGTAAGGGTTAAAGGTTGAGACCCCCAAAAGACACATTCTTGACACTAGCTCAATCCGAATACAAAATTTCAGCCCTCTAGGTTTATGTGCCGGGCCTGTAGGTGTTACAAAAACTTCGAAAACGTCGAAAAAGCATGAAATTACAGCATAAAAATGGTGGGGTGGGGATAAAATTTAAAACCACCAAAAAACACACCCTAGGTACGAACTCTGTCAACATACAAAATTTCAACCTCCTGCGTTAATTCTGAGGGGGAGGACTGCGGGCGTGTTAGATCGAGCCAAAGCACTCTCTACTTCCCCTCCTTCTCTACTCCCTCCATAACACCTTAGGGAGATGAACTTTGGATATGCTGCAGATAATTGGCCGAAACATTATTTCTAACTGGTTTGGAAAAATTTTATTGTTTTGTCGCCCACAACACTCCTTTAAAGGTCGAGTCGGATCCAAAATTTGACCCCACTTTCATAGTATTGCTATGCATCGAAAGCAGCCCCACTTAACAAATTTTAGCTCATTGCGTTCATAGGGGAACCCTACATATGTCAAAAGGTAGCGGGAATTTAAATATATACAGTCAGCCACACTCGTATTCGAACAGCAGCATATTTACTCATATGACAAAATTTAAACCGAATGGATTCCCATAATTTCCCACAAAGGGTAAAGCCGGGTAAGATAGGGAAAACGGCCCTTGACGCAAAATTGATTGTTTTTATAGGAAATAATACTTCTTAGCCCCAGATACATTCCTGCCAAATTTCAACCCTCCGAGGCCAGTAGTTTATGAATACACAAACAGACAAAAATTTTCAAAAAAAATTTTTTTTGACGAAATTATTGAACCGATTTATTTGAGTTTAATATATATTGTGTACCCACCTTAGGCGAAGTAATAAAAAAAAAAAAATTAACGTTATATCCCTTTATTATACTAATTTTTTTAAATTTTTAAATTTAAGAAAATTGATTTTGGCACTTACGCGTTAGCGACACCCACCATTTTTTGTTCAATAATTTGTCTCTTAGTACTCTATAACATATATTTTTATGGAAAAATTTTAGTTGGTAGAACATAGTAATATTTCAATACAAATGCATGCCATGTTCGGTACCACATATATTACTTATGTATAAAAAGGACTATAAAGTAAAATATCTCCCCTATTTCTAAAATAATATACACTAGTAGAGCAAGAGCCCACGACGGCCACACCTTCGTTATTTTATAAAAGCTGAAAATTTCTCTGTGCATGTCCCTTATACCCGTAAGAACGACCCGCGACTATAGAGTTTGGGTTGTGGTTACTTGGGCAGATAACAGGTAGCAAAAGTGTATAAAATAGTAGCTTAATTTCGTTAAAGTATAAAGCTCTTTTTTTTATATTTTCTTGGGGATAACTTGAGAAATCTCGTCATCTATTGCCGGACACTTATGACGGTTGCTACCCCCTGCCAGACACCCCTAAACTTTAATAAATTATGATTGTACTTTCGTTATAGTATAAAAGCTAAATTTTATATATGTTACATGGGGACCTATAAAAAAATGGTACCTCAATAGCCAGACAGTTCTAATGGTTTCTACATCTTGCCAGACACATTGAAAGTCCGCAGTAGGTGCGAGCGCGAATGCTTAGTTAATTACGATCTTTTAAGATATCTAATAAAAAAATAATTTTATTACGTTCATAGCCATGTTATATAAAGTAAGAAATGTTATTTTAATACGATAAAATACAAGAAATCGTCAAGTGCGTGCCGGACACGCATTATCAAAGTTACGTGGTCAATAGCTAATTTTTCACAATTTTTAGGATTAAATGTAGGAAAATTAATAGTACGTATCGACGGCTTACTGCTAGAACCACGTATGGCAATTTTTCACTGTTTTGAGATAATTAGATATAAATGTTCAGAATCATCTTATACTGATCATAGGCTAATAAAAATTTCATTTTATTTATCAGAATGAAAGCTTTTTTAAAAATGTCACACTAGTGGTCCCCCTTAAATAAAAATCTTAACGTGATGGAACTTTTTTACTATTTTTTACAATTACAATCCCAAAATTTATCAGAAAGTGATTAACCTTGATGAGAAAATCTGATGTTGGTCTGTCAACACAAACCACACACAAACACACACACAAACCACACTACATAACAAACACACACAAAACACACACACACTACACTAAAAACTACACTAGCGAACGAACCATAACGTTTCAATAGTACACTGGGTATGCTTGTTTAAAAGAAAAAATATCTCACTGCCTAACATTTTTTAGTGGAAAGCGCCACCGATGTGTATAGGGAGTTAATGATCACTTATGAAGACGAATGAGTGACTGCATAAGAACTGACTGTGACTGTGTTTATTTAAAAAAACTTTCATTCTGATAAATGAAATGAAATTTTTATTAGCCTATGATCAGTATAAGATGATTCTGAACATTTATATCTAATTATCTCAAAACAGTGAAAAATTGGCATACGTGGTTCTAGCAGTAAGCCGTCGATACGTACTATTAATTTTCCTACATTTAATCCTAAAAATTGTGAAAAATTAGCTATTGACCACGTAACTTTGATAATGCGTGTCCGGCACGCACTTGGCGATTTTTGTATTTTATCATATTAAAATAACATTTCTTACTTTATATAATATGGCTATGAACGTAATAAAATTATTTTTTTATTAGATATCTTAAAAGATCGTAATTGACTAAGCATTCGCGCTCGCACCTACTGCGGACTTTCAATGTGTCTGGCAAGATGTAGAAACCATTAAAACTGTCCGGCTATTGAGGTACCATTTTTTTATAGGTCCCCATGTAACATATATAAAATTTAGCTTTTATACTATAACGAAGTACAATCATAATTTATTAAAGTTTAGGGGTGTCTGGCAGGGGGTAGCAACCGTCATAAATGTCCGGCAATGGATGACGAGATTTCTAAAGTTATCCCGAAGAAAATATAAAAATACCCCTGTCGCAGCATCCTGCATAACATAGCGAATTTTCATTTACAAAAGTACGTTTTTCTCGGAAACTAGTTGATATAGAGTAATTGTAAATAAAAAAAAAACCTTCTTTATGTGAATTTTCCGCCTCATTCCGCCAAATCTTTTTCACGAAAAATGTCCAAAACATCGTAAACGTTTTCACGAAATTTCTTAAAAATAAGATGTTTCGTTCTTGATTTATCGTGCGGACACATTTATATATATATATATATATATATATATATATATATATATATATATATATATATATATATATATATATATATATATTTACTAAGTGTCCGCACGATAACTCAAGAAAGAAACATCTTATTTTTAAGAAATTTCGTGAAAACGTTTACGATGTTTTGGACATTTTTCGTGAAAAAGATTTGGCGGAATGAGGCAGAAAATTCACATAAAGAAGGTTTTTTTTATTTACAATTACTCTATATCAATTAGTTTCCGAGAAAAACGTACTTTGGTAAATGGAAATTCGCTATGTTATGCAGGATGCTGCGACAGGGGTATTTATTGTATTTACACTCTACAATTAATATTTAAACTAAAATATTGGATAAAATTTTATTATAATGTTATTCGTACAAATTAAGGGCTCTGTACAAATTCCGGTAGCTCTAGTTAATATTGGAAACTGCTGAAATATTTTAAAAACGCAATTGGTAGAGGTAAAATTTAAATTGACGTAGCATATAATTGTTTTAGAGCTCGAAAAAATATACAGGGATATTAACATATATAAATCCAGGGTCGTAGAAAAAATTAAATGCTTAAACGGGTCTTCAGAGAAAATTAAAGGTTATACAGGAGAAAAACGTACTTTTGTAAATGGAAATTCGCTATGTTATGCAGGATGCTCCGACAGGGGTATCATAACTGTGATCGTATGGGTATACGCACACGATATTGGCGTTATACATATTATATACACTATATCTTCTTTGACTATACAATATAGTGTGTCGAATATATGCTTAGAATGTGAGTAACTTAAGACTTTAAGATTACATCACTTAAGATTACAATCCTAAGATCACATTCTAAGACACATAGCTTTTCTCGGAAACTAATTGACATAGAAAAAAAGTTTTAAAGACCTTTTTTATGTAATTTTTTCTTCTCTTTTATATGGTGTAAAAAAATTTCGCAAAAATTTTTGAATAAGTGGAAATTTTGGCAAAAAACTAATTTTTTGCAAGAACAAAAACCATGTTCCTGGCATCCGACGTGTCTGGTTAACGAACTCATCCAACGGTTTGGGACTTCCAATACTTTCACCAAATTTCGTAATCCTAGGACATTCCGTTCGAGAGTTATCGTGCGGACACATATATATATATATATATATATATATATATATATATATATATATATATATATATATATATATATATATATACATATATATATATATATATATATATATATAAATTTTAGCGAATATTATTTTCGGTTTCTAGGGACCTCAAAACAAATTTCTGCCAGGGTCCCGGACTCAGGTCGCGTTGTGACAGTGGCTGTAATAGCTCAATTCCATTCTGGAAATTCGCTAAAAACGAGCTTTATACTTTAACGAAATTAAGCTACTATTTTATACACCTTTACTACCTGTTATCTGCCCAAGTAACCACAACCCAAACTCTATAGTCGCTGGTCGTTCTTACGGGTATAAGGGACATGCACAGAGAAATTTTCAGCTTTTATAAAATAACGAAGGTCTGGCGGTCGTGGGCTCTTGGGCTATAGCGGAAATAATTAAAGGATCAAAAAAAAAAATTCCAAATTTTTAGCGATTTTTCGAATGGCTGTATCTTTATGAAAAATGGTCGTATCGGAGTCGTAAGCAAAGCAATTTAAAGCTGGAAGTTTCTAGTTTCGAGATCTTGCGGTAAAAAAATTTTTAAAGCAACGTGTGTCGCGGAATCCTAATAAATACACTGAAAAAAAATTTTTTTTCGAATTCTTCGAAAAATTTTTCAAAAATTTTTTTGAAAATTTTAGAAAAAAAATTTTTTTTGAAAATTTTCTAAGAAATTTTTTTTTTTATAGATTTAAATACTGTTGTTGATAAAAATGTGAAAAAAGCTGAGAAAATTTTTTTTTCAGTTTGTTTAAGATTATAAAAGTTTAAGAGAAAAAGATGATCCTTTAATTTTTTCAAAAATTCATTCGAATGAAACAAAAAAACGGCTGGATGGATTAAACTAAAACTCGGTGGGATTTTTGTGGGTATATCGAACTGTAAAAGGCACACTTACCATTAGTGGTTTTCTCGAAGTTTTTAATTCAGCGCTTGATTTTCCAAAGTACCACCAAAAACTCTTTTTTTCTTGATTTTTCAAAATCATGTAAAGTATGCAAAAAAATTTTTTTCTGAAAAAACAATGGCTAATCCTTGTAGAGAATTTATTCGAGTTTTTAAAACATCCGTCCAATTTTCTATGTGATCATTGGTTGCTGAGATATCGATGGTCAAAGACGAAATGATCCTTTTCCATTCAAAGTCCGATATCTCAGCGAGAATTGGTCCTATAAAAGTCTATAAAAAAGCAAATTAAAGCTGAATGAACAAGTTATCCGGTCCATATGGTGGTTAAGTCGGAAAAATTTTTTCAGGTCCGTGGACCAAAAAAAAAACCGAAAAAATTTCAAAAATTTTTTTTCAGTGTATTTATTAGGATTGCGCCACACATGTTGCTTTGAAAATTTTTTTACCGCAAGATCTCGAAACCAGAAACTTCCAGCTTTAAATCGCTTTGCTTACGACTCCGATACGACCATTTTTCACAAAGATACAGCCATTCTAAAAATCGCTAAAAATTTGGAATTTTTTTTTTATCCTTTAATTATTTCCGCTAGTGTAATTACATACGTTCATAACTACGATAAACTACTTTAAATTTACATAAGTCCAACACTATCTGCCGTTAGTATTTTTTTATCAATAAAACAAAATTGACATTGATTTCTCTTTTGTTAGAGTTTTTTCCTTTGTAAGACGTCAAGTGAAACTTTGTTAGCTCATACACCACGTCTTACGATGTTAACAATTTCATACAAAGTATATTAGCTGTCAAAATAGTATCCCAGTTGGTCATTTTGTTATAATTCCCCAGGACCCGTCATCGTGTTAACAAAATAAGACAAACGGGAGATAAAGCTAGACGTTTATCTAAGTTTATTTGTCGTAGTTATGAACGTATGTAATTTTATTACAGAAAAATCCACTTTCTGCACCTCCTTAAGAAGTGCAACAAAAACATCAAGTGAGAGGGACGAGCTACATATTGCGTACAATTGTACACTAGTTAGTTATATGTACATGTAATAACTACAACAGGTTTTAGCCGGACTGTTGTTATTACTATACATTGTTGAAGTTTTTTGTTCTATT
The DNA here is from genome assembly GCA_035578155.1 of Brachynemurus nebulosus. Lineage (NCBI taxonomy): Eukaryota > Metazoa > Arthropoda > Insecta > Neuroptera > Myrmeleontidae > Brachynemurus > Brachynemurus nebulosus. The sequence goes on along the minus strand of JAPWDM010000042.1, from coordinate 668,912 downwards.
TTAATAAGTTAATGTTTATTATTATTAAACCAATATAACATTTAAGACGTATTATTGTTACTATTAGTATCTTTATTTGAATAAAATTTCTTATAATTTTTGTTGAGTTAGATATAATTTTAATTAGTAAGTATGCTGAGATAATTTTATTGATTTCATTTAAATATTCAGATTCATGGTAAAATTAACCTTGAAAATTATTTTTTAGCAAGTTAAAACATATTTTTTATAACAGCTCAAAATATATATATTTTTTAGACCGTCACAGGAACTCCAAGAACTGCAACTCAGGGGGGAAGAGAACATTTTATTGCACTCATTAGAGTTCTACTGTGTTTTAGAAATAAGGCAGATGCTTTACTTTATGGTCCTTTTTATAAATAAGTAATATATGTAGTACCGAACATGGCATGCATTTATATTGAAATATTACTATGTTCTACCAACTAAAATTTTTCCCTAAAAATATACGTTATAGTGTACTAAGAGACAAATTATTGAACAAAAAATGGTGGGTGTCGCTAACGCGTCAGTGCCAAAAAAAAATTTTCTTAAATTTAAAAATTTTAAAAAATTTGTAGGTATAATAAAGGGATATAACGTTAATTTTTTTTTTTATTACTTCGCCTAAGGTGGGTACACAATATATATTGAACTCAAATAAATCGGTTCAGTAATTTCGTTAAAAAAAATTTTTTTTGAAAATTTTTGTCTGTTTGTGTATTCATAAACTACTGGCCTCGGAGGGTTGAAATTTGGCAGGCATGTATCTGGGGCTAAGAAGTATTATTTCCTATAAAAACAATCAATTTTGCGTCAAGGGCCGTTTTCCCTATCTTACCCGGCTATGCCCTTTGAACTTTTTTGTTTATAATATTAATATTTGGATCTTTTACTTCCTACATAAGCTAAAAAAATTTCATTAATAGTTTTTAAAAAAAAATTCTCTAAGAAAAATATTATGCATGCAATTTGTATTAACATGTCCAACGCCACATTCGTATTCGAACACCTTACAATTTCATATATATTTTTGTATGTTTTAAAAATGAATTACTTTATTTTCAAATTTAGAAGTATATTTACGTAGGTAAGTATCTTTATTTTAAATAAACATAAAATTTAATAATCCTTAAGGTCAATTTTTTCATATACCGTAATTGCGGGTTACTTGAGCCCTGTGGTGTAACTTGAGCCCAAAACGGAAAAAGTATTATTTTCTGTTTTGTGCTTATATTAGTCAGTAGTAGAAGTAAGTTAGATGTTTAGCTAGTAGGTAACAGCAGTAGGTTTACGGTGTTTAAGTTTAGGTAGTTCTGAAAATTGACATTAGAGGTGAGGCACGTGTTGTTTACTCTCTGTTTGAAATTGATGTTTTGTTACGTTGCTAACTTTTGACTGTAAAAGTAATTATGGTAGTCTACAAAGGAAGGTAAGTGTATAATTTTATTACTTTGTTCATTACTAAACTAAATTCAGATATGTTCATCTGCCAACCATTCCGTTAATTTTTTAAATTAAGGTTTTGATAAATCAGTAAAATAACCTTAAAATTAGGGTAACTTGAGCCCATTATAACTTTGGTATAAAATGGTGCAAGACTATAGCAGAAATTCCCAAAAGTCCTAAGCCGTTGGACAAGTTCGTTAACCAGGCACGTCCGATGCCCAAAACATGTTATTTTACGAAATTTTCATGAAAAAATTAACTTTTTTCCAAAATTTCTCCTTATTCAAAAATTTTACACTGTTGGAACTAGGAGAAAAAATCACACAAAAAAGGTCTTTAAACTATTATTCTATGTCAACTAGTTTCCGAGAAAAACTAATTTTTGTAAACGGAAATTCACTACGTTATGCAGGATGCTGCGATAAGAGTATTGAATAAGTAAAGTTCCTTATATGTTTGTACAATGTTTTAATTAGGAACCAACATCCTACGTGGTCTCAAACGGTTTTCAAATGAAAATCACCTGGAAATTTAGGTTTGCGCTCAAGTAACCCGATCTTGAGGTTAACTTGAGCCCAAAATCTAAAAAGCTATAAAATTTATGAACCCAATAAGAAAAAGATCCATATTATATAATAAACTAACCGTAGTCATATATATATTAATATACTGAATTTCATATCCCAAATAAGTATAACAGTTACGCTCAATTTTTGAAATTATCAGATGATTTGCAAATCTGGGCTCAAGTAACCCGCAAACACGGTATTTACTAGAAAATTAAAGGAATTTCAATGGAGTCCAAGAAATCGATTATACCAAAATAAATTCTACAGAAAGGGCTTAAATTGTAAGTAGGCGACTATTTAACACTTAATATATCATAAAGGACCACAAACAGAATAATAAATTAGAAAATAACTCTTGAAATATGGATAAAAAATACTACATCTTGTTCTAAATTGTCATTTTTGGATGAATAAATTAACAAAATTCCACCAAAGAGCCCAAAAATGGCCAGAATAAGGTGAAAGGATTGCACAGCAAAGAATTTTCGCACTGAAAGAATTTCTCGCGTTATTAAAAAACGCGATATATACCGTGGGAAAAAATGTATGTAAATAACATATATAAACAAAGATAGATAGATTGTTCTGGAAATTACGTAAATAAGGATTCCGAATCTCGATGTAACAAAATATTCACAGATAAACGTAAAATTAAGATTTTCATCATTAACCTTGTCCTTAAATCCTTGTTTTCGTACATTTTAGAGCAATGTAAGTTTCATTATTTATTTATGTTACTTACCACGTACATTCCCACGGTACATATCACGTCTTTCAATAACGCGAGAAATTCTTCCAGGACAAAAATACTTTGCTAAGTAATCCTTTCACTTAATCTTGACCATTTTATCACTTTTTTATGGATTTTTGTTAATTTTTTCATTAAAAAATGACAATTTAGAATAAGACGTAATATTTTTTATCCATATTTCAAGAGTTATTTTCTAATTTATTATCCTGTTTGTGGCCCTTTATGACATATTAAGTGTTAAATAATCGCCTAATTACAATTTAAGCCCTTTCTGTAGAATCTACTTTGGTAGCATAGATCAATAATCGATTTCTTGGACTCTACTGGAATTCTTTTAATTTTCCAGTAAATATATAAAAAAATTGACCTTAAGGAATATTAAATTTTATGTTTATTTAAAATAAAGGTACCTACCTACGTAAATATACTTCTAAATTTGAAAATAAAGTAATTCATTTTTGAAACATATAAAAATGTATATCATATTGTAAGGTGTTCGAATACGAATGTGGCGTTGGATATGTTGATACAAATTGCATGCATAACATCTTTCGTAGAGAATTTTTTTTTAAAAACTAATAATGAAATTTTTTAGCTTATATAGGAAGTAGAAGATCCAAATATTAATATTATAAACAAAAAAGTTCAAATTTGTGGGAAATTATGGGAATCCATTCGGTTTAAATTTTGTCATGAGTAAATATGCTGCTGTTCGAATACGAGTGTGGCTGACTGTAGGTATAATCATTTTTTCCTTCAGAATCGTGTTCTACGGGTCCAAAAACGGATAGCGCGCCTCCCGTCGCCTCGTCCCGTTCTTATTGTATAGGCTGCAATAGCCTAATTTTTCTGTGAAATATTCGACTAAAAATTTATCTAAACTAAAATCGTTTATTTTTCAGTAGTAAATCCCAATGGTAAAGCCGACCAATGTCACTTATACTCGGAATGCAATAATATTATTGTAACTTCATAATGGTAATATTGCATTATGTGGTATTTAAAAGCCATCTGTCTTGTCGACGTCTTATACCATATAAACCTACTTTGGTAGCAATTGGTTAAAATAAAATCTATGTATCAGAATTTCGAAAACAAACTGAACAAGATTAGATTCAAATACAAAATGGGTTTTTCAAGAATATTTTCAAATACAGGGGACATACCGCAATACTATATACGTGAATTTTTTTATGTACATTTAGAATGCATCAAAGAAGAAAAGACGATCTCATTTTTTTGGTTTGTATTTGTAATTGATTAAGTATTAGATTTCAGATATAAATTAGGATACAGACTCAAAAAAATTTAATTCAATTGCTGCATACACGTTTGCTTATATAAGGTTACTTCACAAACTGAATACAGAGAAAAAGATGGAACGTTATCTGTTTACCTTATCACAAGTTTTTTTTTTTGCTAAAATGTAGTGTATACAGTATGTTCCTTTAGATATATTAATGCAAAATTTTTACTTACAAAAATGATATCATTATAATGCAACTTTTTAAATAAAAGAAATTCGCACATAATTTATGTATCCTCATGTAAGATATGTCATATGTATATTCTGATTTATTTGAACATTAATTGATAGCCTTTTAGTCACTTATGTACATATTATTTTCAAGTCTTCAAATTATCATATGTTTATGTATATTTTATGCAAAATTATAAATTATAATACATATATTAGATAATTAAATACATATTTAGTTTTGAACAGAATATATACGTTTTTCACGATGTTTTTTCTCAGAAACGATATCATAACATGAATATTTAAAAATATTTTTAATTCTAAAAAAAGGATATTGTTATATGTGCATTTATTATTACGAGTTTGGTATGTACAAAACTATTTTTATTTTATTTTTTATTTTTATCACACTTATGTTACCTTTATTGCCTTTATGTGTATATCTATATATGTGTACATTTGAACACTCTATATACGCTTCACTTATAGTAACATAGAAAGAGACAAACCTTTCTTGGTGTACAGTTTTGCGCGGCATCCGTGTATTATAAACATTTTTATTTTTGTTTATTATAAAGTGCTATAAAAAAAAAAAATTTTGTCGCGAAAATGTCCCGTGAGTCACGTGAGAATCGTCCACTACCGTTATCACACTCCCATTACAGATTTTATTATACTCTCACATTGCAGAACTCATTACATTCTCACACAAAATTACTCTCACTATAGAAGTTTTCATTTCAAAAATCCTAAAACAGCCAAAAACTTACTATACACTAGGGATGTTATGGATATCCGTAACCGTAACCGAAACTACCGGATATCCGAAATAATTAAACCGTAACCGTAACCGTACCCAAAACATTATCCGATATTATTACATATCCGTAACCGAAACCGAAAAAAATGTTTTTAAATATCCGTGTCCGTATCCGTATCCGAAATTTCATATCCATAACATCCCTACTATACACATGTCCGTCGAGTTAAACGGTTGATTGATTTCGTGCAACCTGACCTGTCTAAGTCGAGACTTGGACTTAATAAAAGGATAAAATAACAAATTTCAATCAATTAGCGATTACTACTATTGAACAATTAGCGAGTGCGAATATAACAGCAATCATTATTATTTTGCTTGTTTATTTTTTATTTTGATAAAAATTATAAAACCATGTAACTTGAGGGAAATCTATATAGGAAATATGTGATTAACAAATTTTAAATATCCTAACTAATAGTTAAATGTTTAAACAGTTTAAAAAGTTATGTTCTAAAATGTACAAAACTGCATTAACGGCAAAGATGCTGGATACAGATATGGAATTTTTTACAAAAATAAATTTTATTCTTTAAAAGATAAATTAATTTGTATCAATTTGAAAACACAAATACCTAAAAGTAACAAGATTTTTGTTTATAATTATGTATGTAAATATTTAGTAACTGTTGTAGCAAGGTAACACCATAATATAATACTGTGTGACACTTGAACATGACGTTAATATAACACTATGTAAGACTTATTCAAGTACACAGCCACTCAATACACTATTACAAGTATCAAACAAATACCTACATGCGTTTGTACATTACACATTAGATGTTCGCATAGCGTGTACGGCGTGTACACTTCATCTATATAGAGACGGATGCGCTTTGGAGCGTAACTGACATCACTCGAGGTCCTAAACTCATTTATCAATGTTTAGTGACATTTCCAACTGTACTAGTGACGACCACAAATGTAACCAGCCAGTGTAGTGATAGTGTGTAAGAAATGTGTAGCTATACAAAACTGGGCGAACAACGAATCAATATCATGAAAATTAAGTAAACCATATCGACACACGACAACTTGTTTGAAACTACTGGCATACTGGTATAACAAGTAATAAGTATCATACATATAGATTCGATTTTTACCGATATTCTAGAAGGAAAATTCAGTTATTATATTATAGTCACTGTCATAGTGAAACTTGATAAGTGACGCCTCGTGCGGGTATAAAGCGCACTCGATCTCGTTGCGTATGCGTCAGTCCCTTAGACTCGTGCCCCAATTTAAGCCTACTGGAATACCTCTCTTTACGCATACGTATCGAAAATAACTATTAGTTAATTGTTCGTCATCACTGAAACTTTCCCAAGCTTAATTGTACTACAATCGAAGTCAATATTTACAATATTATTCTTTATTTTTTTACCCACTGCTTTACGTAGCTTAAACAGAGGCTATAGAAAGCAGTATATGTAGAAAGACTAAATAAGTACACTCTGCCCTAAACTTATCCATTAGTACCCGAAAGAGAATTCAATGGTGCTCTTACTCTATTTTTTAATTATTTAAATTAACAAAAACCTTCCTATACTACGAAAAAAATTTTCGGACAGTCATACGCTAGGAGCACCCATTATAACTTTTAAACAATTACGATAAATTTTTTCTTAGTGCCGAAAACTTAAAATTACATTCCTAAAACTTTAAATAGTTTTAAAAAGGCATATCAAATCATAAAACAACAAAACTCATTGCATAAACATCAAAATAATATACAGAAGATTTTGTTGCGTCGTGCCAAACTTTTATTGAAATTGTAAAAGACCAGACAGAAAATTATGAACCTGATAACGTGTTCAGTTCTGAACAAAGTGGATTCAATTTTGAATTCCATTCTTATAGAACTTTGACAAAAAAAGGTGAAAAACACGTAGAAGCAGTAATTTAGTCCCTTTCCTCTGTAACTCACAGTTACACCATTCAGCCAACAGGTTCCCCTGATCCTGTCGTGTCGAGTTTTAAAAGAAACCAGTGGACTGTTAGGCCCGAGACAACCATACATATTTTTTTGCATCTACTGCACTTCCTGAAGTAGTCAGTACACCGTTGTTACAAAATTTATTATATTATAAAAGTATACAAGTGTTGTTTTCGCTATATTTGAAAAATGTTGTTTCGAGATAATTGCGCTTAGGAAGCCATTTTAAGTTTGATTGTTTTTTTTTCATTAAAATAAATTTTTTGTAATATATGCTCTAATATATTATATAGAATAAACCCTTAAAATCTCATTTTGTTTGCTTTATTTACTTTCATATAAAATTGTCAAATAAAATCTAATTTTCTGGTAAGCTAGCTAGATGTAACGTCTTAAATGTAAAACAGTATTGAGTGGAAGCAAAAAAAAAAAAAAATTAAAAAAGCTATAACAAAAGTGGGAGCGCTGTGACTGGTGATATATGTTTCGATACAGTTGAACCTCAGTAAATTTCAATTTTGTGCCAATAGCAGTTAGCACGAAAAAAGCCAACATAATTCGTACAATTGCATTCCTACCCATGATTATCCGCCAATTGCCTCTGTTTTATTTTTCAAAATTAAAAAACGACCTTAAATAGTAAACTGGAAGGCCTTTATGAAGTTATTTTTTCTTTCCAAAAAAATCCAAAATTTTTATTTTATAAATAAAAATCTAAAATTCCTACTTTATCAATAAACATTGACTTTAATAACATTTTTAAATTACTTAATATTTATGTATTGCATTTGTTATAAAAGAGAGTTCATTTTTTTTAAATTTTTTAAATTACTATCCGCCTACATGTATTAGAATAAAAATAATGCATTGAAAACACATTTACAAGTCACTGAATTCCGATGTAAAAAAGAGAGAAGTGGCAGGGAGGGGGGGGGGTAAAGTAATATGGATTTCCTAAAAGGCACCAACTGGATACTAACTCAATACACGTACAAATTTTAAGCCCTCTAGATTTTCTTAGAGAGTCTCTAGACGTGTTAGAAAAAAAGCAAAAAAATCAAGGAAATATTGGTGTAAAAATCGTGGGGGTAAGGGTTAAAAATTGAAACCTCCAAAAAGCAGTGGCTGGCCATTAACTTAACCTGTACACAAAATTTCAGCTCTCTAGGTTTATTTGGGGAGATTTTGACCCGAACGAAACTGTTAAAAAACAAGAAAAATCATGTTCTTTTTGATATAAAAATGGTGGGCGTAAGGGTTAAAAGTTGAGACTCCCAAAAGGCACCCCCCTGATACTAACTCAATCCGAAAACAAAATTTCAGCCCTCTAGGTGTATTTGGGTGACCTGTGCGAGTGGTACAAACTTCGAAAACGTCAAAAAAGCATGAAAATTGCAGCTTAAAAATGAGGGAGGTGGGGGAAGATTTAAAAACCTCCAAAAAGCAGACTCTAGGTACGAACTCTATCAACATACCAAATTTCAATCCTCTAAGTTAATTCTAGGGGACTGTGGGCGCGTTAGATCAAGCCAAAATCATTTCTCCCCTTTCTACTCCCTCCAAATCATCCTAGGAAGCTGAATTTTGGATATGTTGTAGGTAATTAACCGAAACATTATTTTCAACCAGTTTAAAAAAGTTTTATTGCTTTGTTGCCCCTCACGACCCCCTTAAAAGTTGGGACGGATCCAAAAGTTGCAAAAAACATCGGAATGAGCCCCACTTACCAAATATCAGCTCTTAACTTCCATAGGGGGCATAGGGGGGCCCTACGCATGTTAAAAGTTATCGGGAAAATATATTTATATGTTTTAAAAAAATACAACCCAAAAATTTTTATGTATTATTGTTTTTCTTTTACAAAATGTCGACATCTATATCCAAACAAAGAAATATTAACGACACTGGGAGTTGGTAACCGATATACAAACAGACGCGTAATATGAGTAATATCACAAATATGACATATCAGTGACATCTAGACGTCAAAGTAGGAAACAGAATGGTTTAAATATCAGACGTAAATAAATGATCAAAATACTATATTCAACAAAGATATATATATATATATATATATATATATATATATATATATATATATATATATATATATATATATATATATATACACCGATATTATTGTTTATTTTTGTATGTTTTTTTTTTAAATTCAATTGTACATCATGTTTTGGTTATATGTTAAATATTACAACTTATAAGTAATTTAAAGGAAGAATAAAATTCCGTAAATAATGAGAATTTCAAAAATGTTTTCAGAGATTATTTTAGAGTACAGGGAGCCGCATTTTCTTGTAATGGTTAAGGATTCTCGATATTGGCTGTAATATATATATATATATATATATATATATATATATATATATATATATATATAGGTGGGTGCAAATATATACATATATATATATATATATATATATATATATATATATATATATATATATATATATATATATATATATATATATATATATATATATATATATATATATTTACACCGTTGAAATGAAAAAAAATTAAGAAGAAATTGTTCTTATAACTTTCTTTTTATGTTAAGTATTTTCCGAGAAAATCGTAATTTTTCACATTTGTACCATTTTGCTCTCTCTGTCAGTGTAATAAGTAATTTAAATTTTTATCTCAATTCATTACAAAATGTATAAAAATCGCTTTCATTTTTTAAGATTTTTTAAAGAAACAAGTGATATCTATTCACATATATGTATTAATTGTATTATTAAAGTTCGGTCTCCCTGTTAACTACATTCAAATTAACGTAGCTCTGTCTCAAGTTGAAAAATTAAAATTATGCAGATTTTTTAAGTTCATGTAATGAAGATATTTTTTTTATTGAATTTTAAATAAAGAAGAAATTGAAATTTATGTTATCATATAATATAATTAAATATAAAACAAAATAACATAATAAGTTTGTGCGCATGGAAAAAAATTTTTAAATGGATCGATTTTAAGGTATCTTATGTGAGATCCGTCAAGGTTTTGCGGGCCTAAAAACGCCAAAAATTAATTACCCAATCGATTTTGAAAATCTTTTCACCGTTAGTAAGTTAAAATATTTGAATTAATTAAGTAATTAAAGGATGTCCGCATGAACCTTACGGATTTCCAAAGTTATATGAGCCTTCTCTTACTGTTAGAGAGATAAACCTTTTATTTAGGACCCAAAAGTGTCAAAAATAAACTAACCGACCGATTTTGAAAATTTTTTCACTGTTAGGGAGCTAACTTATTTTAGATAGATATAAATTACGTTATGTAGGGTCCGCCAGGGTCCATGGGACTCAAAAGTGGTAAACTAACCCACCGATTTTGAAAATTTTTTCACTGTTAGAGAGCTAAACTATTTTAGATAGGTATAAATTACGTTATGTAAGATCCGCGAGGGTCCATGGGACCCAATAAAGTGTCAAAAGTGAAATAAGTGACCGATTTTGAAAATTTTTCAGAAGTAAACTCTTTTAGATGGATATAGCTTATATGTTGTACGAGGTCGGCCAGGGTCCTGGGATCTTAAAAGCGCCAAAAATAAACTAACCGAGCGATTTTGAAAATTTTTTCACTGTTAGAGAGCTAGACTATTGTAGATAGATATAGATTACGTTATGTAAGGTCCGATAGCGTCAGTGGGATCCAAAAGTGTCAAAAATAAAATGACTGATCGATTTTAAAAATTTCTTCACTATTGCAGAGGTAAACCATTTTAAATAGGTACAGACAGGTTGTATTATCTGAGATCCACAACTGTCCTGCGGATGCAAATGCGGCGTAGAATGCTACACAACGGGTTCTGAAAATACTTTTACTGTTAGAAACGTAAAATATCCTATATATATATATATTACATAAAGTCCGCCTAGAATATACGGTCGAGCTGATTTTTTAATGAGGTACACCGGGATCTTGCAGACCCGAAAACGCCAGAAATAAGCTATCGAACCGATTCGTAAAATTTTCTCACTGCTAGAGAACTAAACTATTTTAAATGGGTACAGGTCTTAGATGAGATCCGTCGGTGCCCAATATTTAGAAATTCGCAACGTTATGCAAATACTGCGACAGGGGTAATTTGTTTTTTTTAATTTTAAGGGCCCCATACACGATGAGATCTGTATCGCTACATGTTACAGGTATCAGTATCATGATACAGATCTCGTCGTGTATGTGACTGTCTCGGTATCACTGTATCAGTATCAGCAAGTATCAGCTGGTATCATGCTTGTCTCAAGTATCGTGGTAACTATGGTTGCATTTTTATTTTGACAGTTAATAAAGTAAATAAATTGCTATTTATTTGAATAATCATGTCTGCAGATAGAGATTTTTGGGAAGATTTTATTAATATGTATAAGTTATACTTATGTTTATGGGATTCAAAATGTAAAGATGTTTGTAATACACAACTACGTTAATGCTACACTCTACAATTCCTAATAACTTTTGGAAAAGTGTTTCGTCCATTCGCAAATAATTTCTGAAGTCGTTTGGCTGGCGCATTTTAACTCTTGAATCAAATTAAAAATAGTATACTTATATCTATCTTTTAACCGTTGCTTCGTCCATATTCTTTTTTTTTATCTTTTAAGCACTCTGACACTGCAATTGTAGTTGCTAATAGCACAGGTCGTAGATCATACATTTCTTTATTAATAAAATTTTTTATCTGTACTGAGCTGTCACAATTCAGTTGCAACGTGTGTGTGCTAAATAAACTTGAAACAAATCTCAGATACATGTATCGCTATCTGTATCGATACCGGGTATCGATACAGATCTCATCGTGTATGGGGCCCTTAATATATTTTGATACTTTGGCCAATGAAATGGATAGTGTTATTGTTTTAGATTGTATGATATATTGTATAATTTCAGTGGTTTTTCTTTTAGTTACAGAGCTATAATAGTTATTTTCGGTACGTATGTGTAAAGTGAGGTATTCGAGTAGGCTTAAATTGATCACCAGTCTAAGGGACTGATACATACACAACGAAATCTCGTGCGCTTACCACGAGCCGTCGGATGAATGGGGGTACACAGCGCACTTGATTTGAAAAAACAAAAAACAAAAAACATATGTCGTCGTTAAATTTACGAAGGTTTAGTAACAACGTGACTATAAAATATGCTTAGTTATCCAGTGTTAAGGTTTCAACAATTTAAAAATAAGTTGATATTTAATTTTAAAAATAAATAAATAAAATAAACACATCTTTCTTCAAAATATTATATAATATATATATAGATTTCCCTACTTTCGTTTTGCATTTTTAGAAAATTGCACAAAAAGAACACGACAAGACAAGATTATACAATAGTAGTACCCTAACAATATGATTATATCCGGAACTTGAAGCATGTCCTCATAAGCGCTTTCAACGTTAATAAGAAATTCGTTTACGTTATATATTGTGTTTTTACGCCGATTCGATTATCCAATACCAAGTAAATCTTCGAATATCGGAACTATTAGTAATGAGAGTGTACTCGTATTTATCTGTATCTACCTGCTCCTAACTGTGATTTAATAATACCAGTATCATATTATACAATAGTCGTTTCCAAGTAATATTTTTTCAATTGTCTCGAACTAATGATATCAACACAAGAAAATGATAAAACAGCACAAACACAAAAGGTCGTTCACAAATACAAACGAATTTTAAATTCACAATAATTGTTCACTGTTTTTCTTAATATATAAAATATTTTAAAAAGTATTCATCTATTTTCAAACCAATAAAATGTTTAACTTAATAAAATTTCAACATTTAAATTTCATTGTTTCTTAAATAAATATTTCCATTTGACAATTATTTAAAAATAAAATGAGCAAATTCAAAGGAATTTAATTTAAGATGTGACCTTAATTAAAAAAGAGAAACATTTTTTTTTTTTTTACTTATAGAAATGCGAAGTCTCTTTTCACTCACAGAAAAGCTATTCGTACAAACATACGTACATTTCGTTACAAATAACAGACAAATGTACGACAAAGCGCGAAATGAGATGACATTGGGATAATCTGAAGAAAACGAGTGTTTATTTTGTATATTGTGACAGAAACATAGAAAAAGAAACACCGTCATACATATTCACCATAGTATAGTGGCAAACACTAGGTACTACGGCACTAAGTAGTGCCGGAGTTGGCTTGTTTCAAACACGACTTCCTTCACAATAACAAACAACACAACTTGACATTGTTGACATTTTTCAGTGGCTAACCCCACCACCGACCGGCATGGCATCGTTTCACAAATTTATCTAATGCTTTTTGTCATACTATATTAGTGTGTTTACTGGAAAAACTTATGTATGTGTTTTGTTTTTTTTCTTTTTTGGTTTATTTGTATTTTATGATGTCAGCAAGTCCATGTTCTACCAATGTTTGTTCCCGTATATGTTACCCAGCATCCAACATCCAGCACATATGTTCCCGAAAGATTTATTTTAAAAGGAACAAATATTTTCAGTATATTAAATGAAAACTACATATATAAACGAGTTTAGTATATGTACACCTTTTCTTTATTAAATAATCGGTACTCCCATAGTACGTGACCTACCAACATTTAAGTACAGTGGAACTCCAAGAAGTGCAATAAAATGTCCCCTTCCCAGTTTGAGTTGTGGTTCTTGGAGTTCCTGTGACGGTCTAAAGAAAATTTATTTTGACGTAACTTTTTACAGACAAAATAATTTTCAGGGTAATTTTACTATGAATCTGAATATTTGAATACAACAAATAATTATCCCACGCTAATTACTAAATAAAATCACATCTAACTCAATAAAAATTAAAAAAATTAGTTTTATACACTTAAATTTAAAAAAAATTACATTATTTTAATAATAACGAACATTAACTTAGTAAATTTCAATACAATATCCGAACAATGTATAGCAATAACAACAATCCGGCTAAAACCTGTTGTAATTATAACAATATGTAGGTAAATTATATATAGGTAAAACTGACTTGAGTGTACATCGTGTGTAAAAACCGTCCATGATCAAACCAGTCATAGTCAGTGATCCGAACACAAGCACATACCTAAGAAAATCATGTACCTACGTGTGTAAGCGACGTGTGGTTCGCCCTTTTCACTTGATGTTGCACTTTTTGGAGTGTAAAAAGTCGATTTTTTCTGTATTTTTTTGTAACTAACCCACAACATTCTATAAAGACGTTTGCCTAAACACAAAATTTGTATGAAGTAAAGAACGATTTCAGAGTATAGCAAAAAATGGATCAGTATGATACTGATTCAATATTTTATAGATATTTAATATTTTGTAGATATATTCGTAATATTTTTTCGAAAAACTTCATAACTATTTACGATTATACTGCATTGATCTGCTTACTAAATTAATAAATACACATAGTGAATTTCAAAAAGCCTGAGTTGAACAAAATCACAAATTTTGTTATAACTAACACATATTGTTGAAACAAACGTACTAAATACAAATAACATAATTATTTATATAATAAATGTGGTTATCTATTATATTTATGGTTGCTACTTCGTTATCACGATAATTCTGTAATCTTTTACAGCTGAAGCAACAAAATTATTAAATGTATCTATGTATGTATTGAATGGCCTGGAACGACTCACAAGGAAAGGTATCCAACTGTATCTCTCAAAAATTTTTGAAAATTTGGTGGATTGTAGATCTTATTAAAACTAATCCAAAGCCATATTTCGTTCGTGCCCACAGGCAGTTGGTAGGGAAACTATATATATTTATAAATGGCACTTTAAGATCTTTATTATGATACCAAAATTAAAGTTATAAAATCATTGGGGTTTCATCCCCCAACCCCAAACCCTAATTTTTTCAGGTATTTTTTGGTAAAAGAGGAAACTGTTAGGTGTAAATAAAAGAATTTTTAATTAAAATATTTTACATCACACCAGTTTATTTTTTATTGCATAAAAATTTTAACTTATTGATTTAATAATGAGCAAAAATATGGTCAAAGAATCTTGTATTTTAGTAATGGATTGTTACAAACTTAAATATTCTTTAAAATAAATAATTTAGAAAGAAAGAATACACTGCACTCCCCCCCCCCCCATACTTGACAAATCCATCTATACAAATCTATATACAAATCTTATTTACTTATTTCTTTATTTTTATTTATCTATGTATACAATAAATTATCAATATTTTAACCTCTGGATGTTTATATATATCGACTCTGGAAACAATTCGTCAGATTACTTTCGGATAATGTAATTCTAAATGAGCATATGATATTGATTTACATAGCCGTAACAATATTCTAAAACTTCAATCTCTAGCTCACAATCAGTTTCCGTCGCCTCGTTTTCAAAATTTGTAGATGTATGGATGGTAAAGTATGGATGGTATAAAAGTGGATATATTGACCAACGACCAGAAAGTTTTGAAAATTCTGTAACATAGGTATTGCTTTTCCAAAGAAGAAAGAGAAGCACCAAAGAAAGTATAGAGTATGTGTAACCGGCTTTTATAAGATGTGCTTGGTGTGGGCAATATTTTTGTTTTTAACATTTTTATGAACAATATCATTATTGTGTAGATTACAAACCTTAAAATATTGACAACTGTATAGATAAATAAAAACAAACAAATAAGTAAATAAGATTTGTATAGATATCAGTAAAGCATGGTGGCAGTGGGGGGGGGTGTATTTTTCCTTTCTAAATTATATATTTTAAAGTATATCGTAAGTTTGTAACAATTCAATACTAAAATACGATATTCTTTGACCATATTTTTGCTCATTATTAAATCAAATATTTAAAAATTTTCCCAAGTTATATTAACAAAGGGTGTATTTATGCAACAAGAAATAAACTGGTGTGATGTAAAATATATTAATCCCTTTAGGACTAATGACGAGCTCAGCTCGTCATACTAATTTTTAGAAAAAATTCAACTGAAGAGTGTGCATTGTCTTATATAGGTAACTGGAGGCTGTATAGTAAAGAGTGGTCATATTGTAAATAAATTAAGCAAAACGTACCAAACTTGCAATTATACTTATAGAGATATTAAACTTTCTATCTAAAATATTGGAATATACAACAGTACTAAAAGAGTTAATTAAAAATTATTTTATTTACACATAACAGTCTCCTTTTTTACCAAAAAATACCTGATAAAATTAGAGGTTGGGGTGGGGGATGAAACCCCAGTGTTTTTATAACTTTAATTTTGGTATCATAATAAATATCTTAAAGTGACATTTACAAATATATACAGTTTCCCTATCAAATCTCTTACCATTTCCAAAATATTTAAGAAAATTCAAAAAAACTCAAATTTTCAGAGGTGAGTTTCACCCTCTTAAACCGCTTATGGGCACGAACGAAATATGGCTTTGGGTTAGCTTTAATAAGATCTACAATCCACCAAAGTTTCAAAAAATTTCGAGAGATACAGTTGGATACTTTTCCTTGTCAGGAAATTTGAAATTTTCGATACAAAGACACTCACAAAAAAGTACTGAATGTTTACAAGACGTTTACTTAAGAAGTAAAAAGATTTAATTTTACTTGAATTTAAGTTCTCTCCTTTACAGGAATTTATTTGATTCTACAAAATATTTATGGAAGTTTTAAAATCAGAACAAGTAGTCTCTAATTTTTTCAAGCAACTTTTAATTTTAGTACATAAAACAAAGGAATATTTTGTACAGTTAACGCTTTACAGTCCAGTGACACAACATCATACCTATTTAAGGTAAGAATACCAATGATCAATAGTTAACATTTTAATCATAATTCACTTGATAAGCACAGTTTTGCTGGTATTTCGTCTGAAATAATTTGTATATAAGTGCTTGTCAAACCACCTGTTATCACAAAATAAAAAATTTATCTAACGTTTTGAGATTTTAACTCACTCTGAAATGTTTATAATGCTGTGGCCAAAAATTTGATGAAGCCAGAAAACCCAAAAAATTATTAATTAATAAGTAATAACACAGAACGGAAAGAGAATTATCAAACAAAGGCCAAATATGGGAAAATAATGACAAACTTTTTTGAAAATCTGTATGGTCTCTGATATTTTCAGAATAATCATATAGGTATCGTATTTAAAACTGATTAGGTACCATAAATATAAAATATTCTGATATTTGCTAAATTAAATTTAAAATTACCAAACACGAAGTAATTTGTAGCGACAAATAAATTGCTGATTGATTTAAAATTCAGCTGACAACTATCCAAATATTATCGATTCGTAATAACACAATTTAAAACGAAATATTTTTGATCAGAAAATGTCAGAGATTACACTCATTGTAAGAAAAAATTCCCATTGTATTTTCCTTATATCTGGTAAATTTATTTCCACCTAGTAAGTATAGCATAGTAGTATGTTACTTACAAGGAAAGGGCAAGAAGTCGAAAATTCAAAAAAATCTAAAAAACTTTGTCAGTATGTAGAGAGTGGCTACCTAATAACATAAAAAATATCAGTTGCTGCTATAAAACGTTTTTAAGGGGTGAAACCGTACCTTAAAAAGTTCTAGTAACAAATATAACAATATTTTTTGCATCTACAAATTTTTAGGGGTTGAAACCACCCTTTCATATGTGTACTTAAAAATTTAAAAATTGATGATATTTCGTTTATAGATACTATAGAGAGCTCTAATAATACTCGTAAATATAACATTAGTTTTTGCATCTTCAAATTTTTAAGGATTAAAACCGCCCCTTCATATGTGAACTTAAAAATTTGAAAATTGATGATATTTCGTTTATGGATACTATACAGAGCTCTAATAAGAAGTATAACATTTTTTGCATCTACAAATTTTTAGGAGTTGAAACCACCCCTTCATATGTGTGCATAAAAATTTAAAAATTGATAATATTTCGTTTATATATACTATACAGAGCTCTAATAATAAATATAACATTATTTCTTGCAACTACAAATCTTTAGGGGTTGAAATCACCCCTTCATGTATGTACTTAAAAATTTATAAAATTATGGTATTTTGTTTATATATACTATACCGAGTTCTAGTAATAAATATAACATTATTTTTTGCATCCACAAATTTTCAAGGGTTGAAACCACCCCTTCAAGTGCATTCCTAAAAAATTAAATTTGTCGATATTTTATTTTTACACATTATACGAAATTATAATAATAAATATAACATTATTTTTTACGTCCACACATTTTTAAGGGGTGAAACCATCCCTTCAAGTGTGTGCTTAGAAAATTTAAAATTGACAAAATGTTATTTATATATACCTACTATAAAAAATTTTAGTAATAAATATAATATTATTTTTTATACCTACACATTTTTAAGGCGATGAAAACACCCCAACAGCTGTCGAAAGTTTAAAAATTCCGAGATTTTATTCACATAATATCATCACATAAAAATGGATTAATAATTTTTTTTTGCTTCCGTACATTTATAGTGGTTAAATATCCCTTCCAAAGTGGAAATTAGAAGCAAAATTGACGAAATTTTGTTTACATGTACTATACTGTAGTCTAATACACTATTTAAAAGCTATCTGTATTGCTAATTTTACACATTATTATTACATTTATTGTAAAATTGTTGTGTTTGTTGTATATGTAAACAAAATTTTGTCAGTCTTGAAATTTTTAGTTTAAAATTTGGAGAGGGTATTTCACCCCCAAGAACTGTGTGAAAAAATATATTTATAATCAATTTATCGTTAGGTTTCTATGTAATATGTATATGTAAACACAATATCGCCAGTTTTCAAATTTTTAGGTACCTACACACTTGAAGAGGTGGTTTCAAAATTTGTGGATGCAAAAAATAATGTTATATTTATTACTAGAGTTCTGTACAGTATATGTAAACAAAATATCATAAATTAATAAATTTTTAAGTACACATATGAAGGGGTAGTTTCAACCCTAAAACTTTATAGATGCAAAAAATAATGTTATATTTATTACTAGAGCGCTATATAGTATACATAAACAAAATATAATCAACTTATAAAATTTTAAGTACACATTTGAAGGGGTGGTTTCAACCCTTAAAAATTTGTAGATGCAAAAAATAATATTATATTTTTTATTAGAGCTCTGTATAGTATATATAAACAAAATATCACCAATTTTTAAATATTTAAGTAGACAGTTGAGGGGTGGTTTCAACTCTTAGAAATGTGTAAATGCAAAAAATAATGTTATATTTGTTACTAGAGCTTTTTAAGGTACCTATAAACAAAATTCCATCAATTTTTAAATTTTTGAGTTTCAACATTGAGGGGATCTTTTACCCCTTAAAAACGTTTTTTAGCAGCAACTGATATTTTTTTGTGTTATTAGGTAGCCACCCTCTATATACTGACAAAGTTTCAGATTTTTTTGAGTTTTCGACTTCTTGCCCTTTCCTTGTTAGCGAGGACCGTAAGTGTTATTTTTGGGACCTCGAATGCAGTTTGAGATTCCGACACTAAAAACCAAGTATTCTTAAGTATCCATGGTCATAAAAGTATACTGAAACAGGCCACAAATAATTTATTTTTTCAACCAAAGAAATGCTGAATAAATTGAAAGGTATGAATATATAATTAAATTAATAACTATTTCCACAGAACAAATTATTCACTAATTGACGATAAGCGATTACTTACGTTCTTAAGAAGATAAATAAACTTTTATGACCTGTTATTTTTTGTAGTTACAGTAACGAAAAAATAGAATAAGAAAATATTGCCTACGACTCAAGTTCCTTGCTTTATAAACGCCAATTTACGATTTTAAATGATTGAAAAAAAAAAGTATTATTGCCACAGCTCACTTACAAGATAGTTTTCCTCCATTTCGATATTCTTGTTTACCTTAACGTAAGAATTTGAATTTTTTAGATAAAAATTAATACTAAGTTAGTAACGAAATACCTGTAAGTCTATTGCAATAGGTGACTCCGCTCTATTTCTATAATACCGCGAAGCCTTATTACAAATATAATATGACAAATAAATAAAAATATCACCTAGTTATATTCGTTTCCTAGAAACAACGCCTATACCTGCATTTTCGCTAGTGTTAACAGTGTTAACTATTAGATATATACACCTGTTAATCTTAGTTTCTACAGAAAGATGTGTTGTCAGAAACACGAAAAATCGTTGGGGATATTACTAACCAACCAATATAACTGTTAAATTCCTTACTAATATTTAATTCGTTACACTGTTTACTATTACATACTAAATTATAAACAGCTGTAACTATTTTTTTATCATTAGGCATTTTTTTACACTTAGAACAGTCAGAATTATTAGTAAAACACTAAAATTCATTACGAGATTACTATTTAATAATATCGATTACGAAAATTATTTTAAATAATTATTAACTCGAATTTATATGAACTGAAAATGACTCATCCACACAGACCAATGGACACTATTATATTATACTGATTATACTACTAGACAAAGCGTAAAGCCAATTTCTAGGTATTTTTCTTGAAGCAGGTAACAAGGGTGAGACGGGTGAAATTTAATGAAATAATATAATGTCAATTTTTGAACAAATGCGACTATAATTATTGCAGGACATAATTTGTATACGTACGTATTTTGAAAATACAGCGAATACCACTTTTCTTCTTTAAAAATTTTGCAGTTTCTTCACCAAAAAGTAAAATTTTATTATCAATATTATATTTTGACAATAATTATTTGAAAGTGTAACTACGGATACGAATCGATTACTATATAACAGAATACTATTGAGGTCGGAAATTAGTCGTAACTGATTGCTTCAATTATACATTTATATTATATGTTTCTATAATATAAAATATAATATGTTCACTGGTCTGTGCTCATCCACATAAATTTATGTATCAAACAAGCTCGTAATATAGTTATCTCTCACAAAATCTACTACCTGATACACCACAAATCCAATTTTACGTAGTGATCGGTGCAAAATTAAAGGGAAGTACGTAAAATCGGAAGATCAGGGGCGTCAGTAAACGTTGGTTTTGGAGGTTGGTAAATAATATTTATCTGAATTTATTTAAAACAATATTATCTTAAGAGATAATTTATACCTAAAATTTGGTTGTGTAGACAAAGGAAATCGAATGTTATACTGATGAATATAAGACGCCAAATAGCGGAAGCTGACAAAAATTCTGGAATATTCTATTCGTGAACTAGCAAAGATACCAAAAAACAAACTTCACTTTTGAATTGGGCACTAAAAATTAGATTAAGAAGCGCATTTTGACAAAAATTCTAGAATGTTCTATTCACCAACTAACAAAGATATCGAAAAATCGATTGGACCATTTAATTGGTCATAAAATAAAAGACGGAATAGTACATTTTGATAAATGTTCTAGAATATTCTATTCGTCAAATAGCAAAAATTATTTGTTAAACTCGGACTTTTGGTTTATATTAGTTTAAATTCGGTTGAACAATTAAGTGGTGCAATAGATTTTCCAATATCTTTGTTAGTTGACAAATAGAATATTCTAGAACATTTCTCAAAATGTGTTATTTGGTTTCTTTTTTTGGTAAGCAATTCAATGGCGACGTTTGTTTTTGAATATCTTTGCTAGTTGACGAATAGCCCTAGAATCATACGTACTCGTCAAAACGACGAACGAACTTCTCTACCTGCTCCAATACTACAACTTGTCGGTGCCTGCTTGCTGTGAAACTTCTGTTATCTAATTTATTTGTTATTATAACACACGTATAAATTTTGCTTATAGCTATTGTCGTTTTTTTTTTATACTGAAATAGTCTGCGTCAAAAGGACGACGATGTATGATTAACCCATATTTTTTTTAAAGATTTTGTACTCCACATATAAAAGTTTTCCTAATTTTTCTAAAACTTATTAAAGATATGGATGTTATAATTAATTTATTCAATGATTATGATAATGTGAAAGATGATTACAGCTGTTGACTTATAGAGACGACATAATATTGAAGTTTTAATATATTGAATCGAAAACTAAAGAATGCGTTTCAATTGACTTAATAAAGGTTAACAATTTATTTTACGGAAAATATTTTAATTTTTATTATTTGTTGAGATCTTATTCGAAAAATTACTAACAAATTTTAGAAAATTTACAAATGTGCCTAATGAGGAAATAACTACAGTCAGCCACACTCGTATTCGTACAGCAGCATATTTTCTCATATGACAAAATTTAAACCAAGTGGATTCCCATAATTTCCCACAAATTTGAACTTTTTTGTTTATAATATTAATATTTGGATCTTCTACTTCCTATATAAGCTAAAAAAAATTCATTAATAGTTTTTAAAAGAAAATTCTCTAAGAAAAATGTAATGCATGCAATTTGTATCAACATGTCCAACGCCACATTCGTATTCGTACAGCATAAAATTTGATAAATATTTATATATGTTTCAAAAATGAATTACTTTATTTTCAAATTTAGAAGTATATTTACGTAGGAATGTACCTTTATTTTAAATAAACTTAATATTTAATAATCCTTAAAATCAAAGTTTTGATTAATTTGCCGAAAAAATAAAAAAATTTTAATGGAGTTCAAGAAATTGTTATTAATGTATGCTAATAAAATAAATTCCTACAGAAAGTCCTTAAACCTCTTATATGATAAGTGAAGAACTATTTCACATTTAATTTGTCATAATGGATAACCAACAGGATAATAAATTAGAAAATAACTTTTGAAATATGGATAAAAAATATTACGTCTTACTCTAAATTGTCATTTTTCAATGAAAAAATTAACAAAAATCCATAAAAAAGTGATAGAATGATCAGGATTAAGTGAAAAGATTACTTAGCAAAGTATTTTTGTCCTGGAAGAATTTCTCGCGTTATTGAAAGATGTGATATATACCGTGGGAATGTACGTGGTAAGTAACATAAATAAATAATAAAACTTATATTGCTCTAAAATGTAGGAAAATAAGGATTTAAGGACAAGGTCAATGATGAAAATCTTAATTTTACGTTTATCTGTGAATATTTTGTTACATCGAGATTCGGAATCCTTATTTACGTAGTTCCTGGAACAATCTATCTATCTTTGTTTATTTATCTTATTTACATGCATTTTTTCTCACGGTATATATCACGTGTTTTAAAAACGCGATAAATTCTTTCAGTGCGAAATTTCTTTGCTATGCAATCCTTTCACCTTATCCTGACCATTTTAGGGCTCTTTGGTGGATTTTTGTTAATTTATTCATTCAAAAATGACAAGATAGGACAAGATGTAGTAATTTTTATCCATATTTTAAGTGTTATTTTCTAATTTATTATCCTGTTTATGGTCCTTTATGACATATTAAGTGTTAAATACTCGCCTACTTACAATTTAAGCCCTTTCTGAAGAATTTATTTTGGCAGCATAAATCAATAATCGATTTCTTGGACTTTATTGAAATTCTTTAATTTTCCAGTAAATATATGAAAAAATTGACCTTGAAGATTATTATATTTTATGTTTAGTTAAAATAAAGGTACATACCTACGTAAATATACTTCTAAATCTGAAAATAAAGTAATTCATTTTTGAAACATATACAAATATTTATCAAATTTTATGCTGTACGAATACGAATGTGGCGTTGGACATGTTGATACAAATTGCATGGATAACATTTTTCTTAGAGAATTTTGTTTTAAAAACTATTAATGAATTTTTTTTAGCTTATATAGGAAGTAGAAGATCCAAATATTAATATTATAAACAAAAAAGTTTAAATTGGTGGGAAATTATGGGAATCCATTTGGTTTAAATTTTGTCGTATGAGTAAATATGGACGAATACGAGTGTGGCTGACTGTACATATCTATAGGAATATTTATAACTGAGAAATTTCACATTCTGTAAAGTCACACATGTCCACTGACTCATAATAGTTCACAAATTAATTATTTGAAACACATGTTTTTTGATACAATTGCTGTATTTATCAATTTTTTAATTTTTATAGTGAAAATATGCTTTAATAAAAATATTTAAAAAATTAATAAATATTGATATTAAGGAATTTTTCCAAATCCAATTTTTTTAAATATTTTGTTCGCTTTTGTAGTGTTATTATGTAAAAGAATGTTTTTTGCAACTAAACTCTAAAACTCCTCTTAAAAAGTCCATTCGTCGAAACGACGCCGATGTATGATTAACTTAACTCGTAGACCAACGTATGATTCTAGGGATAGAATATTCCAGAACATTTGTCAAAATGTGTAATTTGACCTCTTTTCCAATGGACAATTAAATGGTATAATTGATTATTCAATATCTTTGCTAGTTGACAAACAGAACATTCAAGAATTTTTGTCAAACTACACTGCTTAATCTCATTTTTAATAACCAATTCAACGTTGAAGTCTGTTTTTTGATATCTCTGCTAGTTGAGGATTAGAATGTTCTAGAATTTTACGTTACTAATTTTACATTTGTATTTTGCATATTACGTATACAGAATATGTGCATGTATATCTGCAGTGAAATTTTAAATTTTTTAAAGGCTACGAGATCCTCAGATAATAATACCTACGGCCCTGACTCTGGGTTGGTACATAAATTTTCACCAACACAGACAAACAACAACATATCTGTGAGAGGAGAACCTCACTAAATCGCTGACGTCACTACGTAAAATTGGAGTACGTACCATTGGATGGCCACTGTATACTAAAAAAGGATAGTAGAAATTATAATAACTTTTATATGTGTCAAAATTTTATTTTTGGTATAAGCCATTTTCATTTAATATAAATTTGATTATACCATGTTGCTTCTAGCGTAAGCCAGGGTCATATGTCTAGATTAGTCTAGAACGTTTAAATTGAAAATATGTGAGTCTACACATGGGAATTATGATGGGTCTATTAGTAAGTTCATTAACGAAATATCAAAGCAGTCAAATATCTAGTGCAAAAATTCCTTTTAGTGAAGCACTACTTTTGAAGATCCAGTAAAGTACCGAGATTCTAATTTTGGAGTATTTTTTGAACTATCGATTTATAGTTTACTTCGGATTTATCTCACTGACTTTTATAATCAAAGCTTATATGCACACACTTTGGAAAATTAAACAAACAAATATATTGTTAAACGAAAGATAAATTAGATCGTAGTGAAGTGAAGCAATAAATTTTTTGCTAGATATTCATCCATTAGAAATTTAAAATTTAAATCAGTGAGATGCTATAAATGGTTTACTGTTATGTTAATTTTCGTTCGACTCATTCGAGTGTTATTTATTGCTATTTGTTAATCATTCAGTCAATACTTAACAATAAAAATAAACTAGTATGGACTTTTCGTACAATAACTGATCTGAAAATACAATTTCAACGTAACTTTTGGTAGTAATTTTTCTCGTTTTTACAAAATCAAAAATGAAGCACCAAAACATCGAAATTTTTATATTAATACTTGTAATACTTAAATATGCTTATATCAATAATGTATAGATCAATTTCTCCTTTAAATAGGTTGGCCGGGATTCTGGAGAAATTTCTTCTCAAATACTATTGAACTATGAGAGAAATTAATGTGAAGTCGAAATTGCCCGTAAGGGTATTAACAACCCAGAAAGAGCTTAAAATAAACAACTATAAAAGGAACTTGGGTAACAAGATCATAGTGATTATGGACCACTGGGTAATAGGATCATAGTGATTGTGGATCACTAAGTAGTAAGATTACAGTGATTATGGGCCACTGGGTAGTAAGGTCGTAGTGATTGTAGACTACTAAATAGTAAGATTACAATGCGTATGACCAATTGGATTATAAAATCGTAGTGATTATGAACTACTGGGTAGTAAAGTCATAGTGATTAAGGATTACTTTTTGTAATGTATGAGCGGAACGGTGTTTTTCATTAGTTTTTTTTTTTTTTTTTTTTTTTTTTTTTTTACTTATTTATAATTGAAGACATAAGTGGACAAAGGTGTTATGTAACATTTTCTCAAAAAGTCATTTTTTTGCAAAATTTGGGAATACCCTATGCCGAAGTACCATATATTACGATTTGATTTCATTACGCCTAATAGTTTTGTAGAAATTTAATAATAAAACACATGCTATTGCATGGGAAGTATATGCAAATAAAAACTTTTAAACGCTCTTATCGTAAAATTATAAAAATGTTACATAATACCTTCATCCATTCATGTCTTCAATTACTTATATATCGATCCCTTATCAGCTAGTGACCCCAACTTCTCCCTTTCGGAATAGGCGGAAATAAGAGAAAAAAATTATTTACAGCAAGATTTCTATTTCAGAGTGTTTTAGTGACCGAAGCCAATCACTACAAATAACACTTCATACAGAATTTCGGAATAATTGATTTTAAAATAATTGAATCCATAATTCAAATATTTTTCACAGATGAAACCGTAAGCCACAGCTATAAAATATATATAAAATTTGTAAAATATAAAATGAATATGTAGGAAATTACATAAAGCCAGCATGGGCTGCCTGTTTAATATAAAAATGTAATACGTACTCTTATATTTTTCCTTATACGTACCAATATTCTTGAACGGTATTGTATACACCCGCACAAAAAAAAAAAAAATATTATAACCTCCTGTGAAGTTGACCCACCCTAACTTACCGTCATCTGAACCATTTTGTCAGTGACTACAGTACAGAATTTGAGCAAAACGCTTACCTATTCTGACTGAAATGAACGTCGATTGGAATACTTTTTGTTGGCTCAGTAAGTAACACTTTTTGAAGACCGTGTAGAATGAATGATCGTTGGTATTTTCAATACATTTGTCTGCCGTTATTTCTCCTGTTCATTTCCCCATGCCATCACCACTACACCGCTCCTGATCTCCCCGGTTCTCCGGTTGATACTGCTACTGTTGGTGCCGTTGTTGCGTTACGTTTTGCAAATTAAGTTTTTAATTGCCGACTTATCAATTCTCTAACAAATTTATTTAAGTTCTAATGTAATTTCATTAGATACAACGAAAAATTGTGGTGTGTTTTTATTTAATTATATTAACGATGAAATTGAAACCATGTAACGTGCTGAAATAAGTTAATTTGAAAAAATAAAATGAAATGTGAAAGAAGATATAGACATAAAACATTTCATATAAATATATTTTAAGCCGAAGATAAGTTTACTTTGTGAAAAATCATAATTAATAATTATGTAAACGATTTACTTTGTCGATTTTTAGTGATATTTTTAAATATCAGTGAAAATTAGATAAATTATAAACTGAGTTCTTCACAGCCCTCACCCTTAACGCATAGCATTTTTAAGTATTTTTGGACGTCATATTACGTTTAGTACATTTAGGTTACAGATTTTCTTTAACTTAGTGGAATATAAACACTTAGTAAGAATAATAATTCACCAACTAAAATTTTCTTTTGCCGAAAATTCTTATTTATACTAATATAATAGAGAATTTTTTTTTGTATGCTCAAAAAGTACTGGAGCTATTTCGAAAATTTTCTTTCTTTTAGACAGTTAAATAATTCCTGATTAATAAAGATTATGTTATGTGAGGTCAAAGTAAAACTACCCAGTCGATTTTGAAAATTTTTTCACTGTTGGGCAACTAAACAATTCCAGATTGACATTTAGGCAGTCATATATGAGATTACCAAGTCCCTCAAAGTCTTGGGGACCGGGAAACACCTAAAATAAACTACTAAACAGATTTTTAAAATATTTTCGTTGTTATAAAGCTAAATTAATCCAAATTGACATAAGCTATGTTACATAAAATTATGAGATCCCTTGGATTTCGAAAAAAACCGATTCTGAAAATCTTTTTACAATTAGACAGCTAAACTATTCCAGATTGACATACAGGCTGTGTTATATTAAGGTGCGGATCCACCAAGCGCGCAAACTGTTTGCAAATGTTTGTAAATGTTTGCGAACACAAAATTTTTTAATGGACACGATCGTCACGAATGTTTGCAATTGTTTGTTAATGTTTGTCAATGTTCCGACCAAAGTCGGTACATCAAAGGGAATTCGTTGTTTGGTGCGTTTTATGTTCTTCTAGTGGAGATGGTATGTGATATGAAATGCATACGAACAACAAACATATATCCATATGTATAATTATTATTTTTGGTTTTATGTTACTTTGTTGTAAATATAACAGCATAGTTTTGTGTTTTAAAAAGGATTACTGTAATTTTAAATTAATAAACATGTATTGAGATAGTGAAAAATTTCTGCAATTAATAAAATTTTATAAATCAAACCAGAAATATGGCAAACCACCAATAAATTTTATTATAATCAAATTAAAAAGCAGGATGCGTGGAATTCTCTACTCTCGCCCTTCAGACGTGAACAAGACAAAGAAGAAGGCTGTGCATATTTCGTGAATTATTTTATTAATTAACTGCCTCGAAATTCGAAAAACATACATAAAGCTTTTGTAAGAATATCTTGTAGCTAAAAAACATTATCGCTAGTCTAACTTCGACGGGTATACAGTCTCTGTAGTTGATATCCCGTTTACAAATTTTTGAGCTAATTTAGGAAATTAAAAATTCTAAATCTTCAGATGACATACGGCAAAAATTTTGAAATAAACCGCTCCTAAGGTCTGTTTAAGTCAGTTAATAACTGTATAGAATTTCTTGTTTCAAAAAAATTAGGTATCCAAAATCTATGTTTTCTCTTTCCTTTTTTGATTAGAGATTATTGGGAACGACATAGTGCTAACAGTAAGTTCTTTACCTATTGTTAGAGTCATTTTTTATTTGTGATATACATATTATGTGTTAATATAGAAATATAGAAATACGTGGAACAGCTACAAACATTCGCAAACGGGTTATCATTTGTATCAGTTTATTCAATGGAGACAGTGTGTTCGCTAAACAGTTAAAAAGAGTTGCAAACATTTGCAAACAACTACAAACATTTAAAGCAAATGTTTCCTCGGTGGATCCGCACCTTCAGATTATAAGACCCCTAAAAGTTTGGGGACACTGATTTTGTGTTGACTTGAGACAGTGTTAAACAGTCATTTCAGATTAACATAGGCTATATCATATGAAATAAAAAAGGGAAAAAGTCAGAAAAAAACTATCCAACCGATTTTGAAAATTTTTTCTCTGTTGGAAAGCTAAACTATTCCAGACTGATATAGTCTATGTTGTATTAGGTTGCCGATGGTCCTTCAAACCCAAAAAGTCTCTAGAATAGAGGTAGGATCGATCTTAATCAACTTTTTTTTTATAAAAACACTATTGAAACGTTCGAGAAATGAACATGAAATCCAAATTGTTCGCTAGGATCTCAGAAACCGAAATATGACCTAAAATAAGCGGCTGAATGGAACTTGACGAAAGTTTATTCAAACAATATAAAGCCAGGTCTACATATAACCAACGAACGCGAACGAATGTGAACAAACACGAACAAACGTGAACGAGCATGAACAAACAAAAATAAACACAAACACAAACGAACGCGAATGAGCAGTTAACGTCAATTCATTGATGTTCGTTTATGTTCCGGCTACACAAATTTTTTAAATAAGTTTAATAAATTTTGAAATGGAAAGTTATCGCCAAGTGGTCAGCGTAAGTGTAGAAAATTGTAACTTGTGATGAGTCCAGATTGAGCCCGACACGGCTTAGGTGGTTCAGTCGTCCACAACGCTTGTAGCGGTTCGGATGTTGATTGTAGGGATGGTATGTGAAATCGCAGACTGCGATTTTGTCGCAGATATTAAAAAATCGCATATCGCAGGTTGCGACTGCGACTCAAGTAATGTTGCGACTGCGACTTTTAAAACTGCTATTGCTATTTCTGTTCTCTACATCATACAACAGCGATATCACTATGAACTGTTATGTCCTGCTTATGTATGTTGCGACTGCGACTTTGTGTCATATTTGTATTTAACATAAGTTATTTTCTGTCATTTTTCTGTGGACTGTTGTAGGTGTATGGATGGATACTAGGTACATATTAAACCACCCTTCGTTTTGTATGTATATTATACATAATATATATTATAACATGCATTGTATTACCCTCATAAATACCAATATTTTTTTTTATTACCAAAACCCAGATATATTTGTAAATTTTCTAAATATTTAAGATATACCATTTTATTCAGAGAACAAAGAGAACGAACATTACTATGTTTATACTAGGGAAACGAGCGTAACCACAAAGGATAGAAAATAACCCACCACTATGTTATATATGTACACGCGGAGTTGTGTGTGTTAGTTCGTTGGATGGTGTGTGTATTAGTGTCTTGCATACATACATACATAATATATACGTGGTGGTGGAACGTATGATGTACGTATACCACGTACATATACCGTGTTAATACGAGAGGTAACAATATAACAACAATTGAAACATACCCATTGAGTGCTCGCGAATGAATGAGGACTAAGCAGCCTAAGATGCACATAAAAGCACATAAGTGATTGTAGAAAAGAGACAGATGTATTCGTTCTATTTGTTCTGTGATTTTATTAGTTTTTAATTACCTACCAATTGTATTATTGCCTTTTTTATCTAAAATTTTCTAAAAAAACATCAGTATCGTTCCTAAATTTCAAGTGTTCGCATATTACTGTGAAATTCAAAGCAACAGTCGATAACTTTTTAAAATAAAAAAATGGATCTTGAAAACTATGTCAAAGAAAAAACTAGTCCAATTTGGAATTTCTATTTTATAGTTGATAAAAAATATGCCAAATGTAACATAATATTATATCATAGCATTTTTTTGAAAAATCGCAATAGCAGTTAGAAATAGCAGTCACAACTAAAAATATCAGTCGCAACTAAAAATCGCAGTCGCAGTTTAAAATCGCAGATTTTCTTTAGTCGCAGTCGCAGTCGCAACTGCGATCGTAGAATAGCAGTTTATCTCATCCCTAGTTGATTGTTGCAACAATGTAATACAATGAATACGTAAGCCTGGAGTACATACGTATTACACCAGCATTATGTATACGTACTATTGCCGAGTGTGTAGGTATGGTATATGTATCATCTCCCTCCAGTGACCGAGCTATACAAATGTACGGAATATTACACATACAAATATCCACTACAGCACACATACAGACACAAACTCTAAATATGTATATCACCATAGAAAGTGGGGAAGCCCCTCCCATTTTTGTGACGTAACTTTTTGGCGACAAGCGGGATACTAACTATTTAACAGTAGTTTGGCCGCTTGGTTATCGCAGTAAGAGTTTTATGGTCTATTAGTATCGCTCACATTATGACGCCAATTTTATCATGCGATCTCTAAAAACCAATAAATAAAAAAAATGTTGGTAGATGGTTTTGTTTCATAAAAGCAAAACTCGTTATAATGCCTCTAATTTACTAATTGATTTAATTTGTGAAAATTCCTAATTTTTTGGAAATTTTACAAGAACATCACTATCAGATTTCGAAAAGTTAACTGAAACAGTTGGATCAAAAATAGCTAAACAAAATATATACTTATTATCGGAAAGTAATTTAGCTGTTAAAGAAAGACTTCAGTGTTATTACACATTGCGACTTCTGTTAATCAAATTTTCCGCCAAAGATCCTTACACGTCATTTCTTTTTCCGGTAATTTTGTAAAAATTATCTAAAACATTCCACTAAATCGGAATAAAATTTCAAATCTTATCAATTTTAAATTGTTAACTAAATTTATTTTAAACTGTCTAACTTAATTTATTGTTAGAATAATTTTTAATCGTCCACATCTGACAGACACAAACAAACACGAACGAATCTTCTTCTTTGATGTACCGACAACAAATGGAAAACATTTGTGAGTGTTCGAAACTGTTCGTTCATGTTTGTTCGCTTTCGTGACTACGTCCACATTTGTTCGTTTATGTTTGTCCGCTACCATTCGTTTACGTTTGTTCGCATTGGTTCGTTATATGTAGACCCGGCTTTAAGATCTCGAAGATAATATTAAGATCTAGATATTCTATTGAAATGCGAAAATGGCTACATTAGAGTAACCTGGAGGACGAAACGAAACACTATAAGGAACTAATTTTGTACAGAATTTCATAATATTAAATTAAAAAGTGAAGTATGATCAAAATTTTCTCCATGGCTATCAAATAGTGTTCAAATTAAACTGAACTATTCTTGACAAAATTCCTCTCAAATACTATTGGGATTCTGAAAAGAGATTAAAATGAGATTAAAATTATCCGTCAGGGCTTTGGTTCTCTAAGAAAGGTCTAAAGTATTTATAAAGCTATCATTAGGAGTCTCTGTAGAAAGGTCTCAAAAAGTGGAAATTAGCCGTTTGAATATTTTAGGAAGAGGTTGATTTTTTTGCAAACAGGCAGGAATAAATAATTTTTTTACGGGATTGAGAGGTGGTGGTAGTAACACTGAAGATAATGTAACTCCATTTTGGTATCTGGAGTAAAAACCGAGAGCGGTATCAAAACTGACAAATCGAACGGCAATGGTACTAGACGGGATTTGACAACTATTCTGGGCATTGAGAACAAGTGGAAACGACTAGACGGAACGGGACAAAAAAATACTTTCGGCGACATCTTTATTTTAGAGACATCACTACAAACTTAGATTTCATATGGAATTTCAGAATATCTGACATAAAAGTAAATGGACCTATTAATTCTGATAATTTTTCGTAGATAAAACCGCGGACCAGAGCTATAATGGTGTTCTCAGTATGTTTTTAGAGTTCCGTGGAAAAATTCCGGCACGCTTATAGTTTCATCAGATTTGTCTGTCTATCCAAACACTCTCCATAATTCCCACAACTTTTCTTCTAATTTTCGGCACATGCTACAGGTGTAAACTTTAATTAAAATTACATTTTTGACGAATTTTACTATTTTTTATTCATTTATTTATTCAATTTATTCATCATTTTTTTGGTTGAAAAAATAGCTTGCTCAAACTTGGCCCGTAAGTGTTATTTTTGTGGCCATGGAGGCCACAAAAATAACACTTACGATCCTTGCTGAACCAAAATCAAAGAAATTTTAAATCTTTGAATAAAGAAATCATTTTGAGAGTGTATGTAAGTATCTCTCCTACCCGTGCTTTCCCCTAATCACAAAATTATTACTGTCCAAATATTATATTGAGTCTAGACTCTAGAGATCGTTATTTAATTTTATAAAGTGCTGTTCAAGAATAAGATCAAATAATTAAATAAATTTAGTAAGTTACTTTCATTTTTAACACTCACACCAGACGCGATCAATGTAATCTACAATAATTACATTGATCGCGTTATTTACTATATATTATATACTTACCACTTCAGGGTGAACAATTAAGTTAATATTACTAAATTGTTCACCCTGAAGTGGTAAGTATATAATATATAGTGAATAGTAAATAGAACGCATAAGTATTAGCAGAGAAAAATACAGCGGCGTAAGTATGTAAGCATGCAAAGTAACCTACTTATGTGTTCTACTTACTACTTACCGCCTCTATGTGGACAAGTTGTAAATAAATTTATTATCCTTAACGGTTATTTTCTTTATTTTTGTATAATTTGTTATAAAAATTAGAGTCGGTAGAACAATTTTACTATCATTATGAACACGGTAATGTTTAAACAGAAGTAAATACTGTACGCAGCACATAATATTTGTAAACATATTTCATTTTATTACTTTACTAATTGCACAGTAATTAATATTTATTAACATAAAAAAGCAAAAGAAAAAAAATTATGACCAAAATGTACCATACACATAATTCATTACCGTACAGACGAGTTACTTGAGCCCTAAGGTGTATGTAACTCGAACTCAAAATGGAAAAAGTATTATTTTTTGTTTTGTGCTTAGTGTAGTCAGTAGTAAAAGTAAGTTACAGGTTTATCTGATAGGTAACAGCACCAGGTTCACAGCCTCTTACGATTAGCCAACACAAAATTAAAAAAGTTAAAATTTTAACTTTTCTTCTATGCCAATCGTTTGTGAATTGTTTGTGAATGTTTGTGACACTTTTAAATTTGTTTGTGACTAATTAGTTTATTAGTTATTAATTTGTTAGTTATAAGCTTACGATTAGCCAACATTTTTTAAAAATTGATTGTAATATAGGCTTCCAGGTACTCAATCGATCGGAAATTGTTTGTGAATTCTAAATATGTTCATAAAAACGTTTGTGACGGCGTAGTTTTTAAAAAAATTAGAATATTTTGCTCAAATTTACAGTCTAGGGTTGAGCGAAGGGTGATAATAATCGACGTTTCGACTATCGATGTTTTTTTGAAAAAACATCGATGTTTTTGGTCGATTTTTTTTAAAGTCGAAACATCGATGGTTGACGAAATTTACTGAACCATCGACATCGTCGAGCCGGCCGGAAGTTTTTTGTTTCAATTAATTTTGTTTTCATTACTAAAATGAATTATTTTAATTATTTAAATAAAGAAAATTTTGAATTATTGCTATTGTATGTCTGTTTTAACCTCGTCACTACCGATGTACAATAATATATTGTACATCAAATTTAGGTTATGTTAACATGATTTTTTAATTGAGAAATAATTAAAAATTTTATATCATTTAAATTTACTAAACTACGCTTATTTAAAGACGTAAGATTAAAAAATTTAGTTACAATA
This sequence comes from Brachynemurus nebulosus, assembly GCA_035578155.1. Lineage (NCBI taxonomy): Eukaryota > Metazoa > Arthropoda > Insecta > Neuroptera > Myrmeleontidae > Brachynemurus > Brachynemurus nebulosus. Next base: position 634,206 of record JAPWDM010000042.1, on the reverse strand, counting down.
ACGCTTGTTTAAATTTTTGTCCAGTATGATTGACAAAAGTGTACCATTGACGTAAAAAATTTTTAAAAATCAGTAGCGAAGAAGTTAAATATAATATTTTCAAATTTTCGTGCTCGTTTTCAGCATCGATGCCAAAGGTCGATGTTTCGATTATTTATGATAACATGGATGCGATGGTTCGATGGCAAAAAATTAAAAAAATCGATAGTCCGATGTCGATGTTTTTTACCGACATCGACCATCCCGCCCATCCCTAGTGTATATACTCCCAACATAACAAAAAATAAACGTCTTGCATTGCCACTACAAGATTACTTATGGTTACACTAGAGGGCATTAATGTGTATGTGTAGGAAAAGTTATATTTATTTTTCATTTTCTTTTGGAAAAGAAGCATTCACAAACGTTTTTATGAACATATTTAGAATTCACAAACAATTTCCGATCGATTGAGTACCTGGAAGCCTATATTACAATCAATTTTTAAAAAGTGTTGGCTAATCGTAAGCTCATAATTAACAAATTAATAACTAATAAACTAATTAGTCACAAACAAATTTAAAAGTGTCACAAACATTCACAAACAATTCATAAACGATTGGCATAGAAGAAAAGTTAAAATTTTAACTTTTTTAATTTTGTGTTGGCTAATCGTAAGAGGGTTAGGTTCACTGTGTTTATGTTTAGGTAGTTCTGAGAATTGACACTAGGTGTCAGGCGAGTGTTGTCTACCTCTATTTGAAGTTGCTGTTTTTGTTATGTTGCTAACTTTCAACTGTAAAAATTATTTAGATAGCTCACAAAGTAAGGTAAGTGTATAATTTTCATATTTGCTTCGTTACTAAAGCAAATTCAGACACATTCATATGCCAACTATTTTCTTAGTTTCTTAATTTAAGATTTTGATAAACCCAGTTAACACAACCTTCAGATTAGGGTAACTTCAGCCCATTATAACTTTGGTATAAAATGGTACATGGATCCAATTAAAAAGGCATGGAAGTGGTCCAAGAACAAGGACGTATTGTACTATAAATGGGAAGATATAGTTAAGAAAATACCTCCACCTACACTAATCAAAAAAGGATTATTCTCTTTAGGTAGACTAAAAGACACACTTTAACTCATAAAAATAATTTGGTATCCATAACAATTTTTGTTTGAAAATTTTTATTCATTTTTGGTACCTATTGATGTTTTTTGAATAAATACATTCTTGTACAATGTATTTTATTTAGTAACCAACATGCTGTATGATCTCAAACTGTTTTAAAATGGAAATCAATTGGAAATTTATGTTTGGGCTCAAGTAACACGATCTTGAGGTTAACTTGGACCAAAATCTAAAGATATATAAAATTTATGTACCATCAGAAAAAATTCATATTATATGATAAACTAACCGTAGTCATATATAGATTAATATACTGAATTTTCTATCCCGAATAAATATAACAGTTACGCTAAATTTTAAAAATTATCAGATGATTTGCAAATCTGGGCTCAAGTAACCCGTGTTTACGGTACTTCATATTTTCATTATTGCTAGTAAATGAAGTTAAAACTAGTCCAAAGATCTAATAAAATGAATTTCAAAAAAAAAAATAAATAAATAAATAAATAAACAAATAAACAAAAAACCACCCACTGTTTTGGTTCAGAGGCTTGGTTCAAATAAACACCTCAAAAGAAACAGGAGAGTGTACATTAAAAAATAAATAAATAAATAAAAATAAAAATATGCGTTCTATTTTAAACAATTTATTTACGTAGACTGGTTTTCATAAAGTTCGTTTCATATGGAAAAATATTCCCTTTTTTATGCTAAGCGTCCACTAGGTCGGAAACGTGGCGCGGCGCGGTGTAGCGCGGTTCTTACATGAATAAGATCTCCGAGGCGGTACCGCGCCGCTCTGTCGATCTAGTGGACGAACCTGCATTTATTCAGATGAATTTATCTCCGAGAGTGAAACTTCGCCGCGCCGTGTTTCCGACCTAGTGGACGTTCAGCTTTACAATTCACTTTTTAAAACCTTTTTTAGTGGGTTTAGTTGATGCATCGATTGAAATGAACAAAAATTAGCTAAATACATCTTACTCCCAGCTTGCAATTTAACGTGAAGTAAAATGGGTTTAGCTCGTGTACAGAGCCGGATTTACATAAGGGCACCTGGGGCACGTGCTTCGGAACCCTCACACAATAGGCGCCTCCCTAAAATCTTTCAAAAGAGGGATCATTTTTCGGGAAACTGAAAAATTTCGGAAATTCTTTATCACCTTAGCAGGGGCCTCCACAAAAGTACTAAGGTGCCTCCACATATAAAAAGGGCCCCAGGGCCTCCACAGGAGTAAATGCATACCTACTCATGTAACTAAGTAGAAAACTGTCAAACATTTTTATAATGTTCTCAGCGCGCCCACTGGAAATATGACAGTGCGAACAAAGTTAACAGCGTTACACGCAACGCTTAATATCTAACAAAACAGAAAAATATCTAATATCTTCACAACATTCCCACCGCTCACACTACAAATATGATAATGATACTGTCATTGCCGATGAAAAGAAAACATTGTGCACAGCGCTTCCACTGTTTGTTTAATGTTATATAGTTTGTCATGTAAATGAATATAAAAATATCAAACATCTACACAGCGCTCCCATCAATCCTAATATTATAGTAATCATATGAGTGTGATAGGTGATTATAAAATTAGTTTTACAAAAACAATTTTTTTATTTTTTACATATATAGGGAGGGATTGCCTAATGTCGGCCAGTGCTCTAAGGTCGGCCACTGGTTGCTTTTTTTATTTTTAAAATAAGGCCTTAAAAAATAAAAAATTCTTAACAATCATATAAATACAAAAATTTCGTCTATTTTGGATTTACGAATTTTAAAATGAATAATTTTTATCAATTAGTTAATATTTTATTTCACTTAATCGACTGAGATAAAGGACAATTTGTGTAGAAAATGGATCGGCCATTCTATAGTTTGTAAGTTTCAGTTATCAGTGCGGGAAATAAGCAATTATTTTAAAAGTTTTCAACAATAATGATTGAATTTACGAAATTTGATTACATTATACGCCTCTCAATAAGTTAGAAATTTGATAGATTTGAGCGTTACTTTATGGTATTCCATTTTAAAATAAAATGTTATTTTACTAATACCACATTTTTTAAAGTTTTCGTTAATGGCCGTACGGGCCGAAACATGTCATTATTATTAACACACTGGCTGTAGGTAGTAGTCATAAAGAGTGCCTCTAAAGTTACACTATTCTAAAATTTAAATGTTTTTTTATTGTTTGTATTAAAACGATATTTTTCGTAATCGAAAACTTTGATCGTAAATACCAGCTTATAAGCGGTGCGTCGTAGCGAAAGAAATTTCTGAAGGCTTATGGTTATGGTTAAAGCAAATTATGGTTATTCCAAACCTATTGCGACTATTAAAACCTATACCTTTCCGTTTTTCAAAATTATCGATATCGAATTAGTTATCATAAATTGATTACAGCTGGTTATTTATAAGGCTCCATTAGTCCAACTAAGTTGGTCAGCTGTGACACATTTAAAAAAAATTACTTTTCGTAAACGTAAACTTTTGATCGTAAATATCTCGTAAACGATGCGTCGTAGCAAAAAAATAACGAAATTTTTGAAGGCTTAAGCGAAGCAAGTTACGGGTATTCCAAACGTATTGCGACTGTTAAAACTTATTTTTCGTTATTGAAAATTATCGATATCGAATTACTTATCATAAATTGATTATAATTGGTTAATTTAGGCTATGTTAGGTCTTAAATTAACAAAATAAACAATTTCATTTTCCAACCCTACCTTAATTTACACTTTAACCTAACTGTTTCACTATCGAAATTGCTTTAAATTAGATAGCAGTTTTATTCATATTTATACGTATCTTAAGTAAAATTAATCGTAATTATGTAACTAAATTATATATATTGTAATTCAGAAACGATTACAAATTACGATTACAAAATGTAAATTTAATCGAAAATCTCAGACTACATTTTAAAAATGTAATTAATTTGTAATCATGATTACCGATTACTGATATTTATTAAAAAATATTTAAAACTATTCTTTTATAATTCTTTTATTCTTTAACTATTCTTTTATAATAATTAACTATTCTTTTATAATTCTGTTTTGGTTTAAATTTAAATTAATAACATATTATAATGTTAGAATAATTTTCTTTAAACGTTTTCCTTCGTCTCATAATAAACTACAATCAGGTAATTCATTTATATTATGAAAAATCCCTATGACCGAACTCAGAAACATTTTCGGCCGGCTTTAGGGCACAGGTGGCCGATTTAAGGTAAATAGATTTTTAAAGATAAAAATTAAAATATTTTGGTTGTTCATTAACTTAGAAATTTAATCCCCATTTGGTTAGAACGGCGATACTTAAAAGTACTTAACGAGATGATAAAAATACGCGTAAATTCAAAATTCAGAATTCTGCATATCATTAATTGTTTAAGTGGCCGACTTTTAGCACACCCACCCTGTGTATGAACAACAAATATTTAAATGGAGTTTGCAACTACATATAATTATTATAAAATCTAACAAACCGCGAAAATATAGCGTCTGAGGTGTTCAGCATTATTCACACTATTATTATCGTTTCTAGAAGCGCTAGGAGCGTTATAAAATTATTAGAAATTTTTCTATTCAGTTACATAATAAATATATAAAATACGACCGTAGAGGGGGGGCGCAGTGTACAAACGTTTTTAACGTGATTCACACTACCATATTTCTAATGGGAGCGCTGGGAACGTTATAAAGACATTTGGTACTTTTTTACTCACAATTAGTTACCTAATAAAATATATAAAATCCAACAAACAGTGGGAAACATGTATATAACTTTTTTAACATTATTTACAGCGCTCCCATTACTTAAATAATTTTAGGAAATTTTTCTAAAATTTTCATTTTGTAAGATTTTTATCACGACGATCGAAAACATCTAATTCTGCATATTTTGAATTATCAAAAACAGTTTTCTTTACGTATGGGATGGCTAGACTTATGTAAAGCTAACCATACCCATTGTTTTTCAAATTTTCAAGGAAACAGATAATTTTTTAGAACACATAATTTTTCTCTAGCACCACCTAAATACGTAATACCTATGATACACCTATTTTTCATCTAGCTGATTTTTGGTGATTTCTTAAATTTTTGTTTTGGGGACGACTAGCTTTAGGAAGTGTTTTTTTTTTAATACTTTACGGTTTATTACATTTTTTTACGTACAAATGTAAAAATGTATGTATGGCTATAATGAAATTTGTAATGGTGAAACAAACTGATTTACTAACGATTAGTTGATCACTAATAAAAGTAAACATGAATAATAAGTGATTAACATTTTATCTTGTTTAGATCATTTAAGGGGGACCACTAGTGTGACATTTAAAAAAAAAAAACTTGAAAAATTTTTTTTGCATGTTTTGATAGTCTATAGTCTATACCTTTAGAAATAACATACTAAAATTTCAAGTGCATATCTCAAATAGTTTTTGAGTTACAGCAATGCGAAGAACGGACTCTGATTTTCATTGTAAACTTTGAGGTATTAAGAAATGTATGAAGCTTGATAGTTCGGGAGTTTCTGGACGTGGCTGCCAGTCACATGTTGTGGAGAAGCTAGACCCTGGCACATTTAAACGACTCATCTAGTTTTACTATGACCGTTATAGTGAGTACATCGTAAATAATTTTAGTAAAAATTCTCAGTGATTAAAACTAAAAGGTAAAGTAAAAAAAACTACAGTTTTCAAATTTGCTGCAGTTATAACTCGAAAACAAATCATCCGATCGAGTTGATTCTTTTATTGAAGCTTATTTTATGTATGTTGCTTCGTGCCATGAACCTCCAGTTTTCCGATTGAATAAAAAATGTAATTTTTGCAGGCCAAAAATCATCAAATTTTCACGCAAAATTTGAAACTTTTTTTTAAAAACTCCGCCATTTTGTTAAATTTCAACTTTTTTTCTTCGATTGAGGTTCATGGCACGGGAAGTACCTTCTAGTTTAATAGGCTTTTTGGTTTTTTTGATTTCAGACACTGTGAAGGTCGCTATCACTGCAGCAGTGCGGGAACTTTTTTTTTTGGAGCCTTGGGAGATCGCAAATAACTCACTGAATTCTCAGTTTTTTGGTCCAAAAATTTTATCATGAATTTATCATATATCAACGAATATATCCTTAAAATATTAAAACATTTCTACAGTAGTTATCTTTAAAAAATTCCCAAAAATCACCTTTTTTCAGACGGTCACACTACTGGTCCCCGTTAATTTGTCCACAACATTTTTGATGTTATGGACGTAAGTACCAAAGAATCTTATAATTTTTATTTCACTAAAATTAATAAAATTTTTTTGAACTTAGGACCAGTTAAAAAATGAAACAGGTATAAATATTCTAATTCTAATGACAAAAACAATGAAGCATTTATTGTAACGAAATTCAGCAAATTTCTTAATTTTTCTCAAAAGCTGGCCAAATTTTGCAAAAAACCACTAAACGGTGAAAAACGGCGAAAATTTTCGCTTCCAAAAATCGGACGTATCTGGCTGAGGAACTTAGTTATGGATATCTGTAACCTTCTCATCAAAGGGCATAGCCGGGTAAGATAGGGAAACGGCCCTAGACGCAAAATTGATTGTTTTTATAGAAAGAACTCTACAGAGTGCAATAAAATGTTCTCTTTCCCCTTGAGTTGCAGTTCTTGGAATTCCTGTGACGGTCTAAAGTATATATATATATATATATATATATATATATATATATATATATATATATATATATATATATATATATATATATATATATATATACACTGACTTGTTACAAAAAATATGTTTCAACTTGTTAAAAAATAATTTTCAAGATTAATTTTACCATGAATCTGAATATTTGAATAAAATCAATAAAATTATCTCAGCATACTTACTAATTAAAATTACATCTATAACTCAACAAAAATTATAACTTTATAAGGCTTAGGAACTTTATTTAAATAAAGATAATAATAATAATAATAATAGTAATAATAATAATAATAATAATAATAAAAATACGTCTTAAGTGTTATATTGTTTTAATAATAATCAACATTAACTTCATAAATTTGAACAGAAACTTTAATAATGTGTAGTAATAACAACAGTCCGGCTAAAACCTGTTGTAGTTATGAACGTATGTAATTATATTATTTTAGAAATAGAGTAGATATTTTACTTTATAGTCCTTTTTATACATAAGTAATATATGTAGTACCGAATATGGCATGCATTTGTATTGAAATATTACTATGTTCTACCAACTAAAATTTTTCCATAAAAATATATGTTATAGAGTACCATGAGACATATTATTGAACAAAAAATGGTGGGTGTCCCTAACGCGTAAGTGCCAAAAAAAAATTTACTTAAATTTAAAAATTTAAGAAAATTAGTATAATAAAGGGATATAACCTTAATTTTTTTATTACTTTGCCTAAGATGGGTACACAATCTATATTAAACTCAAATAAGTCGGCTCAGTAATTTCATCAAAAAAAATTTTTTTCGAAAATTTTTATCTCTTTGTGTATTATTCCTAAACTATTGGCCTCTGACGGTTCAAATTTGGCAGGAATGCATCTGGGGCTAAGAAGTATTATTTCCTATCAAAACAATCAATTTTGCATCAAGGGCCGTTTTCCCTATCTTAACCGGCTATGTCCTTTCGTAATTTCGTAAAGTTCGAGAGTTATCACGCAGATATATATATATATATATATATATATATATATATATATATATATATATATATATATATATATATATATATATATGTATATATAAATATATAATATATAATAAATATATATAATATATATATATATAATATATATATATATATATATATATATATATATATATATATATATATATATATATATAATATATAGATATATATATATATAATATATATATATATATATATATATATATATATATATATATATATATTACCCCTGAATATATATATTATATATTCAGGGGTGAGTTTCACCCCCTTAAACGCTTATGGACACGAACGAAATATGGATCGTGATTAGTTTTAATAAGGTCTACAATACACCAAAGTTTCAAAAATTTCTGAGAGATACAGTTGGATACCTTTCCTTGTTAGTAAAATATTTATTTTATTATTTACTTTGCGAATTTTATTAAAATTTTGTCATATTTTACAATTTTGAAATTTCTGGTTTTCCGTCAAATAGAAAGCGAGGAATAAGGTGTTTAGCTAATTTTTCGTTTCAACGGGTGTATCACCAACAAATTCCACTAAACTATTAATCAAAAAACCAACAGAAAAAACCTTCCAATATGAAACAGCCTTTATAAAAAAACTCAATAGATAATTAGCATCGTAAATAAATCTCAAGTTTTCGTTAAATGCTAAGATTTTGTTCTAATAAACCAATGAAATTTAATACTATACAATTTTTTTCTAGAACTAAAAAAGGAAATTAATAGGCAATAATTTTTAAGTAATTTATTTGTAAAGCTTTTATTTTCTCGAAATCTTTTTTAAAACACTAATCTAAAGCAAAAAACACAAAACTTAAGACAAAGGTAGAAAAAAAGTTACTAAAACAAATTATATTTAAAAAAAAAATTGGTCTCATATATGAATAAATTCCGAACTAGACATTTTTTTCTATATACTTTCAGCTTTTACTGTTATAAGTAAAAAATAAACATGTATAATCTAACATTCACTGAAAGTTAAAAATTTCTGGAGTAGTGAAGCTAGAATCCTCTATGAAATTATGATTATAATAATACATTTATCTACAGTAATTAAGTAGGTATATATGTAGACCAGGCCCTTCACAACTGAAGGCTATCTAATAATTGATACGGAATCACCGTGGCAATTAGGTAATGCATTTTGTAATATAATTAATATAAGTTTCCGAAGTTAGTAACTACATCGACTGCTAATGGAAGCGCTTAAAAAAGCTTAAAGAACAAAATATAAGTTAGGCTTTAGGTAAACAAATGTTACTTAATACGTTTCCCGCCAATTTCGTCTATAGAATAAACCAAAAATTGTTATAATCCAAAAAAACTCATTTCTAGAAACAGAAATCATAAATGACATGAGGATTGTTTTTAATTTTTCACAGGCGATAGGGAACATGCATAACCGAGGTTTATTGACCCTAATTTGTATATTATACAGTTAAGGAATTTCTTTCTAAAATAAAAAAAGTTTAAGTGATTATAGTATCTAACATTTTTAAACATTTCAACGAAGAAATATCTAAAAGCGGTGAAAAAATGAGTTATGTTCGAACAAAAACTCTTATCTAAGTCGCTCCGTGGGAATTTCGCTTGCTACGCTCACTTTGTTTTACCAATTAAAATTTACAGGTCAAGTCTATTGAAAAGAAACCTCAACGTAAAATTTTTGAAAGCCCCATTGGCTTACACTCCTTGCTAGCCTTGGACAGCCTTTCAACCTTTTTAACTAACCTTTTTGAGCGCAAACGATTAAAGTTCTGAAAATTTAAAATCAATTAACAGATGAATTTGAATATTGTTAAATAATGGTAGGAGCAATTTTTTCCCAATTTTACCCTGAAATTATTTGTTTTGTAATTCTCCGATAACAAAATTGTTTTCTGATAAAAACAAAATCATAAAACAAAAGACATAAAACACAAAATGCTTCTGAAAAATAAACTACAAAAACGAGGAAAACATAAAAATAATGTGAACTATAAATTTGTTAATAATACGGATAATTAAAAAAAATTATTGCAAATATAAATTACTATAAAACAAAAAAATTAAAGAGCATTTTCATTTGGTAAGTAATGATCAAACCGCTTTAGTTACTACTTGTATCTCTATAATATGCACAACCAATACACAACTCCGCTATCATAGTCGTTCGTAGCAGTAGCATAGTAGCCTCCATGAAACTGTAAAAAGATGGAAAGGAAAATACGTGATATTACGTATATAATGGAACCCTAATGTTCTTATCTTAAACACCGAAATGTTACGAATTACTATGCCGAACAGTTCCGAGTGTGGGCGGCGATATCACTGCAGCGGGTACAAATGTATGTGTATGTGTTTGGATCAATACCTCTGACCCCATACCAAAAAATGTACGCTCATACTACGCGTCGCGCCGATTCTGTTCGCGTACAATCGACTGCCAACACAATGTCGTGTCGGGTGGTTGGTTACCACTACCACCACTACAAGCATACTCGCACCGTCGGTACACGCGCGCTGACACACATTCATACACACGTGTTTTATAATAATTCTGAGTCAAATTGCAATTTAAATATTTAATTTAATATATGGACCTTTTCACGTCAATTCGACCAGTCTTAAAAGTCAAGTTCTCAGATTTTTTTCATATTCACTATAATTTATCTACCAGTAGAGCTATGTCCAATTTTGACATTTATTTCTCAAAATTATTATTTAGGCTCGAGATATTTTGCTTCGAAAATTGCGGTAATTATCACGTTTTTTTGCATCTCTTTTATAAAAAATTCTATATTTTCCAAACGAGGGATTTGAATTGGATGATTTTTTGTGGGTAAATTCATGAAGCTCCATAGTACATTACAACGTAATAAAACTTGTTCTATATTGTACAGTTTCGTATTTCTATGCACTCAAATTAGGTCAAATTTGGACAGCCCTGGCCAAAATCTCTAATGACTTAAATAGATGATTTTGGGTTCATTGTGTTCAGAATTTTATGCTCTTTTAAATTTTGCAAAGAAACTGATGGACTTTTACTGGTATCAATACAAAAACTAAGAAAAACCGAAACTATGTGTAGTTATAGAGGGTTCGTATAGTACATATAACATTATACAGTAAATATTTAGCCAAAATAGTCTAACTAAATTACACATAGAGAGAAAAAAAATTGTTACCTAGACTTTTATAAGTGGAAATGGTAAAGAGGCTTATAATAAACGTAAAAAAAAAATAAATTCGTGAGCAGGAGCGGTGGAGGATTGATTTAGGGGTTCCAAAGACTGAAAAATTGTAATATTGCAATTTCCGGCGAAAGTCGAAGTCAAAGAAAAAATTATCCTTTACAAAAGTTGTAGATCATGCAAAAATCTACAACTTTTGTGAAGGTCACTTTTTCACATAACCTCAAAATTTCGGAGAAAAATGCGAACTTTGTTGTTTTTTTTCTATATTTCGTTTTATATTTCTCATTTCCACAAAAATAATTTAATTTTTACGAAACTTGGTGAAAGTATGCCTTTCTGGGTCTTAAATAACCGCAAGTATTTTTGGGTAAAAAAATTTAAAAGTTTCCGTGATATTGATTTTTTTTAGTCCGGAAAACATTTTTTTCAACAAAAGATTTTGCTTAAAAAAATTATCGCACTGAGTTCTGCCAGTACTTATTTTTTTCGGTTTGACTTGTACTTTTTGGCAAAATAAACAAAATTAGTAGTTACATTTAAGAACATGATTTTTTTAAGTGGAATCTTTTCTTGAAAAAAAAGTTTTCCGGACTAAAAAAAATCAATATCCGGAAACTTTTAAATTCTTTTACCCCAAAAAACTTGTGGTTATTTAAAACCCAGAAAGGCATACTTTCACCAAGTTTCGTAAAAATTAAATTATTTTTGTGGAAATGAGAAATATAAAACGAAATATAGAAAAAAAACAACAAAGTTCGCATTTTTCTCCGAAATTTTGAGGTTATGTGAAAAAGTGACCTTCACAAAAGTTGTAGATTTTTGCATGATCTACAACTTTTGTAAAGGATAATTTTTTCTTTGACTTCGACTTTCGCCGGAAATTGCAATATTACAATTTTTCAGTCTTTGGAACCCCTAAATCAATCCTCCACCGCTCCTGCTCACGAATTTATTTTTTTTTTTTTTTACGTTTATTATAAGCCTCTTTACCATTTCCACTTATAAAAGTCTAGGTAACAATTTTTTTTCTCTCTATGTGTAATTTAGTTAGACTATTTTGGCTAAATATTTACTGTATAATGTTATATGTACTATACGAACCCTCTATAACTACACATAGTTTCGGTTTTTCTTAGTTTTTGTATTGATACCAGTAAAAGTCCATCAGTTTCTTTGCAAAATTTAAAAGAGCATAAAATTCTGAACACAATGAACCCAAAATCATCTATTTAAGTCATTAGAGATTTTGGCCAGGGCTGTCCAAATTTGACCTAATTTGAGTGCATAGAAATACGAAACTGTACAATATAGAACAAGTTTTATTACGTTGTAATGTACTATGGAGCTTCATGAATTTACCCACAAAAAATCATCCAATTCAAATCCCTCGTTTGGAAAATATAGAATTTTTTATAAAAGAGATGCAAAAAAACGTGATAATTACCGCAATTTTCGAAGCAAAATATCTCGAGCCTAAATAATAATTTTGAGAAATAAATGTCAAAATTGGACATAGCTCTACTGGTAGATAAATTATAGTGAATATGAAAAAAATCTGAGAACTTGACTTTTAAGACTGGTCGAATTGACGTGAAAAGGTCTATATAGGTAGGTATCTTCTATGAATTTCCAATATTATTAATTTTCGAAACTGAAAGGTTGTTGAAAGTAGCGAATGTAAACATAACAAATGTAATATTAATAAGCCAAATTTTATTTTCATTTATATAACTATGCGTAGTCCCCTAAATATAATCAAAACCCCACAATTATAAATATTTATTATACGATAGCCATTTTTTCCTACAAGACAGAGAACAAAATTAACACCTTGACGATTACAGACGTTATAAGACGCCAAGCGAAACCTTACTGAATCACATACCACGTCGTAGGACGTTAACAATTCCATATAAAGTGTGCTAACTGTCAAAACAATGTAACAATTGGGCGTTTTTCATTATAGGTGATGACCGTTGACATTTTTAAACACAAAATTTTAATAATACTTAGTAAATGTTTAGATATAAAAACCTAACGTATGTCTTCAGGCTCATGGAGAGAATAAATCGCAGTTTTTTCTTAAATTTCCTTAATAAAAAGTTAGCAAAAAAACTCGTAACTTTTTTTCCGGACCCACTACCGATAGCTACGTGCCCCTTCCTCAAGCCTGGGTCTCGAGACCGCAACCCCGGCTATCCCATCTTTTCGTCGGGCCTGTGAGCTTTGGAAGATCACAACCATAATCACAAAAATTATAAAACTGTTATGAAATTATCCCAGCGTGCCCACTATTGTTTGCCAAAATTTTGATTATGATGAATTAAAAACATCTAATAATTAACACTTTATTCACTAAACTTGAACTTATAGAACGGCGTTCTTTATTTCATTCAAAGAAATTTTGTTATTATATGGACGTAGGTTGTCCATTTTGTCTCTCATATTTTTAATGAAATTAAATATTTTATACTAAAGGAAAAAAGACTGTTTCTCCAAACGATTAAAATAATTCGACTTAAACATGTAATTTTTATTTAACGTATGTTAAAACGCCCAAAAGTGTTCATTTCTATTAGGCTTCTAATTTCTTCGAGTGTTCAATATTATTATTCTATGATCGCTTTATTAAAGAATATAAAATTTCGCTTGTATACACCTATTAAATAGACTTTAAAACATAATACTCTACTTTTAAAAAAAGTAACATAAAAGTGTTATCAAATTAACATTCTGCGTGAAAAAACTCTGTTGAGGACAATTTCGCCCACCGTACATGGCTTTGTGCGCGTGTAAAAGTCATTCAATTAATTTTTTTTTATCATTTCCTATATTTTTATTTTATTTTCATTTAATCCAGAAAAAAACTAAAATTAAAACAATAGTTTCACCACGGCGTCTAGAAGAATTATTTTCTTCTTTTTTTATTTTATTTTCTAGCATTCAATTTAAAATATCCTATACCGTTGAAATTTCCGTAAGAAATCCATTTGAGGAAATTTTCTCGATATACATAGACAGACACAGTTTTTGTTTATCAAAAAGCTTTAACATCATAGTCCATATAATTTCTTGAAGTTAATTTACATTTGTACTTACACTTATAATAATAAAAAAAGTTTCTTAGATGGTTGTGTAGTTGTGTACAATGTTTATGTTTAAATAAACACAATAAAATAATATTAATAAGAAAATAAAAACAATAAATAAACACTATTTAAAAAAAAAAAAAAAACGCCATGAGCAGCGGGGCCCCAACACGGTAGTCGAATTTTCCCCTTCATCTTCGGTATTGAATGTCTACAAGCGAAATATGATTGAAAGTCTACAACCGAATTGTCATTTTGTTGGTTTCAAAACTGGTGATGAGTGTTCGGCTGATCGAGGCTTTAAAAAAAGGTTTTAAGTATTTAAGGGCTGTATCTCAGTAAATTTCAATTTTGTGCCGAAAACAGGTAGCAGAAAAAAAACTTTGCCTTTATGTTTTAGTTTTAAATATTAAAAAAGGACCTTAAATAGTAAACTGGAAGGCCTTTATAAAGATATTTATTCTTTCAAAAAAAAAAAAAAAAAAATAAAAAATAAAAAATTATTTTATAAATAATAAAAATCCAAAATTCCTACTTTATATGTATGTATACATATAGAATTACCTATATGTAATATAATATGTATGTATGCAACTACCTATATGTATGTATTGCTTTTGTTAAAAAAGTAAATTCATTTTTTTTAAATTTTTTAAAATTACTATTCGCCTACTGTGTGTTAGAATAAAAGTAATTCATTTAAAACACATTTACAATACCACTGAATTCCGATGTAAAAATGGGAGAAGTGGGGGGAAAAGTAATGTTTAATCCCTAAAAGGCACTAGCTGGATACTAACTCAATACACGTACAAAATTTCAGCTCTGTATGTTTTCTTAGAAAGCTTCTAGACGTGTTAGAAAAAAAGCAAAAAAATCAAGGAAATATTGGCGTAAAAATCGTGGGGGTACGGGTTGAAAGTTGAAACCTCCAAAAAACAGTGGCTGGCTATTAACTTAACTTGTACACAAAATTTCAGCCCTCTAGGTTTATTTGGGGAGATTTTGACCCGAACGAAACTGTTAAAAAACAAGAAAAATGATGTTCTTTTTGGTATAAAAATGGTGAGGGTAAGGGTTAAAAATTGAGACCCCCAAAAGGCACCCCCTTGATACTAACTCAATCCCAATACAAAATTTCAGCCCTCTAGGTTTATTTGGGTGACCTGTGCGAGTGGTACAAACTTCGAAAACGTCAAAAAGCATGAAATTGTAGCTTAAAAATGAGGGGGGTGGGGGTAAGATATTAAAACCTCCAAAAAGAATAACCTAGGTATAAACTCTATCAACACACCAAATTTCAATCCTCTACGTTAATTCTGGGGGGCTGGGGGCGTGTTAGATCCAGCGAAAATCGTTTTCCCCCTCTCTACTCCCTCCAAATCATTCTAGGAAGCTGAATTTTGGATATGTTCTAGATAATTGATCAAAACATTATTTAAAACCGGTTTGGAAAAGTTTTATTGTTTTGTTACCCCCCACCACCCCCTTAAAGGTCGGGTCGGAAAAAAAATTTGCCCAAAATTTGACTCCACTTTGACAGTATGAGGTGCCTCGAAAATGAGCCCCATTTACCAAATTTCATCTCTTAACTTCCATAGGGGGGCCCTACACAAATTAAAAGGTGGCGGGAATATATATATATATATATATATATATATATATATATATATATATATATATATATATATATCAGACATCTTTTTTTTCTACATAATCGTGTTCTACGGGTCCGAAAACGGATAGCACCCCTACTCTCGCCTCTCGCAGCTCTTATCGTATAGACTGTATAAGTCTAATTATTCGGAGAAAATTCGAAAAAAAAATTAATAGAAATTTGTAAGTATTTTGATAGTAAAATGTAAACTGTAGTCGTTTTCCATTTAAAATGTACTCTCATTTCTCTCAAACGTGAATAAAAAAAGCAAGCATGAAATAACAAAAACCACTGTACTGTGTCGTGTATATTGAAAAGAAAACAGGAATGATTTTCTAATTTATAAAGTTACTACTGTAATTAAAGCTACAATCATATACAACAATATAAGCTTACGTAACATACGACAATCAGTAACAGTTCATTTGTTCATGTTTTATTAAATGTGTACAATAACTGAAATATTACGTTATAGATTGATACTAACTTTAATCACAAGGTTAGATCAGATTAAATTTTGCCACTAAAATTTTGACATCTATTTTTCAAATAGTCTGGAAATATATTTCTGGTTCATCTTACAGTTTAGATTGTATCAAATATATATTACGAATCATTTCCCTGTCACCTAATTGTAAGTTAGGAATTAAAAACGACTAAATGTACTTGATAATATCATGGGTACAAATTTTTATATTCTGATTAAGGGGTTATATAGGTACAGTTGTAGCGGGCGAATTTTCTCGTTTTTTTTTTTCTTTTGGTTTTCAAGAGCAAAATAAATTTTTATTTACAAACTGTTAACAACATCGATTAGGATATGTTTTTAGATACCTACTTGTAAAATATTTTTCATAGAAAATATATGAAAATAGCGGAAATATAGCTGTATTCCAGGAACGTCTTTTTTGGGTATCACTTGCGGTTAGTACATTTCGTTAGTATATTTTATTGTCTAATCGCTGAGCGAAAGATTTGTGAAAGGGTATAGCCGGATAAATATAGGTGAATCGGCCCCGGAAGCGAATTATTTTAATAACTATATTGGCGGTATGGTAAGGCTGTAAGTAATTGATATCTACAATTTTGGCGGCCAAAACTGAGTAGTTATGGAGATAACTAAAAAAATTTAAAAAATTTAAAAAATTTTTTTCTTGGTAACTACTCAACATAGGAAAATAATTCCAAATCCACATGAAGGCAAACACACTCAAGAATATTAGACATATTTATTATCGTGCGAGGTACTTCATATGTATAATTTTCCTAGATCAAAACAAACCCATTGTAGAAATATAATAGAAAATTTTCAAAAAATGTGGTCTAGTAGGCTTTTTTAACATGTAGAATACAATGCTCATTGAACTTTAATATTCTACATGTTAAAAAATCCTATTACAGCACATTTTTTGAAAATTTTCTATTATGTTTCTACAATGGTTTTGTTTTGATCTAGGAAAGTTATACATATGAAGTACCTGCAGTATCACATAAACGATAATACAGTTACTACTGGGACTTTCTATCAGGGACAGATAGCCTATATCTTAGTATACCTCTTTCGATTATTCTTGATTATCTCGAAAACTATAGGAGATAGGAAAAAACACTTTATGAGACACAACACTTTATTTTTAAAGTACTTTCGATTGGTGTATATAATTCCAGGGTCGGACCCACTGGAGGGGCGGTTCAGCAGATTAGAAATGAAAAATATTTTTTTTTACCATGTTGTACCCTTTGAATTTTGATGAAACTAATTGATGAAAATATTCTTGAGGGTGTTTGCCTTCATGTGGATTTGGAATTATTTTCCTATGTTGAATAGTTACCAAGAAAAAAATTTTTGGAATTTTTTAAATTTTTTTAATTATCTCCATAACTACTCAGTTTTGGCCGCCAAAATTGTAGATATCAATTACTTACAGCCTTACCATACCGCCAATATAGTTATTAAAATAATTCGCTTCCGGGGCCGATTCACCTGTACTTATCCGGCTATACCCTTTAAGTTTTTCTTTAAAAATGGCGACGATTTTTACAAAAAGTTTATTTTTTCAAAGTGACATTTAAAAGATGATATTGATTTATCTAATGAAATCAAAATTTGTCGTAGAGTTTAGCAATGTCATAATCGTTCAAATATATATATATATATATATATATATATATATATATATATATATATATATATATATATATATATATATATATATATATATATTACAATGTCTATTTTTAAAAATATGACATTTATTTGAACTACATACAAATTTTGTTACTAGTCTGAAAGATTTAAGATAATAAAATATTACTTCGAACCTATACCGCTAATCAAAATCTATTCACTCCATCAAATTTCTATACCAAAAGTGGTGAGATCACAGCAGTTCTATATTAAAAGTAATAAGGTTACGACGATTCTGTACCAAAAGTAGTGAGGTTTCAGCGATTCTGTACCAAAAGTGGTTTTATACCAAAAGGTCACAACAGTTCTGGATCGATCATAAGTAGTAAGGTCACACCGATTCCATATCAGAAGTAGAAGGTTGCAGCGATTCTATAGGGTAAAGTTGCCTATTATGAGATAACTTTTTTAAAGCTTTATTTTTCTTAAGATATTTGACATTAGGTACTGAAATCAACTCTAACCTACAGCAAATGTATTCTAGTTTTACTACCAGAAGTAAGAGTCTGATGCTAGCTCAACTTTGTTGCTAACAAACGATTCTGTCAAAAATGGCATTTTCAATAATCAAGAAAAGGTCTCCTAATATGAGATACTGGGGTATTCAAATATGAGATATCTCGTATTAGGAAACTCAAAGAATATAATCGAATTTATAAATAACACTTTAAAATTAAATTTAATAAAAACTAAATAATTAAAAAATAGTCATGATCATAACGATAAATAATCAAAAAATTTTCATTGTCGCAACAAATAAAGGCTATTGAGTAACCAAAATCTGTATGTGGGTGGTAATAATTTAACAAAAGGCACAGACGCCTTGGGAAATATTGTTTGTCACACTGGACATGAGCCATTCATAAAATAAGCCTGGCATTTCTCTCACTTCTAACTACGCGCATTCTCCCAAAATAGCCCAAGGCAATAAGGACACTTCTCATTATCATCTTCTTCAAATCTCCTTCAAAAAGACACGACTTTTGGGTACGTAGTCAATGACTCCATTACTATATTAATGAATTTCTTGGCGAATCTTTTTGTGAAACTTTTACATACATTAATAAGATAATTTAAAAATTCTTAAGTTAATAATTCCTAATATGAAACACATAGTTCTTAAAATGAGATACCTCATATTCGGAGTCGTTGAGTGTCTCATATTACGAAATATTTAACATAACAAATTTTTAGGTGATTTGCTCCTTAGGCAAAGGGTTTACAGAAATACGTGATAGATCATTAATACAGTATGTGCAATTTTCATGGAAAACAGTTGCAAATAATTACACGATAAATAAAGGAAATATTTAACATAAAAACACAACATGTAATTTTTTTTCGGCATTAAAAAATAGATTTATGTTGAAATAGATTGTTAGTTTGGCGAGAATTTCGGGAAACTAACAAAAAGTTTGATGTTTCGATTCTGCTCATCTGTGCGAGGGACATAATTATAAATATCTGGTCGTATAAACGAAATAATCTGCTATCTCTCGTAATAGGCAACTTTACCCTACCAAAAGTAGTAAGGTTACAGCAGTTCTGTACCAAAAGTAGTGAGGTCACAGCAGTTCGGTAAGATTGCGGCGGTTCTATACCAAAAGTAGTGAGGTTACGATGGTTCCATTCCAAAAAATTTACAAAAATGAAATTATAATCACATGTCCTTTCATTACAACTGTAACTTAATAATAAAAAAACAAAAGCAACCGTGCCTTTCGTTCAGGATTTAATTTTCAGCTAAAATTTTGTACATAAGAATTTTGTATATGTTAAAAGCATATTATGTCAGTAACGGGTATAGCTACATAAGCATAGGAAAATGGCCCCCATGGCCAATGTCTGTAATAATATATGTAGTGACATTGGTACCCCAAGTGATTACCAAATACAGGGTCATTGACCCTTAACCTTGACTTGTGCTTGAGATATTAACCAAAATATGTTTTAGTGCTGTAATTTTTCAAACTCAATTTTCTCGAAAACTATAACACCTAGAAAAACAAAACCGACGCCAAAATTTAGATAATATTCGGGACTATATTATATATTTTTTTGACATTTTTCCCTAAATTTTAAAAGTTCAAAATAATTGCATTAAAAATATTTTTTATTTTTTAGTATGGTTCTGGTAAACTTACACCTTTCAAAAAAATACAGAATATGGCTTATCTCATCTACTTACACCATGCCAAAATTCATTAAAATCGAAGATGCGCTTTTTGAGTAATAAATAATTTATTGAGTATATGTTATGTATTACGTTAACCGTATAAGAGAATGATTAAAATAATTGTATAAAAAATAATTATTGATTTTTTTGTACAGTTCTAGAATACTTACATCGTTCAAAAAAATGTAGTATATAGCTTAACCTTTCTACATATACCATACCAAAGCTCATCAAAGTCGAAGAGGCGCTTTTTAAGAAATAATTAATTTATTGAGTGTATGGTAGGCACTAACCACAAAGGCAACATTTTCTGATTATAGAAACTACATATTTTTATTTTTACCTACTGATGATTTCAATCGTCGTCATCACTGTTTTCATTTATGACCACATTAATCGATTCATTTAAAAATATTTTTGATAATATTTCAGCTGGTCGTACAATGAGAGACAAATATCTCGCAAATATCCTAAATAATATATCACACTTGCAACATGAGCACAGCATCCAACCGTTCGATTACCATTCGGACAATTGTAACAGTACCGGCGAATTTGTAACAATACCCGATAATATTTAATGTTTATATGCCGTGACCAACATTTAACTTTATAATATTTGGAGTTTGCTTCGTGTAATCTTTTAGATTTTCCCAGACTAACTGAAGTACAATTAAAAATGTTGTTTACAGGTTCCTATCAGTTTTCATTAGGTGTTTCATACCTGGCTGAAATAATGGACGACAAGAATAACGTTTTGCATATATTACAAACGAAGCAAACTCCAAATATTATAAAGTTAAATGTTCGGTCACGGCATATAAGCAATAATAATTATCGAGTATTTATTGATTATCTTCCTAATTCTAACAATATTGAAGGAATTCGCAGGTACTGTTGCAATTGTCCGAATGGTAATCGAACGGTTGGATGCTGTGCTCATGTTGCAAGTGTGATATATTATTTAGGATATTTGCGAGATATTTGTCTCTCATTGTACGACCAGCTGAAATATTATCAAAAATATTTTTAAATGAATCGATTAATGTGGTCATAAATGAAAACAGTGATGACGACGATTGAAATCATCAGTAGGTAAAAATAAAAATATGTAGTTTCTATAATCAGAAAATGTTGCCTTTGTGGTTAGTGCCTACCATACACTCAATAAATTAATTATTTCTTAAAAAGCGCCTCTTCGACTTTGATGAGCCTTGGTATGGTATATGTAGAAAGGTTAAGCTATATACTACATTTTTTTGAACGATGTAAGTATTCTAGAACTGTACAAAAAAATCAATAATTATTTTTTATACAATTATTTTAATCATTCTCTTATACGGTTAACGTAATACATAACATATACTCAATAAATTATTTATTACTCAAAAAGCGCATCCTCGATTTTAATGAATTTTGGCATGGTGTAAGTAGATGAGATAAGCCATATTCTGTATTTTTTTGAAAGGTGTAAGTTTACCAGAACCATACTAAAAAATAAAAAATATTTTTAATGCAATTATTTTGAACTTTTAAAATTTAGGGAAAAATGTCAAAAAAATATATAATATAGTCCCAAATATTATCTAAATTTTGGCGTCGGTTTTGTTTTTCTAGGTGTTATAGTTTTCGAGAAAATTGAGTTTGAAAAATTACAGCACTAAAACATATTTTGGTTAATATCTCAAGGACAAGTTGTCACTATATATATTATTACAGACATCGGCCATGGGGGCCATTTTCCTATGCTTATGTAGCTATACCCTTTTTGAATAATCGCAGTATCATAAAGATCTACCATTTATCCAGAAACGCCAAATTGCTTCTATGTAGATCACCCTACCATTGCACACTGACAGTACGAAGTTGTGTAATGTAAAAGTAGTAAATGGTAATAATTTGTTATGTGGTTGTACGGGATTTGTCTCTAAGGTTCCGTGAGTTAACTTTGTGCCGGACCTCGTTTTTGGTCGGGCCAGCTCTGCTAGTAAGAAACACACACACCCACTTTGAAGTTCAGTATTTCAAAAACAAAACATAAAAATGAAAAGTGAGTAAAGGAGCCTGAACATTTTAAAAGATTATTGGAACACATTCTGTGCGATATGACATGTGGAATTATTTCAGGATTTACCTACGAAAAACAAAATTTTTGTGCATTTTTCAACATTCTCTTAATAATGTAAATTTGGAATTTTAGAAGACGTGTTGTAAAACTGAAACAATGTGTTGTAAAAGCTATATAATTTGACATATCATTATTTAACATAATTATAAGGATGATATCTACTAATATTAATAATTATGATGAATCTGACCACAGTTAAAATTTGTGTCATGATAATATACACACCATTTATATTTAATTATAATTTGGATCTAACATAAAACGTTATACTATGGTTTTTATGAATATATATATAATAACTAGTAATTCAAAAAATTCACCGACTCCGCGTTAAACACGTATTAAATTAGGATTTCGTAGTCAATAGATAGAACAATTCTCGGAACAAAATATTTTTTGCATTTAGAGTAAAAGCCCCCTTTGTGGAACGGTATCTAATTATGAACATTTACATATTAATGAAGTTATTTCTGAAAGAAACGTCTGATAAAAAAAATTAATATTAATAGAATGATTGTTTTTCAATTTAAATTCACCTCGCATTTAAAGTTTTCTTACTTAATTAAAGAAATAAATATGTAAATGTCAAAACTGTTCCAGTATTAGATACCGTTTCACAAAGGGGGTTTTTACCCTATATAATATTAATAATATTTTCTATGACTTAAAAAAAAATAAGTAACAGTTTTTAAAAAAACAACACTACCGTCATTTGGGACGGTGGAATTGATATAAAAAAAAACAAAACATTTTGGTCTTAATTTTATAGAAATAAAACACAATCGGAGCAAAATGGGTTTACATGTATAGACGATGATAATATGTACCTTATTGCAGAATGTCGTTTCCTGACATGTCAAAACATAATCTAGCAGAAGGCAAGGAAGCCATGAACAATCTCATACTCGTTATGGGGTAATATTGTTCACACGAATTCGTAGCCCTGAAAACGCACTTTCTTCATTAAGAGTAGGCCCGACGAAAGGGTGGTGTAGCCGGAGTTACAGCCTCGCGGCCCGGGCTTAAGGAGGGAGTCCGTAGCTGTCCGTAGAAAGCCAGAAAAAAAGTTAAGGACTTTTTTTTGTTTATCGCCTATTTTTGGGGGAGGAAAATTTTTAGAAAATACGGTTTTAGTCACAGGGCCCGCCATTTTTTCCACGGCCGTAATTAAGAGTACAAAAACTGTTTGATCACCATTTATTTTAAATTTTCAAAAAAATTCTTATTGTAAAAAAGTTTGTTTGATGCTTATAATAAATTTTAACAGTTTTAAAGAGTATAAAGCATGGTCAGATACATCGTATACAGGCGCGACGAAAGGGTGGGATAGCTGGGGTTGTAGCCCCGGGGCTCGGGCAGAAAAATGGGGCCTGGGAAAAAGTACGAACCTTCCTTTTGGCTCGTCGCTTATTTTTTGGGGGAATATTTTTAAGAGATGTGCTCTATTCCCGCGGCCCGCCATTTCTCTCTACGGCCCTGATCGTATACGGCTATACGCAATTAATCTTTCAATACAATAAGTGAACAATCTCACCCATTGTATATGATTAATCTCACTCCACGCAATAATATGTCCAATATGACAAAAAATACTGAACTGATTATGTACAGCCAAGCACGTGATGGTTACAAAGCATCCACAATTATGTGCATTTTATTAAAATATAAAAACTGTGTTTAGATTTTGATTTATCATATAAAGTTTTAAAAGTTCACTTTCACCCAAAAACACGACTTCATTTAATACACTATATTTTTTTTAAATATATGGAACTGCTGAACTTGATGTGTATAGGGTATTTTCAGCCATCTTATTTTTTCCAATATCGGTCGGTAAAATCGCATTCTAAACTATAGTTCTGGTGCTATATTCAATTTAACCTCTTTACTACTGAATTTTTGATATTTTTTATACTCAATGACTATATATTTGTCTAGCGTACTGAACATCATTTTAAACAAGCGTTTATTTTAATTAAAATTTTTAATCTCTTATCTCTAAATAATCGTAATTTGTGTAAGTTTAAATAATATTTATAAATTTTTAGTTTTTCTCAGTTAAAATTCATGTAAAAGTGCTCCTAAATTTAATGTCCAGTATAGTGAAAAAAATACGATTTAGTGAACAATCTCACCCCCGATTATCAATTTCACCCCAAATGACGGTATTAAATTTTGTAAAGTGCGACACTGATTATTATTTAAAAGTGAACAAGCGCGCATAGACGATAGATTAATGTGGTGACAGACATGACGAATTTATAAAATTTTCGTTGTTATAGTACGAAATCCTAAAAGTAAATCGTGCATTTTTGTATACGTTTATTATTTATTGTCTACTTTTCAAAATAAAATTTTGTTATTTCAGCATAATTTACGAGTATTTCCGCTGTAATAAATTTATTTTAAAATTAAATATTTATATCCGTATGATTTTCATTTTTCAAAATTGTAACGTTTCATGCTAGCAATGATATTGTTCTTCTCAACAGAGGTGTAACTACAAATTTTATGCCCTGGGACCGAGTTAAGCCAAGCGTCCTCCTAAGAGTCCATTTTCCCCGAAAAATACAAGTGGCGAGAAAAGAAACGTCGTCTTGGCGTCTCGTTTTCCCCCAGAAATGGTCTGACGGACAAAAAAACAAAACGTCATTTTGGCTTCTCCTTTTCCCCCAAAAATAGCCAGCAAGCAAAAAAAAGCATTTTCAAATTATTCAAATTTATCATCTCCTGTTCCTGTATCCATTGCAGTTACACCTTTGTTTTTCAACACCCTATCTTATTAAAATATTAAAAATAGCAATCTTAACGATGCGACGTTTGATTTTTATGTATAGTCAGTAAAAATCTGCGATTTTTGGAACATCATTTGTGCTGACTTGCAATTTTGTAAGTTATATATGACTGTCTTATTTTTGAATGTCCATTGTCCTGCCATGATGTCTCATTAAACGCGACACTGCCATATTGCTATATTTTAGGTTAATAATTCATTTATTACAAAAATTAATCTTTTAAAACACTTTTTCTAATAATTTTGAATTTTTGTATACGCGTTTAAACAGATTAAGAAAATTTCAGATTCTTACCATCATTTTTTCATTGAAATAAAACAAAACTATTCTATTTCCATCTAATTTTGATCCTAGAACTCAAAATTCTTAAATCACTCAAAAGTTTTATTTAGATTAAATTAGAATAGCTTTGTAAATTTTTTAAACTGTATCTATTATAATCATAATTCCCACACTAACACTAAACATGGCACAGAACACGAATAATGCAGTTTTTGTATTTAATAAAATTTTGATATGTTTGTATATCTACTCATATTACGGATAGCTAGTGTCTCAAATGTTAAAGAAAATTTGCTTTAACTATTTTAAAAATTTAATGGGAGTCTAGCCGCCAGAGTTCGTAAAAAACTGACGTGAAACATGACTTGTGTCGATTATCCATTATTACTGGTACTATCGTTACAGTGAAAATCATAATGTGGTACCGCTGAATTGAATAGGAATAAATTTTACTAGCACAAGCTGTACTGTATGCCAGCATATTCTATGACAGCGACAATATAGGCTAACTCTTTATTCGAATATATTATGTTAAAAGCATTAAAAAAAAATTTTTTTTCTTGATATGTATAGTTGTTGCATAGTGGCCATATAACGTCCTTATTTAATTAAATTTAAGTACACCATAAAAAAAAGAACAAAACTAACCTTAAAAATTGTCTAATAGTAAAAAAAAAAAAAAAAAAATTGTAAAAGATATTTTCGTGGTAGTAGAATTTTAAAACTTTGAAATAGCGCCGATTGAACAGAAACAATTGTGTTGATCAAACTTTTATTGAATGTGATGCAAAAGGATTTGAGTGTTAAAATAAGGAAGTTAGGAGTTCGGCTATGGCTGTTAGGAGGAGTTTTTGATCCGGCAATTAAGGTGATTTTGTATGATAGTACACTATTGATTTTGAGTTGTAATGCTAAAATATTGAATGTTGAAAAGAAATAAAATTGATAAGGCAATTTTTCGAACTAAACCAGATACATTTATTGTGAGTATGTTACAATTAATGAAAATATAAAACCCTTAGTAATGTTTAACAACAATTAAAAATTACAGTATAGTTTGAACAATTTATGTCTATTATGCCTATGTAAATTATATTAAAAATATCAGATTGTCCTGCCAGTTTTTGAATGAATTTTAACGGACGAACTATTAAAATTTGGTTATTGACTATTTAAAATTGATTTCTAGCTATGAAATTAGTGAATTTAGTATTTCCTTAGCGTTACTAAAGTATGTGGCCACGTGTATTTCAGCAAGGGGGCGAGTGACACCATTGAAGTAACTGCAAAAATTCCGGAGAAAACGTAAGTAAAAATTAATTATCTTAAATAGTGAAATTAAAATATTGATCCTATACGGTTTGAAAATTTAAAGATTGCTACATAAAATTTATCACGTACCTGATGATATGTAAATAATAATCCACAACAACGGAATGTTAACAATAAGAAATTTGGTTTAACATTATAAATAAGATTGCAAGGGAAATTTTAAAAAAATATTTAAGACAAATGTACTCGATGAGTTGTTGCGGACAAAAGAGAGCGATTCAAGAAATTTTCGCACTAAGGAAGGCTTTTTTCCCTACCATTCAATTCAATCAGCATACGTCAATCGCGCATCGCCGATCGCGTATCCGGGCTGGAACAATCAGCTGAATTGATGCGGGAACATTTCAAAATTCTACTGCCATGGAAATATCCTTTACATAATAATTATAAATAAAATTACTTCTTTTCAATAATTCAAACATTTACCATATTTTAAATGATAACATAACTGAAAATATTGTTAAATATGAAACAGGTATTTTTGATATAACGCATGGAACGGAATAATAAATGAGACTTACAGTTAATATGCACAAAGAACTAATATATATATATATATATATATATATATATATATATATATATATATATATATATATATATATATATATATATATATATATATATATATATATAAATATATATATAATATATATATATATATATATATATATATATATATATATATATATATATATACTTTGATACTATGAATACGAAAAGTTCTTTACAAATTTTCAAAATAATACTATTGTAATTAAGCACTATTTTTATATTTCTTTTAAGTGATAGAAATTTTGATAGACATATGACATCAAAAATAGTAGATGACCTTTGGTTTGGTGATTGTGTAAAGACTGAAAAATTGCCATGAAAAAAAAATTACACTCAGCACCAACGTTTACAAATTTTGAAAATTTATAAAAAAGGAAATGTGTGTGTCATCGGACACACGACCGAAATAAGACTTCATATGTATGAAAATATAATAATAGATATTCATTGAATAACTCACGCTATGGAAGCCAACGTAACTTGTGTTAATGTCGAAATAAAGCTTCAATTACTTAGAAGTGGTTGTAGTAAACATATGCCGGAAATTACCTGCAAACAAAAAATGCCATAAAATCATCCTTCAAATAAAAAATAATAGCCAAATTATGATTAATTTATATGTACTTATATCTTTTTTCAAAAAATAAATTCCTACTACCTACTCAAACAAAGAAAAAAATTATGCAAATCTTGGGTTGAGAGAAGACACACATATTGCCTATAATATGTACATAGACTCTGTAACACAAGACTGATTTTAAGCAAACTGGCTTTTAAAACCAAAGTGAACATACAATAAATTATTACGCAATTCGCATTCTTTGTTCACATTTTTATCAGATATGATTACGTACATCTAAAAATAAAACAAGTTAAATAGGTACTCACATATTATAGATATATACATATATATATATATATATATATATATATATATATATATATATATATATATATATATATATATATATATATATATTATTACATTGTTTTTACATACACCTAACTTATGTATGTATATTAATAAGTAACAATCTAACAATACATAGTGAGAAATACGTGAATGAATGATAATGTTAAATAGAAGCATCTAGAGTAGGTACCTAGTGGAAGCTTAGTCGAGTTTTGAGTTTGAGTTGAAATGTAGAGAAATAAAATGCCGCAGGAACCTAATTTGAATTTGCACACGGTTAACATTGCCAGTGTGCTTGTGTATGACTTTTCAGGACACAATTATCTCATTCAATAAATAAAATGGATCTGGGTTAATTGCTGGAGGTTTTAGTATTAAATAGGAAGTTAAGTGAGTCGAGGTAACGAAACAATATTATACACTTTATACACATCAGTCAACCAGTAGTAATCCTCTTCTGTAAGTGCACTGCAAATAATACTACGGAGACTTCTAACGCCATTACAGTTTAATAATAGTTCTTACGGCAAATATATATACCAACATATATACATATATACACGTACATATTTACATATGTACGTGTATATATGTATAGGTGCACGTACGTATACTCTCATACAAGTCCAAGCACGTAGCGTCAAAAGTTAACGCTGCTTTACTATTCCAAAACTCATTTGTCAATAACAATATATTTGAACGTACAGTATGTACTATGCGTTTACGTTTTGTTATGTATAGAATGTGAACGTTGCCGAAAATCAATGATGAAAATATTGGTCGTTGACGTTCGATGTCATCAATAAAACTTAAATTTAACGTTTTAGAAATTTCAATTGTTATGTCTAAATAAAATCAATTCTTGAACAATATGTTGAAATTTTTTTTATATTATATTTTTGGCTATGCACTGAATATTATTATATGATTATTTTTTCTTTTTTTGAAATTCTGCGGGAAAATATAAATCTAAAGAATAGTTTTTAACATTTAATCTGTTATACTTGATAAAATGGATATGAAAAAATGATAACAACAATAAAAGATAGTTTATTTAATTTTACGTGAAGAATATTTCTAATAAGAATAACTTTAAGTAAAAAAAAATAGTTTTAAAGCAAGCTTTTATTTAAAAATTAACTAAAATGTATAAAATAACTTTTGAGTGAAGTTTGAAGCAATGTACAACGTAATTTATAAAATCTTGAAGTGTTATTATTAACTATTTTCGTTTCAAATGTGAGTAGCTACTTTACCTACTTAGTAAGTAGGTACCAAACGTAGTTAAACGCCTCAAGCTTTTATAAATTGTTGCCCCTTCAAACTTCACTCAAAAGTTAAGTAATTTTTACCTATGTTTTATTAATCGGTTATTTTATCCTAATCAAACATAATTATGGAAACTAAAAACTGCAATGTAAAATCAATGGACAATATTTGACAGTTTGAAATGTCGAAAAGTTGCACAAGACTAAAAATCAACAATTTTAGTTTTGAGGGAATTTAGGACAAAACTAATTTATACAATGAATGTTACATTGTCATCAAAGTTATACATATACGCAAAATTTGAAGCCTCTAGCTCAATTGTTGTCCTGAAGTTGTCTAAATTTTGATTGCAAGATTTGGTATAAAAAACAAAAATAACATAGATAGCAACTGTTGTCTTAAGTTAGCAGCTTAAGTTAAATAAAAGCTTCTGAAAATACTTAACCTTGTGCGACATTACTACGTATGACAAACTTTTGTTTGCATTTCAACACACGCAGTATTCATATGTTCACTTATCGTTCTGCTAAACGTTAGGTTAACTTGAGTTGAATACTTGAGGTTAATTAAAAATCACAAAGTGATTGAAAAAATTATCCGGATCGGCCGGGCATCGAACCCCGGATCTCCCGGTAACTAGTCAGGCGTGTTAACCATTACACCAACGACCCACGTACTTCGACAGCCGCCTGATTCAGAAACCATTCAATCACCTATGTGTATTAGTACTCTCTCTAATGCGGTTTACATGTGATTTTTGGTCATACTACACCAAAGAAATCGAGTGCTTAAAAGTTTCAGTTTAGCTGAACGATAAGTGAACATATGAATACTGCGTGTGTTGAAATGCAAACAAAAGTTTGTCATACGTAGTAATGTCTCACAAGCACTCGATAATATTTGAAATTGAAAAATTGTAACTGTTTGTCGCATTAGAGAGAGTACTAATACACATAGGTGATTGAATGGTTTTTGTATCGGGCGGCTGTCGAAGCACGTGGATCGTTAGTGTAATGGTTAGCACGCCTGGCTAGTTACCGGGAGATCCGGGGTTCCATTCCCGGCCGATCCAGATAATTTTTTCAATCACTTTATGATTTTTAATTAACCTCAAGTATTCAACTTGTTTTTCTAGTTTAGCAACAATAATTTAACATTCTCAATTAAAAAAATTGTCGTATTTTATCGAAAACAATTACTGTAAATATAAGTAAAATGGAGGAATTTACTGCCTCTGTTAAAATGTTAAAAGGAATTTAAAAATTGCATGTGAACGGAAAAAGTTAATACGCTACAAACTCCATTTAATCAAAATGAACAAATTAATTAAATATTCAGTGAAAGATATTGGAAAAGAATAATATTTTTATTTATAGTTTGAAATTATATGACACAGTGACACAAGAATAAATAAACAACCAGAAGAGTAACAGAAAGAGAAGAAACGATAGTCAGGTAAATTTTGATGCTCGAGGTTTGGAAGAAATTGGAAGAACATGTTAATTCAAACCGATCAGTGTCGTAGTTCCAGGGCAGTAGTGTATTTTAAAATAAAATTTCGTTACAAATTTAAATTGTAAATTTCGCAAATTATATTATATTAACATGGAGAATATATCTAAATCACACAATGTTTATTTAGTGAAGAATGGTGAAGAATTTTAAAAAATAAATGCTAGCTAACAATAACAAATCATCTAATATATTGTATTATTTTTTTTTCATAATTCAAATCCTATACCGGCTCTGTTAGATATAGGTAATATACCCGAGACCACCCCTTGCTTTTCACAAAACACAGGCAATCAATGTCATAGCAGACAATATCGGACCTCTCATTCTGTTACTCTTCTGGTTGTTATCTATTCTGTGACAGTGACTTGTTGAAAAATGTGTGCAACTTTATAATCAGTTAAAGTTAAATGTGGCTTAAATGACACTGAACATGTTATTATTTTAATTAAAAAATCAAACTCGTTATTAAGATCAGGAAAATTGTGCACAAAAAAATCATCAATACTATATGCGTACCTAAAAATACAAACGTATACTGAAAATTTTAGTAATGAAAATTTTTATGGTGTATTCCCCAAGTCACCATTATAAATATATATTATTTTCAAAATTTTCAAAAAACACTAGAGGAAACAGGAATAATAAAAGGCAAAAGGGGTAATTAATAAGAGACAAAAAAATTTATTTAACTCTAAATTACAAATCTAATCTTTATGGAAAAAATACTACATACTTAGTAAATTAAATGAACCTATTTGAATTTTTTTGTAATTAATAAAATAAAATTAAAGGTAAAAAAAATCTTAATAATATCGTATTATAAATGTGAAAGTTTGGATGTTTGGACGTTTGTTGCTCAATCACGCCAAAACGGCTGAACCAATTTTGATAAAATTTTACGTACACACTCCTTATACACTGATTTAACACATAGGCAAAATTTTATCCCAGTTTCAAGTTTCTGAGGAATACAAAACCA
Source organism: Brachynemurus nebulosus (assembly GCA_035578155.1). Lineage (NCBI taxonomy): Eukaryota > Metazoa > Arthropoda > Insecta > Neuroptera > Myrmeleontidae > Brachynemurus > Brachynemurus nebulosus. The sequence goes on along the minus strand of JAPWDM010000042.1, from coordinate 602,291 downwards.
ATTATTTAAACCCACCCCAAATCAATTCGATGAAATTTGGTATACAGACACTACCTGAGTTATCCTGAGTTGACATATAGGTAAATCTTATCCAGATTAAAGGCTCCTGTGGAATGACTGAACCGAATCCGATGAAACATTATATAGAGACACTATTTACTATAAGCGCATGTAGCACGAATTTTAATAAGACATAGGATAATTTTATCCCAATTAAAGGTTCCCAAGTAATACAAAAGAAATTATTTAATAGGATGACTGAGCCGAATTTGATGCAATTTACTATACAATATACTATACATATAAGCTAATGTAAAATCAATTAAAGTAATAGTAGATATCTATTAGAAAAAATTCTGAATCAACCAAATCTTTTTACTTACAAATACTTACACAACCGTTCTCAAAATATCTTAGGTTAAAAGAAAAGTTCAAAAACTCTTTGTTTCTGAAATTCTTTGTTTTAATATTTAATACCAGTTAATAAAAAATTTACTTTTTTGTTATTTTCTATAGTCTATAGGCGGGTCAGACACAAGCGTGTTATATGACAAAAAAATTTGAGATGGATACGAATTTTTTTTTTAAGTTATTAAAAAACAAAGTTAAAAATCCAAATGAACTGTGTTATTGAAGAATACAGTTTCCTTGAAAAATTATTTTATGATTTAAAATCTTTTTAAGATTTTCAATAATTGTTTATTATTTGTCATGCTTTCCATCAACAAATTACATATCAAAAATATTCAAAAAGTTAATATAATAACAATAAAAAAACAAAATTAAATCTATGAGAAGTTACAAACTTATCAACAAGTTATTAGTAATAAAGTGAACATATTGAAGTTATCATTACTTATTTTTTAAAAAATCTGATCTTGAATTTTTGGTGCTTTTTTGACCTTGTCTCTTATTACCCCGATCACCCCTATCTCAAAAAAAAATTTCAAGAACAATTTTTGAAATCCCCCCCCCCAAAAAAAAACGTTTTAAAGAAAAAAAAGAAAGTATGTATTCAAGATTAGTATGAAATTAAAGCTCATTAAATACTCTTTAAAATGAGCTGTCAACTGAAATTAGCTGAAATTAGAACATTTTGTATTGCTGAGCATGAGTAAAAAAAATGATATTTTACGATTTTCAAAACTGTATATCTCAAAAGGTATAAAAGCTAGAATTTTTTTAAAAATCGTATTTGAATTCAGAATGTTAAAGAGTACAGTTGACCAAAGTTGCAAAGAAATCTGCGATAGCCAAGTTGAGTGCCTTATTGGTTCAAGATGGACTGATCGTATTTCTTGTTAATAGTAAAGTGTTAAATTGTAAATTTTATAATACCTGTCTAAAACAAATCTATAAACGAAACTTGTTTATCGAGCAATTTTCTTTTATAAAAAAATACAACTAATTTCACCGAAGAAATTTAATATATTCGATAATAAGCTATCTACGGTTGATTAACTATTTTATTTTAGTCAAGTATAAAATGTCCAGTGAAATGGAACGAGGTAGGTATACACAGTTCGGTAAAGTTTTCGACTATAAACTAAAACAAAACAGATTGCCAACACTGAACACTGACTAAATAGTGAACTATACTATGAATTGTTCTTATTCAAACCAACATAACAGCACCAAGTAAGCAGCAACTAACTGAATGAATACAACATTCCAAATACAAAAGCTTTTATGAATCATAATTAATATAGAACATTGATGACGGTTAGAAAACTAATTTATATTGGAAACTTTTAATGTGTCAGATACAGGCTGACTCGTAAACAATCACTCCAACACAAACAAGTTCGGCACCAAATTGCTCACTTAAAAATCGATTATAAATATCCAGAGTTTTGTATAAGAGTACCTACTTAATTAAACGGAAACATGTGCTGATTGGACAAACTTGTACGTATTAAAATAAATTTATTGAAAAATATTCAATCGAACTGAATATGATAACAGATAAAATTTTCTATTCATTTGGATAATTAATATTATATTCAATCCTGGAAGTACAAACCGCCGCGTCGATCAGAATCGTGTAACGTATAGAGAATCTAGATAAAATGCCATTTTCTAAAAACAGTATCTCGAAAAATTTTTTTGGGATAAATAAACAAAACTGGAATATTAGGAAAATTATTCCAAGGAGAAGCATAATCTTGAAAGCGAAACGGAGATACCGCACTCTCCGAACGATTTCTTTTTTCAAAGATTAAAAATTTCTTTGATTTTTTTTCTATGAATAAAAAAAAGACTGATCTCTTTTTTGGTATACAGAAACATTTTTGGACATTAATATAGTCAAAGGGATTTTAGTGAAAAAATTGAAGAAATTTTAATCTTTAAAAGCGCGATATTATTCTTTAACAATAACTAGCTATTATGCACTACTCTAACAACTGTAAATTTTGATGAAACTTGGAATATGTGTAGTACAAGCGAAAATAACATACACGTATTTTTTTTATCTGTCACCGTCGCCGTTTAAGGGGTGAAATGACCCCTCAAAAAAATTAGGGTAAAATTTTAATTTTGCTTGATAACTTTGAAACGACGACAGATAGAAGAAAACTTTAAATTGACAAAACACTTTACTTTTAGAGACCTTTCTATTGATGTGTATAAATCCAGGGTCGGACCTACTGGAGGAACTGTTCAGGTAAAATTGAGGATAAATTATGAAATAGGGTGAATATGTTTCAGTATATTAAAATTTGAATAGCATGTATGAAAACTACATGAAAAATACTAGTTTACCTGTTTTTGCTCAAAGCTGTAATTTAAGGTCTAAAATTTCAAAACTGGAAAGGTAATTTGAGGTTCCAATCGTAATTTTACTGACAATCAGCAAAATAAAAATATTTCTATAAGGTTTTCAGCAAGTGAACTGTCTTGTAATTAATAACTGGCTAAAATATATCAAATTTTACTTGTTGATGTCTGACTAAAACTTTAGATTTTATACAAGTAATATTAAAATTTGGTTTTGTTAAATTGTGCAAGAATATTATTGCATATAGTTATAGAAAAAATTAACTTTATAAAATACTTCTTTTTTGTCAGGAAATTTGTTCTAGTTGGGCATAAAACTTTAAAGAAGTTTGGAATTTGAACTGGAAATATGACGAGACAAATTATCTGCACAGGAAGTTTTTCAAAATTTTGATGACCATAAAATATAGTCAGTTCTACCGGATTTTACGGTTTTCCACAAAAAAAGAATATATATATATATATATATATATATATATATATATATATATATATATATATATATATATATTCTTTTTTTGTGGAAAACCGTAAAATCCGGTAGAACTGACTATATTTTATGGTCATCAAAATTTTGAAAAACTTCCTGTGCAAGATTATCTGCACAGGTAAGAGTATCCTTGTAAGAGTATTGTTTGTATTTAAAAATATATAGGTATACATATATATATATATATATATATATATATATATATATATATATATATATATATATAATTTTAGTTTCTGTGAGGTCATCAAGTATATTTTACTACGTTTCAGCAAGAAAGGTCCCAAATAGGGTGATAGGAAGATAATATTTTCCACCAGGTACAAATTTTTACTATTTCTCTTTTTACACAAAACACATCCACAACAAAACAAAACTGATCGAACATGGAGTTCCGTCATTTTCATAACAGATACTATTTGAATATTTTATACAAGAGAAACAATTTAAATTGGTCTCTATGACATCATCATCAAATATTCCTTCAACTATAAATCTTTTTTAATTCTTGAAAAAACCACAAATTAAAATAATGATTGTTGATGTTCATCCTCACTATAATGTTATCTAATTAGCATTACCTAAATATATAATTTATGACTGGTCAATTCAAATTCAATACACGGTCAACAGTATATAGGAACTGTTTGTATTATCCTACGTAATAGAGTGCTAAAATTAAAAAATCAAATTACCTACCGTTATTATTTGCCAGGAAGTTAACCCGTACCTTTCGAATAATTTTGAATAAGTACGTAGAACAAAATTTTAAATAAATTATATTAAATGAACAAGTAATTTCTTCTTACAACGAATACAGCGAGAAAGAACAAGAATTTGAAATAAATAAACTAAGGCTGAGAAATGACAACTATTTACAAAATTGTTGCAAATTTAATTTTTCATAAAATATTTTATCCATATTTTCCCTTCCCCTTATACCTGGGCGACTTATTTTTAAAAAGATGCTTAGAAATTTAAAAAGTGCCCACGAGAGTTCTAATGGCGGTTTTTTTTTTTTTTTTAATCGATGCAGAATTTAAAATAAAGAAAATAAAAAATTCAAATAAGTACAATTTTTTTATCAAACCACGGCTTCAATGTTAAAAACTGATTAACATAAATAATTTGACAAGTATTCTTGTAAATATTTGATTTAAGTCTACATAATATTCATTGTAAAATATAATATTTTCAATAGTTTTCCCTCTCTCTAAAAAAATGTTACAAATATTTTTTTTATATATTTATCAATTGTGTTTATAGAATATAAACACAAATACTATTAATACAAAATTTATAAATTTATTTTCATTAATTTTACTTTTCACAGTGACGTCGGCATTTGGTAGAAAAAAACTGTATTGGAATTTTTTATTCCTTTTAGCGAATTTCGAAAACTTGAAATTCAGCTATTACAGCCGTTCGCATGACGCAAGCTGAGGCCGAGACTATAACAGAAATATGTTTTGAGGTCCCTAGAATACGAAAATGATATTCATATTTATATATATATATATATATATATATATATATATATATATATATATATATATATATATATATATATATATATATATATATATATATATATATATATATATATATATATATATATATATATATATATTTAAGTATCCGCGCGATAACTCTCGAACGAAACGTCTAATACTTATGAAATTTTGTGTGCGAACTGGATTCTGAATTGGCTTGGCTAAGTTCGTTAGCCAGACACATGGGATACCCAGAAGTAGGTTTTCGGGCCATTTTTTGTCATTCGATCCTATCATAAGACAGTTCGATTTTTACATCGTTGAAAAGGAAAAAAAATTATGAAGAAAATGTTGTTATAATTTTCTTCATAACTGGTTTTCGAGAAAATCGTAATTTTTCACTTTTGCCTTATTTTGCTCTCTTTGTCATTGTAATCAGTAATTTATATTTCTGTCTCAATTCCTTATCAAATAGAGAAAAATTTCATTTTTTTTACGTGAAACAAACGATAATTATTCAAAATCTATGTATTATAAATACCATATCTCTGTCTCATTTTTTTTTAAAATTAAAATTAATCAGATATTTTTAAGCATATGTAATGAAGATTTTTTTTTTATTGAATTTTGAATGAACAAGATAATGAAGGTAATGTCATGATATAATATTATTAAATATTATAGAAAAATAACATAATAATAATGTTTATATGCCAGGAAAAAAATTTTAAAGAACTGGATCGATTTTGAAAATTTTTTCACTATTATTCATTAATATTAGAAAGCTAAACAATTTTAAATGGACTTAAGGTATCTTATATGAGATCCGTTAGGCTATTGGGGACCTAAAAATGCCAAAAATTAACTACTCAATCGATTTTAAAAATTTTTTCACCGTTAGTAAGCTAAAATATTTGAATTAGTTAAATTATTAAATGATGTCCGCAAGACCCTCACGGACTGCCATAAATTATATGACACGCCAGGGTCCATTGATCCCATAATTGTAAAAAATAAACTAGCCGACCAGTTTTGAAAATTTTTTCACTGTCAAAGATCTAAGCTATTTTAGATAGATATAAATTACGTAATGTAAGGTCCGCCAGGGTCTATGGGACCCAAAGGTGTCAAAAATTAACTAACCGACCGATTTTAAAAATTTTTTCATTGTTAGAGAGCTAAACTATTTTAGAAAGATACAGATTATCTTATGCAAGGTCCGCTAAGGTCCACTGGATCTAGAAGTGTCAAAAATAAAATAAGCGATCGATTTTGAAAATTTTTTCATTGTCAAAGAGCTAAGCTATTTTAGGTAAATATAGAATACGTAATGTAAGATCCGCCAGGGTCCATTGGACCCAAAAGTGTCAACAATAAACTAACCGATCGATTTTGGAAATTTTTTCACTGTCAGAGAGCTAAACTATTTTAAATAGATATAGATTAGCTTATATAAAGTCCGCTAGGGTCCATTGGATCTAAAAGTGTCAAAAATACAATAACCGACTGATTTTGAAAAGTTTTTCACTATTACAGAGGTAAACTATTTTAGATGGATTTAGCTTATATGTTGTATGAGGTCGGCCAGAGTCCTCGGATCTTTTAAGCGCCAAAAATAAACTAACCAACCGATTTTGAAAATTTTTTCGCTGTTAGAGAGCTAAACTATTTTATAGTTTATCTTATGTGAGGTCCGACAGAGTCCATGGGACCCAGAAGTGTCAAAAATAAAATAACTGACCGATTTTGAAAATTTTTTCAGTATTGCAGAGGTAAACTATTTTAGATAAGTACAGTATGTTATCTGAGATCCACAACTGTCCTGCGGATGCAAATGCGGCATAGAAAACTACACAACGGGTTTTAAAAATACTTTTACTGTTAGAAAGATAAAATATCATATATATACTACTAGGATAGCACTATGTTGTACAAAGTCCGTTCGGGGTCTTGGGTCCCAAATATACCAAAAATAAATTACCCAGCCGATTCTGAAAATTCTTTTACTCTTAGAAAGCTAAACTATTTTAGATGGGTATAAATATGAACTACCCAATCGATTTTGAACATTTTTTCACCATCAGAAAATTAAACTATTTTGAATGGATATATGCGCCAAGCGCCTTATGCGAAAAAGCGCCAAAAATTAACTACTCAACTGATTTTGAAAATCTTGTCACTCTTAGAAAGCTGAATTATTTTAAATGGGTACAGGTCTTAGATAAGATCCACCAGTGCCCAATATTTGGGAATTCGGTACGTTATGCAGATGCTGCGACAGGGGTATTTAAATTCTGAATCGATTAAAGCAAAAATTAACCAGTAGTACGCTCGCGGTCGCTTTTTATTAAAAATTAGGGTTAAATTCCTCATCTATTAAGGGGTTAGAGGTAGCCAGTAATGTGAAAAAATGAGTATTTTAAATAATTTTTTGTTGAGAGTAGTTGAACTTATAAAATAAATAATACAGAATCATTATATTATGTTTTAACTACATTTGCCAAAAATTAAAAAAAAAAATATATTTATTGTGAACCAAGTTATAGCCATACCCAGTGCCACCAGGGCCGTGGAGAGAAATCAAGGGCCCCAGAGACAAACTATCCCGGGCCCCCCGTCAAATATTAAATTTACTAGTAACATCCAACCTTGTCCTTTAAAATCTATGTAACAAAAATATATAAAAGATACTAGCTGGCGCGCAGAGGTTATTCTACCCTTTCCGGTAGAGTGATGTAATGAGTTCAATTTGGTTAGAGTGAATGTCTCAAACGCTATCTCTAAACTTCCCAATAGTTTAGGAGCTATCGACATAATTCCAAATTTCTTTTTCTTCCCATAAGTTCTTACTGATAAGAATTAAGTTATTTTCATCTGCAAATTCTAAAACCAACTTTTTACGTAGAATTTGAATATTTTTTTAGAATTTTTCAGTAACTATCTTACGAAACATGAAATAGATTTTGGCACAGTTAATGGAATTTTTGCTCCGCTTTCTATTGATGTATAAAACTGTATGTCTATCTTGAAAAATAATCTCGAAAATTGAAAAAAAATATTTTGTAATGTTGTTTAAATTTAGGTTGAGAAATGAATAGATTACGCAATAAATTTTTAATTAAATATTAGTTACAATGTCAGTTTGTTTAATTAAATATTAGTTACAATGTCAGTTACAATGTTACTATGAAATAATCGGGCAAAATATTTTCTTTGAGTTTTTCTATAACTACTCATTTTTGATTCATAACCCCGAACTTTTGTTTTCTTATAGAATGTAAAGTAGGTTTTAACATAATTAAATGGCTTTATTTTTTCCCTTTCTATCGACATAAATGTATTTTGCACCATCGAAAAGAGGGGCAAAAATCACATAAGGAAGGTTTTGACTTATTATTCTATGTAAATTGGTTTCCGAGAAAAATAATTTTTATAATCGGAAATTCGCTATGCGCAGGATGCTGTGATAAGAGTATTTTTTTTTTAAATTGATTGTTATGAATTTATATTCTTAGAAATATAAACAAAGACGAAAAATATACAGGCGTTGATAATATCTTTAATTGCGGAGCTAGCACAGGATATATATTATCTTTTATCTTATCTTTCTTTAAATGAAGATAAAAGGTAAGATAACTAAAATAAATTTCTTTTATCAAAAAGTCTTCAAAATAATTTTCCTATATTTAATAGCTTATAATAAAAAGATACTTCGTTTAATGGACCATTAGTAGGCTTCCGGTATTATGAACCTATACGATCATTTAAGCTTACAAAATTAAATTTATATAGAATACTTGGTGGCACTGTAATAATTCTAAAAGCATAAATAATAATAAGAAATTTAAGATGTTATTTTTTACTTTATTTTGAAATAATATCTATTGCTTTTAATTTAAATCCACCTAATTTTGTTTTCACATGAGCTTTTCTTAGATAAATTTGATTTTTAACACGATTTGAAAAGAAAAATTTTGTTCTCTTTTACAAGATTTAATTCAATTTTATATTAACTACCCAAAAATAAAAATAAAATTTTATTATATTTCTTGGAACTCAATAATTGGATTTCAAAACAAAAAAGCAGGTGCTATTTTGATTTTGTTTTAAATAACTGAAAATCAGAGATGACATTCTTTTCAGTGCTTAATAATTCATAAAACTTCTAACACGAATGTTTTGATTTCATAATCAATTGAAAAAGTTAACTGATATAATTTTTATTTAAATGTGCTTTTGTTACATAGTGGTTTTATAATTTTATAAATGAGAAACTCCTTTTAAAATGGCTTTTTTCATATAAATTTTACTGAAATGGAATAACTTGTAATTAATATTGTTGTGTTTTGTTAATTAGAAATCAGAAATATTTTTTGGCTGCTTTTATAAAATAATGTACCTAACATAATTGCAGTCATATAAAAAAAATTGGGTTTTTAATGAGGTCTTTTGTTTTTGTGTTTTTCAAATCAATTGTTTTTCTGTTTAAAGTTTTCAAGTTAATTTTTGTTTTGTTTTTTTCAAGCAAAACTTATCTACTAAATTACTAATTTTCCAGTGTTTGTGGAATAAAATGTGCAAGCATAACTATAAAAATGGTAAGACTAATGAAATTTTTATTTAATATACAATTTTTTCCATAAATATTTTTTTCGGAAACCAATCTATCAGGTGAAAACAGAATTAGGCGTATGTATGTATGTATGAAAAAAAATCGACTTCAGTACAAGGTTTTGTACTTTTAACGTCACGATGAGTTAAAATTAGGTAAAAAATAAGACCTATTTGGCCGGCTCGGGCCCCCTTAGGGACCCCGGGCTGTCCCCCTCCTCGTCGGGCCTCCGTGCCACAAGTCGTGTTTTACAATGACCATCATAATAGTTTACTGGTTCATTTAAAATCAGTCCAACAAACAAAAATCGTTAGGTTAATAGTTAATCTAGTGCCTGATCGAAGCTTTTTATTTTCTTGTGAAAATATACAAAATAGCGGCTTCTGATAATTTATTTTTGGATTTTCAAGGAAAAATTCAATAGTCTATTGTTTATCAAAAATACAAATTTTGATTTAAAAAAATCCTTCGATCGGGCTACCAGATTAACTATTAAACTAATGATTTTTTTGTTCGATTGATTTTAGATGAACCAATAAAATGTTGTGATGGTCATCGCAAAAACGGCGGGGTCCAATAAATATGGCGATAACGTGGTTACAATTAATATTTTTCTCTTTAATATAAATCAATATAAATATAAATCCAAATATAAATCAATATTTTTTTTAATAATCCTGTGGTATAACTAATCTAACTGATTTTAATAATCCTTTGGTACAATAAATCTAACTGATAAATTTTTTTTTATTTCTGACTGCTGTTTGAAAATTGTTACGCTGCCTACCATGACCTTCCTCAAAAAAAAGCGTCTGTGTTCAGATTACATATAATACACTCTAAAAAGTTTTATATTGATTGCGTTCTTCGCTACGGAGGAAAAAATTCTGAAATAAAACTCTCTTTTGTGATGTAACGCCTTAAAAAAATTATTTTCATTCATGCTCCACCGTCCCCAAATTATTTCCTAAAATTTAACGAAACTGCAACTTGTCCAATAAAACTTGACACGCCCGACATTTTACTCGCACAGATCGGTTCAAAAATCATTCCAAAATATCCAAGTATAAAAATAGATAGTTGCAACAAACTTAATGGTTCTATCTGGTTGATTTTAAAAACAGATATTGTATGTTATGAACATTTTTTTTTTTTTTTTTGTTAACTTACACGCTGGCGCTGCTAACTAAATTTATGCAGCGCGAGCATATGTTTTTAATGCCGTAACACATTCATAAAGCGATAGTCGCGCAGTCTACTGGCGACACAACAGAACAATTACCACTGAATTACAATTACAATTTATTTAGAATGAAGAATGGTACGAAACCGATTCTGAATTAATTTATTGAAACGAACCAAACTAAGCATGGCAAAACAATAATTGCCATGCATGCAGGCGGGCGGGCGGACGGGCGGACACAAGCATCAAATTGATATACACAAAATGTATAATTTGAACGTTATTTGTACTTGGACCGCTCCAGTGCGACTCCACTCAAACTCCTCTTTTATGACAGTAACAAATAGCGTTCATTCGTTAAGTAAGTATATTGTTGCGGGTGATATAGTACGGATGAGGAAGGAACGGAACGGTGGGTGCATTGAACGAATCCTTACTTATTACATACGTCGATAACAATGTGCTCCGTTTTCTCCGTGCTCGTTTTGTTTATTATCGCTTTAAGCATGTGTAAGTTAGCAGTCCGCCATTGTTTTTGTCCAAATTCTATATTAGTAAATTATTAATACGAATGAATAAATAGATTCGTATGTTTGGAATACTCTGGACTCAAAGTGGTTTACATATCTGAAAATATGCTAATACAATATGTTTTCAAAATGTTATTTATTATATCGTTATAGTTACACAATGAACTTTTTGTTACTTATGTACATAAGTACAGGTACCGACTTCCAACAGTGGCAGTATTTACGCAGACAGAACTGACGAATCAGGCAGCATCAAGTTTAAAACGACAAGAAATGGTAACCCGATTATTAAAATTTTTCCACTAAAACATCCAGCTTTAAGTATTTATTCACAAAGTACACTGATTGTACGATCAACATCAGGTTTTTATGTTAATATGACAATACGTTATACATTATATGTTGGACAAACCTATGCAGGCCTCTCGTAGATATAAAATACCTCTGTCGCAGCATCCTGCATAACATAGTGAATATTCGTTTTCAAAAATCAGTTTTTCTCGAAAATCGGTTTACATAGGAAAATGATTCGAAAACGTATCTTATCTGATTTTTGCGTTCTTTGTCATAGTGTAAAAACAATTTTGAAACACTTTTGGATTTTGGCAAATTTTTGCAAAAAACATATTTTTTGGGGGTTTCTAGCATCGGACGTGTTGGGCTCAAGAACACATTCAAGATTTTTGGATTTCCAACGTTTTCACCAAATTTCGTAAAAGTGAAATGTTTCGTTCGAGAGTTATCGCACTGACACATAAATACACAAATAATTATATACATAATATAGGTACATATAAATATATTTCTATTTTAGTGAATGTCATTTTCGGTTTCTAGGCACCTCAAAACAGCATAGTGCAAAATATAATACTATACAGTAAACACCCAAGATTATTTGATTGATTAGTATCGCTAGTTTTTTGGTCTAAATGCATATATAACTCAGTGGCGTAGAATCTAATTATTAAAAAATTGAAAACTAAATGGATTTATATGATATACGTACGTATAAAAGAAAAATTTTACAAACGTGTGCTTTCGGAAATTGAAAATAACTAACTTCGTCTTGATGAAGGTGGATTGGCGAATATTTACTTACTTTAAATACAAAATCTGCTTTCCATTTTTCAATTATGCTTTTTACCTAGTTGAAAGTCATTGGTAAAATATATGAAAATTGCAAAATTTTTGTATAATTGTGATATTTACTATGGTAATTAAAGGTTTGTTTACTTTTGTAACTACGGAGATGGCTTGCCCGTAGTAAGCTGTAGTAAAAAAATGGGTATAGGACAATAACATATAACTGGCCTACCTCTCTAGTAAATAGTATCAGATTGATGTATCTTGGTAAACACCTACAACTGCATACATACGTATTAGTCTGGTTATCAAAATGGAAATTCAAATAGTAGATAACCATCCGCCGCTTCATTTACATCAACCTAACATAATCAATCTTGTTTGAGAAATCTGAGACAGACATGGCAACGGGACTGATTTTCTCAATCCATTCCCGTCTGTACTCGAATTTGCTTAGCACCCTCATTAACTCCCATTTTCGTTTTCCGTAGAAAAATTTTCACTCTCGCCCATTTTCTACCAGTTGATGCTCTTCCCGACAGGACTAGTTTTACATTATTTCGAATCCCGCTTTATTCGTGCTATCTAAATTAAAAATATAACACTGCCGAAGCATTTGATCATTTCCCGCCCGTTTCCATTTCCAAAAGAAATTTTCGCTTCTGCTCGTTTTCCACTCAAACCGGTTCTCGGTAAGATCTGTCAGGACCCGAAAAAACCCTTAAAACTCCCGGCCCGATTCCGATTTTTAATTTGAAATTTCTTAGAAAAAGCATCGCTTTTAATAATAGTTTTAAATAATTCTCGTAAATCTCCTTACAGCAAAACGCCTACTAGATGAATTGTCATCCCGACACTCCTACCATATATAATATTTATATTTTACTGGATTTTTAGCCGAATTTTTCCTTGAAAAAATTAGACTTATATTTTGTTGAAATCAATAAGCACGATTCAGTTATGCTCAATATTTTATGAGATTTCGTCCGTTGGCAAATAAATTAAATTTTTTATAACCTCCAGACATATTCTCCCGCACAAGTGAACTGATCTAACCTAATCTTTTTCAAAAGTCTATTTTACTCCTGAACGCTATTACCTATATGATCCATTTCAAGATAAAATTTTTTTCGAAATATTTGCAAGGAATAATTTTTTTGATTTCTTCTAATTTTGTAAAATAATTATATATTCGTTCTTTTGCAATTGTGCAATGTTCTTAGTTTTGTAATCATTATTACTGAAGTGCTCTGCATTAATTTTCAACTTTGCTGAAATACGCCACTGATCGTAAATACATGTACCCGCATAATATTCATGTACTGCGATAACCAAACAGAAAATATACAGGGTGTTAGTGAATAAGTGCGAAATATTTTAATGGGTGATTGCTGAGGTTTTTTTATGTAAACAAGTTCATATCAACCCATGTCCGAAAACGCTTAGTTTCCAAGATACAGAGTGTTCAGTTTCTCGTCTTTTTTAAATATTTTCTTAAATATTTCAAAAACGTTTTGAGATATTCATATTAAATTTGGGATACGCTACGACAGGATAAATACCCATATTCGGAAGTAGACAGAATATTTCCATTCAAACCAGTGGCGTCCGTACGGCCATATGATGATATATTTTTGAAGAAAAAAAAGGGACGCCAAAGATTTTTTCCAATTTGAAAATGTTTTTTTAGATGTTCTATAAATTGTTGATGAAAATGACCTCTTAGTATTTTGTCGTTCATGTATCCGTTTTCAAGATAAAAAACAATTTTCAATTACTGTTCTTACTACAAAACCGGTTTCGGTTCTCGTATTAACTGCTGAGGTCATTTTATGAAAAAGTCTTACCAACAAAAAGGTGAAGACGCTTCATTTCTACAGTAGGACCACATAATTTGTTTTTAATTTAATATAGAAAAATATTTTTAAAAAACAAGAAACGGGACACTCTGTATTTTGGAAACTAAGAGTTTTCGGACCTGGGTTTATATAAACTTTTTTACATAAAAAAACCTCAGCAATCACCCATTAAAATTTTTCGCACTTATTCACTAACACCCTGTATACATATTAGTGATGGGCATAATCGCATGAAAATTAATCGATCATTCGATTATTAAAATATCTCGAGATATCATTCATTCGAATGATTTTAAAAAAAAAAACTCGAGATATTAAAACATTCGATTATTTTTCAATCGAACAGTTTTAAAAATATCTCGAGATAAAACAAATTCGATTCTTTTAAGTGATCCTACAAAATATAAGGTACAGTGATATACAATCAGGTAGGTAATAATTATTTAGTAGGTCGTTATATCTATTGAAAACAGAACAACAGCTTAAATAAAAAAAAAGATTTTATGATAACTATGATTGGCGATATTTTGCATAAGATGAATAGCACAACCTAGCAGGGGTGCTTCCTTATTGATACGTTAATGGTCATGAGCGCTGTACGTGCACCGTCAAGTAAAACCTAACTAACTATGACACAACGCTGTACTACGTCAACAATTGTATATATAAAGTGTATTAGTTGTCAAAATACTGTGCTAGTGAAGTGTTTCGTCATTATAGATTATGACCAACAACGTGTTAAAGTGCCGATTATTAAAATGGAAAAACGGATAGTACTGTAATTAGTAATGGTTTAATCTTTAGTGGACAATAATATATCCATAATCCATAAAAATAATCGATAAATAATTATTAGAAATAATCGAAAGAAAATAATTGGTAATAATAATCGAATAAAACATAGTCGATAAAAGTCGATTATTTTGAAAATAATCGAATGATTAATTGATTATTAAAATCCCTCGATTAAAAACAATCGATTATTGAAATGATTCGATTATTCCCATCACTAATATATATATATATATATATATATATATATATATATATATATATATATATATATATATATATATATATATATATAGTTACGTTTCGTAACAATTAAAGTTAGTTTTTAAAAAATTTATTTGAAGTTTAAAAATACAAAATTGTAAAGTGACTTCAAAGATATCACTGGAGTACTCCAGTGTTACTACTGCTAGCTAGATCGAACAAAAATCAGATAATTTACAAAGTTTCATTATTTATACATAATTTAGACAAAGAGATTGCTGAATAAGCAAAAATGAAAAAGATGTACTTTAAAACAATATTATTGCAATTCCATTGTCTAAATATATTGTATTTAATTATTTAGTAGTTTTTGATGATTAAGCTTTTGTTATTTTTAGTTACATGAAATATTAAATAATTATCTATATGAGTTCCTTACGGAATGAATTATTACTTATTGTCTACATACATTGTACAATTCATAATATTACAAAAATATTGATTAAATGTATAAAAATATAATATGTATTAATTAAGTATTAGGGCGGATGTGATGGTTACATAACTATATATATATATATATATATATATATATATATATATATATATATATATATATATATATATATATATATACATATATATATATATATATATATATATATATATATATATATATATATATATATATATATATACAGTATGGATATTAATCTAATGTTCTCTGACAGTATATCATTTAACTATACCTATTCTTCTATTTACTTAACAAATTTCATGCTAAATTTCGATTTAAACGTTTTAATTATATGTAGAAACTTTCAGAATAATTTTTTAAAATCGACTGAGTTCATCTGAATATGGTTCTGTGAGTATTTCTGTAACATGTACAATTTTGTTCCATTTAATTATATTTTCGGAAGTTTTCTGTTTGCCAAAAAAGTTTGATTTAATGTATAAAAGAGGACGGGAAATATATGCCCATTTCCAACATTTATCAGCTATAAAGATAATACGTTTTTTAAATATTTTACGTGAAAACCCAATAATGTTTATATTCCACCTTTTTTATAATAATATTTATTTAATACAACAAAGTGTTAAGCAAATGATTTAAGGATATACGTGTTTTTTTTTTTTTTTTTTTTATTTCGAAACGGCAGATGATAGCAGGCCACACTATAATGCTGATACCACACTGTATAGTGTAAAAATAGTCTCTACCCCAAGATACACACTCATATACAAATAACAATGATAACCCATTTTGCAAAGTAATAATTTGCACCATTTACAACATATCTTACATATTATATTACGACACTAACCGACTAAAATGTACTTCTATACACACACGCTCACTCACTGATAAGTGAAATGCCTAATACCTACGTAAGTACAGTGGAATAAAAAACGAATCGAACAATCTGACAATAATAGGATCCTTTGTGACATCGATGACGCGGGTTTAGCTGCCAACTTGTGCATTGCGCTGATAAACCTGATTTACAGAAAATAAGTCACCTCTTAAAAAAGCTTGAACACTACTGTTACACAATTTGAATATATTGGTTTTCACCAGATTTTAACATTTTGGGGCTTTAGAAATTCAAAAAACTAAAAACCTGGATAGAAGTTTTCCGAACCTGACACATTTTGGTTAGTAGTTCTGAAGTTAGCGTCATTTTAACTTTTTGGAGAAATCGAAAAATAATTATTTTTTGATTTTATTCGGACCTTGTTTATGAAAACCGAGAAAACTTAGCAGTATAACAAACGGTCCCAATTAATTTAAAGGTAAAAAGACGGAAGATGTTTAACTTATTTGTGTTTTCAATCACCCTTATCTTCTTTACCAGAATTGGAAAATTTTTGAAATTTTGTTTTAAGGTAGGAGTTGTAGCATACTTCTAATTGGCAATCGATTTTTTTCAAAATGGCATCACAGTGGGTGGGAATGACTTGAAATACAAACTTTTATTCTAGGAGAGACTGAGAATGATATATATTTCGGAAAACTTTATAAAATATAATTTGAAACTTTGTTAACAATGTTGATATTTTCTGTTCACTTAATATTGACGAACTCAACTCTGTGAAATTATTATGCGTCACTATATGTATTGTTGGTACTTAATACTATTTATTTATTTATTCACTTGATTTTACTTGTTACTATTTGTTATTATTTTGAAGTTTATTAATGTTATTTACGATTTCTGTTATTTCTTATTTACAAACTTAATAACTTGATAAAAATGGCATGTTATTGCGGCTAGACAAAATTTTCTTTATCTAATTTATAAAAATATTATTGTTCGTTAATGCTATTTATTAATTTATCTCTAGATTTAATTCTTATTTTGTAAAACTGTTGCATGTATTTCTCACTTTGTATGATACAGAGGCGTAGCGACCGGGGTGCAAGGGGGTCTATCATGGACCGGGCGCGACTTGCAGAAGGGCGCCAAATGTGTACCAAAGAGGTGCCAAATATTAACTATACGTGTTTTGGTAGGAATGGGGGGCGTCAATAAAGTGTCGTGCCCCGGGCGCCAGTTATGTTCACTACGCCACTGGTATGATAGCAATATCAGAACCAATAAATCTATCTATCTATCTATCAACTTTGTTTCCGACAATTTTTCTTAACAATGTATCCACCTACTCCTAAATAAATTAGGAGTATAATAAATTTTGATTTTTTATAAGTGTTGAACGAAATGGCCTTTTTAACTAGGTTTTTTGGCTATTATATATATATATATATATATATATATATATATATATATATATATATATATATATATATATATATATATACCACTACCTCTAAGTCATATCGCCCCCCCCCCCACTCAGCAAGTTTCAAAAAGTAAAAAAGAGTCTTTTCTTACATTTTTGAACCTAAAAATATAAATAAATTGAAACTGATCTGAGATGTTTATTTTTTTCCAAAAATAAAAGTGTGCTTATTGCATAGATAAAGTACACCAGAATTTTATTTCTGCAAGATAGCCAACTTCAATACATTTTTTTGACCTTCTATTATCTCTCTATGGTACTGAGAACGGGGGCACTGGGTATAGATGTCACTGTTGTCGTAATCATCATGCGTAGTACACTTGAAAAGAACAGAGATGTCACTATAATAACTTTAAATTATCTTTAGCCTTATCCGATAATGTAGATCACTACTAGTAAGATAATCCACTACAATTCTCCTAATTGCATTTTATTTTGATCAGTTTTTCAAGTTTAAAACTCATACAATAATTATAAACTCATGTATTTATTTAAAATTACTAAAGTAAATTTATTTTTATTCAAAATTATACATTAATCAAATACTTCGTAAATGAATATCATTATCACTGATTCTAATTTCTGACAAGTGTGCTCCATTTTTCTGCAACAGATAAAATGTGTTCTAATTTTCTAATTAATTTACTGTGATAATAAAGTAAGCAACTATTTTCAAATAAAAATAAACTAATAAATGTTAATTATACATACCTCCAATTATAATTAAGTAAAATTATTAAATTTAATATTGAACTCAAAAAAATAGACGAATTTCTCATAAATAATTCGAAAAAAATGAAAATTTCCTGATAGAATTTTTTGTAATTGTTACTATAGAAATGTTACAAATAAAAAATTTCTAAAATAGTAGAATAAGTTCTATGAACAGTAAATTCGATAGATATTAGCTAGTGTTATGCAGTGCTACTGCACTGCCCTCTGAACTCAGCACCAAAATAACCACCTGCTAAGAAAAAATCCTATAATTTAAGTGAGTGCTCTTATATATATATATATATATATATATATATATATATATATATATATATATATATATATATATATATATATATATATATAGTGTTATTCTCTATGGCTTATTGAAATGAGCATATAATACTCATTTTTATTTTCAAGTCAAGAGCTGCAGAAGACAAAAAACTAAATAATTAAATAATTAGAGGACAGGTCAAAAATCGGCCTTATCAGCCCTACTTGTTTCGAGACAGTACATTGAACGTAATTTTATATTTGGCACTGATGTTTTTTAACATCACAATATTTTTTCGATATCTGTATAATTACGTACGTACTGTTACGTATATCCATAATGTAAGGAAATAATAATACTATAGCGTGTACGTATAACGTTATGTTATAAGTTATTTTATTTCTAGAAGTTGAATAAAAAAAAATTGTTTCATATTTCTCTTTATCTACATTTTCCTAACCTCTTTGTGCACAATGACATCATTAGACGTTTGCGACCTATAAAATGATAATACCTTTAAACTTTAGAAAAAAGAAAAAAATTATAAATTTATAAACAAAATTGAACATGCATGTGTATACGGTATAAAACAGTATAAAATATGTACTCATATTAAAAGATTATAATAACAAATATGAAAAAAAGTAAAGTGACTTCAAAAACTTTACATTCTACAGTGTATCCTAGCTTGTCGGTTCTCATTTTTATTGAATGTTGCAAAACAAGGGTGGGAACCCTGAAGCAAGTATAAATCTTAATAAATTATTTAACTGTTTTAATGATATTGGTCAAAATAAGAAAGATATCAAAGGAGTTTTGCCAGAAAAACATTAAATTAATCAAATTAAATAGGTCCTTAGGTTTTAGAGAGTATCCCATAAATAATAAATACCGACTTAGATCTAGTCGCAGATAACTAGATACGGTGTACACCCAAAATTGTATCGTTTGGTTTTCCCCAACTGGCGGTCAAGTACATAATTTATTGATATTTAGTTATTGTTTTCCAGTTAATTTCTGAAATTAAAACAGAAAAAAATTTTGAAGTGTGTTACACCGAAGTGTAAAAATTCCACTATACAAAAAAAAAATATATAAAATAAAGAGATATCTTTTTGGAACTGTGCATCTCGCTACCAAAACCGGAAACCGTTTCTTCGAAAAATGGTGCGTATTTAAAAAAGGAATAAAAATAAAAACAGCTTCATTCTCCCGCATTTTTAAATGATTAAACGGGAAAAAAAGAAAAAAAATCACCAGGTCGGTGGAGAGATGCACAATAGGGATAGTAATAAACAAAATGAGAATTGTTTTATTAAGATCGGATAAAAAGTTTTTGAGCTAGGATTTACACAAATTTGAAAAATGTAATTTCGAGCAAAATACATTTAAAGTTTTTTTAAAAATTTTAATTATATGTTGTCAAATATTTATAGGTAAGCATACTAATAGCTAATCAGCCGATCAAGGCCGTATAGTAATCCATAAGCAATCTCAAATTCTTCATCCTGTAGTTCCCTATACAGTAAAAAAATTTGTGTTCTGTGTAAAAAAAAAAAAACTAGTTGTTAAAATTGTTGTGTTAAATAAGTAACACAACCCTGCGTTAATGTAACGTTTCGTATTTGTGTTAAATGAAAATATTAACACAGAATAAAGATGTTAACCTGTTTTGAACAACAAAGACATAACACAATATTTGTGTAGAGCAAAAGAATAAGTACGTAATTTACATTAGAATATATATCTACCAAAATATATATAACAAAAAAGACGAGAGTAGTTCTTATTATTAAACAAAACTGAAAAATTGTAACTTTTTTCAGTTATTGACGAATATAGTTTTATTAAACGTTTAAAAATGAAAGAATTTTCTTACATTTTAAGGTTATTTTGTTACAGATTCAGTTACAAAAAATCATGGAAGCTTACTTACACATAAGATCTTAAGCTTCAGTGGAATTAAAATATTGAATAAAAAAGTTTAACAACTAACTCTGATAAATCTGAAAAATTAACACAAAATGTATGTCCTCTTGTGTTAAGCCACTGACACAAATCTTATGTATAGATTTGACACATATGCTTTGTGTTAAAATAACACAAAAAATTGAGTGGACCGCTCTGGACATGTGAAATGTGTTAATTTTAACACAAATTTTTTCACTGTGTATCGTGCTTTTTCTTGGTTTAGCCTTCCAGTTTTACGTAACGTCTTCAAACCATGACTATACAAAAATCAGTATAACTTTTTTTCTACTTTGAATTTTAACTTGAAATTTTAAATACATTTATAGACCCTTTTATAAAAAGAAAAAATACCCCTGTCACACCATCTGTATAACATAGCGAATTTCCAAATATTGGGCACTGGCGGATGTCATCTAAGACCTCTACCCATTTAAAATAGTTTAACTTTCTAAGAGTAAAAGAATTTTTAAAATCGGCTGGGTAATTAGTTTTGGTATTTTTGGGACCCAAGAACCCGAACGGATTTTGTGTACCATAGCTGTATCCATCTAAGATAATTTAATAATTTTCAAAACCCGTGGTGTAGCATTCTACCCCGCATTTGCATCCGCAGTATAGTTGTGGATCTTACAAGGAAAGGTTTTGAATTGTCAATTCGCAGTTTCGATGAAACTTGGTATATGTGTAGTACAAGCAAAAATAACAGACCCGTATTTTTTTATCTGCCACCGTCGCCATTTAAGGGGTAGAATCACCCTTCAAAGTTAGGGTAAAATTTTAATTTTGCTTGATAACTTGAAAACGACTACAGATAGAAAAAAACTTTAAACTGACAAAATAGTTTATTTTTAGAGAGCTTTCTATTGATTTGTATAAATCCAGGGTCGGACGTACTGGAGGGGCTGTTCAGATAAAATTGAGGGTAAACTTTGAAATAGGGGGGCGGCGGGAGATATGCTTTAGTATATTAAAATTTGAATAGCATATATGGAAACTACATGAAAAACACTAGTTTACCTGTTTTATTGTAATTTAAAGTCTAAAATCTCAAACCTGGACAGCTAATTTGAGGTGCCAGTCGTAATTTTACTGACAATCAGCAAAATAAAAATATTTCTGTAAGGTTTTCAGCAAGTGAATTGTCTTGAAATTAATAATTGGTTAAAATATTTCAAATTATACCTGATAATGTTAACTAAAATTTCAAATTTTATACAAATAATATTAAAATTTCATTTTGTTAAGTTATTCAAGAATATTATTGCATATCGTTATAGAAAAAAATTAAGTTTATAAAATACTTCTTTTTTGTCAAATAATAAGGATTAGGAAATTTGTTCTAGTTGGACATAAAAGTTTAAAGAAGTTTTAAATTTGAAATTGGAAATATGACGAAACAAATTATCTGCACAGGAAGTTTTAGAAAATTTTGATGACCATAATATATGAGCCGTTTATTTTGAAAGTGGGGCAGGTCCATTTTTGAAAAAAATGAAGATAATGGTAATTATAGATAAGACTTAGTATGATCTTTTTATCTGTCAACAATTTATGGTCAAAAAAATTCAGAAGCCTAATATTTGGAAGATTGAAGTTTTAGCTCTTAACAGTATTGTAAATATGTTCTTTTTGATAGTGGTGCAAGTCCATCTTACAAGTGAAATTTCCGAGCCCGGATCTATTGATTTTGATGAAACTGTTGTAGAACACTAAAAAATAAGTAACACGTATTTTTTTATCTGCGGAAAAGCGGTTGGAAGGGGTGAACTCGTCCTGCAAAAATTGGGGTGAAAATTTAATTTTTCAAATATCTCGAAAACGGTAAGAAATAGAGCAAAAGCTTAAATTGACGATATTACTCTTTTTTAAAAAGGTATCCATTGATATGTAATTTGTTTAAATTACACCAACAGGGGTAGTTTAGGGCTAAAATTTGGAGGTTAATTTTGCGAAAGGGCGTAAAAAATAAAATATATTAAAGTCTTATTTACAGATTTCAAATCTACGTAAAGAAATCTAATCGACCTGTTTTATTGAATTTCGTAATATTAAATCCAGGGGTAGTTAACTACGGGGGTGACTGTGGCGACATAATCGTATTATTTGAGTAATTAAAAACTTCTTTAAGTTTAAAACAATTAGAATAAATTTCCAAATTCATTTTAAGCAACACTGCAAACGGGGTGAGTCGCCTTTTTAAAGTACATACATATTTTCATACACTCATTTCTACTACTAAGGCATTGACAGGGGGTAATAATGTCACAATACGTGCTTCTGAAGTTGAACTATCGTATGAAAAGTTTTTATTATGTTTATTTTTAAATGATAAAACTCAAATATTATTCATTTAAATTAACGATTACAATAATTCATTAATTTTGAAAGTAAGGCAAGTCCATTTAGTTATAAGAAAACCACTATTTTTTTTTTAGCCAGCACTATGAATACTATTGGATTATAAACTTACATTATCTAATACCCCAAAATAAAAAAAATATAATTATCTATTAACACTTACCAATATTTTTAAATTTATTGAAACGCAAATTCTTAAATTACTCGCAATAACAAAATAAGGACTTTCCCCACTTTCAAAATAAACGGCTCATATATTCAGTTCTACCGGATAAATAAATAAATAAATAAATATATATATATATATATATATATATATATATATATATATATTTATTTATTTATTTATTTATTTTCTTTTTTTGTGGAAAACCGTAAAATCAGGTAGAACTGAATATATGAGCCGTTTATTTTGAAAGTGGGGAAAGTCCATATTTTGTTATTGCGAGATATTTAAGAATTTGCGTTTTAATAAATTTAAAAATATTGGTAAGTGTTAATAGATAATTATATTTTTTTTTATTTTGTGGTATTAGATAATGTAAGTTTATAATCCAATACTATTCATCGTGCTGGCTAAAAAAAAAAAATAGTGGTTTTATTATAACTAAATAGACTTGCCTCACTTTCAAAATTAATCACTTTCCTTCCCCCCAAGTGCATAAGAATTATCTATATGCATGTAGGGTTCTAAGGGCTCCATAAGACAGTGCATACAGCTCTCAAAAATACGGTGTTTAGAAGATGATATTTGCAAAAATTTCTAAATGACCTATAAAAACACACAAAACGCGACCTTGGGCCAAAATGAGACATATATTTTTGAAGTCTACGCCTTTGAATTAGTAAATATATGTCTAAAAATTCGTCGTAAAATTGGGCCAAATAAGGCTAATTTAAGGATTTAAATACAGGGGACTCTAATGACACTTGGAGTTGTAGCCGCCTTAGTGGGCTTGTTTAGCCAAAAAATATGGCGACGTCCTCCTGTCACCCTTTGAAAAGGACGCGTGTGCGACTAAGGCTCATTATCCGTGTTTTCATCAGTATGAAAGGGTCTCACAAAATATCATAAATCAAAAAACATGACCACCGTCACAAAAAGGTAAACTGAAGAGTTAAAAACAAGTTATCCTTGAATTTTTATTGCAGTTGAGGAACAGTTTCGTCAGGGACACATGCTTCTAAAGGTTCCTTACCCCCAACTAATCTTTATCTCCACTTAACGAGCCATGCCATTGTCCAGAAGGTAGGGCGAGAACCTAGTGAGCGTGTTTTTTTTTTAATTTTTGATGTTTTGCAAGACCTTCCTAGCAGGAAACACTGGTTATGAGATTTTATCACGCATAACACACGTGCTTTTATTTAAAATGACAGGAAAGCTTTGTGATTTTCTATGGCTAGATAAACGCATTTAAAATGACAGGAAAGCTTTGTGATTTCCTACGGCTGGATAAACCCATTAAAACGACTATAAAGTCGCGTGTCTAGATCTCTGTGCATTTACAGAGCACTTGCCCTGGTACAACTCGAAAACACAAAGCTAGTTTGCCTCAACATTTCCAGATATTTTTGGATAGTTTTTTTTCTAATTCGAAGCTACATTATGTTACCTAGCCTATGTTAGTTAGAGTAAGGTAAGAATTTTAACAATATCACCTCCATCTAAATTGTTTCAGACGCTTTTCCATGCTTTTTAGTGGCAGTGCTTGCCTGTCTACCCTACTGTTTTTTCCACGACGTCACCTAACTTATACTCGTATTACTCAGAGTAACATAAGGATTCTAATGATACAACAGACATTTCAATCGGCTCAAATGTAGTTGTTGCCATCTATAACCTAACAAGGGGTTGATTTTGACCAGGACTATCACAGACAGCACAAATGTTGAACAACTTGTAAATGACTACATCAGTAACACTTCAACTAAAAACACATTAGTACACTCGTTTAGGGGTTTTAAAAGGGTTCTCATTATATCAGTGTAAAGATAAGTTAGAGGTAAGGTACTTTCAAAAGCATGTGTCCTTAAGGAAACTGTTCCCCAACTACGATAAAAATTCAAGAAGTTAAAAACAAGTAACTTTTCAATTTACCTTTTTGTGACGGTGGTCATGTTTTTCGATTTATGATATTTTGTGAGACCCTTCCATACTGATGAAAACACTGGTAATGAGCCTCAATCGCACACGCTTGTTTTTTTTAACGGTGACAGGAGGGCGTCGCCATATTTTATGGCTAATCAAGCCCACTAAGGCGGCTGCAACACCAAGTATCACTAGAGCACTTTGCATTTAAATCCTTAAATTAGCCTTACTTGGCCCAATTTTACGAAATATTTTTAGACATATATTTACTAATTCAAAGGCGTAGATTTCAAAAATCTATGTCTCATTTTGGTTCAAGGTCGTGTTTTGTGTGTTTTTATAGGTCATTTACAAATTGTTCCAAATATCTTCTATTATACACCGTGTTTTGAAGAGCTGTATGCACTGTCTTATGGAGCTCTTAGAATCCTACATACATATATATATATAATATTTATACACTTGGGGGAAAGGAAAGTGGAAAATCGGTAAAACTCCAAAATTGAACATTTTGGTACAACTCGAAAACGCAAAGCTACCTTGACATAATATTGTAGCTATGGAATACATGTACAAGGGCGAAGACTATCATGACACTCCCGACCCAGGTTGGACCTTAGGCAGACTCACCTATCTTATCCGGAGGGGTCCTTTCTTCTCATACCCGATAACATACCGGGAGATTGAATTACATGATACACTTAAGGACATAATTATTTAGTCCACTGAAGATACATCGTTTATTATTGAATATGATTTAATGTTAGCATTTAATTCTGAATTTAACCAAAACACCCTGGAACAGAATGAAAATTTCTTTCGTAATTATGATGAGGAACCGGATGAAAACATATTCAGAGAGGTTTATAAACCATCATGTTCATATGGAGAAAAAGATTTTGTAGATTTCAAATATAAAGAAGAAGCTGTTAAATTCTGGAAAAGCGGTGCAAAAAAAGAAAATCTTTTGAAACATACAAAAAAATTCCAGAAGAGTGAAGCATTTAAAGCAGTTATATCGGTGGGAAAAGCAAGTTGAAGAAGGCGCAAGTAAGAGAGACAAAGTAATTTTCATTAATTAGTATGTTTTAAATAATTTTAAAGATGCAGTAGATAGAGGAGCGATAATTCTTGACATGGATCTTCGACGATAGGCACTAGACGCCAGGGATACAATTAACTTTTTTGAATTTAAGGCGCCGAAATCATGGCTGCTTAGATTTAAGAAGCATTTTGGAGTAGTATCACGAAAAATTACAAAATTCGTTACTAAATCAACCCAAGAATCTTCCAATTTAAATGAAATATGTGAATCCTTTATTAAGGAAGTGAAACCCAATCTTGAAATTTATAAACTGCGAAACGTTTTTAATTCCGATGAGAGTGATTTTAATTTAGAATTACATTCAGGTCGAACATTAACGGAAAAGGGTGCTAAAAAATTCGAAAAAGTTATTCAATCGCTGTCAGCAACAACACACAGTTATACTATACAGCCAACAATTTCAGCCGAGGGTCTGTTACTTTCTCCGTTATTTTTAGTTTTATTTTTAGCAACTTGATCCTCGAATTCAGCAGTTATTATTTAAAGCAAAGAATGTATATGTTTCGACATCTAAATCAGGAAAGTTAACAACAGACCATTTTAAAAAGTGGTTTCAAAATATATATTTACCACAAACCGATAAAAAGTCTTTATTATTACTTGACTCGTGGAGTGGTCAGTGCCCAGGTGTTGTGAAAAATATCATTCCGAAGATAAAGAAGTAAAAATATTAATCATACCGCCAAAAACAACAGCGCTTTTACAACCATTAGATGTATATGGCTTCATGTTTTGAAAGAATTCCGTTCAAACATTGTCTGACTTAATTATCATATCAGATAGTGATATTAATCTACATTCTAGGAATAATATCATAAAAATACAATTCCTAGCACATAATCGGTTCACATCACCCCGCTTTAGAGATACATTTAAATAAACCTGGTATAAGAGAGGATACATAGAACAAAGACCATATTACTTCGTTAATCCCGTCGAATATATTTTTTTTTTAAAACCGATGTAGATACTTAACCGAAATGTCATTTGTCATATTTGTAGAGAGCCAGCTGTTGTAAGATGTGGTTGGTGTCAAAAACTTCTTTGTTTAAAACATTTTTTTGAACAGTATCATTATTGTGAGGATCATAAGGCATAGAATACTATACGCCTAATTTTATTATTGTAAACTATTTTAAATTAAAGATATTAAAACTTTTATAATTTTTCTTACATTGCATGTCAAACTAAAACAAATTTCCTTATCCTTATTATTTGAAAAAAAGAAGTATTTTATAAACTTAATTTTTTCTATAATGTAATATGCAATAATATTCTTTCAGAACTTAACAAAATAAAATTTTAAATTACTTGAATAAAATTTAAAGTTTTAGTCAGACATCAACAAGTATAATTTAATATATTTTAGCCAGTTATTAAATACAAGATAATTCACTTGCTGAAAACCTTATAGAAATATTTCTATTGTGCTGATTGTCAGTAAAATTACGACTGGCACCTCAAATTAGTTGTCCAGTTTTGAGATTTTAGACTTTAAATTACAACCTTGAGCAAAAACAGGTAAACTAGTATTTTTTATGTAGTTTTTTTTTGGTTTAAATGTTGAATAATTTTATGTATTATCCTTAAATATATTCAGTTTTAGTAGTGACAAATAAAAATATTCTTTAGTTATTTTAAAATTCGATTTTGAAAATAATAAATTTTTAGCCTTCATTTAAATGATTAAAAACGCAGTGATATTTGAAAATGACGTCATTTTTATAGCAGATCTTATTACTGTAGTTACGTATTGTCTATGACAAATTGCTTTTTAATTGTGACATTTTTACAATTCTAATTGACCAAGAGAAGTTGTTTTTCTTTGTAATTTATTTTGACCTTTTTGGTTTGCAATTTTGCGCTCAAAAAAGATTGATGGAAGGAATACATCGTCACTTAATACGGAAAATATCCTTATAAACTTGCTTTAAATATTATGTTAAAAATGCTTTTATTTTTTGCTACAATTTTAAAGTTACGTCAAACTGTTTTCTTAAGTGCATTTAATACTTCTAGGGCTTCATGAAAATCTTACGGTAATTGTAAATGAAGAAGATAACAAAGTAGAAAGTTGTAAATAACACTAAAACTGAGCATGATGACTGCTGAATATTGTGTACGAATTTGAAACCATGTCGACAAGTGTTGACATGAATGAAAGCGACATCTGTTTGAGTTAAATCGTGACGTCATTGTATACGTCACTACGCCAAGTCGTTTTTCCCGCCAATTTGTTCATTAAAAATTGAACAATGGTTTTTTTTGAAGATTTTTAAAATTTTAACAAAAATGAACTAATTTATACCTAAGAACAAAGCATTTAGAATCACTTCTCAATTGCAGTCACGTACCCTATTTTCAGGGGTGATTTCACCCCTTAAATGGCAACGGTGGCAGATAAAAAGAAATACGAGTCTATTATTTTCGCTTGTACTACACATATACCAAGTTTCATCAAAATTGCGAATTACAATTCAAAACCTTTCCTTGTCAAATAACACAACCTCTACCTATCTAAAATAGTTTACGTCTGTAATAGTGAAAAAATTTTCAAAATCGGTCAGTTATTTTATTTTTGACACATCTGGGTCCCATGGACCCTGACGGATCTTACATAACGTAATCTATATATATCTAAAACAGTTCAGCTCTCTAAGAGTGAAAAAATTTTCAAAATCGGTCGATTAGTTAGGCCTACTATTACCTAGAATAGTAGGCGGACCTTACATAACGTAATCTATTATATATATATATATATATATAATATACCGGGCGGACGTTAAAGATTTAACGGCTTATTATATTTACATTATATACAGTAGACAAATTTCCGCACCCTTAATACGGTGGTGAATGTTATACTAAAAATGTATGTCCCTAAATGTGAAAAATTAACAAAAATTGCTTGAATAAAAAATGATTTACTTACTTCACAACTCAAGTAATACTTAACAGCCACGAAATTTACGAAAAAGTAAATAAACAATAAGAAAATAACAGATAAAATGCAAATCTGACAGCTATTCCAAAAATAATAATTCGATTTAAGACCATGTAGGAAGCAGCACGTTACGAACTAAATTATAATAAATAATATAGTATACGACTATGCATAAAGCGGCAATTTAAAGATGACCTTGAGCGTTCAATCTATAACGTCCGCACGGTATATATATATAATAGTTTAACTCTGTAACAGTGAAAAAATTTTCAAAACTGGTCGGTTAGTTTATTTTTTACAATTATAGGATCAGGAAACCCATAATCTTTATTCATCTAAAATAATTTTAGCACTCTAACAGTAAGAAAAGGGTCCTAGGGATCTCATATAACTTATGGCAGTATGTAAGTTTCTTGCGGACATCACTCAATTAATTAATTCAAATACTTTAACTTACTAATGGTGAAAAAATTTTCAAAATCGATTGGGTAACTAATTTTTGGCGTTTTTAGGTCCCTAAAACCTAGACGGATCTCACATAAGATGCTTTAAATTCATTTAAAATTGTTAAACTTTCTAACATTCCATTGGGTAACTTTCCATTTAAAATTTTTTTCCGGGCGTACAAAGATATGTATGATGTTATTTTTTTTATAATAATATTATATCACGACGTAAATTTCAATATCTTCTTCATTTAAAATTCAATAAAAAAAAAAATCTTCATTACATAAGCTTAAATAGTTTTAATTTTTCAACTTGAGACAGAGCTATGTTAATTATAATGCAATTGACATGAGACAGAACTTTGTTTGTCATAATACAATTAATACATGCATACATGTGAATAGATATCATTTGTTTTCGTAAAAAATCGTAAATAAAAGCGAATTTTCTGTATTTTATAATGAATTGAGACAGAAATATAAATTACTTATTACAATGACAAAGAGAGCAAAGTAACCCAAAAGTGAAAAATTACAATTTTCTCGAAAAGTACTTAACATAAAAAGACAATTATAAGAACATTTTCTTCATATTTTTTTTCCTTTTCAACGATGTAAAAATCGAACTGTCTAATGATACGATCGAATGACAAAAAATGGCGAGAAAACCTACTTCTGGGCATCCGACGTGTCTGGCTGACGAATTTAGCCGAGCCAATCCGGATTTTAGTTTGCACACAAAATTTCATAAGCATTAAACGTTTCGTTAGAAAGTTATCGTGGCGACATACATACATACATACATACATACATACATACATACATACATACATATATATATATATATATATATATATATATATATATATA
The DNA here is from genome assembly GCA_035578155.1 of Brachynemurus nebulosus. Taxonomy (NCBI): domain Eukaryota; kingdom Metazoa; phylum Arthropoda; class Insecta; order Neuroptera; family Myrmeleontidae; genus Brachynemurus; species Brachynemurus nebulosus. The sequence goes on along the minus strand of JAPWDM010000042.1, from coordinate 571,688 downwards.
TATTTATATATATATATATATAGGTATATATAGATAAATATATATATATATATATATATATATATATATATATATATATATATATATATATATATATATATATATAAAATTTTAGTAAATATCATTTTCGTATTCTAGGGACCTCAAAACATATTTCTGTTATAGTCTCGACCTCAGGTTCCACCGTGACCGCGGCCGTAATAGCTGAATTTCGAGTTTTCGAAATTCGCTAAAAAAGTAAGAAAAAATTAACTCACTAATAGTACCTGCCTTAAAATAATTATATTTAATGTATTTTTCACTAATAATTATTATGACCACAGAATTCAGAAATCAACCTGTTATCTCTGTACTAGCGATATCAGCGGAGGCAAAAATTCCATACCACTCCCCACCTATATGTTATGTAGATACACCCTATTTTGCATTTGTGTATGTTTAATATGTGCATCTGTATGAGTGGTTGCCCATGCATCACACACACAGCCCAATACACATATATTGTAAATAGACCAACATTCAGTGTAACCAATAATGATCTAACAATCAGTAACAATTGAAGATCGCCTCCGAACGAGTGATCAGCTAAGCTGTGAGTACATCTAGTTTGGCCTACTAGTGTCTACAGTTTTTTATATGTAGGCTTAGGGCTTCATTATGACATTAATAGCAGAATAAGAGACACTATAATATGTCTCTTATTATATACAAAGTACATTAATGGAAAAAATACCTCTGAAACGAAAAAAATTCTTTTTCAGAGAATATTAGTAAAATATCTCAAACTCAAAATATAGTCCCAAATTTTCAGTGCGATATTTAAAGTCCTTTATGTGTCTCAGCTACTGAACATAAAACATAGTGTCTATACATACGTATAAATACATTTATTTTTGGTTTCTCGAGGCCTCAAAAAAAATTTGTCACACTCCCGGGCTCAGGTCTTACCATGAGAGTCGCTGTCACAGCTGAATTTCCAGAATGGAAACTCGCTAAAACAGCATTAAAAAATAAAACTATAATCAAAGAATGAAAGGGCATAGCCGGTTAAGATAGGGAAAACGGCCCTTGACGCAAAATTGATTGTTTTTATAGGAAATAATACGCCCCAGATACATTCCTGTCAATTTTCAACCCTCCGAGGCTAATAGTTTATGAATACACAAACAGACAAAAGTTATCAAAAAAAACTTTTTTTTTGAGGAAATTACTGATCCGATTTATTTGAGTTTAATATATATTGTGTACCCACCTTAGGCAAAGTAATAAAAAAAAACTTAACCTTGTATCCCTTTATTACAGGGTTGGGTGGGGTAAAAAAACACTGATCAAGCGGTGTAAAAAAGACATACTTATATTAAACTCAAGAGTGTTAAATTCAAAAAATAAAAAATATTACAACAAAATACATTAGTATTTTAAGCTGTCTGGGCCAAAAAATTATTTTTTGCAACAGGCTTTATAAGATAAAAAAATTTTCACCCAAACCTCTGTTATTCATGAGAGAAAAACTTTCATTCCGCGACGACAAACTTTTTCAGTAAGTAAAAAATCTGATAAGATAGAGTGCTGTATTTTTTTCTTGTTATTCTACATGCTTTAGTAATATAAAGTACAAAGTTTTATTTAAATGGTCCGATTGCTTATAATTTTTTTTTTGTATGTTAAATAAAAAGAAAAAAATGGGGTAAAAAAAAGACAAAACAAGGGGTTGACATTTAGAAAAATTAAAAACTATTGACAATGATTTTCATTTTAAAACTATATAATGGCATGTTTATGTATATTTTATGGATTAAAAAAATACTGATTCTTCAATAAAACAATTTTTTTGTTAGTGAGCAGACGGTTTTCATGGATATCAATTTCGGCTCATTCGAAAATTTGTATTTTTGACCCATGAAAATTTATTTATGTTTTTATAATGTATAACTATGCTTTACTGAACACATTTAGTATTTTTAACTCATTCATAGATTATTTTCATTTATTCTTTTACTTTATGTAAAGTGGTGTAAAAAAAGACAGCCTCGAATTGACATATTTGGTTTTTTAATGAGCTACAATAAAGGGAATAGCCGGGTAAGATAGGGAAAACGGCCCTTGATGCAAGATTGATTGTTTTTATAGGAAATAATACTTCTTAGCCCCAGATACATTCCTGCCAAATTTCAACCCTCTGAGGCAATAGTTTATGAATAAACAAACAGACAAAAATTTTCAAAAAAAATTTTTTTTACGAAATTATTGAGCCGATTTATTTGAGTTTAATATATATTGTGTACCCAACTTAGGCAAAGTAATAAAAAAAAAAAACGCCGTGAGCAGCGAGGCCCCATCACGGTAGTCGAATTTTCCCCTTCATCTTCGGTATTGAATGTCTACAAGCGAAATGTGATTGAAAGTCTACAACCGAATTGTCAATTTGTTGGTTTCAAAACTGGTGATGAGTGTTCGGCTGATCGAGGCTTTAAAAAAAGGTTTTAAGTATTTAAGGGCTGTATCTCAGTAAATTTCAATTTTGTGCCGAAAACAGGTAGCAGAAAAAAAGCCAACACAATTCGTACGAGGACATTCCTGCCCATGTTTATCCGCTAATTGCCTTTATGTTTTAGTTTTAAAAATTAAAACAGGACCTTAAATAGTAAACTGGAAGGCCTTTATAAAGATATTTTTTCTTTCCAAAAAAATCCAAAATTTCTATTTTATAAATACTAAAAATCCAAAATTCCTAATTTATAAATAAACAGTGACTTTAATAACATTTTTGAATTACTTAATATGTATGTATTTCATTTGTCATAAAAGTAAGTTCACTTTTTTTAAATTTTTTAAAATTACTATTCGCCTACTTGTATTTAGAATAAACATAATGCTTTTAAAACACATTTAACAATAGCATTAAATTCCGATGTAAAAATGGGAGAAGTGGGGGGGAAAAGTGCTGCGGACTCCCTACAAGGTACTAGCTGGATACTAACTGAATACACGTACAAAATTTCAGCCCTCTAGGTTTCCTTATGGAGTCTCTAGACGTGTTAGAAAACAAGCAAAAAAATTAAGGAAATATTGGCGTAAAAATCGTGGGGGTAAGGGTTAAAAGTTGAAACATCCAAAAAACAGTGTCTGGCTATTAGCTTAACCTGTACACCAAATTTCAGCCCCCTAGGTTTATTTGGGGAGATTTTGACCCGAACGAAACTGTTAAAAAACAAGAAAAATCATGTTCTTTTGGGTATAAAAATGGTGGGGGTAGGGGTTAAAAGTCGAGACCCCCAAAAGGCACCCCCTTGATACTAACTCAATCCGAATACAAAATTTCAGCCCTCTAGGTTTATTCGGGTGACCTGTGCGAGTGGTACAAACTTCGAAAACGTCGAAAATGCATGAAATTGTAGCTTAAAAATGAGGTGGGTGGAGGTAAAATATTAAAACCTCCAAAAAGCACAACCTAGGTACGAACTTTATCAACACACCAAATTTCAACCCTCTACGTTAATTCTGGGGGGCTGGGGGCCTGTTAGATCCAGCGAAAATCGTTTTTCCCCCCTCTACTCCCACCATATCATCCTAGGAAGCTGAATTTTGGATATGTTGTAGATAATTGACCGAAACATTATTTAAAACCGGTTTGGAAAAGTTTTATTGCTTTTCCGCCCCCCACCACCTCCTTAAAGGTCGGGTAAAAAAAAAAATTTGCCCAAAATTTGACCCCACTTTGATAGTATGAGGTGCCTCGAAAATGAGCCCCATTTACCAAATTTCATCTCTTAACTTCCATAGGGGGGCCCTACACAAATTAAAAGGTGGCGGGAAAAAAAATATATATATATATATATATATATATATATATATATATCAGACATTTTTTTTTCTACATATTCGTGTTCTACGGGTCCGAAAACGGATAGCGCCCCTACTCTCGCCTCTCGCAGCTCTTATCGTATAGACTGTATAAGTCTAATTTTTCGGAGAAAATTCGACTAAAAAATTAACGTTATATCCCTTTATTATACTAATTTTTTTAAATTTTTAAATTTACGTAAATTTTTTTTTGGTACTTATGCGTTAGCGACACCCACCATGTTTGGTTCAATAATATGTCTCTTAGTACTCTATAACATATATTTTTATGAAAAAATTTAGTTGGTAGAACATAGTAAGATTTCAATACAAATGCATGCCATGTTCGGTACTACATATATTACTTATGTATAAAAAGGACTATAAAGTAAAATATCTACCCTATTTTTAAAATAATATAACGTTGATAACTACCATAAACTATTTTAATTTTAAAAAAGTCTAACACTACTCCCCCTTTGTCTTGTTTTATTAATAAAACAAAATAGATATTGATTTCTCTCTTGTTAGAGCTTTTTCCTTTGTAAGACGTCAAGTGAAACTTTGTTTGCTAATACACCACGTCTTACGATGTCAACAATTTCATACAAAGTTTATTAGCTGTCAAAATAGTATACCAGTTGGTCATTTCGTTATAATTTCCCATGACCCGTCATCGTGTTAACAAAAGAAGACAAACGGCTGATAAAGCTAGCCGTTTTTCTAAGCTTGTTTGTCGTAGTTATGAACGTATGTAATTTTATTACAAAAAAATCCACTTTCTGCACCCCCTTAAGAAGTGCAACAAAAACATCAAGTGAGAGGGGCGAGCTACATATTGCGTACACATGTACGCTACTTTCTTCAAGTTAGCTATATGTACATGTTATATGTAATTTACCTACGTATTTTTATAACTACAACAGGTTTTAGCCGGATTGTTGTTATTAGTATACATTGTTGAAATTTTTTGTTCCAATTTATTAAGTTAATGTTTATTATTATTAAAACAATATAACATTTAAGACGTATTATTGTTATTATTATTATTATCTTTATTTAAATAAAGTTCCTAAAACTTACAATTTTTGTTGAGTTAGATGTAATTTTAATTAGTAAGTATACTGAGATAATTTTATTGATTTCATTCAAATATTCAGATTCATGGTAAAATTAACCTTGAAAATTATTTTTTAACAAGTTAAAACATATCTTTTATAACAAGCCAAAATATATATTTTTTAGACCGTCATGTCACAGGAACTCCAAGAACTGCAACTCAAGGAGGAAGAGAACATTTTATTGCACTCCTTAGAGTTCTACTCTGTTTTAGAAATAAGGCAAATGCTTTATTTTATGGTCCTTTTTATACATAAGTAATATATTGTAATTTAATGCATTTGAACTGAAATATTACTGTGTTCTACCAACTAAAATCTTTCCATAAAAATATATGTTATAGAGTACTAAGAGCCATACTATTGAACAAACAATGGTGGGTGTCGAAAACACGTAAGTGTCAAAAAAAAAATTACTTATATTTAAAAATGTGGTCAAAATATAACAAACGGCCATTATTTTAAATTTTATTGGTAAATTTACAATTGAAATTGAAAAAATACAATTGTCACGTTACCGTTTATTTATTTATTTATTTACAATTATATTTTATTATTCTCGATCGTTATTTTATATTTTTAAACATGGCACTAAAAATGAAAACAATAAATTAAAGGTTAAACCGAAACAGATATGAATGAATAAATAGAAAAATTAAAAGTGTCGTGAAACATTAACAAAAAGTGACAGATCAAAACTGATGTTGTTAAATGTGAGTGGTGGACATTGGACACTGGACACTGTACACTGCACGCTGGACACGGAACGTGAAAGTGGAACCGCCGACCACCATATCACACCGTTTTATTTATCAATTCATACACTCACATAACTGTATTGTACTAGAGCCGTTGGGGCCAGTGGTTGTATATATACAATAAAATTGCATTGAATTTATATGAATTTAAATTTCATTGGTGAACGGACTGGACTATGACCCTCCGCCATTCCACTATTGTCACTCTCTTGTCTTTTAAATAGATACACATACACACACCAATAATAAATTCACTCATCATTTACACGTTTAATACTGATACAGTGTGTAACAGACATAATCAACAGCATTGAAATTATTAGCAATAAAAAAAATTTCGATTTACAAAACTGACAGATTTCGAAACCTTAAGTGTTTACACTATTCATGTAACATTAAATTTTTTATAATTTAAACTCAACAATTTTTAGTTTTTAGAATTATTGGTAAAAAAAAAAACCAAAAAAGCTCTCATTTCTGAGAACAGCCAACAGGATTATGTACTAAAATTAAGTAAATTGAAATTTCCCCAACTTTAGCAAAATGTAATTAAAAAGATTAATAACAACTAATATTTTGTTTTTAGGATTTCGAAAAAACAGATTTCGATAGGTATCCTTATGATTTTGTCATGTCTGTCCGTCCGTCTGTAACATACTTCCCATTATTCCTACATCCTTCGGTCTCTGAAAATGAAATTTTGTATGTATATGTTATACAGTTAAGGATCTCAATCAATAGCAAAAAAAGGAATTTTCATTCTTTTTAGGGTACTTGAACGTATTGAGATATTCCTCACGTACCAGATCGTGTGGAATATCACTAAAAAGAGTTCTCAAAATGAAGTTGAAGTTCCTTCTTGTGTTTTTTACATTTTTAGAGCTCGTTTGCGAAACACTAAGTTTCAAAGTGGATTCTAATTCACTTGCATTATTAATGTTCTTCTATTACTATTGTAGATACCTACTATGATTATTTACATATTATGGGTGCAAGACCACCAGAAGCTGCAAGGAGAGAACGACAATTTGTGTTTATTTACATAATTACATAGGGTAGGATCGTGTAAGTTGGCGCGGTCGGTAAGAGTGCGCACTCCTGTTTTCTCGAAACAGGAACGAAATTTGTAACCAACTTTAATCGTGCTTTGAAGTGTTCAGGTATCTGTAATTACTCACCAAAAAATATTGGTTTACGACATAATCCCGATATTCTAGATAAGTTTAAAATTTTTAGTACGATTTGATATTATTATTCTCGAATTTGGATGTTGTTATGGTTGTTATGGCGCAGTACAAAGGCGTGTAAGATACCGCACTCATTTTTACACTACAGTTTCTTTTATTATGTTTTTTTTTTTTTACTTTTCTAAAGAATTCTATACAGCAAACTTTCGTACAACGTAAATTCGTGTAATTCAAGTTCCTACATCAAAAGTTTATGATTACGAAAACTAACGATATCGAATTGTATTTTTTTTTTATATATTCTATTGCTAATAAAATCAGTGGGATATTATCAACAATATAATTAGTTAGTGGAGCCTAAAATTAAACCAATTATAACCAATTTATAAGAAGTAATTCGATATCGATAATTCTCGACAGCGAAAACTACATTTTAATAGTCGCAAAATATTTGGAATGCCGACAACTTGCTTCGCTTAAGTCTTAAAAAATTTCGTTATTCTTTCACTACGACGCATCGTTCATGAGATATTTACGATCAAAAGTTTACGATTACGAAGAGTAATGAAAATTAATTTTTTTTTTAAAATGTGTTATTGCTGACCCAATCAATCGGACTAATGGAGTCTAAATTAACCAGTTATAATCAATTTATGATAAGTAATTCGGTATCGATAAGTTACGATAATGAAAAGTAGGTTTTAACAATCACAATACGTTGGAGTAGAAGAGCTATGACAGTACGGCGGTACACTACGTCGTCAAAAGTATGGGGACACCCTGACCCAAAGTGTACCCCCATTTTTGATACGGTAGTGTACCATAGTATTAAGTACAATACGGCGTCAAAAGTGTGGGCACACCTTGAGTCAGGATGTTCCCATAATTTGGACGACGTAGTGTGCCGCCGTACTGTCATAGCTCTTCTACTCGGTTGGAATATCCATAACTTACTTCATTTAAACCTTCAAAAGTTTCGTTATTTTTTTGCTACGATCCGCCGTTACTTACGATCAAAGTTCAGAATAACGGAAAATATGGAGAAGTTCTGACATAAGAAATTCACCTCTTACGTAGGTACCGGATTGTTTAAATGGGATTTGTGCTAAAATCAAAGCTTTTTAATAAGTGCGTCATCTTACCGACCTCAGTGCGCCATCTTACACAACCGGTCGTGTAAAAGTGCGCATTTCCCATTTTGTGAATTTTCTTAATAACTAGATCGGTATTGAGTTTATAATAAAAATCCTTTATCACAGCGTCAACTAATCATTGAGGTACTACAATAAATACAATTTACTTCTATAACATTTTCCGTTATTTTTTTATAGCAATCTAAATGTTAAGTGCGCCGTCTTACACGACGCTATCCTAATCATGTTTTTTAAATGAGTGAAAGAAAAAATTTATGTGTAAATTTATTAATATGACAAACAACGATAAACACAGACGTAGATAAAAAGGTTCATTCAGTGCCGGATTAGCCTATAAGCAAACTAAGCAATTGCTTAGGGCATCACGTGTTGGGGGGCACCACAAACAGCACAAAAAATATTTGTTAGCACATGAAAGGTAAGGCTGTTTGGAAATCCACACGTTTGGTTTCTATTGTATTTAATACCTACTCGAGGTAAAAAAAAATTCATACATATTCTAAGGTACGTAATGCTATATGAAATACGTATGTAATATTTGAAATAAATAACACAGACCTACAAATTTAAATTTTTTTTCCTTTTTTGACTTCAGTGCTGTTTTATTGGGTTTTGGGACCTCCTAATGACGAATCGGAAATCGGTTTGTTTCTATCACATCAGAGTTTTTCACAATACGTACTTATAAAAATCATGTAAAAACTAAGGTATTCAAGACAAAAAATCAGAAGTAAAAAAGTAATTAAGTAGCTAGTATTGCTTTTATTTACCGAATAGTTTATGTCAAGATGAACGTTTTAAAATACTACAGAAGCTTGTGGAACCTTTCCTTTTTTTCTACAAAACTTTTGTTGAGTGATTTTCTTTTATAAGCCCGATTTTATCATGTTAATATTCCACTTCCCTCGGCACCTTCGCTCCATTTCCTTTATATCCTAGTGAAATCTTTCTTCTTATTCATTACTAACTGTTCCTAAGTTTTCAGGAAAGTAGTTCAAACGCGAATGAAGGAAATGAACTAAGAGACTCATGAGGCAACCTAATTTTTGAAAATTTTGAAGCATGTTATTTATAATATTTTCATAATTGAAGCTTTTATGATTTCCTAAGAAGTCCTTAAAAGTTTTTTTATCGATATCCATGCTGCCAATTCTATAGGAGTCCATTTTCCATCGAAGTTTTCATTTTTAGTTAGTTTTCATATCTCGGGTCCAACAAAAATACCTTCAGTTTAACTTCAGACAAAGATGAATACTGTTTAGAAACACCTGAATCCATCACCTTAATTCGCTCATCGCCATACTTGAATCTAAACCTTTACAAATTTTTTCATAAGACCTAGCTTTATGTGCAAAGGAAGTAGTAGGATTTTCTCATGTGGGACTAAATTCTGTCGAACTATATTTTTACTTCTGGACTCAAAATTCTGACGTGATGGAATTTTTTGACTTTTTTCCTGTAATTAGCACATAAAAATCTAGCAGAAACACTACTCGAACTTAAAGAAGGAAATTCGTTGTAGGACTGTGTAATTTCTTTTTAAAGATCGATACTAGTTTACTTATGGATAGGGGGCCCACAGGCGCGGATTGCTTAGGGCATGAAGTAGTCTTAATCCGGCACTGGGTTCATTTTAGTTTGTTCCCAATATTGTTCTTTGACAATCAACTTGAAATTCAAATTCATCTCAAAATAAATGAATCTATTATATGATTACTAGTATGAATACTGCAATACACTATCAGTAATGAGGTCAATGATATTACAGACCGTCTACAGATCACCCTGAAAAACTAGTTTATAAGAGTATTAAGTATAGGGAAAAAATACTATTTTGTCTTGGATTATTTAAACGTATCCATCCATTCCTTTTTTCACGTTTTCGGTGAAAATTTGCCAAATTTTTATTAAAACACCTACATAAAACCTATTTCCTGTACTGTAGTTTTTTTCTACTATCTTTAAATATTTGTGTTTGAATCACTTGAACTCGCTGTACACGAGAATTCTCACTGTGAATGACGGGAATGGAGTATACAACTTTCTACATTTTTATCTTAGACAGTTACAGTAAGATCATTATTTACTACAGATCCTTTCGACTAGCGGTGTACTTAACTGTTCTTTTTATGAAACAGTACCGACAAGCACAGTTCTGTAAAAAGAACAGTTTCTAAAAGGACAGTTTTCTAATATCTGTTCATTAAGCGAGAACTGTTCACAGTAGAAACTACAGTTTGTATGATCAAATTGTTCTGGTGTAGTGTTTAATTATTCACTTACAATTAGTAGGTACTTAAGAATAATTTGGTTGATATCAATTTGGCAGTAGGTACAAAATTAATAATTCTCAGATTATAAATACAGAATAAATAATAAGTTCAGCATTTGAGAAAATTTGTTCCGTTGAGACTGTAATTGCCAACATACAACTGTAACATGCGCAACTACAATCAACCTAAAAAATTTGATTAATTGTGGAAAATTATGTTTATTTCTGTACCAGAAACAAAGAATTCGTTTCTTTGTTTCATTAATATGCAACCAGATTAAAATTGTTTTATTTTTTGTGCTCATTATATAGTATAGTTTATTTAGTATAATCGTTCATCAAACTATTGAATTTGATGTGAAACGTCTACAACAGCTCAATTAATAATAACAGTTGTGCTCCAGCATGGCATGTTTGACAGTCCGCAAACTGTTTGCACATGCGTAACTCAGTTAAACCGTTCCAGCAAAACAAAATCAAGGATTTTGTACATTTTTTACAAACTGTACAACATTCCAGCTTTTTCCAGACATGTTTTCAACTTGTTCCTAACTGTCAGAATTGTCAGTGGCCTTTTGAATGGACAAATTGTCCAACGTGCTATCTATGTCTATTTATCTATGCTATCTATCTCAATATATTTTTATGGTTGTTATGGGTTGTTATGTATTCCTTCATAAAACTATGTTTACCTTCCATTTTATTATCTATTTTATGTATTTGACGCTCGATTGTTGTACAGTTTATTTAAAAGCATCAGTAGTTTAGCAGTATACACAACTGAATTGTATGTATTAGTGTTACCAAATAGATATGTCGATTTTAAATAGATATGTGAATTTTAAAACTTTTCAAAATTTGGTTTTTTATATCGATTTCACAGAATCGATTTTTTTAGCCGATTCTTTTTTAATCGATTTTTTTAATTTCGATTTAAATCGATCCCAAAATCGATCTTTTTCTTAGCAAATCGACATCTCTATTATCAAGGCACTGAAGTGAAAGTCACTAGAATGTCAGAAACGAATTTAAACCGTTCCAGCACACTGTACATTACAAACAAGTTCGTTACTTGTTTGTATTCGGGCATGCGCACAAACAAATTCGTAACTTGTTTTGTAATTGTCCAAAAATAGATGCTGGAACACAGCTAATATATCTAAATTAATAAATTAAAAAATTTCAATCAAACAAAACAACTTTTTGATTATATCCAATAAAATTTAAAATAAAGCAACCAACAGAGTTTATTTCAACATGTTAGAAATAGTGGAGACATCTATATGTAGTATTATGTACACTTACTAATGGTTTAAGATATATGAACAGAGCAGAGAACAGGAAGACAACGGAACAAGTGAACAGGCTGAATCTTGGAAATGTTCATTCACGGAACTGTTCCAATAAAAGAACAGTACTGTTTTTTTTTTGGCACATCACTACCCTTGGTTCGAGCAAAAAATACTGCGCAAGTCTTGAGGGAAAAGTCTTCTACATCCACCTGTTAGAAAACTCTCGAATTTTCTCACCGATAATAATAGTCTTTATTGTAATGATTATTGCCAGAAACTAAAAACTGGCTAATCTTTTTACACCCTGTAAATAAATATTGTACATTGTTTAGGGTACATAACTGTGGAGACGGGAGTATAGTATGCGGTCGATATGAACAGTGGAGGTAAACCACGCAAGTGGAAGCGTACATTTCATTTTGCTCATCCATCAGCGTCGATTATCATTGCATTGCGTCACACATACTTCACATTTGATGTACACATTTTTTTAATTATTCCTTTCATCAGGGTTCGTTTCTATCAGCCGTATTTTTTACTCGTAAAGTTCATACCCATTTTGAGTAATTATGTTACGGACAGAGTAAAGCTGAAGTTAATCAGAGTATCACAGCAGATCAGAGGACACTAAATCAACAATTTCCACAACAAGGGAGAATTGAAATATTTGTATATTTATCGATTCATTTGACTGATAATTTCTAGGTATTATTATTTTTTAGATTTTCTTTTGCAATAAGTGAAAGAGACAAGATATATTTTTAATGAGTGCTTTAATTATAATTAATTAGAACTTACTTCCCCAACGATATAAAATCAAAATTTCAGAGAAGAAAGTATATTTTCACAATATGAACATGCAAGTAGTTTTGGACGTTCTACCTTAAATCAAAGATCTTATTACTCCAATAATTTTTTCATAGTAATATTTGAAGAGCATACAGTGTTGATAATTCAACATATAAACACACAACATTTTAAAATCAAACTGTGTATGCATGTTGTTTAAAAAAAATTTTCATTTACTGTTAAATGAAAGTTAAAAATAGCATATATATAAAATATAAAGACACAATGTGTGTATAAAAATGAAGTAGATGTAAACAATATGAGAACAATATAAGCGTTCAATATATTATATGTATCTACATGTATACCGAGATTTTAAACCTACCATGTACATACATTTTTTTTTAAAGATATTATAGGGTGGAAGCGCCTAATGCCACTTTTACTTTAAATAAGGCCGTAAAAATAAAAACTACTTGACAATCATCTGTTGACTATCAGTTTATTTAATATAATTGTGTAGTTGGTTATTGTTACTGATATTTATTAAAAGATATAAGAAATGATCTTTTGTAATTCTAGTTTGATTTAAATTTATACTAATAAAATACGTATATAATAATGTTAAAATAGTTTTCTTTAAACGTTTTCCTTATTCTCATATTAAACTAAAATCAGGTAATTCATTTCCTATATATAGAAAATCAGTATGCCAACTTTAGAAACATTTTTGGCCGTCTTTAGGACGGAGGTGGCTGACTTAAGGAAAATCGATTTTTAAAGATAAAAATTAAAATATTTTAATTGTTTATTAATTTTGAAATTTGATCTTCATCCAGTTAGAAAGGCGATAGTTAACGGTACTTTAAGAAATGATAAAAATACGCGTAAATTCAAAATTTAGAATTTTGCATATCATTAACTGCTTAAGTTGCCGACTTTTAGCGCTCCCACCCAGTGCATACCACACATATAGAAACAATACCCCTGTCGCAGCACCTCCATAACATAGCGAATTTCCAAAAACTGGACACTGACGGATCTATATAACAACCTGTATCCATCTAAAATAGTTCCGCTCTCTAACACTGAAAAATTTTCGAAATCGGTTGAATAGTTAATTTTTTTACTTTTGAGTCCCCAGGACCCAGGCGATTTTCATGTAGTATAGCATATATGCATTTAAATGAGTTTAACTTTTTTAAGGTGAAAAATTTTCAAAATCGGTTTATTTTTGTTTGGTAGTTTATTTCTGACGCTTTTGGAACCAACGGACGCTTTTGGAACCAACCAGTCGCTTAAAATAATAAAATAATTTAATAAATACATTTTTGTTTAAGTAAAAATTTTTTTTTATTCAATTACTAGTCCTGCGGTTTAGCCCACGTGTCTGTTTTCTTTTAATTTTGGTGCTTTATATAATTTCGTGCAATGGAACATATTTTGGTATTTTGTAGCTTTAGCCTGCAGTTTCACTTGTGTAAAATTATTCATGTTTCAATAGAATAGCTAGTTTTTACGCTTTGAGACCTTTGTACAAATACCCGTAATGATAGTTTTAGGTATTCTTCAGATTTAGACCCTTCTTGGGGAATAACAATTTTAATGACACTTTCACCTTTTTCCGGAATTCCAACAGTATCTGAGGGGAAACTTGTTAGGAACCATTCAGCTATTTAATGTGATCCCTATTTAAGGGTTCTGGAGAACAATTGTAACCACTTTCTAATTCGATATTCTGAAATTCTGTACAAAATCAGTTACTTAAATAATTAATACTAAAAGCAAGCAATATTCATATTTCAGTAGCATATCTAATTTTCACATTTTGTCGAGATCCCAACTGTTTAGTGTGAAGCTTTTTGGGGATCCCAAGGTCCTGGGTGACAATTCTGCCCTTACATTAGTAACAAAATCATTTATTTTAATTTAAATAATAATAGTACATAAAATCAATTAAATTAGAAAACATTTTGGAACATTTATAATGCCTTACGTCTTGCGTCTAACTCTAACGAAACTTATTGTGGAAAGGCCCACATAATTAATTTCAAATTGTCATGACGTATTCCCATAGTATTCAAAGGTTTTTAAAAACAACAACTTGAGACAAACAAATTTGTTTTCTTTGTGGTTAAGTGAGATAGATGTATATCGTCGATTGCTTTACTTAAAACAATTTTTTCATTACATATCACTCAAAAAGCTTCCTTTTTGAAAATGTACCATTTTAAAAGTTGAAATGGAGATAGTTTGTCCGTATAATAAAAAAAGACAACAAATGTCCCTTTGGAAATTTTTTAGTCTAACTTCTAACAAATTTCTTAATTTTTCTCTGGAATTAGGTTACGTAAAGTAAACATTTAAAAACTTATGATACTTAATTTTAGCTCGTCTTTGCAATGGTATAAAAAAAAAATTTAAAAAGTTGTTTAATTATGACAGAAAACTTAGTTTTTCGACAAAAAGCACCCGAAAAACCTACTTCTGGGCATTCGATGTGTCTGGCTAAAGAACTTAGGCAAGCCAGATCAAAATTCAATTTCCATGCCAAATTTCATAAGCATTAAACGTTTCGTTCGAATGTTATCGTGGCGACATATATATATATATATATATATATATATATATATATATATATATATATATATATATATATATATATATATATATATATGTATATATTATATATATATATATATGTATATATTGTATATATATATATATAATATATATACATATATATATATATATATATATATATATATATATATATATATATATATATATATATATAGTCCCGGCCACTTGAATAGAACCATTAACATTTATACGGATATTAAGGAAACTATAAATTAATAAATTCTGATCTTTTAAGTTTTTATTACTTACATGTATGATATTATTTAAATATTACATTATTAGATATTAATTTAAATATTATTTTTTATATGAGCAATGTTAAATAAAAATACAGTTAATTTTCTTAGACACATGAATAGAACCAATAGTTAATTTTTTTAATAAAATAATTGAAAGACTCTGAAAATTATATTAATTAATATTTAGTATTTTTTCCATTGTTTCTAATTACTTCAAACAATCGACTAGGCATTGAGTCGTATAATTTTTGAATGTAATTTTGAGGTATTGTCGACCATTCTTTCATTAACGCTGTTTTCAGTGCTTCTTTATTATCGTATTGGCGTCCACCTGCATACAATCTTCTCGTTAACCATCCCCATACATTTTCTATAATATTGAGGTCTGGTAATCGAGAAGGCCACTCAAGAGTTTTAATATTATTTTTTTTAAACTAATCTTTAACAAGCATTGCTAAATGAATAGACCGCGTGATCGTGTTGAGAAATGTAGTTTCGACCTGCCACCTTTGATTTTATGTTTTTTTTTTTTCTTTTTTTGTTCTAACATTTGAATATACTATGCAGCATTTTGTTTACCTTTCAGTTCAACTAAATCTAACACACCTTTATAGCTAATAGCGCCCCAGACCAGAACACTTCCTAAAGTACTGTGACGACGAGAAAAATATTGTTCTTCTTTTCTAAGATCATGAAAATAATAAGTGTATCCATCTGGACCATCTAAATTAAATTTTTTTTCATCCGTAAATATGACTTGATGCCACTCAGACTTCCATGTCATATGCTGTCGTGCAAATTCCAAACGTAAAGAGTAATGTTCTTTGTTTAAAGCAGGTCGTTTTTTTCATTTTAAGGCGTTTTAACGATGGATATTGGTTTATAATGCGTCTTACAGTACGTACGGATGCTTGCGCTCCAACCTTGAGAGCTATTTATCTCGCAGAAAGTGCAGAATTCGATGGTTCACGAAGTATTCGTCGTCTTTCCCGTTCTGTTGTGGCCCGTTTCGTTCTACCTTTGTATCGTTTTCCATAATTTTCTGGGTCTTCTAGATATTTCATGACTACATGATGCGATCTACCCAGTCGCCGAGCTATTTCACGTATTGAATGCTGTTCTTCCCTCAACATTTTAATCTTAATAATTTCTGCGTAAGTTAACTTCTTTCCACGACCCATTTAAATTGAGATACTTTACATATATATTATGTAGATTTATTAATTGATCTCAAATACTCAGTAACACAATATTTTTAACACTTTCAGTCCCACGGCTTCGGCATCCGAAACCAAACAATACTTCCCCAGAGGCCGACCGCGATCAATGATTAATTGATTAGTTGATTACTCATTATGTGTGCGATGTTTATCATGTTTATCATTCTTCATCACACGGATGTGTTCCCATTCACACAAACACATACATACCAACAAACACTACTCTCTTGGTTTCTATGTATAAAAAATTTTAAGATAAACAAAAAATACATAAAAAATATAATTTATATTTTTAAATAAAATTTATTTGAATGCCAGTGTATATAATGTAGTATGTATGTACGTATCACGTAGTACGTCTGTTTACAGCTTTACACATACATACACGTGTGGAACTGTGTTGTGTGTTTGAATCATTTTATTTTATGTATTTGTTTATATAGTTTTTTTTTTAAATATTGCCGGCTTCCGGGGAAATTTACTATGAAAGTGCTCGGGCCTCATAGTGTTAATAACTCGTAGATATATTCACTAAAGAAGCCCAGCAAAAACTGATCAGTTCTATTCAAGTGGCCACATGTTCAACTAGTAACAACACGACTTGAAAAAAAATTATCTCTAAACAAGTGAGTACGACGATGTTTATATTACCTTTCGTTCTTTCCCAGAAAGACAACTTACACATAAACATAAAATATTTTTATCTTTTCATAATAGAATGAATCATATTATTTTTGAACTGGTTCTATTCTAATGACCGAGACTGTATATAAATTTTAGTGAATATCATTTTCGTATTCTAGGGACATCAAAACATATTTCTGTTATGCTCCCGGGCTTAGGTCATGTCATGACACCTGCTGTAATAGCGTATTTCCAATTTTGGAAACTCGCTAAAAGAAAACAACTCATCAAGTGAAAATTGTACTTGTGCAAATAATGTCTCCTATACAATCATTTGGATTGCCGTAAAACGGAATTAAACTGGCAATAAGGGTAACTTTGGCAATTTTTGGGACTACTTTAACAGAATGCAAAAATATAATTTAAAAGTGTATGAGTGAGTATAGGTTAAGATATCTATTTGAATTTTCTAATTATAATTTAAATTTCGTTAAAACTTCATATCGTAACGCGTAGCAATAAATTAATTTGTGTTCCATAAATGAATGTTAATTTTTATTTTTGTTTACGTTTTTATACATGCCTTTTAGAGTTGGAGTTTTTGCACTGTAAGACACCACCATTGGTTTTCCACCATTTGTAACGTCTTATTTATACTACAAATGGGATTTTCAGCACTAACTGCAATGAAAACCAAATATTGAAACAGGGTAACGGTCGAAAAAGAATTATAAGTGGCATTTTCCCCATTACCTCCAAGATTTAACAAGATTTGTGCTAATAAACAACACTCTCACATTAAATTTTGATGCGTTAGATTTAGTTTAATTAGTAGGTAATTTAATCTAAAAATAAATATACATGTTCCTATATGTTATAGCAAAACCTTATAAATTTTTTAATTGTAGTTTTCAATATTTCTTTTATTTAGCGAATTTTTGAATCGAAAATTCAGCTATTACAGCCACTGTTATGCCGCGACTTAAATTCGGGACTATAATAGAAATTTATTTTGAGGTCTTTAGAAACCGAAAATAATACAACTCTTGAACGAAACATCCCATTTTTACGAAATTTGATGAAAACGTTGAAAATTAAAAAATCTTGGGTGAGTTATTCAGCCAAACAGACCGATCCCAAAAAACTCAGAAAAATACGTTTTTTTTTTATAAAAATTTGCCAAAATTCAAAAATTTTTCCATGACAAAAAATGGAAAAAATCAAATAAGATACGTTTCTGAACCATTGTCCTATGTATACGAGTTTTCGAGAAAAAAAATGATTTTTGAAAACGAAAATACGCTATTTTATGCAGGATGTTGCGACAGAAGTATTTTAATAATAAAGTTAGGATTATTTAAAAGATGCCTGCCTATATCATTGCTAAAAAATAAAAGTTTGGGAGATGCGGAAAAATATTTCTATTTTTAAGGAGGCGTAGTATCACAAAGTTTGGAAACCGCTGCTTTAGTGGTAAAACTATAGCACCTACCACTCTAGTGCTTGTTAATAATTCGTTTCATTTTAGTAATCATACGTGATTTTTTACCATTTGAATTTAAGAGATCTTTCTGCTTCCAGAGATTCTATCATTTATTTATCTCATTTCTCTATATGTATTTAGTAACTTAAAATCTTTTGTATTTATGCATTTACATGTATAAAGATATGTATGAATATATATATATATATATATATATATATATATATATATATATATATATATATATATATATATATATATATATATATATATATATATATGTGGTGCCATGCACAACACATAAAATTTGCAAATTTCAACAAAATCTATCACCGTGAGATCAACGCAACATAACTACACACAGGATGTGAAAATGCAGAAAACAGCATAATCCACGAGTCTTGAATTACCAATTAAAGTTAGCACAGAGACTATTGAAAATTATTATAAATTAATGGAAGTCAAAGCTTTTATGACTGATAACATTTTAGTAATTTTATTAAAAGTCCCAATAGCGCAAATTACTGAATACAGTTTATATCAAGCATTTCCACTTCCAACACCATTACAAAATTCCTCACAAGTATCCTATATTACCATAGATTTTCCCTACATAATATCCAGCAGAGGAAAGTCACAATTCGCTACTCTAAAACAGCTCGATCCATGTACACTAGTCAATGATGTGTACATCTGTAAAAATATCGACACACTACAAAGAAGAACCGACAACATTTGCGAGTTAGAAATGTTCGATCTTCAAGAAGCATCCATTCCCAGGTCATGCAAGAAAACCACCATATACGCACAGTCCGAAGTCTGGAAACAAATATCCCAAAATCAATGGTTGTTCATCTTATCAAAACCGACAAAGGGAACCGTACTCTGCACACAGTATCCAGATGAAGAAAGAAGCCTACATGGAATTGGACTTCTCAAAATTCCAAACAACTGCCGCTTCATGACACACAACGTCGTACTACAGCCCGAAATGTCAATCAAAAACCTATCCGTCTACATACACATTCCAGCAGTCGACATCCTGGAAGATGATTGCTGCAAATATTTACATAAAGAAGAGACCCTAAAACCACAATACTTAAAGCCCATAAAATTAACAAATCTGGACCTCAACGAAGTCAAATACACTCAACATCAATTGGAGAAGATGGACGAAAATCTTCAAAGCCAGTTAAACAAACCATTTATAATCAAGTCCGAAAACGTCATTTACAACTGGTTATGCTACATTGGTACGGGAATCATAGCTGTACTACTACTTTACTACTTTTATAAATATAGAATATTCAAAGTAATAGCGACGTTACTAGCAAGATTATTCAAATGCCTATGCCCATGCACCAAATCGGGAGGCAACACATTTAATTTTTACAATTGTCTATTCGGAGAGAACCGGAGGAATCAAGTCCAGCCGTACAATCACGAAGTGGTCTTCGAGCCCAGCAGCCAAACAGTACTTTTGAAGGACCGAAGAATCCAAACTTCAGCATCATGTGTATCTGGACGCCGTCCCATTCGCCCAGTCAAATTCTAAGGTCCCGCAGGAACCTTTCTAATGGGGGAGGAGTGTGGTGCTATGCACAACACATAAAATTTGCAAATTTCAACAAAATCTATCACCGTGAGATCAACGCAACATAACTACACACAGGATGTGAAAATGCAGAAAACAGCATAATCCACGAGCCAACTACCGGATGTTCCCTAGACATATTAAAATAAAATATATTTTCTATTTCATACAATGTATTTGAATATAAAAATAAATTCTATCTTTGTTAAATAAGTTTTGCTAACTAAACATAAAAATTATTATAAATTCGATGTAAATTCATTATTTTCAGTTTTGGCCATTTTAATAAATTGTGATAGTCTTTTCGTCGTTATGTTCAGATCTTTTTATTTAATTATTTTAATTGTTGTAATAATAATTTTACTTTAATAAAATTAATTTAACTTGAACTTCGTTTTATTAATCAATACCAAATCACATCAAACAAGACAATTATCAGTTAACGAAAAATAAATAAATAAAATCTTTGAAGTAAATAAAACTTAATAAAAATAAATAAAATTTAAATAAAGTGAACAAGTAAATCAATAAAGACTTTAATTCAAGCCAAAGCTCCGTTTCTTTCGTTGTCGATAAAACAAAGTGGCGATCCTCAACATTCCAAACGGGATCTCCGGTGTCGTCCGGGTTTAATAAGTTTCATTAAAGTTTCGGTCACGACATATATATATATATATATATATATATATATATATATATATATATATATATATATATATATATATATATATATTACAAATATTAAACAAGCACAATTTGTACTTGAATACGAAAAATTTGAAATATGTATACACAATACACATGGGTACGTCTATAAAGGGCGCAGGACAACTGCACTCGAGACTCAAAAATAATCCTGCAATAAATTTTTATGATTTAAATTACATGGACAACTGCACTCGTATTAGAAAATCAGAATAGAAGAAATGAGTACCCCCTCTTAAATACATTAAATATGTATGTATTAACAAATACAACGCGTGTACTTCGATTTAATATGAGTTTAATATACAATAATTTTTTCATGAATAATAAGTGACCTATGTATTGTTTTTTGTCGAAAATAAATTTTTTTTCAATTCTACTTTTTTTTTTCGAACTTGGAATTTTAATATATGTTTCTGTTTGGATGCTTTTTAAAGGATCTACAAATACATATAAGGACGAATGGCTATTGTAGAACTTTTGGTTAAAATGATTGTGGAACGATTCATACGCATTTGTAGATCTGTGACCATCTGCAGTCATAGAAGCCCAATATATGGTGGATAATCTGCTTCTTCATCTCTATATGTTTCTACCAAGTAGTCTAAGAATCAATCCTCTTATCATCCGGTTTTATTTCCATCAATTCCGAAAGTAGTCTAGTGTTTTGTATTTTTCGCCACCAAGATTGACTAAGGTGAAAGGGACAACCAGTTATATTCGATTCAGAAAACACTTCATCAATGGCCTTTTGAATCGCCTTCTCAAAATCTACTACTACATTTTGAGGATTCCAAACTAAATTATTTTCAGCACATATATTTTTAATTAATATCAAACAGTTTCTGTAAATTTCCGCTGCTTTATTCCGCAGTAACTTTTTGTAGCAATCTTTAAAGTTGCGGAAAAATATATGAATTTAAACTTCAATGCAGATGTTGCAAATGAAACAGTCAATTTATACCATTATCTAAACCAGTCAATTAAATTAAATGGACTAAAAGCAACTATTTTGCCGTAAAATGATATTAAAATATTTATTAATTTAAAATTATTGAAGTTGGTGCGCATTTCTCTTGTTGTGGATCAAAACGAATAAAAAATTAAGATTAATACGTAATAATAATTTCAACGGCAAAGTCTAGGACACTTTTTGGATAAAAGTTTGAAATATTTGTGGTAAATTAAAAAAAAAAAATCTTATGATAATATCCAGGATTTAGAGTGATACCAGTGATGGTTATATTATTCATAATAATTATATCATAACAAGAGAAACAAAGTGGGAGTAATTTTCCCCTCTATTTACTAATGTAAATCGAGTGCAGTTGTCCATTCTCACTAGGGGGTATCTTCTGAAGGCGAGTGCAGTTGTCCATAGTAATTAACATTATTTACCTGGCCGAGTGCAGTTGTCCTGCGCCCTCTATAAAACAATATGTATGTGTGTATGTATGATCCGAGATTCTATCATTTATTTATCTCATTTCTCTATATGTATTTAGTAACTTGAAATCTTTTGTATTTATGCATTTACATGTACTAAGATATGTACGAAAATATATATATATATATATATATATATATATATATATATATATATATATATATATATATATATATATATGTATATATATATATATATACATATATATATATATATATATATATATATATATATATATATACAGATATATATATATATATATATATATATGTTTATATATATATATATATATATATATATATATATATATATATATATATATATATATATCACAAATATTAAACAAGCACAATTTGTACTTGAATACGAAAAATTTGAAATATGTATACACATGGGTACGCCTATAAAACAATATGTATGTGTGTATGTATGATCCGATTATGTATTGTTGTTCTTCTATCACATATCAAATTACAACTTGATTTTTCCGAGCTATACCGTGTATTCCATTCATAATATGAAGCTCGGTATCAATACTATTTCTACGTTACCGTCTTGTGATAGAAAAACAGTAAGTTTTGAGAAAATATTGCGGTAACGGTTGCTAACTATTGATGACAAGTATTGGGTATTGATATTTTTCAGGTTTTACAGTCAAGTAACAAGCCGATTTACTTAAGATTACTGAAGTCAATTAACGTAATCCTAAAACATTTTATACACTGAGAAAAAAATACAGTAATTTTTACTGAAATTTCTGGTAAAAAATTACTGAGCTCTCTGGTAATGCGGACATAAGTGACAGGCTAAGCAAAAAATACGATAATTTATAGTAAAAATTTTAAATTATCCTATAACTCAGTAAAAATTACCGTATTATTTATAAATAAGGCTTTTTTTTATTTATTAATAAATAATTGAATTAAAATAGTTTAAAAGGATATTGATAGAAGGGTAAGCATTAAAATCAAATTATTAATATAGAAAAAAATTTTTGTGGTTTTTTATTATTTGTGGAAAATATATATAAATTCTTTATTTGACATAGGTATTACATGATAAAAATTTTTAACAATAAGCACATTACAATAATTTGTATAAAAACATATTTCAATTAACATATCAAAACTATACAAAAATTCATGAAACAACAATTTTTTGTTTTAAAAATTTATTATAAAAAAAAAAAAAACACTATATATACATCCAGTCACGTTGGTTATTGAACAACTAAATGAACCAGTCCTGGTTAGTTGCAGTCTGAAGTCGTGTTGGTCGTGTTATTGCGCATGCTCGGTACTATTGCGCATGCTTGTTTTATTTATTCTCAGTTTATGTGATGCTTGGCTATGCAGTGGTGTGTGACAAATAACAAATGCACAACGACTCAGTAAAAATTATTCATATGTCCAGTATATTTTACAAAAAATTAAGTAAATTTTCCCGGTGTCCACTTGAAATTTTACTAGCCCATCGAATTTTACGCAGCTGTATAGGAAAAATTTTTAAGGTGTATAGGAAAAATTCTTAAGGTGTACAGGAAAAATTTTCAAATGAATCGTAAAAAATAATGTTTGAAACGCATTTTTTATATTTTTGCTTAATAATTTCCTACGGACTAGTCACTTAAGACTCGTTTACCGGAGGCAGCTCAGTAATTTTTACTGGAATTTTTTCTCTGTGTATAATAAGAAAAATTTATATTTTTTAGCATTTGCTAGCGATAACACTTACCAGCTAATATCTACCATTAACGCCTATTCTTATACAATATAGATTAAATCAATTAAAAAAGGTCTGACGTCATCAAACAAATGCAACAAATATAGCAAAATTAAACGTGCCTAGTTTTCTGTCTCTTTTTACTTTTGCTATTTTTTATTAAATAAAGTAATAATTATAATAATTTAAAGTTGTGCGTCTACTATTATTTTATTTGTTAATGACGTCAGACCATTTCTGATTGATTTGATATATATTATACCTAAATTTTTCATTCTGTTAAGTGGTAACCTGCAATTTCATTTCAATTTCTGGAAGTTACTGTAATAAGTCCCATTTTACGAATCGCTAATTTGGCCACAGCGTGGTGTCTGTGTGTGAGGTCGTTAGTTCGTTCGTTCGTTCGTGAATTTTTTTCGTCTCGCATATCTCGAAAACAAATGATGACATCAACTCCGGACTGATTTCACTGAATACGTAATTAAAAAATAAAGAACGAGTAAAGTTTTCAACAAATCTGGATTAGTGATTTGGTGATTTGTTTTTTATATATGGACTTTTTCATTTAAAGGCAGCAAACATGGAAAAGTCAAGGTTTCAGATTTGTATCATATTCACCTTATTTTATCTATCAAGAGCCCTGAGTCAGAATATGACACCAGTTATAGCAAATTGACATTCGCTCCCGAGATATTTAGGTCACAAAATTGAAGCAAATAGTATAGTTTTTTGTAATTTTTTTGAAAAAATTGTTATAACTTTAAAACGGCTAGCTCAAATTTCATGAAAATTGGTACGCAAAATGGAGAAATGTCGTAGTATAGGTTGAAACTGAGAAAACTTTTTTTTATTGTATAGTTTCACCTTCCCACCCCCTCAAAATAGTCCAATTTTGGACAGCCCTGGACCAAAAGTGCCTTAACGTATTTGAGTTATTTTGGTATCATTTTATGCAAAAATCTATGCTCTTTTCACATATGAATAGAAACGGGTGGCCTTTTGATGGCATCATTGTGAAAATCAAGAAAAACTGACAGTCTGTGTTAACAGAGTACTATATTATATAATAAATAGTACACTTACTAGAGAAATGTACCAAGAAAACTTATTTAGTTCCATTCATTTTTGGATACGTTAATCTTTGTGACAACTTAAATAACAGTAACTGTTTTTATTGTCGGGAAAACGCTGTTAAAGGGGTTTAATCACCCCCTAAAAAATTAAAGTGATAATAAAATTTCTCAAATTTCTTTTTAAATTAGAAAAAAATTTACATTGGCTCTATGTTCATTTTAGGAAATTTTCAGTCTTGGTATTGCTTGAACAGTGGTAGCAGGGGGTTAAATTTTAAAAGTTAAAACAGGGTCAATCCAATACAAATCACCCAGCTATATTATTAAACATTTTTGAATTTCCT
Source organism: Brachynemurus nebulosus (assembly GCA_035578155.1). Taxonomy (NCBI): domain Eukaryota; kingdom Metazoa; phylum Arthropoda; class Insecta; order Neuroptera; family Myrmeleontidae; genus Brachynemurus; species Brachynemurus nebulosus. Next base: position 546,181 of record JAPWDM010000042.1, on the reverse strand, counting down.
AATATTTTTACTAGTTGTTCACCGATAAGAGGTAAATGTGTAAAACGAGAATTAAAAATTTTTTTAGACTTGCACTTCTTGATTTGGAAGCATTTTGTAACGATATTTAACATATCTACGTAATATTAATTGTATAGAAGTGATTTGCTCGACCGAAACCGCGATCTTCTTTATTATGGTTGACATAAATGAACATATATGATCTCTTAACTATAGGATCAATCAGAGTTTGAATATAGAGATTAGTTTTGAGTATAAAAGTATACATCGCCGCAAATATAGTCAAAAGTATATTCCTTTTTCTAAGAATTTGTGTACATAATTATATCTTCCGGAAATCATGTTAGTAACGCTTATGTAATGCGCATGTTTTCAATTTAAGTACGCTACTACAGTATCCAATGAGAATTCTTGAATTGGATAACGCTATGTATTAACCAATCATATTGTAGTATTTTTGCATCCTGCTTGTAACAAGGAGGATTGGGTCAGGATAGATTAGGGAGTACTGAACATAACAAGCCACAATGTAAACGCAAAAATATTAAGCTAAAATAAAATTATTAAAATAAATATTACAAATGTATAAAAAGTATAAATAAGTGAAATAAAAGTTAAAAGAATAAGTGAAACGAAAAATATGTCAATTATAATAAATATTAAAAGTGTTTAAAGTAAAATTAAATGAAAATGGTATAAAAATATGAAAACGCATGTATGAAAAATGGAGAAATATTTTTATAAAAGTGAATAATAAATGATTGTTTATTTTGAAGAAAAAAGTTAAGAAGTATTTATTTTATTGCTACCTGAAAGTTATATGGAAAAAATGTTACTATGAGTAAATTATTTATTGTGATGAAGAAGATATTTTAAGAAGTTATGAAAAATAGAATGTTGTATTTTTGGAGACGCCATTTTGTGAAATTTTTGGGAAAGTTATTATTTTGATACGTATTCAATTTTATTTAAGAAGTATATTTATTGAAGTGAAATTATATGAAAAGTTAATCAAAGTTCCTTAAAAAATTATTCCTTTTTTATGCTTTACGAAAGCATCTTATTGTCCATATCCTGGAGTACAGGATTCTTAGCCGTAAACCGTTTCACACGTTTATTAAGAACCTTTTCTCATCCTTAATAAATTCTACCACTGAACAAACAACACCTAGATACATCCAGGAAGTCCATCTTTCCTATTTTGTAACTTCATCCGTGGATTGAGCATTGCATTGGGTGCATTCGCCAGAGAACGAACTAGCGTGGCAAACGTAACATCTGGTACATCGTCCAGGAAGTAATGCTACAATTTGGTGACATCGTCCGCGAAATTAGTGGATTGAATGTTACAAAATGTTACAATTTCTAACTGAAAACAAGTATTGCGTAGGTGTATGTGTAGCTGTTTTTATTTGTTGGAAAATTGTTCAGAGGTGTTTAATCACCCCCTAATAAATTAAGGTGATAACAAAATTGTTCAAACCTTTTAAAATTAGTTAAAAATTTACATAGGCTCTACAGTTAATTTTAGAAAATTACGAGTTTTGGTATTGCATCAACAGTGGTAGCAAAGGGTTAAATTGTAAGGGTAAATATTATAACAGCCATAAACAAATTTTCAAATTTGGGAATTATTATTACTGTATAGTTCAATAACAATAATTATTATATAAAATTATATGCAGGTACATACCATTATGTTGCTGTAATTTAACTTTCTTAAATGATAATGAGGAAGAGTACTGTGACACAACTAACCCTGTATTTGAAGGGAGTTTAAAAAAATGGAAATTTCTTATGTTAATAATTGTTTTTGAAGCTTCTCGCCCCATGCTCCCTTTAAAAGACTACAAAATAGGAAGTACTGACAGTAAAAAGGCTTAGGTACTGTGACCGTTGCTTGGTAGTTTAAAAGAATTATATTTGAACTTTGTAAACGAAAATCTCGATTTAAAGATAAATTTTACAAAATTTTGTTCTATACGGCCATTAAATTGTGTCTGTTGAGATTAAGGATACTTGACTGTGGCGTAACTTCTTAATTCGTTGTGAGATATTCGACTTTAAATATTGCCAAAATACGGTTTTTGCCATTTTCTTCTACAATTAGTAGTCCTGTATCAAATCTGTACAAGAGAAAAAAATTGGAGATGAGTCTTTCTTCTTTCTAATAATTTTTACCTCTAAAAGTCCCATTTTAGCTTAATTTTCACCTCATAGTTGTGAATTTTTTTCTCCACTTTCACCATTACTTAGGTAATATATAAAATTAAAAAATCTAGAGCATATCATTCTGACAATTTTGGTTTTAATTTATCTTGATATCTGTAAAATTACCAAAGTTATATATACACCTACGCAATACTTGTTCTCAGTCAGAAACGCTTCCAAATCAAATTCAAAATGGCCACTAAAAGGAAGTGCAAGTCTAAAAAAATTTTTAATTCTCGTTTTACACATTTACCTTTTACTGGTGAATAACTAGTAAAAAAATTAGGAAAATCAAAAATGTTTAATAATATAGCTGGGTGATTTGTATTGGATTGACCCTGTTTTAACTTTTACTCTTAAAATTTAACTCCCTGCTACCACTGTTCAAGCAATACCAAGATTGACAATTTCCTAAAATGAACATAGAGCCAATGTAAATTTTTTTATAATTTAAAAAGAAATTTGAGAAATTTTATTATTACTTTAATTTTTTAGGGGGTGATTAAACCCCTTTAACAGCGTTTTCCCGACAATAAAAACAGTTACTGTTATTTAAGTTGTCACAAAGATTAACATATCCAAAAATGAATGGAACTAAATAAGTTTTTTTGGTACATTTCTCTAGTAAGTGTACTATTTATTATATAATATAGTACTCTGTTAACACAGACTGTCAGTTTTTATTGGTTTTCACAATGATGCCATCAAAAGGCCACCCGTTTCTATTCATATGTGAAAAGAGCATAGATTTTTGCATAAAATGATACCAAAATAACTCAAATACGTTAAAGGCACTTTTGGTCCAGGGCTGTTCAAAATTGGACTATTTTGAGGGATTGGGAGGGTGAAACTATACAATAAAAGAAAGTTTTCTCAGTTTCAACCTATACTACGACATTTCTCCATTTTGCGTACCAATTTTCATGAAATTTGAGCTAGCCATTTTAAAGTTATAACAATTTTTTCAAAAAAATTACAAAAAACTATGCTATTTGCTTCAATTTTGTGATCTAAATATCTCGGGAGCGAATGTCAATTTGCTACAACTGGTGTCATATTCTGACTCAGGGCTCTTGATAGATAAAATAACGTGAATATGAAACAAATCTGAAACCTTGACTTTTCCATGTTTGCTGCTTTTAAATGAAAAAGCCCAATAAAAAAAAAAAAAAAAAAAAAAAAAAAGAAAAACGAAATTAAAAACTTTTTGCGAAAGGCTTAGCTTATCGATTTTGATGAACTTTGGATATGTTGTAGAACACTAAAAGCCCTTCAAAAATTGGGATTAAAAGTATGATTTTCCAAATATATCGAAAACGATAAGAGATAGAATAAAAGTTTAAATGGGAGATATCGCTCTTTTCGATATCAATAATTTTCGATAACGAACATTATACTTTCTGATAGTGATAATTCGTTTGGAGTACCTATAACTTGCTTCACTTTTAAAATCAAATTAAAACTGACAAATGAAAAACTTTCTCACTACTGCCAAATTAAAAGCTTGGCTAAATTCCCTTAATACTTCAAAATTTTTCAGATTTGAAAAAAATTCTATCAGTGTCATTTCCGGCACCGCAATACATTAAATGGATAATAAATTAATAGTACATAAAATATGAACCAACTTTTATGATACATGGTATTTTTATAAATTTTTATATTATAAATATATAAAAATGTTGATAAAAAAAAAATTATTTGTCGTTCAAGTATTTATTTGTACGATAAAATACATTCAGTGTTTCAATTTATTTTTCGTAAACATGTATATATACGTACACATGTAGGTATATACACGTAAATATACAGCTGAATCCTTTTTATGCGGTGCCTATCCACCGCATAAAAAAGATCGCACAAAAAAAATATATTTCATTTAAAAATTACATAGTGATTGAAAAAATTATCAAACTGAATCGGCTGGGAATCGAACTCAGGATCTCTGGTAACTAGCCAGGCGTCTTACCCGCTAGACGCCTAAACCAGCGATCTTCTGTTCAACAGCCACTCCAGTTATGGTTAACAGAATAGTTATCGAACTGAAGTGGCTGCCGAACAGAGGATCGTTGGTCTAGGAAGTATGACGCCTGGCTAGTTACCAAGAAACCTGGGTTCGAGTCCCCACCGATCCAACTTGATAATTTTTTCAATCATTATGTAATTTTTAATTGACATGTGAACTTGATCATGCATACCAATGTGATTGAGTGCTCAGTTTCAGTTTAGCTGAACATTAAGTGAGCATATAAAAACTAACGTTTAAATACGGACAAAAGTTCGCCATTCGTAGTAATATTTCACAAGCACTCGATATTATTTGAAATTAGAATCAAAAACATCATAAATAGCTATAAAAAATTGAGCTCGGTCCAGATTGAAAAAAAAAAACTTTTTTATGCAGTGGATCGGGATCGCATAAAAAATTTTCATCGAAAATACATAACTGAAAACGCTCAAAACCACACGATTTCCTTAGAAGTTGCTTTTCTAAACAAGATTTAACAAGGGTTGATTTAACAAATGAGAACATTTTATTTCATTTTTATTATAATATTACGAAAATTGTGAAAAATACATCTGTAAAAAAACTTAATGATGCAGTACCTTATATTCTTATGCAATGTATTGATTAAATGCTTAAAACCAAAAAAGTTATTATACATAGGTTATGTTTAAGCTTCTTACTGTCTCTTCATTTTGCTTCACATTATTCATCTATTTTTATCTTTTTCACGAAATTTAGCTATTTTTATCTTTTTATGTCAGATTTCACCCATATTATGCATGACTGAATATGATTTATATTGGAAGAAACCCTGTCCGGAGTCACCCCACGCATAGGGGCGAGTCCGAACACTATATAACAAAAAAAAAAAAGTTGCAGTATTAATTTTGGTACTTTTATTACTATCCTATTTCTCGTGATACTAAAGCATTTATTAACCCTATAAAACAATTTCTTGCCAAAAAACTGAAAAAATCGTCCAGATTCGCCCCAACTGATGGTACTTAACAAAGTAACAAACATATTACAATTATACGGGCCCAATCACATATTTATGGGATAAAAAAATTAGTTGAGAAATCACACCTCTTCAAAAATTAGTTGAGAAATGACATTTTGATCTTACTCTCCTACTAACCTTTAAGCAATTTTGATGAAAAGTGATAGAAACATTTAGCCTCAAATTACATTACTCTAGAATTTTTTTCGATGGGGTTACATTATTTTTAAGGGGTCAAATACCCATTAGAATGGGTTTATTAGAATTTTTTTTAGACATCATGGCTCAAATCTCTTAAATTTCTATAAAAAAGCTACAGATCGTTAGTTAGTAAATAATACGTGTTACCCATTGTAATCGGGCGACAAAACTGGTAGGTCATGGGGGGCTATACATGAGAACGAAATTTTTAATTAAAAGTAAATATTTTGAACTTTCCCAATTATAAAAGTTATGAAATAGAAAAAAACAAGTTAACTGGTGATTCCTTGAATTGAAGAAGATAGTTTTGAAAAGCTAAGACAACTCTATGGAAAAAAATTTAGGACCACAGTTTGTAATTAAATGTCATGAAGTAAAAACTTAAAATACGTAAATTTTGATATCGAAAAAACGAAAACTGATTACAGATCAATGATTAGAGCTATATTTCCATATTATCAGATTGAAAGTTGAAAGCCTGATCAAATTTGTCCATATCCGAAAAATCCATACACAACTAGCGATTGCACCTTTTCAATAGTAATTTTAGGTATTATCATGACATTTATTTCTTTGCCAGTGGGTGTTATTTCATTTTTAGTCGAATTTTTCCTTAAAAAAATTAGACTTATACAGCCTATACGATATAAACGGCGAGAGAAGGGGCGCTATCCGTTTTCGGAACCCGTAGAACACGAATCTGAAGAAAAAAGAAAAAAAAAAAAAAAAATATATATATATATATATATATATATCCCGCTACATTTTAATATGTGTAGGGCATCCCTATGGAAGTTAAGAGCTGAAATTTGGCAAGTGGGGCTCCTTCCGATGCGCAACAATACTATCAAAGTGGGGTCAAAAGGAAAATTTTGGATCCGACCCAACATTTAAGGAGGTGGTGGGGGGGGGGCGGAAAAACAATAAAACTTTTCCAAACCGGTTGGAAATAATGTTTCGATAAATTATCTACAATATATCCAAAATTCAGCTTCCTAGGATGATTTGAAGGGAGTAGAGGGGGAAAAAAGTATTTTGGCTGGATCTAACACGCCCACAGCCCCCCAGAATTAACGCAGAGGGTTGAAATTTGGTGTGTTGATAAAGTTCGTACCTAGGTTGTGCTTTTTGGTCGCTTTAAAATTTAACCGCACCCCCCTCACTTTTAAGCTATAATTTCATGCTTTTTCGACGTTTTCGAAGTTTTTACCACTCGCACAGGTCACCCAAATAAACCTAGAGGGCTGAAATTTTGTATTCGGATTGAGGTAGCATCAAGGAGGTGCCTTTTGGGGGTCTTAGCTTTAAACTCTTACCCCCACCATTTTTATACCAAAAAGGACATGACTTTTCTTGTTTTTGAACAGTTTCGTTCGGGTCAAAATCTCCCCAAATAAACCTAGAGGGCTGAAATTTTGTGTACAGGTTAAGCTAATAGCCAGCCACTGCTTTTTGGAGGTTTCAACTTTTAACCCTTACGCCCACGATTTTTACGCCAATATTTCCTTGATTTTTTTGCTTTTTTTCTAACACGTCTAGAGACTCTCTAAGGAAACCTAGAGGGCTGAAACTTTGTACATGTATTGAGTTAGTATCCAGCTAGTGAGTTTTAGGGATTCACATTACTTGTTCCCCCACTTCTCCCATTTTTACATCGAAATTCAGTAGTATTGTTAAATGTATTTTATATGCTTTATCTTTATTCTAATACAAGCAGGCGTATAGTAATTTTAGATTAAGTTAATAGCTAGCCACTGCTTTTTGGAGGTTTCAACTTTTAACCCTTACCCGCACGATTTTTACGCCAATATTTCCTTAATTTTTTTGCTTGTTTTCTAACACGTCTAGAGACTCTCTAAGGAAACCTAGAGGGCTGAAATTTCGTACGTGTATTCAGTTAGTATCCAGCTAGTGCCTTTTAGGGAGTCCACATTATTTGTCCCCCCACTTCTCCCTTTTTTACATCGGAATTCAATGCTATTGTTAAAGATGTTCTAAATACATTATTTTTATTCTAAATACAAGTAGGCGAATAGTAATTTTAAAAAATTTAAAAAAAAGTGAACTTACTTTTATAACAAATGAAATACATACATATTAAGTAATTTAAGGGAGGAATTCAAATCAGAAAGCAACTTTTTTATTTATGATTATTTTGCTTGTTGAAATTTTTGTCAAATTAGGGATGGTTTCAAATAGAAAATTTTGTTTTTGAAACATTCATTACTCTTCCCTCAGGGGGAGGGGGGCCTTTTTCACAAGTTTTTAAGCGTTTACAAGGAACGCCATATCTCAAAAAGTAATGAATATTTTTTAAATATTTTTTCATTATTTTATTCCTAAAGGACCTGTCCATAAAGCTAAGTATGGGTTTCCGGTAATTTTAAAAATTAACTATAAAATTGTAATCCCAAAATTCTAAAAATTATAAAACCCAATTTTTTATTAAAAAAAAAAATGTTTAAAAATAATTACAATTGTTCAAATGGAAAAAGCATACTCCACCTTATGCGCAATATGTTTATGAACAAAATAAAAAAAAATTAAGTCTCTATCTTTTCTAGAACTTGAGATATGATTTTCCTTGTCGGGAAAAACACAACTTTTGAGAAACGGTAAAAAACAAAAATAATAACAAAAGAAGCGGTTTACTCACTGTTTATTAAAACGTCTACAAAGGCATACAAATAAAAGAACATTATCTCAGTGCATACTATAACTCGTGTACACACCAAAAATAAATATTAGTGATCAAATCGCGAGGGGGGGGGGGGCGAGCATTATCTGCAAAGGAGCAGCAACTTGGCTGTGCAGTGGCTCACAAATAAATATTTTTCTACTTGAAAAAAAAAAAATTTTTTGGCCATGTTTTATATATCACCGTGTTTGTAAAGGACCACAGAACGAAATAAAAACAAAAAACGAGATTCGAAAAAAATTAGTTTATTAGTCGTTTCTGGCGTGAACTCCCCCCTTAAAAATGTTATTAAAGTCACTGTTTATTTATAAAATAGAAATTTTGGATTTTTTTGGAAAGAAAAAATATCTTCATAAAGGCCTTCCAGTTTACTATTTAAGTTCCCTTTTTAATATTTAAAAATAAAACACAAAGACAATTGGCGGATAAGCATGGGTAGGAATGCCCTCGTACGAATTGTGTTGGCTTCTTCCCTGCTAACTGCTATTGGCACAAAATTGAAATTTACTGAGATTCAGCCCTTAAAAACTTAAAACCTTTTTTTAAAGTCCCGATCAGCCGGACACTCAACATCAATTTTGAAACTATCAAAATGACAAATCGCTTGTAGACTTTCAATCACATTTCGCTTGTAGACATTAAATACCGAAGATGAAGGGAAAAATTCAACTACCATGATGGGGCTCCGCTGCTCATTTTTGTTTGTTTTGATTATTGATGTTAATTAAATAAATAATTGTTTATGTAACTAGGAATCAAAAATAAATTACCAGAGTTGTAAACAATTTTCTATATATTGAGATTTTTAGCCAGATAATTAAGGTACAGTTTTCGTGTAACGGCCTTTCCATTGGCTTTAGATAAATATTTTTTACAATTTAATTGTATTTTTTCGAATTTTTCCTTTTTATAAAACTGATATTTGTTTTTTAAAATGATTTCGGCTAAATGTACAAATTTTTTGTTTCAATACCCATTATCTGAAATTCTCTTCAACGAAAAATTTTAAAAATTACGGATTTACAGTTACTGAAAAAAACGGTAATGGAATACCTACGTATCGTTTTCAAGGTCTTGTAGTCGCCAATTTACACAATGTGATTTTGAGAAAAATGAGTTTAAAGCTTAACGACCAGTGCACACTTTGACACTCAAAAGTCCTAAACTCTAAATTCTTCAGTGAATTACTTCTGACATATCGAAGTAATTTAAGTCGTTTGGTAGAAATTGCTATAAACCGCTTCATCGGGCGATATCACCCAATATTTTTTCACAAGTAAACATTTTGATAAACGCTATTTTTCTAACGCTAATGCAAAACGTTGCTTAATTTCACTAATTTTCCGAAAAATAAAAAGTTCTTATAAATCCCACAGTTTAACACAGTTTTTATAAATCCCACAGTTTAACAATATCCCACTACTGGTAGTAGTAGGTCCGGTCCTACTACTACCGCATCCGAACCATTGTCCACAATGGCTATAAAACTATAAAGTAATAACATTATGGTAGAAGGGATACTTACCACAAGAGGAAAACGTAATAAATTAACCAAAATACGTATTAATTCTTTTTGCACAAAGCCCAAAAAATTAGGCACTAAAAATGCTCCGGACACTTGTACTGCTGGAACCAGCACGTCCACCACTGTCTTATTAGTCGAATTTTGAAACTGAAAAAATTAGACTTATATAGCCTATACGATAAGAACGGCGAGAGTAGGGACGCTATCCGTTTTCGGACCCGTAGAACACGATTATGTAGAAAAAAAATGTCTGATATATATATATATATATATATATATATATATATATATATATATATATATATATATATATATGTGTGTGTGTGTGTGTGTGTGTAGGGCCCCTTATGGAAGTTAAGACCTGAAATTTGGTAAGTGGGGCTCATTCCGATGCACAACAATACTATCAAAGTGGGGTGATCCGACCCCAACTTTAAGGGGGCGGTGGGGTGCGGTAAGACAATAAAACTTTTCCAAACCGGTTGGAAATAATGCTTCGGTTAATTATCTACAACATATCCAAAATTCAACTTCCTAGGATGATTTGGAGGGAGTCGAGGAGGAAAAAATGATTTTGGCTGGATCTAACACGCCCCCAGCCCCCCAGAATTAACGTAGAGTGTTGAAATTTGGTGTGTTGATAGAGTTCGTACCTAGGTTGTGCTTTCTGGAGGTTTTAATATTTTACCTCCACCCCCCTCATTTTTAAGCTACAATTTCATGATTTTTCGACGTTTTCGAAGTTTGTACCACTCGCACAGGTCACCCAAATAAACCCAGAGGACTGAAATTTTGTATTCGGATTGAGTTAGGGTGCTTTTTGGGGGTCTCAACTTTTAACCCTTACCCCCACCATTTTTATACCAAAAAGAACATGATTTTTCTTGTTTTTTAACAGTTTCGTTCGGGTCAAAATCTCCCCAAATAAACCTAGAGGGCTGAAATTTTGTGTACAGTTTAAGTAAATAGCCAGCCAGTGCTTTTTGGAGGTTTTAACTTTTAACCCTTACCCCCACGATTTTTATGCCAATATTTTATTTGATTTTTTTGCCTTTTTTCTAACACGCCTAGAAACTCTCTGAGTAAACGTAGAGGGCTGAAATTTTGTACATGTATTGAGTTGGTATCCAGTTAGTGCCTTTTAGGGATCCCATATTACTATTCCCCCCACTTCTTCCATTTTTACATCGGAATTCAATGTATTGTTAAATGTGTTTAAAATGATTTATATTTATTTACACTATAAGACAAGTAAGCGAATAGTAAATTTAAAAATTTAAAAAAATGTACTTTTATAACATATGGGGCATTCCACGGGAAATGGGAAAATGAGTTATTTTTTTAAATTGCTATAATCAATACCAATTTATTCTTAACAAAATGCATATTAGTTAAATTTACATGGTCTGTAAAAATTGTTTCGAAAAAAAATAGAGAAAGTATTTTTTTCACTATGACAAGTTGTTGTTTAGTTCCGAATAAGTTGTACGACTTTTTGCATCATGTTGGCAACGCTGTTTTCGACTATTTTGCTGTAACATTTTCAAGCAAATGGAGTCGGAGAGTGAAGAGCATTTCTTAAATTTTAATTTGATATAAAAATACAATGAAAAAAGTAAGAATTTTCCTCTAAAATTCATCAATACAATGAGCACATAGCATGTCCCACCAGTCACACGAAAACATACAAAAGTTGTATTTCTAACTTCAAAATTGGTTGTATTAAAATGGAGCTTTTTGGAGAGTAAGAATTGGCTAATTGTTGTACTTTTTAGCATATTATTCTGGTGCAAGGTGTTAAGGGGTGGGTGAGAGGTGGTTTTCATTTTTGTCCCACCAGTCACAGTGATTGGTGGGAAATTTTTTAAAACTTGCTATAGACTGTTCTAAACATTTCTAACCTGTTTCTCACCCGATTCTATGCTTTTTTTATAAGTGTGATTGCTATTTTCGTTTTTAGATGAATTCTGCCGAGTGAAAAAGGAAATCTAGGGAAAAGTTGAAAAGTGATGAAACTAAGTGGAAGACTACTCAAGAATTTTAATTTTGATAATTTGATAATTTTCTCAAAGATTTTAATAAAAATTGTTAATTCGCTATAATATTGTCTTAATAATTAATCAATAATTCTAAATATGACATAAAAACGAGTTCATTTCTTAGCTGATTCCGTACTAGTCCCACCAGTCACAAAACGATGTCCCACCAGTCACAATTTCTACTGTATATATTTTCTTGTAGAAATTAAGCTCGGTGCTAATTTTTAGTTAATGTTGTAGTCTACTTAATTATTTAATAGCTTAGTCAAAGACATCTGACTGTGTATGGCATTTGGGCTAAAATCTCGATTAACAGTGCAGAAGACGAAGGTGATGTATTTTTGACTGTCCCACCAGTCACACTCCTTTCACCTCTAAAATATTACCCAAATATGTGCGTAAATTATATTTTTCGTTATTAGTTTCATAAGTTGATTCATTATCTATTTTAAAATATCCATTTAGTCTTAATATTAGATCAAAATAGAAAATTACAGGCCTAAACATTAGGAATTTTGGAGTCAACTGTCCCACCAGTCACTATGGAATGTCCCATATGCAATACATATGGAGCATTCCACGGGAAATGGGAAAATGAGTTATTTTTTTTAAATTGCTATGATTAATACCAATTTATTCTTAACGAAATTTACATGGTCTGTAAAAATTGTTTCATCATGTTGGCAACACTGTTTTCGACTATTTTGTTTTAACATTTTCAAGCAAATGGAGTCGGAGAGTGAAGAGCATTTCTTAAATTTTAATTTGATATAAAAATACAATCGAAAAAGTAAGAATTTTTCTCTAAAACTCGTAAATACAATGGGCATGTAGCATGTACCGCCAGTCACACGAAAATATACAAAAGTTGTATTTCTAACTTCAAAATTGGTTGTATTAAAATGGAGCTTTTTGGAAAGTAAGAATTGGCTAATTGTTGTACTTTTTACCATATTATTCTGGTGCAAGATGTTAAGGGGTGTGTGAGAGGTGGTTTTCAGTTTTGTCCCACCAGTCACTGTGACTGGTGGGACATTTTTTTAAAACTTGTCATAGACTGTTCTAAACATTTCTAACCTTTTTCTCACCCGATTCTATGCTTTTTTTATAAGCATAATTGCTATTTCCATTTTTAGATGAATTCTGCCGAGCGAAAAAGGAAATCTAGGGAAAAGTTGAAAAGTGATGAAACTAAGTGGAAGACTGCTCAAGAATTTTAATTTTGATAATTTGATAATTTTCTCAAAGATTTTAATAAAAATTGTTAATTCGGTATAATATTGTCTTAATAATTAATTAATAATTCTAAATATGACATAAAAACTAGTTTATTGCTTACAATTAGCTGATTTCGTACTAGTCCCACCAGTCACAATTTCTACTGTATATATTTTCTTGTAGAAATTAAGCTCGGTGCTAATTTTTAGTTCATGTTGTAGTCTATTTAATTATTTAATAGCTTCGTCAAAGACATCGAACTGTGTAGAGTATTTGGGCTAAAATCTCGATTAACAGTGTAGAAGACGAGGGTGAGGTATTTTTGACTATCCTACCAGTCACACTCCTTTCATCACTAAAATATTACCCAAATATGTGCGTAAATTATATTTTTCGGTATTAGTTTCATAAGTTGATTCATAATCTATGTTAAAATATCTATTTAATCTTACTATTAGATCAAAATAGGAAATTACAGGTCTAAACATTTGGAATTTTGGAGTCAACTGTCCCACCAGTCACTATGGAATGTCCCATATGTAATACATACAACATATACATATAATATAATATAATACATACATAATTATAATAATACATATGTAAGTAATTTAAAAAATGTCATTGATGCCATTTTTTATGTTATTTATAAAATAGAAATTTTGGATTTCTTTGTAAGGAAAAAAACTATCTTTAAAAAGGTCTTCCAGTTTACTATTTAAGGTCCTTTTTTAATATTTAAAAATAAAAAACAAAGACAGTTGGCGGATAAGCATGGGTAGGAAGGCCCTCGTACGAATTGTGTTTTTTTCCCTGTTAACTGCTATCGGCACCAAATTGAAATTTACTGAGATTCAGCTCTTAAAAACTTAAAACCTTTTTTTAAAACCCCGATCAGCCGGACACTCATCATTAGTTTTAAAACCACCAAAATGACAAATCGCTTGTAGACTTTCAATCACATTTCGCTTGTAGACATTCAATACCGAAGATGAAGGAAAAAATTCGTCTTCCGTGATGGAGCCCCGCTGCTCATGGCGTTTTTCTAAATACAAGTAGGCGAATAGAAATTTTAAAAAATTTTAAAAAATGAACTTACTTTTATAACAAATGCAATACACCAATATTGAGCGATATTCTAAAGGATGCTCATGCTCATGCTCATACTCATGCTCATGCTCATGCTCATGCTCATGCTCATACTCATACTCATACTCTATTTGCTCATACTTACTTTGCTTCATTTGCTTACAATAATTTTCGTATACCTTTTCCAACAATTTTTGGGATGACTTTTCGAGAGGGTGTTATTAGTGACCATAAACTTTCAAGATGTTAATTTATTTTATTGCTTACAACAAATACCACCCTATGTTCACTCCAATTGTATTTAAATTTGTTACCTGTTTCACAAGCAACGGTTTCTGTTTGCATTCATACAGATAAGTAGGTAACATGCTGCGAACAATACTGTTGATTATTGCCGTACTTGAAAAGTCATCTCATTTAAATATTGAAAAACTATACTTACGTACATAAATTATATACCTATATATATACGGCAATAATCAGCAGTATTGTTCGCAGCATGTTACCTACTTATCTGTATGAATGCAAAAAGAAACCGTTGCTTGTGAAACAGGTAACAAATTTAAATACAATTGGAGTGAACATAGGGTGGTATTTGTTGTAAGCAATAAAATAATTTAACATCTTGAAAGTTTATGGTCACTAATAACCCCCTCTCGAAAAGTCATCCCAAAAATTGTTGGAAAAGGTATACGAAAATTATTGTAAGCAAATGAAGCAAAGTAAGTATGAGTATGAGTATGAGTATGAGTACGAGCATGAGCATGAGCATGAGCATGAGTATGAGAATGAGCATCCTTTAGAATATCGCTCATTAGGTAATTTAAAAATGTTATTAAAGTCACTGTTTATTTATAAAGTAGGAATTTTGGAGTTTTATTATTTATAAAATAGAAATTTTGGATTTTGTTGGAAAGAAAAAATATCTTCATAACGGCCTTCCAGTTTACTATTTAAGTTCTTTTTTAATATTTAAAAATAAAACACAAAGGCAATTGGCGGATAAGCATGAGTAGGAATGCCCTCGTACGAATTGTGTTGGCTTTCTTCCTGCTAACTGCTATCGGCACAAAATTGTAATTTACTGAGATTCAGCCCTTAAAAACTTAAAATATTTTTTTAAAGCCCCGATCAACCGGACACTCATCATCAGTTTTGAAACCACCAAAATGACAAAACTCTTGTAGACTTTCAATTACATTTCACTTGTAGACATTCAATACCGAAAATGAAAGGAAAAATTCGACTTCCGTGATGGGAACCCGCTGCTCACGGCGTTTTTATAATATTACATATTATAAAAATAAAATGTTTTCATGTATAAATGAATGCTTTATCTTGTTTAGAAAAGCAATTGTTAGGGAAATCGTGAGATTTTGAGCGTTTTAAATTAGGTATTTTCTATGAAATTTTTTTTTTATGCGGTGGATCGAATCGGAACAATCTGAAGCGAGCTATACTTTTTATAGCTATTTATGAAGTTTGCCAAAATTACAGTAAATGATAGCCAGTTAAGTCATTCAACAAAAGCATTCACCTCACTAGATAATCTACGGCAGCGGTTTCCAAACTTTGTGCACTAACACCTCCCTGTAAAAAATCTTACCTCTGTCGCCCTCCCTTGAAAAAATTTATAAACAATTCGTAAATGATTTTTTTACTGAAAAAACTCATATTCTTGGCGGACGACAGATCTATACGACACTTGAGAGGAAACCGTTGATCGGACACGTATTCGATACTTACACGCTAACATGACTCTGACCGCTTGAGAATTGTTATTGTTAAAATATTACGTACAGTAGTGAGCAGAAAAATCAATGTTAAGGGGTTACATGGCTTTTTTTATCTAAAATTTGAGTGGACCGTTCTGGACATGTGAAATGTGTTAATTTTAACACAAATTTTTTGACTGTGTAAAACTTACACATATTATCTGTCTAACTGCCTGCATATACAAAACACGATGTTGTTTGATTCGAGAAATGTCCGATACATATAATAATATGCCAAAAGTTGAAATAAATTATATTTTCTTATATTTTGAAAAAAAAATCGAAAAAATAGTGATTTTTTTGCTAAAAAAGACCCATGTAACTCCTTAATATAAAATGGCCATTATTTGATAATTATGTTTGAGCGTTTATTTTTAAAACCATGATACTATGAAAACGACGACGATATTTGCAATTAGCGTGCGCCCCCTTGTGAACATTGCACGCCCCCCAGTTTGGAAAGCGCTGATCTACGGTAAGTACAAAATACAAAATATGTAGAATTCATTTGAAATGGGTTGACTACTGTTACTACTATTGGATTTAAATAAGAAAAAGGGTAAGTTATTTGAAATGAATTCTACATGTTTATCACAATATTTCTTTAAATGATTTTTTATTAAAAGATTTAGTAATAAATAAGTAGTCATTTCATCAACTCATGGGATTAAATTTAGTTCTTGGCGCACTGTCACTGAAATTAGCAGGGCTGGGAACTATTTAAAATCATTTGATTTTAAATATGTATTTAAAATTGTGGCGTAGCTTACCTTCGCCACATTTAGAAGCTATAGATTTTCAATAAAAACAAAATCAATAAAATCAAACATAGAGTGCCATCTGTTGAACAGTGGAACAACTTCTGTTCTACAGAATTCTGAAATAGAAGAAAGAAATGGTTTTCACATAAGATAAACAATTATGTAAAAATCTTAATTATTTAATAAATACTTGTACTTGTTTACAAAAAATATTACAATTATATAACATCTGTACAAAACATCTAAAATTTTATAGAAACAGAACGAAAATTAAAAGTTCAATCTTTTAATCGCTCTCATTTAATTCAGCCACCGGGCTGATAACCTCTCTCGGAACGGGACATTGCCGTCTCAACGTACATCACAAAATAAATTTTTAACTTACAAGGAGATGCACCCAGAGTGAAATTCGGGATTTTGATGAAACTTCGCTGGTGTGTAGAATAGGCAAAAATAAGGGACCCGTATCTTTTTTTTATCGGCCATCTTCCACGTTTAGGGGTTGAAACCAGCCCCTAAAGTTGCGGGTTCAAATCGTATTTCTTAAGATATCTCGAAAATTATAAGAGATAAATGAAAACTTTAAATTGACGAAATGTTACTCTTTGAAAGAGCTATTCACCCGTATAGGTTAAAGCAGGGCCGGGTCAATAAGAGGGGCTGGAGGGACGAAAATGAGGGTAAATTTTCTGGTACAGCTTGAACGGTGCAATGTATCAAATTTTTACCATTGTAAATAGAAAGAGCACCAAAAATTAGGGGATACGTGTTTTTGCGTTTTTTCGAAATATGGGTGGGATCCAAGCCATATAAGGAAGGGAAAAATAGGGTAGATTGTATTGCATTATTATTGATTGTAAATACCTTCTATATTTTTTTGATTTTTATGTTTATTTTCATAACAAAAATGTAAATTTTTACTTTCCGTTAATGATTCATGTATTTTTCAGTACTTACTTAATTGGTAATTTAGCCATTTGTATATTTGGTTACTAATATTCAATATTTTTTATACCTATTTCTACCAAAGTTCCCTGGTCTGAAAGTGTCAATCAATGTTCAACAAGAAGCAATAATCTTCCGTTCAACAACTGCTTTTATCTTCTTACAAATTCGTTTTTAACAAAATGAACGCTGTTTATTTCTTTCTCAACATTCAAACTATTTTTCAAATCCTTTTTGTATGTTTTTAGGTGTCAACCCCATTTCCCAAATCGCAAAATTTTTAAAAAGCATTAGCTTTCGCAGAAATAGGTATAAAAAATTTTGAATATGAGTAACCACATGTACACATGGCTAAATTACCAATTTAGTTAATACTGAAAAATATATGAATCATTATCGGAAAGTAAAAATTTACATTTTCATGATGTAAATCAACATAAAAATTAAAAAATATAAAACGTATTTTCAATCAATAATAATGCAATATAATCTACCCCATTTTTTTCTTCCTTATATGGCTTGGATACCACACATATTTCGAGAAAACGCAAAAATACGTGACCCCTAATTTTTGGTGCTCTTTCTATTTATCACGGCAAAAATTTGGTACGTTGAACCATTCAGGCTGTACAAGAAAATTTACCCCCATTTTCATCCTTCCAGCCCCTCTTATTAACCCGGCCCTGGTTTAACCTATACAGGTGAATAGCTCTTTCAAAGGGTAATATATCGTCAATTTAAAGTTTTCCTTTATCTCTTATAGTTTTCGAGATATCTTAAGAAATACCATTTGAACCGCCAAATTTAGGGGCTGGTTTCACCCCCTAAACGTGGAAGATGGCCGATAAAAAAAAAATACGGGTCACTTATCTTTGCCTATTCTACACACCAGCGAAGTTTCATCAAAATTCCGAATTTCACTCTGGGTGCATTTCCTTGTTAGAGAAATAGTTCTGATTTCCGTTCTGAAAAAAAAAAATGTAAAATATTTTTTTCGTGTTTAAATGTCGTAAATTTTAACAACTATGTAAAATTAATTTAAATTTTGTGAAATTTTCGGAAATGTACTATTGGAAATAACCTTCGGAATTAATAAATTTGAGAAAACGAATCGTTTGATTTTTTTATTCGTTTTTTTTTTATATATTGGAACCTAAATCTTCGGATGTAGAAAACAGAGGAACACCTCCGGGAGGGTTTTTTTTATATTTATTTTGTACTGCCGGACATGCAGTGTTAAACGTTTGAAAAAAATACTTCATCCAACTAGTTTAGGGGATTATCATCACGGAAGTTATCTGGTAAGTTAATTTTACCACATGGGTTTTACGTCACCCTAAATCGCTTCCAACAAAATTACATTTACCTGTTCTCTCCAGCGGTCCTTTCCGTAAATTTTCACAAAATATCTTATCCCAATCCAAACAAGAATATTTTTTTTTTATATGGAAATTTCTTCCTCTATTTTGGCTTTGATTTTACAAAAATATCCGAAACCATTAGTGGAATTCCTCAATCCACGTCTGCTCTAAAAAATATAAGGGCCCAGCACAATCCGAACTCTGTTAGGAATATTTAGGATCCACTACTGGTTGATGGAGCGGAAATAATGGATGCGTGTGTGCTAACTAATTCCGCTCACCAATAACCCCGGAGGTATTATTGGGCATTACTACGCCACAAAATACAAAATGGCATTTTGCATTTTCTATTTTAAATAAGTTCGGTAAAACCGTTTTCCATTTTGTATTTAAAATGAAAATTTGAATCCATTTTACATTTAAAATGAAAATGCATGCATACACAAATTTATGTGTATATTTATGACAGTTATGACTCATATTAATCATAGAACTCGAATTGAATGTAAGTTAATTCAGTTGACTCAAATTTTTTATAACTAGAGTTGTAATGTCACTTGAGTTAAATTTATTACTAGTTCTCTCAAGTCAAACTTTTCTGACTTAACTTGTGTGCTATTCTCTTTAAGATAAATCGATAAGAAATGTTTTGTTATTTCGAGTAGATGATTTTCAGTTTTGAAGTCGTAGCTGTAGCGTAGTCAAGGCTTGAATATGTCAAGGCTGAATTAAATTTTACAATGTTTTTGAGTAACAATATTTCGAGAGTTAAATTTCGTTTTCATATCATGCAAACTTTATAAAATTTTCCCAAAAGACTACCCTTATTTAATTTTTTAACCATTTTCCATTTTCTATTTTAAATGGTTTCTATGAACCATTTTGCCCAGCGCTGGAAATTAGGGCTAGCGTTTTTTGAATGTCGGAAATAAAGATTGCTTCTGTCACAAGCATGTAAATGCTTACACTCCAAAGCATTCATTTAAATAATATTTTAAAAAAAAATACTACCAATGGATTTGTTTTTTGAAAAGACGATATTTTATAAATTTTATGATTTTGAAAAATTATGTGATTTTTGTTTGACAATCCCCACAAAATATATTCATGATCAATCGATACGTACTGTACTCGTACATTCTTGTAATGTTACACCATGTCACACCGTACCTCTCGCTACCATTGCAAATAAAAATTTCTTATATTTATTCAATAAACGTAACTATAAAGTTGTTCAGACGACTTGAACACGACGATCCGTCAGTTTATTTACTCAAAAAAGACGAAAAAAGAAAAACTGAAAATGCTTCACATGCATGTGGCTGACTACACATAGCTTGTACTTGCCAAGAAAATGTGCACTAAATTTATTTTGACATTTATACGCGAATATATATGTTCTATTGCTTCTATGATGACGAATTGAAGCTGGTATCAACGGACTGGTGCTACTGTAGTATGCAGTCTACCGACATCACGTGATTGATAGCGTCAAATTAAAAATGAATTCTGAATTTCCTTTTTAATCTTTTGCAGGCAAATAAAAAGACTGGTTTTTACAAAATTTAATACCGTATGCTTGCTGGCATGAACTGTGTATCTATATACATACAATTTACCGGACTTAACTCTCGAACTAAAAAAAATTTGATAGAAAATTCTTAATTGTAATAAAATTCTATTCTGTACAAATGTAATAAATACGTTTTTTAAGAATATCAGCTTTTTTTAGGGAAAAAAAAGTTAAAATATTATAATGCGAGTTGAAATGCATTATACTACATATTACATAAAGTTGTAAATTCATCATGTCTGTACACTGAAAGTAATTTCAAAAATTTATTTAAAAGTGTTGTCGAAGTCGAAACAGGAACTTTTAGAATTTTTGTCTCTGTTGCTTCAACACGTGAAAACCGGATGATTCTCGAAGGGATTTTCACCAATATAATGCCTAAGGTCCAGATTACAATAATAGCCAATCATAATATAGCTACCAGTTGCGGGACCTGACAATGAGATACGCTTAATTCCGTCATGACTAAATGTATGGATAATCGTACCTACCTAATGTCATTTTTGAAAGGTAGGTAGGTATATACCTTATTAATTTAGGTGTCAACTTATTTTATCCATTTGTTTTAATGGAATATTTTTAACAAAGACTCCGCTGGAAGGCTGGAGTCCCCATTCTATGCGAACAATACATTTTTTAATTTTATTAATTATTATTTTATTAATTATTAGTGTTTTTCCCACTTACGTTTCGTTTGACCTGCTTGTATCTATACAGTTACCATCCCCTACTAACATACTATATTCAATCCAGTCTTAGAATATAAAGTAGTTTCTACCAAGTGAACAATTTTTAATCGTATTTAGCCTGACGGTGGTGTAAAAACCGAAAATCGACTCGTACATATAATCGTACTGTGAAAAATGACAAAGCGACGATCACATATTGCTTTAAATCGCTGTTCTAAGTGAACTAGTTTTTGAGAAAAATTAAGAAATTTGCTGAATTTCTTCATGATAAATGATTCATCATTTTTGTCATTACAATAACAATATTTACCTATATCTATTCCATGTTTCAAATTAAAAATTAACTAACTTTTCAAGAACACGTCATAACCGATTCTGAAAATTTGCTCATTGTTAGAGAGCTAAACTATTTTAGATGGATATAGGTTACGTTATATGACGGTCCATCAGAGTCCTGGGCTCCCAAAAGCGCCAAAAATAAACTGCCCAGCCGATTCTGAAAATTTTTTTACTGATAAAAAGTTAAAATATTTGAAATGGATATACATATATCGCGTGTTCTCTGTCCCAACCTCGTATATCAAAAACTACATGTTTTAAGACACACAAAAAACATATTAAATACTGTATTTATATATATATATATATATATATATATATATATATATATATATATATATATATATATATATATATATATACAGTAGACTTTCGTTAATTTAACCCTGAGATAATTCGAAACTCTCTATAATTCAAAGCTATCACGAGTTCCCTACAAAATCTCTTTATATTTCGAACTAAATACATTTTTATACACTTGGTAATTCGAACGAAAAAATCATTGCTACGTAACAAAACGACGCGTTTATTCGAACTCATCGGCGTCATACACTCGACAATTCAAAGTTGCAGAGAGAAAGAGACAGAAAGATTGTAAGTAGGTACATTTTGAGACAAGTTCAAGTTCATTCATCGCAAATGCTTAAAAAATTAAAATTGTTACCTGCGATAATTCGAACCTTCCTATAATTCGTAATAGCTATTTTAAGAGTTCCTCGAGTTTCGAATTAACGAGAGTCGACTGTATATAGGTAGCCAACATCAAATGATGTAATTGGTATAAATCTTAAGTTCATAGTGATGAAAACACAGATTTAAATACGTTTTTTTGTGTGTCCGAAAACTGGGAGTTTTGAGATACGAGGTTGGGACAGGAACGAACGATATACTGTATTATATGAGACCCGTCAGAATTTTGGAGACCCAAAGGCGCGAAAAATTAACTATTCGACCGGTTTTGAAAATTTTATCACTGTTAGAGAGCTAAGCTGTTTTGAATGCATACATGCTGTTGTATGATATCCACCAGTGACAAATCTTTCGAAATTCGCTACGTTACGCAGATGCTGCGATATTTATTAATTTTAATCCATTTTTACAAACCACAATTTCTAAATGTTACAATAATATGTCAGTCTCTGCTGAACACAAATTCAAAAACAAAATGTCTTTCTTTTTTATTAGCGAATTTCCAGAATGGAATTCAACTATTACAGCCACTGTCATGACGCGACCTGAGTCCGGGACTATGGCAGAAATTTGTTTTGAGGTCCCTAGAAACCGAAAATAATATTCACTAAAATTTATATATATATATATATATATATATATATATATATATATATATATACAGTTAGGTGCAAAACTGAACCAACCTCATAATACTTCGAAATTATGTGGAAAGTAAATTTTAATAATAATCCTTTTTGAAAAAGTTTAGTTTTTTTAATAACTATAGACTGCCAGTTACTTAACAGATATTAATTTGTACTCATAGCTATTTATTTTGAATATGCGTTAATCTTTTTTTCTTTGACTCAGTTTTGCACCACATTTCTATTTGTGCTGACACAGAGTGTTCTACGCGATAGAAACATGTCCATACAGATTGAGTGTAGTCTAAACAAAGAACACAGCATCGACTTATTCTCAGTTTAAATCAGCGTGCCATAGCTAAAGAATAAAGCTACATTTAATTTTAATTTACAATCTACAAGATATATCTCTCGGAAAATTCATATTAGCCAATCGACAGTGCAAAAAATTCGAAAAGAATGTAATTTACTAATAGAGAAAAATGTTGATGGTCGGAAAAAAAAACTATCAGGAGAGGATGTTAGAAGAGTTATTCGATATTTGGCTACCGGTGAAGCATCTTCGCCTTCTGAGGCAACCAAACTTTTACAGAAAGACGTTGGCAAATCAGTAAGTAAGTGGACAGTTCGTCGGGTATTACATTCCGCAAATTTTCGAGCTGTCGAAAGAAAAAAGAGACCAGTTCTCACTAAAAAAATATTAAAGCTTTATAAAACAATATATAAAATGGGATGATGATGATTGAATGAAGATGATTTGGTCAGGTGCGACTAAAATTAATAGATACAGTACAGATGGTCACGGGTGGAATTGGAAAAGAACTAAAGAATCAAAACAACCAAAGGATTACATTCAAACGATAAAACATGGTGGTGGTAACATCAAGTTGTTAGGCTGTTTTTCAGCATTTGCTGCAGGTCTAATTCATAGGATTGATGGTAATAAGAACAAAAAATTGTACTATAATATTTCCAGGATATATTTAACAGAAACAGTCGAAAACATACCCTATTCAGAAGATGAAATAATATTTCAACATGACAACGATCCGAAACATACCTCGAAATTAGTAAAAAATTGGTTAAGTAAACAAAAATTCAAAGTCCTGATTTGGCGATCTCAAAGTCCTGACCTCAATCCTCTTGAAAAATGATGGTTCACATCTGAAGAATAAACTTTTGTAAATAATAAACAAATACTTTACTTTGCAAAATACCACGTTTATTTTTGAAACAATATTGTCACAGTTTCAAAAATAAACGTGGTATTTTGCAAAGTAAAGTATTTGTTTATTATTTACAAATATGGAATACCATAAAGTAACGCTCAAATCTATTAATATAATAAACTTTTGAATGAAAATGAATCACCTCCGTCAAATTTAGATACTTTACGGGAACAGTGGTACAAAGCCTCACCTGATTACTGTGAAAAAACTTGTTAGAAGTGGTAAAAAACGATCACATGCTGTTAGAAAGACAAAAGGTCTGTGGACATAATATTAAAGTTTAATTATTTGATGCTCGCTACAAGTGGTGCAAAAGTGAACCAAAGGTCATTATGATTATTTTATTCTAAAATAAGCTTTTAAGCTAAATTAAGTATAACTTTATGTATC
Organism: Brachynemurus nebulosus; assembly: GCA_035578155.1. NCBI lineage: Eukaryota > Metazoa > Arthropoda > Insecta > Neuroptera > Myrmeleontidae > Brachynemurus > Brachynemurus nebulosus. Next base: position 521,814 of record JAPWDM010000042.1, on the reverse strand, counting down.
AATAAACGTACTTTTCAGTTTTATAAATATTGTTTTGATTGTAAAGTTTATAATATATTCAAGAAGTACAAATATCCAAAACTTATATTGGTTGACTCAGTTTTGCACCTAACTGTATATATATATATATATATATATATATATATATATATATATATATATATATATATATATATATATATGTGTGTGTGTGTGTCTGTGTCCGCACGATAACTCTCGAACGAAGGATTCAATTTTTACGAAACTTGGTGAGAACATTGGAAGTCCCAAGCCCTTGGATGAGATGCCAGGAACATGGTTTTTTGTTCTTGCAAAAAATTCGTTTTTTGTCAAAATTTCCACTTATTCAAAAATTTTTGCGAAATTTTTTTACACCATTTAAAAGAGGAGAAAAAATTACATAAAAAAGGTCTTTAAACTTTTTTTCTATGTTAACTAGTTTCCGAGAAAAACTATTTTATTTAGACTGTGATCGTTTTCTTGTATAAAGTGTAAAGCTAGTCACAGTCTAAGTACATATACGACACAATATATATGTATATTGTATATAATTATATCGTATACCCGTACGCATATATGCATAAGATCACATAATTATGATACATGTATAAGAGTACATGGGACAGTACTGTCTTGTCGAAGTGTTGATGTAAGACGAAGGATGAAGGACGTATGACCACAGAGTACAGAGGTGCAGCAACTATGTCTTTTCTGTAATCACCAGTGGGCATTTCTGGGCACATTAGGCTACTTAATAGTCAATCTCTCAGTAGCAGTCAAGAGTGTAGGTCAATCACAGGACAATGGATTTGATTGTTGTTCGTATTGTTACATCTCCACACGGAGCTGCGTACATGCGTGTGATGTCATAGATATGTATGCAATAGAACAGACACGTGACGACCACTACTACCAAGGATCACAAACACAAATACATAATACCGCACTAATACAAAGTAAACCCAGTGCACGTATATAACATATTTTCTATCTCTTACTGGTTACACGGGTTCTAGTAGTATAAAGATAGATATGTTGCCTCTACTGCTCTGTGCGTATGACGTTAGATGTATTTTAAATAATATTGTTAATGTAGTGTAGTTTTTTTAAAGAAATCTTAGACAATAAATTCCATTTTAGCCAATTTTCGAATCGAAAAATCAACTATTGCAGCTACTGTCATGATCCGGGACGCGTTATGACAGAAATTTGTTTTGAGGTCCCTAAAAAAACCGAAAATAATATTCACTAAAATTCATATAATATATATATATATATATATATATATATATATATATATATATATATATATATATATATATATATGTGTGTGTGTGTGTGTGTGTGTGTGTGTGTGTGTGTGTGTGTGTGTGTGTGTGTGTGTGTGTGTGTGTGTGTGTGTCCGCGCGATAACTCTCGAAAGAAGTATCCAATTTTTACGAAACTTGGTGAGAACATTGGAAGTCCCAAATCCTTGAATGAGTTCGTCAGCCAGACACGTCGGATGCCAGGAACATGGTTTTTGTTCTTCCAAAAAATTAGCTTTTGCCAAAATTTCCACTTATTCAAAAATTTTTGCGAAATTTTTTTACACCATTTAAAAGAGAAGAATACCCCTGTCGCAGCATCTGCATAACATAGCGAATTTCCGATCATAAAAGTTACTTTGCTCGAAAACCCGCTTACCTAGAATAATGGTTCAAAATGTATCTTCTGTGATTTTCTTCGTTCTTTACCACAATGTAAAAAAAATTGGAAAAAGTTTTAAATTTTGGCAAATTTTTTGCAAAAAACTCATTTTTTTGAGGTTTTTGGAATCGGACGTGTCTGACTGGAGAACTTATACAAGATTTTTGGACTTCCAACGTTTTATTGTTTTATTATACTTGCATGCCAAACTAGTATCCTATCCTATTAATATAACAAGTTTCATCCCAAAATGAATTTCTCGGAAATATAGGCACACAAATTTTCGAAATTTCTAAATTAATTTAAAATAGAGTTAGTCTCCAGAAATTTTGTATTATGGTAAATTTAATTTAATAAATGACAAGTATATAAGTATAGTAATTATAAAGCATTCGCATAGAACAATAGTTTTAAGTATACATGCACATGCGCAAAAAATTTTTGTATTTTCCTAAAGAAAGGAAATATTTTCCCGTAATAAAAAGTATCCTAAATGTTGACGCAGATAATAAGTTATCACTACACCAGATTTCATAAAAATCCGTTCAATAGTTTTCGCGTAATATGTGCACATGCTCAAAAAGTTTTTTTTATTTTCCCGTGCGGATGAGCCACTTTCCCGAAATAAAAAGTATCTGAGATGCTGACTCAGGTAATAAGTTATCACCACACCAAATTTCATTAAAATCCGTTCAATAGTTTTTACGTAATGTGTGCACATGCTCAACATGGTTTTTCCATTTTCCCGTGGGAACGAGACACTTTCCCGAAGTAGAAAGTATCCTAGATGTTGACCCGGGTAATAGGTTGTTAGCACACCAAATTTCATTAAAATCCATCCAGTAGTTTTTGTGTGATGCGTGAACAGACAAACAGACAGACAGACAAGAATTTTAAAAATCGCTGTTTTGATATCTACATCGATAACTATTTACAGTATCAGCACAATTTTTAAAAAATATTCCCTATACAGAAACGGTCTCGTTACATTTGTATTATATGTATAGATTACCTATTAATGGCTCTTTATTTAAAATATTAATTTTTTTTTTTCAAAATAAATCGCCCCCTGTTCTAGGAAGTATATATTTTTTAAATTTTTATAAAATTTCTTATGAAAGTGAGCTTCTTAGACAATTTTATTTTCCAGAAAAATGTATTAAAACATGAACATTTAAATGTTGGCAATTTCTATATTAGTGACGCTATCAGTGTCCGCGTACTTAACTACTTTATTTAAAAATTCGAATAAAATTCCAGTCATTTTAATTTTTAATTGTTCAGAAACTTCAGTATCATAAAGGCAAGCCAAATAATATTACAATTTATTTATGTAGATACATATCTGATGGAAAGTTAATAAAAGTAAATGTTTTTTTGGAAGTTCGTGTTTAAGGTAAAATCGAAAAAACTAGGGAAATTTAATTGGTAATTAATTTTTTTTTAAATATTTTTAGGTTTGGTTGTAAATGAACCTACTGTTGATCTTTCAATATGATATTGAACTATTCATTATTTAAAATGAAAAATTGTGTACTTATTAGATGACGGAAATAAAAAATTGGTAGTTTGAAAAACCGGAACAAATGAACGTCTTGAAAAAGTTTGTCGGGACACCGGGGCAACGGAGCTAGAACCGTGACAAATCTGGGAAAATCAAGACGTATGGACACTCTACACGGATTGTGAATGTTATAAACTTTAAGTTTTGATTTTTAAGCGTATTTTGAGTAAAATTGAAAATTAACAACGTGTGAAATTTGACATTTTAGTTAAAGTGCATATAAAATATAATAGCTACATGTTTTTATAAAAATGCAAATATAAATAAATGTTTTCTGTTTTTAATTTTTATGTTAACTGTTATTAATTATTTGGCTTTTTTAATAATTTAGAATTTTTCTGTCAAATGAATAAATTCTGAAAATATGAATTTATGACATAATTTCAGTAAAAGTGAAAATGAAAATTTTCACCCACACTTTTGTGGTGCCAATGTACATCACTGGATCCCACTTTTCAAATGGATAGATAATTTCAGTAGCGTAGAAACTAATTATTAAAAAACTGCAAACCAAATGTATTTATATGATAATACGTACTTATAAAAAAGATGTTTATATACATGTTCTGCCGAAAATCGTAAATAACTAACTTTCTCTCGATGAAGTTGGCTTGACAAATATTTACATTAGGGATGTTATGGATATTCGTAACCGTAACTAAAACTGCCGATATCCCAAATAATTAAATATCCGAAACCGAAAGCGTATACGAAAACAAAAGTTTATAAGTCTAGCAAGTACTTAACACATTAATATTTTTTGTATATATCAATATCTAAAAATATTTCAGTCCCTTTTTGACAATATTGCCAGAACTTAAACACTTTTTTTAAATTTTTTTATTGTTAAAATCGAAACGTTATTTTGAAGACGGTTAAAATTACTATATTTTACATCAAAATGTCAACACAATCACCCCCTAGCTAACTGCCCCTAGATTTGATGCTAGAAAATTGAGAAAAAACAGGTCATTTAGATTTTTTTAATTTAGATTTTATTTGTAATGATTGAATTACGAAATTCAAAAGGATATTTTAAAAATGTGTGTATTCGCTATGAGCTTTTGTCTGGAGGGAATTCAGCTCCTTAAAATCGGCTCCAGCGCTCAAGATGGACAGAATATATCAGTTTATAAGAACGGCATTTGTACATAATTTTAATATTTTCTTTAAGAAATAGTATTTTGTTTTAAATACTTGTTTGATTTTTTCAAGGCGAGTATTTATTACAATTTCCATTTACCATTTAATACAAAATAAAAAAAAACCATTTGTAACACTACTACCAAACGTTATTTTATTTTGAAATTTTCAAAAAAAATATAAAAGTTACCTCTTGGATTTTTTTTGGGTTAATTATTGAAAAATATTCTATTTTCCGAGATTTTTAAGGTAAAACGAGCAGATGTATGGTTTTTGTTAAACAAAGGGCATAGCCGGGTAAGATAGGGAAAACGACCCTTGACGCAAAATTGATTGTTATTATAGGAAATGATACTTCTTAGCCCCAGATACATTCCTGCCAAATTTCAACCCTCTGAGGCTAATAGTTTATGAATACACAAACAGACAAAAATTTTCAAAAAATTTTTTTTACGAAATTACTGAGCCGATTTATTTGAGTTTAATATATATTGTGTACCCACCTTAGGCAAAGTAATAAAAAAAAAATTAACGTTATATCCCTATATTATACTAATTTTTTTTAAATTTTTAAATTTAAGTAAATTTTTTTTTGGCACTTACGCGTTAGCGACACCCACCATTTTCTGTTCAATAATATGTCTCTTAGTACTCTATAACATATATTTTTACGAAAAAATTTTAGTTGGTAGAACATAGTAATATTTCAATACCAATGTATGTCATGTTCGGTACTACATATATTACTTATGTATAAAAAGGACCATAAAGTAAAGCATCTGCCTGATTTCTAAAACACAGTAGAACTCTGAGGAGTGCAATAAAATGTTCTCTTCCCCCCTGAGTTGCAGTTCTTGGAGTTCCTGTGACGGTCTAAAAAAATTTATAATTTGACTTGTTATAAAAAATATGTTTTAACTTGTTAAAAAATAATTTTCAAGGTTAATCTTACCATGAATCTGAATATTTGAATGAAATCAATAAAATTATCTCAACATACTTACTAATTAAAATTACATCTAACTCAGCAAAAATTATAAGTTTTAGAAACTTTATTTAAATAAAGATAATCATAATAACAATAATACGTCTTAAATGTTATATTGCTTTAATAATAATAAGTATTAACTTAACAGATTGAAGCAAAAAACTTCAACAATGTATAGTAACGACAACAGTCCGGCTAAAACTTGTTGTAGTTATAAAAATATGTAGGTAAATTACATGTAGGTACATATAACTAACTAGAACAGACCCTCTCACTTGATGTTTTTGTTGCACTTCTTGAGGAGGTGCAGAAAGTGGATTTTTTCTGTAATAAAATTACATACGTTCATAACAACGAGAAACAAGCTTAGACAAATGTCTAGCTTTATCTGCTGTTTGTCTTCTTTTGTTAACACGGTGACGGGTCATGGGGAATGATAACGAAATGACCAACTGGTATACTATTTTGACAGCTAATAAACTTTGTATGAAATTGTTGAGGTCGTAATACGTGGTGTATGAGCTAATAAAGTTTCACTTGACGTCTTACAAAGAAAACAACTCTAACATATCTATTTTGTTTTATTAATAAATAAAAAAAGACAAACGACAGATAATGTTGGACTTGAGTAAATTTAAACTAGTTTATCGTAGTTATGAACGTACGTAATTGTATTATTTTAGAAATGCATTTGTATTGAAATATTACTATGTTCTACCAACTAAAATTTTTCCATAAAAATATATGTTGTAGAGTACTAAGAGACATATTATTGAACAAAACATGGTGGGTGTCGCTAACGCGTAAGTGCCAAAAAAAAATTTACTTAAATTTAAAAATTTTAAAAAATTAGTATAATAAAGGGATATAAGGTTAATTTTTTTTTTATTACTTTGCCTAAGGTGGGTACACAATATATATTAAACTCAAATAAATCGGCTCAGTAATTTCGTAAAAAAAAAATTTTTTTGAAAATTTTTGTCTGTTTGTGTATTCATAAACTATTAGCCTCAGAGGGTTGAAATTTGGCAGGAATGTATCTGGGGCTAAGAAGTATTATTTCCTATCAAAACAATTAATTTTGGGTCAAGGGCCGTTTTCCCTATCTTACCCGGCTATGCCCTTTCAGTTTTTTAATACATTTTCGCCTTAAAATATTTAATATTTTCAAAAATGTATGATACAACTTGTCAAAATTTAAAATTATTTGTTTTGTGGTCAAAAACAAAAAAAAAACTGAATGTAAAAATTTATTTACCACTAAAATGATGTGTTTATACATATAATTATAACGTAGTATTGTCATTTGGATAGAAAATTACGTAAAAATATTATTGTTTGAATATGATTTAACGTAATTTTTATGCGATTGTAGCAAACTCTTATTAATTTTAGGAAGGTGTAAACATAATCTAAATTCTGATCATATCACATAAAAGATATTGTCGTGAGTTTTATTCTCAAAAAAAATGGAACAGAGATACATTATAAAAACATTTAACCGACAGAGAAATAGAATATAGCCGAATCGTTAAATTGGATTAAAAAAATCATGACACGCTACTCATAAAGCGGTTTTTTTCGAATTTAGCTCGCAAAAAATGAGACAGAAAAAAAAAGAATCCGAGTGTGAGTGAAATGGAGAACGGCATATTTCCTAGTTTTTTTCGAAAAGTAAGTAATTTAGAGCAACGGTTTAAAAACATTTTTTACGTATTTTGGCTTTTTCTTCCGATTGGTGTAAAAAAATTTTGAAAAATTGCTTAATTCTGGCAAAAAACTCATTTTGTTGACAAAAAATGCCCGAAAAACCTACTTCTGGGCATCCGACGTGTCTGGCTAACGAACTCATCCAACGATTTGGAAAATCGAATTCGCACACAAAATTTCATAAGCATTAAACGTTTCGTTCGAGAGTTATCGCGCGGATATATATATATATATATATATATATATATATATATATATATATATATATATATATATATATATATATATATATATAAATTTTAGTGAATATCATTTTCGTATTCTAGCGACCTCAAAACATATTGTTGTTATGGTCCCGGGCTTAGGTCGCATCATGACACCTGCTGTAAAAGCTGAATTTCCAGTTTTGGAAATCCGCTATAAATTTACGTAAAAAAGGTCTTTAGACTTTTTTTCTATGTCAACTAATTTCCGATAAAAACTAATTTTTATAAACGGAAATTCGCTATGTTATGCAGGATGCTGCGACAGGGGTATTTTACTTTTCATTCTTAGATATCCCTCTCAAAAATTCTATCATTGTAAAAAAAACTTTATACTTGATAACCTTAAGTGATAAAATTATTTCCGTTAAACTGTATAATTTTTCGATTTTCAATAAATGAAATTTTGCACTCACCTTTTGGTAATGAAAAACATCCGGTAAAAATTTAAGCCCAAATCATTATGAGGAAACACTGTACTCGAGATAAAATTTCCGTTTTTCGTAAATAACTGCCGAAATAATTACATTTACTCTACCGTTTGGGGTATCGTTACAAAAACTTTTAAAATTAAACTCAGGTTCCTAACGACTTTTCATTTTTACACCCTTACTAGACACTTTGTGCTCTCTACACCAAAAAGGAAACTCGAAGTCAAAATCCTTAAGGAAAGCAGACACTTCACTTGGAACCTTGGGCTGGTACCTTCGCAGCGGCAAAGGGTCATAGCTACATAAAATGTGATGCAGAACTCCTCTTCCCTATCATCAATAAGTTTGTATACCGCTTACTATAGTAACACCAACAAATCAATGTTTGTATGATGTAGGGAAGAGTTGTCGTTCCGTGGCATAACCTCAAATGAATTCAACATTGCGGATAAAATGCCGCACACAACTGTATAACTTGATCTATATGTATTTATTTGATATTATATACTCTTAAGTGTGTGCACTGGAACTTTTCAAATTTAACAATTGACAATGCCCACCCAATGTCATACTGTGTTCACAAAAACATTGAATGACGATGAAAAGATTGAGAAAATTCTTTGAAAAGTTCATAAAACATTATAATATTTTGATATAAAGAATTTTGCTGCAAAGGGAGACACAGCGTTTCTCTTATTTATTTCACAAATTTTATTTAAATAAATACATGTAATTATAAAGCTTAGTGAATAAAATATTTACTTAAATAATTTTCATTAGTGTACCTAGGGTACAGAGTATACAAAAAATTCTAAAATATTCTATAATTTCAATATTAATTTTTAAATCAAACTAAAATCAGGTTATTTGTATCTCAACAAATAATATATGCAGCAATATGGTCCAAAAATAATGTCTAACATCCATTACCAGTAAAACAACTGCGTCTACCTGCTAGAGCGTTCACTATCTGATATCCTATTTGTGAATCATTTGGTTGATGGTGAATCTATCATTTTTTTTTAAAATTAAGTACAAACAATAATGAATATGAATTGAATTAATCTCTCATCTTTGCGCTTATAGGACATGTCTAGCATGACAAGGTGGTTTGGCCATTAACTCAACCATATATTTACATTTAACATTAAAATCTGGGTCTGTGGACTGTAAATAGCGTTGAACCTACTTTTGAAAGTAACAAATCTAACAAAAAGAGCATTTAAAACATTTAATTCGAGCTTTGAGAAAAAAGGTTGCAAGATTTTTAAAAAAATAGGAATAAAAATCATGCGTCATGTCATGTGTCACATGTCTTGCCAGCTAGCCGAGAAACACGTTATTTTTGCTTGAGGGCAAAGAGCTAACTGAATATTTTATTGTTGGAAATGACAAACTAAATATATGTTTATGCATTTTAGCAATTACATACTGTAAAAGAACAATCGACATGATTTGATAAAGACTAACGTTGCTATGGTCGAGATCAAAGACAGAGAAAATGAGCAGCGGAGCCCCATCACGGAAGTCGAATTTTTCCTTTCATCTTCGGTATTCGTTTTTCCCCCCTCTACTCCCACCAAATCATCCTAGGAAGCTGAATTTTGGATATGTTGTAGATAATTGACCGAAACATTATTTAAAACCGGTTTGGAAAAGTTTTATTGCTTTTCCGCCCCCCACCACCCCCTTAAAGGTCGGGTCAGAAAAAAAATTTCCCAAAATTTGACCCCAATTTGACAGTATGAGGTGCCTCAAAAATGAGCCCCATTTACCAAATTTCATCTCTTAACTTCCATAGGGGGGCCCTACACAAATTAAAAGGTGGCGGGAATATATATATATATATATATATATATATATATATATATATATATATATATATATATATATATATATATCAGACATTTATTTTTCTACATATTCGTGTTCTACGGGACCGAAAACGGATAGCGCCCCTACTCTCACCTCTCGCAGCTCTTATCGTATAGACTGTATAAGTCTAATTTTTCGGAGAAAATTCGACTAAAAAAGTGAATTTACTTTTATAACAAATGAAATACATACATATTAAGTAATTTAAAAATGTTATTAAAGTCACTGTTTATTTATAAATTAGGAATTTTGGATTTTTATTATTTATAAAATAGAAATTTTGGATTTTTTTGGAAAGAAAAAATATCTTCATAAATGCCTTCCAGTTTACTATTTAAGTTCCTTTTTTAATATTTAAAAATAAAACACAAAGGCAACTGGCGGATAAGCATGGGTAGGAATGCCCTCGTAGGAATTGTGTTGGCTTTTTCCCTGTTAACTGCTATCGGCACAAAATTGAAATTTACTGAGATTCAGCCCTTAAAAACTTAAAACCTTTTTTTAAAGCCCCGATCAACCGGACACTCATCATCAGTTTTGAAACCATCAAAATGGCAAATCGCTTGTGGACTTTCAATTACATTTCGCTTGTAGACATTCAATACCGAAGATGAAAGGAAAAATTCGACTTCCGTGATGGGGTTCCGCTGCTCACGGCGTTTTTTTAAATTTTTTAAAATTACTATTCGCCTACTTGTATTTAGAATAAAAATAATGCATTTAAAACACATTTAACAATAGCATTCAATTCTGATGTAAAAATGAAAGAAGTGGGGGGAAAAGTAATGTGGACTCCCTAAAAGGTAATAGCTGGATACTAACTGATATATACGTACACGTACGAATACACGTACAAAATTTCAGCCCTCTAGGTTTCCTTAGAGAGTCTCTAGACGTGTTAGACGCAAAAAAATTAAGTAAATATTGGCGTAAAAATCGTGGGGTAAGGGTTAAAAGTTGAAACCTCCAAAAAACAGTGCCTGGCTATTAGCTTAACCTGTACACAAAATTTCAGCCCTCTAGGTTTATTTGGGGAGAAATTGACCCGAACAAAACTGTTAAAAAACAAGAAAAATCATGTTCTTTTGGGTATAAAAATGGTGGGGGTAGGGGTTAAGAGTCGAGACTCCCAAAAGGCACCGCCTTGATACTAACTCAATCCGAATACAAAATTTCAGCCCTCTAGGTTTATTCGGGTGACCTGTGCGAGTGGTACAAACTTCGAAAACGTCAAAAAAGCATGAAATTGTAGCTTAAAAATGAGGGGGTGGGGGTAAAATATCAAAACCTTCAAAAAGCACAATCTAGGTATGGACTCTATCAACACACCAAAGGGTTTAGTAGGTTAAGATAGGGTTTGTGGCCCCAGAGAGGCCTATTAAAAATAAGTTATGCTGCGATATCGGTGAGTAATAAATATACCATTGGCACCTATTTTAGCCTCTTATCTCTCTGCGTTCTTGAGATAATTGACCATATATATGCTAGAGCGGGTATTTTTGGAATTTTTTTTATTCCGAAACTATTACATCCAGACTGATAAAACCAAGACTGTTTATTAGGTAGAACGTTGTGCTATATTCTGTATTTTTTACAGAATTTTCTAACAATTTCTACCACCTAAAAAAATTAAAAATAAAAAATTCTTATTATTTTTCCATAGTTCTCGAAGAGGTACAATCACAGAAAAAATATATAATGTAGCGTAGTATGTCTACTATTATCACTAAAAAGTGCATTCAGATCAGATGGGTGCAACACTTCGAATAAAAATAAAATATCCTTATGACCGCTCTAGAGTACTCACCACTTCATATCTCTCTTTCATATAAACTTGCTTATAAATATATAATCAAGTAGTAGTTACAGTTGATTTCCATCTAAATCGAAACTATTTTTATGAGTGACGAGTGTATGAGGTAAGGGGGTATATATACAAGACCATATGCACGATTGATATATAGATTATATAGAGTATATGTACGGTGTGGGTTAATTACACTTACATACCGATACAATTAGATGGCACTATATATATACAATATAGATACCTGTATATATCAGTCTATCTGTGTGTCGTTATCTCATGATCTTCTACATCGACCTCCAGTAAGACATCGCTAGATGGCAATACTGACCATCTGTTAGAAATACTATTTTGACATAATTGAATGCAGTACCTCGTATCTCACAAAATTAAATAATTTTCTGTTACTTTAAAAGTTTTCATAATTACAGTGGAAGTAATACTTATGAATGAATAAATTAATTCAATGATTCAATAAAACAATTAATAGAATTAGAATTAGAATTTTTATTTTGTTTTAAGCATCCGCTTATACAAAAGAGTTTGGTTACAATTATCTTTCTATTATTTATAAATTGGTACTATAATAATAATAAATTCGCCAAGTGCGTGCCGGACACGCATTAGCAAAGTTACGTGGTTAATAGCTAATTTTTCACATTTTTTAGGATCAAATGTAGGAAATTTAATAGTACGTATCGACGGCCTACTGCTAGAACCACGTATGTCGATTTTTCACTGTTTTGAGATAATTAGACATAAATGTTCAGAATCATCTTATACTGATCATAGGCTAATAAAAATTTCATTTTATTTTATTTATCAGAATGAAAGGAATGAAAGGGAAATTCAGCCATTTACTTAATTTTAATTAAGATACGGATTATCTAGGTAATCATGGCCACATTTTTGTCCAACTTTGAATTCGTGTACCTATATAATACTAAATATAATAGGCATATGTCATAACAAAAGTTTTTATTAAATATTATCCTATATTATCGAAATAATATATATAAATTTCATTTTCAAATACATAAATTTTATTCCAGAATTGAAATAAATATTTTATTATATTGAAAATGATGTATAAGATGTTAGTACAACTTAAATCGTATAATCGAAGTGTCATAAAATTTTAATTTCTTACTACGTGAGGTAAAAGTACCAATGGTTTACAAAAAACCAATATGTAGTTAACCTATGGCCACAATACTCTTAAAATAAGTAGAGCCTCCTTTGATCTCAAAAGTTTTATTAAAATCTCAATATAGATAGGTTTAAGGTCAATAAAAGTTTTAGGAAAATCTTAAAATTTTTATTAAAGGAATTCAAAATGATAAATAGCTACAAGAATTGCGTTTAATTTAAATCAGGGAAGTGTTTAGAATGTATTATTTTGAGATTAAGTAAAGAAAAAAATATGATTAATTGTCTATTTGTACATTTCGTATGGCGAGATTGATCCTTTTACTTTCAAAATTTTACATTAGACTCATTTTTAACGACTTTGACATATACATACATGTTAACTCTCTTCTAACAAACAACACTTTCATGCAGCTTTAATCAATAGTTAACAACTGCATATTATTTGGCAACTATATGTGTAAATCTTTGGATTAACAAAAAATTTTTGTAAAACTAAAGATTTTAATGCCACCTGTAAAACCATCGATCTTGCCACTGACAGAAGAAGACAGCCGGTAGTAGTGACACCCGAAGACGAATCCAAGACTGTATTTTTGGATATAATTTAAGAATAAAATATAATATTCCCACTATTCAAATGTTCGAATATTCGATTTGATTTGGTTTCGCAAAAACTGAATTGTCCAAATTTTTACTTTCTTTACATGTGACTCATGTAAAAGTATTGCTTGTACATCGACTCATGGCAGTTTTAAGAAGGTTCAAAAGAGTCACGGGAACTACTGGTTATAATTATAACCTATCTATCTTACATTACATACCAAAATTATATAAACAAAAATAGATTCGAAATTAAGGTGGTGTTGTATCGAATGCTTTCATTTCCCAGATAAACAATATTTACTTCAATAAAAACTGGTTTTATTACAAAAAACCCCGTGAGCAGCGGGGCCCCATCACGGAAGTCGAATTTTCCCTTTCATCTTCGGTATTGAATGTCTACAAGCGAAATGTAATTGACAGTCTACAAGCGATTTGTCATTTTGGTGGTTTCAAAACTGATGAAGAGTGTCCGGTTGATCGGGGCTTTAAAAAAGGTTTTAAGTTTTTAAGGGCTGAAATTCAGTAAATATCAATTTTGTGCCGATAGAAGTTACCAGGAAAAAAGCCAACACAATTCGTACGAGGGCATTCCTACTCATGCTTATCCGCCAATTGCCTTTGTGTTTAATTTTTAAATATTAAAAAAGGAAATTAAATAGTAAACTGGAAGGCCTTTATGAAGATATCTTTATTTCCAAAAAAAAAATCCAAAATTTCTATTTTATAAATAACAAAAATCCCAAATTCCTACTTTATAAATAAATAGTGACTTAAACAACATTTTTAAATTACGTAATATTTGTGTATTGCATTTGTTATAAAAGTAAGTAATCCTAGGAAGCTGAATTTTGGATATGTTGTAGATAATCCACCGAAACATTATTTCTAACCAGTTTGGAAAAGTTTATTGTTTTGTTGCCCCCCACCACCCCCCTAAAGGTTGGGTCGGATCCAAAATTTGACCCCATTTTGATAGTATGAGGTGTATCGGAAATGAGCGCCACTTACCAAATTTCAGCTCTTAACTTTCATAGGGGGGCCTTACACATATTAAAAGGTAGCGGGAATATATGTGTATATATATATATATATATATATATATATATATATATATATATATATATATATATATATATATATCCCGCTACCTTTTAATATGTGTAGCGCATCGCTATGGAAGTTAAGAGCTGAAATTTGGCAAGTGGGGCTCCTTCCGATGCGCAACAATACTATCAAAGTGGGGTCAAATGGCAAATTTTGGATCCGACCCAACATTTAAGGAGGTGGTGGGGGGCGGAAAAACAATAAAACTTTTCCAAACCGGTTGGAAATAATGTTTCGATAAATTATCTACAACATATCCAAAATTCAGCTTCCTAGGATGATTTGAAGGGAGTAGAGGGGGAAAAAAGTATTTAAGGAAAAAAGTAGTAAGGCCTTACACATATTAAAAGGTAGCGGGAATATATATATATATATATATATATATATATATATATATATATATATATATATATATATATATATATATATATATATATCAGAGATTTTTTCCTTCAGAATTGTGTTCTTATCGTATAGGCTGTATAACTCTATATTTTTCAAGGAAAAATTCGACTAAAAATCCTTGTCGACTATTGGTGGTTTTACCTTACTGAGTAAGAGGAAACAGCTTTAATTACTTTACTTTACTTCGATTAATAAATGAAGAAAAACAAATATTCACCAAAACATTATAACTAATATTTTATTTCGTTTTGTTTCCACGATAAATAAAATTTCTTTCATAAATAAATAATAAATGGTAACGTTATTTAATTTGATCATTCACATATAGATATATACCAGGTGGTTAATGAACAATATTTCCCGGAATATATATAAATTAGTTTTCAACTGCTATCAAATTGCTAATAATAATTATAATAATTATGTATAGGAAATAAAATGAAGTATACATATGTACATATAAGTGTTACCAGAACTAATTCCAAAAAGTGTGTACTCAAAAAATTTTCAACAAAGCTTTAATGCGCAAAAGTTTTAGGATAATAATTTGATATCTATTGGAGCAGTATTTTAAGAAACCGCGTAAGATTGCGCATTCTCTATAAAGCAAATTTGCTTTATAGAGCTATATAATCTGTAATGAACTAAACTTTAAATGTAAATATTGTCCTTTTTGAAAAGTGAACCTTAATATTGTAAATTTTTTTTTGCACGATCGTGTATTTTCATGCATTTACCGATGCTGTTGACAATGCTGGTAAGTTACATTTCCCGAACGTTTGTTTATATCCATGGAAACCAAAAAATAACAGTGCGGTAAGTGAAATAGATGCGTGGTAAGTAAATAGGAGTGTGGTAAGTTAAATAAGCTCAAAAATGATTGTATTTATTTATTTATATTGAAATTAAAAGTACAATTTGAACAATTAGGAAAATAAATCGATTAATAATATGAAAATTTTCACTAGTTTGCACATTATTATTATTATTGTTGGCATCAGTCTTCTTATTTTATTGACATTTCAAAAGGTCGTTCAATCATTAAGATTTTCTGTGGCTTTCATAATCTTCCTTTCATTTTACGAGAATAAATTTGCAGTCAAAAATAAAATGCTTCATCAATTTCATTATTCTCACTAGTAATATAGTTTAACAAACTATTTTCCTCAATTTTTTTTAATCGAAAATTCAAAAAAAATATTCACAAATATTAGTTGTCATGAATATTTATAATATTTATTCATGGCATTCTATGTCATAACATAGAAATATAAATTTCATCTATATTATCTGAATTTTATTTTTAATTTAACGCATTTTTAATCTTTAATTATTTTAAATCGATCGTGCAAAAAATATTATACAATACACGATGCGTTAAGTGCATTTACTGATCTCAAAAATTGCAAAAACTCGACCCTACGGGTCTCGTTTTCGCAACATTTTCTCGATCAGTAAAAGCAACTTACCGAACTTATATTGTAAAATACTATTATACATATATGTATGTAGATATGATGTTCTTACTAGTAGACAAAATCTGATCGCAATTAGTGAAAAGCATATGAAGAGTTTTCATTGTAAATAGACAATTTTTTATATATATATATATATATATATATATATATATATATATATATATATATATATATATATAAAATCTCAGCCCAAAAATGTTTTAATTTTGAAGGTATGTCAAGTAAAAAATGCAGTCGGGTCTCCTATATAATGCGGTTAATTCGTATCGCGTTATATGGCGTTATAGTAGATTAATTAATTGACAACCTTAATTCGTTTTATGGAAAAAACAAAAAAACAAAAAAAACTTATACCGCGTTATATGGAGATTCAAAATTAATATAAATTAGGTGAATCGTACCACGTTGCATAGAATTTTAGAAATAAATTAATAAAATATACATAAATCAGACTTTGACTGTATTGCCAAAGTATCAAGTTGTGATTGATACGGTTTTAATTAATCGAATTTCATAATCGAAATGGTAACGAATATGTAGAATTTTACATATTTACAGTTGGGTTTGTTGAATATTGTAAGGTACCTAAGCTATTTAAGATCTATTTTTGATCGAACGATTTTGATAAGGAAAATTATTGAACAAGTTTTGATATATTTGAATGCATATTTCCTTTCTTTATAATTACACGTTTGCTTCGCAATAAGGTTACTTCACAAACTGAATACAGAGAAATAGATGGAACGTTATTTGTTTATCTTATCACAAGTTTTAGCGAGTTTCCAGAATGGATACACGCTATTTCAGCCGCTGTCATAACGCGACCTGAGCCCGGGACTATGGCAGAAATTTGTTTTGAGGTCCCTAGAACCCGAAAATAACCTTCACTAAAATTTATATATATATATATATATATATATATATATATATATATGTATATATATATGTATTTATATATATATATATATGTGTCCGCACGATAACTCTCGAACGAAATGTCCTAGGATTACGAAATTTGGTGAGAACGTTGGAAGTCCAAAAATCTTGGATGAGTTCTTCGGCCAGACGTGTCTGACCTCAGGAACATGGTTTTTCAATAAGGAGATATTTGATATGGATTATCCACATACTATATTTCGTTACTGAAGTCAAATAACGACTTATAGAGTTAGTATGTACATACCAATATGTATGTAGTAAGATACGATACTATATATGTACATATTCCTCAAAGACCTATGCATGTACCATTGATATATGAATACTATTCATCTATCTATGGCATGTACATAATTACGAATTAAAAAAGCCGCCAAGTGCAAGTTGTACTTGCGCCAATAGTGTTCCGTACAAGCAGTGATTATTATAGATTTAATGTAATATGTAGCATATAAAATACCTCTGTCGCAGCATCCTGCATAACATAACGAATTTCCGTTTACAAAAATTAGTTTTTGTCGGAAATTAGTTGACAGAATAATTATTGTTCAAAAACCTTTTTTATGTGATTTTTTCAATGGTGTAAAAAAATGTTACAAAAATTTTTGAATTTGGGGAAATTTTTGCAAAATTTAATTTTTTTCACGAAAAATGCCCAAAAAACCATGTTCCGAGCATCGCATTTATGGCAAGATTTTTGGAGAATTTCCAGAATGGAATTCAGCTATTACAGCCACTGTGATGACGCGACTTGAGTCCGGGTCTATGGCAAAAATTTATTTTGAGGTCCCTAGAAACCGAAAATAATATTCACTAATATATATATATATATATATATATATATATATATATATATATATATATATATATATATATTAGTGAATATTATTTTCGATTTCTAGGGACCTCAAAATAAATTTTTGCCATATATATATATATATATATATATATATATATATATATATATATATATATATATATATATATCTATACATATATGTATATATATATACATATGTATATATATATACATATATATATATATATATATATATATATATATATATATATATTTTCGCACGATAACTTTCGAATGAAATGTCCTATTTTTACGAAATTTGGTGAAAATGTTGGAAATTCGTTAGTCAGACACGTCTGATGCCGTAAGCATGTTTTTTTGAGCATTTTTCGTGAAAAAAATTTCTTTTTTCTAAAATTTTCCCAATTTCAAAAATTTTTGCAACATTTTTTTACACCATTAGAAAGATGAGAAAAATCAGATAAAAAAGATTTTAAACCATCATTGTGTATAAACTGGTTACCGAGAAAAACTAATTTTTATAATCGGAAACTCGCTATGTTATGCAGGATGCTGCGACAGGGGTATTTTTTTTTTTTGCTAAAATGTAGTGTATACAGTTGTTCCTTTAGATATTTTAATTCAAAATTTTTATCTGCAAAAATGATATCATTATAATGCAACTTTTTAAATAAAAGAAATACGTACATAATTTATGTATTCTCATGTAAGATATGTCATATGTATATTCTGATTTATTTAAACATTAATTGATAGGCTTTTAGTCACATATGGATATATTATTTTCAAATCTTCAAATTGTCATATGTTTATGTATTTTTTATACAAAATTATAAATTAATATATTAGATAATTAAATACATGTTTAGTTTTGAACAGAATATGTGCGTTTTTCACGATGTTTTTTTCTCAGAAACGATATCATAACATGAATATTTAAAAATATTTTTAACTCTAAAAAAATGATATTGTTATATGTGCATTTATTATTATGGGTTTGGTATGTACGAAACTTTTTTTATTTTTTATTTTTATCACACTTATGTTACCTTTATTGCCTTTATGTGTATATCTATATATATATATGTGTACATTCTGAACACCCTATATACGCTTCACTTATAGTAACATAGAAAGAAACAAACCTTTCTTGGTGCACCGTTTTGCGCGGCATCCGTGTATTATCCATTTTTAAAATATCGTTATTTTCAATATCGATAATTTTCGATGATGAAAACTATATTTTAATAGTCTTAATTCTCGTATGTTACTAGATTTGAGCGTTACTTTATGGTAGTTATTCCATTATTTGTTTACTAATCTGAAGATATTTGAAATACCCACAACTAGCTTCGCTGAAACCTTCAAAAATTTCATTATTTTTTCGCTTCGACACACGATTTAGGAGAAGTTTACGATCAAGGTTTTCGATAACGAAAAGCATCATTTATAAATAAAATTAAAAAAAAATCAGCCATATTTTATGATAGACCAACTTTAGAAGTACTTCGAAAATTTAACATATCGAGTAAGTGCTGTTTTAAAATACAGTCAAGTCTCCTATAACGCGGGGACCTGACGGTATTTAAAAAAAAAAATAACTCCGGGAAAACATTTTCATGAAACAATCTATATTATTGTAAGTATGTATTCATTTACACAATAGCAAATGGTAATAGCAAAACCATATCTTTATCCATGGCTCTACACATTCGTTAATGGTTGATACGCGAGTGGTATACGTACGCGTTACCTACTACCTATCTACATATACATATACATATAAGAGAATAATAATAATATAAACTAATTAAATTGTTGAATTTACATGTTTTTATACGGACCTCTTTTCTAACTAATGTCAATATTTATTAAGGACTTGAATGTTTTAGAATTTGTTTCAGTTAAAAGCATCCATATATATATCCTTCTTTATTTATTATGTTTTAGTGGATACGTTTGACACATACGTATAGCGTATTGATAAAACATACACATACATATAGCGAAGTACAGTAGTCACCGGAATATCAATTACATTATTAGTTTGAAAATTCAAGTTGAAAAAACTTGGTCGACGCATCTTAAAAAAGTAGTCAAACTGCTCCTTTTTCTATGATTTTGTTTACAAATCATAGTTAATTTAGTATTTTTGCGATTATATACGTAGGTATATAATCGCAAATACGATTATATAACTAGCTACTTACCAACCTACATGTACTGTAACGTGAAACCTCTTTTGACCGTAACGCCATCTATTAATTAGGTGTTCAAACATTGCCCGTTCTATGCGCTACGTCAAGCGGGGAAATTCACTGGGCAGATTTAATCAAATTTAGCGTGGATCCAAACCGCGACATGCTGCCGATTTATCAACAGCGAGATTTCAAAATATCTATCTATTGAATTAAACTGATCTAAGAGAGCCACCGCATGCGTCGTAGTCGGTCACCGTGATTGATATTTGTTAGTAAGATGGCACAGTGGAAGACTTTTATGATGTCGCTCGCGGTACCATTCACTCCATCGCATGGGGTACCTCTCGGTGTTGTAAGTCGTATAAATTCTATTGTAATATGACGATTGCATGAGGTGTGTGCGACGCTTGTCGTACACAACACATGTACCGCTGTAATGAACATTCGTATGGTAGTTAGAATTTGTATTATGTATTTCAATACTGAAATTATTTTCTAAAAAAAGGTTATGAAGTGGTATTGGAAAGAAGAAAATATGAAATTTCCACTTAA
Source organism: Brachynemurus nebulosus (assembly GCA_035578155.1). NCBI lineage: Eukaryota > Metazoa > Arthropoda > Insecta > Neuroptera > Myrmeleontidae > Brachynemurus > Brachynemurus nebulosus. Next base: position 501,090 of record JAPWDM010000042.1, on the reverse strand, counting down.
CAAATTTATTACAAATATTATTATGAATAGTATTTGTGAAAATACAATTATAAAATTTACAAAAAAAAAAAATCGATATTCGCCGTGTTAAGAAAGGTACAATGAAATCAAAATGGCTACATCAGCTGTCAAACGAACAATTACTTTAGATAAATTAAAAAAAAATAAGGAACTTAAATTAACTTAATTAACCTGGGGCGCATCGTGTTAATTTTAACACGCGTCCAGGTAACGATGCAATAATTATCCGACATTACGGCCCAGCTGTCGATCACGCCGATCAAGACATTGCCATATTATGTCGCCAAATTTTTGGAACTATTTAAGGAATATGAAAGGTAAATGGCAATTTGATTGACATTTTAAAAATTGTAGGCAATTATTCGTTATTTGATGAATTTCAGAGTTTCCAGACCAAATTTAAAAGGTGTGATTCGGCGGTAAAGTTATTGATTTTTAACTTCTGTGAAATTGTCAAGAGAAAAAGAATTCTAACCCTAATTGGAATTGATTTATTATTCAGTTTTTCCTTTTTTTTATAAAAAATTCAATATGAATTTATGTTAAAAGGTGAGTTGTCGAAGTTAACGATTTCTTAATAAATATAATCCTGATTCTAACTACTTATTTTAATATTTTTTTTCTTTTTTTTACAGAAAGATAATTTTTTTTTTTTTTTTTTAAATAACATGGCAAGTTGTGCATGGAGTTGTGTTAGAATCGAGATCATTATAATAAAATTGTAAAGGCATTTAGATTAAAAAAAGAATCAAATATTATATCGATCAACTTATATTTAATTATGAAAATTAATGATTTATAAAAAGATCCGACTTACATCTATATCCTTTTAATGTTATTTTGTGTAAAATTTGAACAATCGATGATTATAATTTGAATTTGAACACGAGGTGAGGGAGTTCACATCCCATTGTTTGACTAATTGTTAAGCTGTGCTTCTCATGGAAGTGGATCGTTCGTGCTCCAGAAGCAAAGAGAACGATCGCTGCTCGCACGCCTACCAGCTAACCTCGAGACGGTAATTTTTTAAGATGTTACATAATTGATTCGATCCAATTCCAGTTGAATTTAGTTCGATTATTCAAATTCACTATTTGTTTACAATTTTATTTTTAATTATTAAAGGTAATTGCTACCTGGTGACAGAATGTCCCAGCTAAAATCATGTACAGGACGTTTCATTCCTTCTAAATATTTTTTCATTATTATTATTTTTTTTTTTTGTATTGTTAGAAATATTAAGTTTTAATTTTTAAAATGTAAAATGATTAATATATATTTTTTTTTTCTTTACGAATAAATGTTGTTTTATTTAAAATGGCAAAGGTAAGGGGGCGTAAATGTGTACAACGTTACAGTACGATTAAATTGTATTTCCTTTTAAATAAATAAACTAAAAGACATTTTGTCTTAGAGTGGCCACTTTACCCAAGTCTCCCCTATATTAACAAACACGCACACATTTTCTTTGTAATATTAGAGTTTTAGAGATTCGTTATTAGTAACTTCAAAAGAATGAGAGAAAATTATATATTTTACTGTGTTTACCTAATAAAATACGCATATACTTATACACTAAATGATTAATGTTACTACATATCGTCGGGGATAGTGCAAATCCGCGTATATATATACCATAGGTAAAGAGTGCGTATCTACATTAGACCTGACCACATACGCGGGATCGCCACTTGCCGGCAGTAGATCTGCGGCATTGTTATTGCGCGATTCGTTGCTCTCCATTAGTCGAACAAAGTATCTATCAAAGAGGTAGCTGCTAATCAGGTTCCTGCGTTCACTGCCTGCGAATTTTTAAATTAGCTACATTTGTCAGATACGCGGAATTATCCAATGCTAGTTACGCGTATTTGCACTACCCCCGACGATATGTAATGTTACTGCATTAACAATGTAGTAAAATTCAATCTGGAAAGAAAATTTTTATTTTTTGTTTTTTATTTTTAAATTAATTTTATTCTTACTAAAAACTTTTACATTTATATGTACATATACTTCTATTGTATTTTGTCGTAAGTTATGGTACAAGTTCACTTGATACAATTGTAGCGCTACACTGTAGCGCAACATGCTTGCAACACATGTATCCTGTAGACACAGCCATGAAACATGCCTGCCCAACAAAAGTATCATGTTGCACTGATACAAATGTTGATGCGATACAACGTTCAGTGTACACGGGTTTGTCTGTGTTGCAAGGCATGTATCGTACTAAGTTTGTTTCGTACGATACATACCTCGCAACAACAGTATATCAGTACCAACAGTATGTATATATACATAAAATATTGCATAGGATACAATGTATTGTTTCATCGTTTTTGAAATTACATAAAGCGGGGTGGTTTTTATACAACCCTACTGGTCCATATGATCAGTTCGAATACTAATTCAGTAACTATAAATTGTACTTAAAAACATATGGCACATTCATACAAATATTTCCAAGAAGGTTTTTATTAAAAAGTTAAAGTATTTTGGGTGACAAAATTTTAAAGCAAATGCCGGTATTTCAACCAACTGATTAAAAAAAGTTAGGATAATAAAATTTTTCAAAAATATGTATGCTTTCCTCATTTTTCTATTCTGTTATTTATCTTTTTCGAAATTGGCCTGAAATTAACATAAATAAATACATAATTGAAAACTGTTGCGGACATGAGTAAAAAACTTTCAAATAAATTGTTTCATAATTCAGTCATCAATTGATCATAAGTCCTTTGTTGATTTGAATTTTTGCGATACAGTATCGTATTTATTTATTTTTTTACGTTTTTGATTGGCATGTTCTCTTTTTAAATTCGTGGCAACAATGAAAGCGATCGCAATTTTATTTTTGACATTCTTGTGACTGATCAATACACATAAAATGTTAACACACAACCAAACTTCAGTAGAAGAAAAGAGGAGGTATAAAAAATAATAAATGTATCGCGATATAAATGTTGCAGCTAGTTTACATATTTGGTGCAACACATTACAACAAATTGTATCACGAATCTTCGATACCATGTTGCAGACACAAATATAGCGCGAAACACGTGTTTAAGTACACACATCATTGCAACATTTGTAGCGCAACAAACGATTTGTAGCGCTGCAATTGTATCAAGTGGACTCGTACCTTTACAGTAATCAGTCTATATATCTTGATTTGGTTCTCTTGAAGGTTGCTTATAATTAAAGCCCGGAGAGTTTAGGGTATTATAAATCACCTATCAAACAATTTAATATTTTCCAGGAGTGCAAAATCAAGTACCGGACAGGGGGTGTTGCAACATTATTTAATGGTAGTGGGAGTCCAATCTAATGTAAGTGGTGGGAGTGCCATGTCGAAAGGAATTGAATATTTGTGGAATTCAACAGTCAAGTAGTGATTTCACTTAGCTTTATAAGGTCATTTATTAAAGAAATATAATATTTCTTCAAGTGGAAAATAAATTAATAGGTATAAAAAAACCTTTTTGAAGACAATTTTGTAAATTTCAATTTTGTACTAAGTCATTTTTCCCGTAAAATTGGGAAAAAACTAAGAAATCGACCAGAAAGTAATATTTACTTATAAAAAATGCAGTTGTCCAATCACTACCTTGCTTTGACAAGGTTCTAACCAACATTTTTTTTTTGGAATTGAGGTTATGCGAGAAATAAATTCCCTTTAATGAATTCCCCTTAATAAGGGGAACTCATTTCACGCTTAACCTCAATTCCAAAAAAAATAAAAAAAAAATATAGTAGGGGAGAAGTGGTATGAAAGGGACACGTATTGAAAGGGACAATTCAAATTACGCGCAAAATACAAATCCCGCCAAATCAAACGTACTGGTGTTGTGTGGCAGCAATAATGCAGATATGTTTGTTCCTAATTTCAAGCTACGGCCATTTAAAACATGGTAATGCTGTGCTTGTAAATTTTTTTATGTTCCAAATTAATTTTTTTTTTTTATAATTTTTCGGAACGTTTTCGAATATACTGTAAGTATTTTTTGAAATGTTTGTAATTATATACAATTAGTTATTCTTTCAACTAGAGGAAAACAACAGGTCAAATATCTTTTAAATTAAATTGTAGATTTAAAGGTTAAATTTTTAATTTGGGTGTGATATTTATGAAAGCGACAGAGCAAACAAATTATAAAAGGGACTACCTTTAAAACTAGTAATTTCAAATTAGTTTTATTTGAATATCCGCATGTCACAATTTTTTCTCTATTATCGTGTTTTCTTAGTGTTAATAACTAATTTTTTTAAACTTTCTTCTTGTTTAAAAATTTCGAACAAAAATAATCTAATGAAAAACAATGATTTTAATTATCGATTACTAAAACCACACAATTAAAACTCATCGATCACTGAAATTATTTGGTTATTTCCATTATTGAATCAAATTTATTAATATGTAAAATCAGTAAGATGACCTACGCAATAGTATGAACTGTATGTCTTATGTACATAAGGTGAAAATTTGAACATGATTGATATTTAGTATTGTCCCTTTCATAAATTATTACGTCCCTTTCAATACAGTCTATTGATGAAAGGGACAAAATGCATTTTTTTTTAAATCTGAGAAAAATTACAACTAATAACAAAGAAATGTTTATTATTGGATTTTATTGCCAGAATAGATTAACTGAAGTTTCTGATTCCGTTCGTAAATATTTAATTTATTATCTCGTTTATTTACTAGAACGCTTAAAACAAAAACGTCCCTTTCATGCCACTTCTCCCGTAATAGTACTATTTCCTACTGACACCTAAACTAATAATTTTATGAAAAAAACTTGGTTCGGAATTCCTTCCAAATTTTGTACTAATCAGCTTGGCTACTTGTCTAATAAGTAACGCATGTTCTTTTTAATTTGAAGTATAGCTTGTTTATTTCTACTTGGCGACTGGACTTTGAACCTCACGCATATCTGTATATGTGTAGTGTGTATCAGCATATCTACAGAATGTAAGTACACAAATACTACCACAATTCTGCAACACTACTTACACGAATAGGTTTCTGCGCCGATTCTGTAACCCGCCAAGTTAAAATAAACAAGCTGTACTCGCCTGAAGATGGAACCGAACGCAAGCCTTAGAAATCACATTTTATCTTTTTATTTACAATTTCCGATAGCTTTAAGAACTTCTAAAATTTCTTCATTAAAACTACATTCAGTCTTGATCATTCAAAAATACAATAAAGATATCGGAAATGCAATAAATTCTACAAATATAACCTTTTTTAAATTTTCAGTTCAATATCAGTATTGCGAATAATCGTTTCCGAAATTTCTGGTGGCTACTGTACACACACAAATATATACATTTATTATTGTTTTATTCTCGACAATTCATACAATTCGGGATAAAATATCGAAATATAATACATGCACACGACGACGTAAAACATACAGTGCCCGAATCCGATAATGGCAGAATGGTGGTAACTTCCTGTGTTTACTTTAGCGAGAGCAAAATACAATAAAATCATTGAAAGTTATTTATTGCATTTCATATTATTGATCGCAACTTATACGTATACGTAGATTTGGATATGTATGTATGTGTATGTATGGCGGATAACATAGAAACTCAGCTAAAAATTTGTTTTTACTTATTATTTTGCTCAATTTTTTTTTTTTTTTTTTTTTTTTTTACTATGCACAGAATATAAGTATTTTTTCCAAAAGAAAAAGGACTAAACTAAAATATTTTAATATGAACACAATCAATTTAGCAATGAAAGCGTCTAAAATATCAGACAAGCTTCTACCAAAACCATCCAAGTTTAATTCCTAAATCCACTACTGAAACTGACTTGGTTTAACTTGTCTGAATTATAACTAACAGGTCGACCTTTGTTAATCTCTCGTGATCTAAGTTTTTTTTTTTCAGAGATGATGTCAAGGACTTCAGCTCTCAGCGACTGTGGGGTGGAGGCAAGCACTTCACCTGCAAACAATGTGACTAGCTTGTTCTATTGCACTCCTTATAAGACACTTAAAGAAAGCCTCCCTTGTGTCAACTCCCTATTTGAATGAAATTTGATATGTTGGTAGTACAAGCAAAATTAACATATCCATGTGGGCTCATATCTTTTTGTCTACTACGATGGCCGTTTAAGGTTGATATTACCCCTCAAAATTGGAGTAATATTTTAATTTTGCTTCATTACTCAAAAACTACAACAGACAGAGGCAAACTTCAAATTGATATACCACTTTATTTTCAAAGAACTTTCTATTGATATATATAACTTTAGGGTCGGAAATTATTCAGGTAAAATTTGAAACAGAGTGAATATACTTTGCTATTTTAAAATTTGAGCAGCATATATGGAAACGTTAAGTATCGCAAATTTTAAATGTATCAGGTTGTAACATAAGTTCTGTTCTAAAAAATTTTGAAAATTTTTTTACTATTTTTTTGCATGTAACGATGGACGGTCATATGGCTTACCCCCAGTTTCTGTGCAAGTCTCGCACTGTTGTGGATTGGTTATTTTCCACCAGAGTTTTAAGGACCTCTTTATCGAACTCAAAAGGCCATTCGGTACGCTCATCATCTTTTAAGCTGAAGTCACCGTTTCGAAACTTCTCAGACTATCGCCGACACGTCCGTTCACTCACAACATTATTTCCGTAGACACTTTGAATGTTTCTAGCCGATTAGCTCGCATTTTTTCTTTTTCTGTATTCGTAAAGCATAATATGTTGAATGCGTTCTTTTTTACTTCCATCTTTTATTGGCAAAAAGAAATTGGGAGCGATGTACACTCTTCAAAAATTGCAAACGCACTGACTACACATCATCGGCCATCTTACAAATGGTCGTATCTCATTTTTCCTGATTTTTCTATTTATGACGATTTGTGAGCCATTAATCGAAGTTCAAGTGAGAAACGCGTAAACCGTTCATCAATACAGTTTCTAAACGGAAAAAATTAGGGATACAACGGTTCGCGAGACATATTTAAAATTCTGAGTAAATATTATCGGTGTCGCAACTCAGAATTTGAATAGAGATACGATATTGAGATACGACCATTCGTGAGATGGCCGACGACATATGTCATTGCAAACAAAACAACGTAACACATATAGCACCGAGCTTGCAAGGTATTGTCATAAAACAAGTTCAAACATGTTGCTGCAAATTTCGGACAGAACTTATCTTAAACCTGATATATTCGCGAATCCCTGAACAGAACTCTAAAAAAATGATCATAACATCATTCTATACTCTTAAATGGCACAAAAATAAATAAATAATAGTAATAATAAACAGAGGAAAAAATGGACCTAACTAGTGAGAGGTTAATTAGCTTTCTTATAGTTACTCGACATTTCTCGTATGATATTCAGAATAGTACATATATAGTCTGTAAAATAAAATTATCGTTCAAAAAAGTGTTTCGCCCCTTTCACTCTACCATGTTACTTGTACGACCTACAGAACCTTTTAATATCTCCGTCACACTAAAGCGTGGTATAGATTTTATGTCAAACTGCCACAGTCAGGGTGGTATGTCACTGCTTCAGTCTACGAAACTCCTCGATAATTTGATTACCTTATGAGTGAGTACAAATTCTGAAACTACAGTACAAAATATTATAGTACAAATTAGGCACTAAATTGTGGTCTAGTTTTTATATCGAATTTTCATTACGGCCGAGCCAACGAAATGCACAGATAGGTAGGTACATAGTTAATACAATAAGTACTAGTTCTCAATATCGTCGTTCTCAGTACCACCGTGATTAGATTTCTCATCCCCGCCATAGTACGTTAATTCTGCGAATTAAAAATCGGAACAAAACGCTCACAGAATGTAAATACGATTTTATCACCGAAAAAAGAGTTATTATGCCTATTATTTACGAAAATAGAAGTTGCGATGCCGAAAGCGCTGAGCATCAAATTTTTATGATTTTCAAGGAGTAAAATATAGTGCGAACTACTTTTCGCTAAAACGTATTCCCCGCAGCGGGCCGCAGCCGCAGCCGAACTAAAAACTTGTACTGTATATTTAAATTTATACATATATGACTTACAGAAGTTTCAATCTATATTTAAAGAAAGTACTCGTAAGAGAGACTTTTTTTTGCAATGCGCAACTCTGTTTTTATTTTGATACTTTTCGATCAATAAATCCACATTTTTAGTAAAAATAGATTAGCTCCCTTGCAAACAAGTTAAATAATAAATACATCGCATCGCACACTGATAATAATATCAGATGACAACAGTAATGAAAAATAATCCAAAAATATCAGAAATACTGTCAATTTTAGTTTAGTCATATTATTAAACATATTTCTATAAAATAAATACTAAATTAATCCAGTATATATGTATATTTTATTAAATTTATTGGGTTAATAATATTTGCATTTAGGTAGGTACTAATAAAAAGAGTATAAAAAAAGTAAGATGAATCTCCCTAACTGTTTCTGACGAACGAACCATCTCTGTTGTTTACTCCACTTATAGTGGAAACCTCACGGGACCGAAAATCGATATGTTATTTATAATCGAACTTTGATACAACTGATGGGAATTTTTTTGTTTACCAGTTTTACTTGTAATATAAGAGAATATTAAAACTGAGCAAAACTTGAGTAACATAATACGTACGTGTGTTGTTTTAAAATAATGAATATACCTAGAGCGCCTACGATTAGGTGGGTGCAAACTTTCTTTTAGCGAATTTCCAAAACTGGAAATTCAGCTTTTACGCCAGGTGTCATGGTGCGACCTAAGCCCGGGACCATATCAGAAATATGTTTTGAGGTCCCTAGAATACGAAAATGATATTCACTAAAATTTATATATATATATATATATATATATATATATATATATATATATATATATATATGTATCCGCGCGATAACTCTCGAACGAAACGTCTAACGCTTATGAAATTTTGTGTGCGGACTGGATTCTGAATTGGCTTGGCTAAGTTCGTTAGCCAGACACGTCGGATGCCCAGAAGTAGGTTTTCTGGCCATTTTTTATCATTCGATCCTATCATAAGGCAGTTCGATTTTTACATCGTTGAAAAGGAAAAAAAAAATTATGAAGAAAATATTCTTATAATTTTCTTTCTATTTTAAGTATTTTTCGAGAAAATGTAAATTTTCACTTTTATTCTTTCTTTGTTAGTCTAATAAGTAATTTATATTTATATCTCAGTTTTTAATAAGTATAAAAATATTTCACTTTTTTATTAAAAAATTTTGTGAGAACAAGTGAAAACTATTCACATATATGAGATATAACACACATACATGTATAGAGTTTTGTTTCTCATTTATTGCATTATAATTAGCATGGTTCTATTCCATGTTAAAAAATGTAAATTAAACAGATTTTCTAAGCTAATGTAATGAAGAATTTTTTTTTTTTTTTATTGAATTTTTAAGTAAACAAGAAATTGAAGATTATGTTATGATATAAATATTATTAAATATAAAACAAAACAAAATCTGTACAATGTACATATGTATGTACGGAAAAATATTTTGAATCGATTTTGAAAATTTTTCCACTAATAATTAATAATGTTAAAAAATTAAACCATTTCAAATGGATTTAAGGTATTTTATGTGAGGTCAAGGTTTTCGGGACCTAAAAAGGCCAGAAATTAATTAACCAATCGATTTTAAAAAATTTTTCACAGTTAGTAAGTTAAAGTATTTGAATTAATTAATTAAATGATGTCCGCAAGAAGCTTACGGACTGCCATAAGTTATATGAGATCCTTAGAACCCTTTTCTTACTGTTAGAGTACTAGACTTGTATGAGTTTCGCCAGGATTTACTGATCCCATAATTGTAAAAAATAAACTAAACGACCAATTTTAAAAATTTCTTCGCTGTTACAGAGCTAAACTATTTTAGATAGATTTAGAATACATTATGTAAGGTCCGTCAGGGTCCACAGGACCCAAAAGTGTCAAAAATAAACTAACTGACCGATTTTGAAAATTTTTTCACTGTTACAGAGCTAAACTATTTTAGATAAATATCGATTACGTTATGTAAGGTCCGCCTGGGTCCATAGGACCCAAAAGTGTCAAATATAAACTGCCTGATCGATTTTGAAAATTTTTTCGCTGTTACAGAGCTAAACTGTTTTAGATAAATATAGATTCCGTTATGTAAGGTCTGCCAGGGTCCATAGGATCCAGAAGTGTCAAAAATAAACAAACTGACCGATTTTGAAAATTTTTTCACTGTTACAGAGCTAAACTATTTTAGATAAATATAAATTACGTTATGTAAGGTCCACCAAGGTTCATAGAACCCAAAAGTGTCAAAAATAAACTAACTGACCGATTTTGAAAATTTTTTCACTGTTACAGAGCTAAACTATTTTAGATAAGTATAGATTACGTTATGTAAGGTCTGCCAGGGTCCATAGGATCCAGAAGTGTCAAAAATAAACTAACTGACCGATTTTGAAAATTTTTTCACTGTTACAGAGCTAAACTATTTTAGATAAATATAGATTACGTTATGTAAAGTCTGCCAGGGTCCATCGGATCCAAAAGCGTCAAAAATAAACTAGCCGACCGATTTTGAAAATTTTTTCACTGTTGGGGAGCTAAGCTATTTTAGATACATATAGATTACGTTATGTAAGGTCTGAAGTGTCAGTAGGACCTAAAAGTGTCAAAAATAAAATAACTGACCGATTTTGAAACCTTTTTACTATTACGGAGGTAAACTATTTTAGATAGGTACAGGTTGTGTTATCTGAGATCCACAACTGTCCTGCGGATGCAAATGCGGCGTAGAATGCTACACAACGGGTTTTGAATATATATATATATATATATATATATATATATATATATATATATATATATATATATATATATATATATATATATATATATATATATATATATATATATATATATATATATATATATATATATATATATATATATATATATATATATATATATATATATATATATATATATATATATATATATTTTACATAAAGTCCGCCTAGAATATACGGTCGAGCTGATTTTTTAATGAGGTCCACCGGGATCTTGCAGATCCGAAAACGCCAGTAATAAGCTATCGAAAAGATGCTAAAAAATTTCTCACTGCTAGAGAACTAAATTATTTTAGATGGATACAACTATGCTGCACAAAATTCGTTCGGGTTCTTGGGTCCCCAAAAATACCAAAACTAATTACCCAACCGATTTTAAAAATTCTTTTACTCTTAGAAAGCTAAACTATTTTAAATAGGTACAGGTCTTAGATGAGATCCGCCAGTGCCCAAGATTTGGAAATTCGCTATGTTATGCAGATGCTGCGACAGGGGTATTTGTATGTAGGTATATGTGCATAATTTTACTTATACAAAATTTGAAACAAAACTGAAATTTGGTTAGCCATAAGCAAAATATTGAAAAACTGATAACAAAAATTTAACTTGAATAAGGTAATTGATGCACTGGAACTGAAGCATTAATCCGGACACTGAAATCTGGGGTTTTCATACAATGTGGTATATCTGAATAAGAAACAACAATTTTTATTAGTCGAATTTTTCCTCGAAAAAATTAGACTTATACAGTCTATACGACAAAAACAGCGAGAGGCGAGAGTAGGGGCGCTATCCGTTTTCGGATCCGTAGAACACGAATATGTAGAAAAAAAATGTCTGATATATATATATATATATATATATATATATATATATATATATATATATATATATATATATATATATATATATATTTCCCGCTACCTTTTAATATGTGTAGGGCCCCCCTATGGAAGCTAAGAGCTCAAATTTGGTAAATGAGGCTCATTTCGATGCACAACAATACTATCAAAGTGGGGTCAAATTTTGGATCCGACCCAACCTTTAAGGGGGTGGTGGGAGGCGGAAAAGCAATAAAAATTTTCCAAACCGGTCGAAAATAATGTTTCGGTCAATTATCTACAACATATCCAAAATTCAGTTTCCTAGAATGATTTGGAGGGAGTAGGGGGGAAAAAACGATTTTCGCTGCATCTAACACGCCCCCAGCCCTCCAGAATTAACGTAGAGGGTTGAAATTTGGTGTGTTGATAGAGTTCAGACCTAGGTTGTGTTTTTTGAAGGTTTTAATATTTTACCCCCACCCCCCTCATTTTTAAGCTACAATTTCATGCTTTTTTGACGTTTTCGAAGTTTGTACTTGTTTGACCTGTCGCACCTAGAGGGCTGAAATTTTGTATTCGGATTGAGTTAGCATCAAGGGGGTGCCTTTTGGTGGTCTCGACTTTTAACCCCTCCCCCCACCATTTTTATACCCAAAAGAACATGATTTTTCTTGTTTTTTAACAGTTTCATTCGGGCAAAATCTCCCCAAATACACCTAGAGGGCTGAAATTTTGTGCACAGGTTAAGCTAATAGCCAGACACTGTTTTTTGGAGGTTTCAACTTTTAACCCTTACCCCCACGATTTTTACGCCGATATTTCCTTAATTTTTTTGCTTGTTTTCTAACACGTCTAGAGACTCTCTAAGGGAACCTAGAGGGCTGAAATTTTGTACGTGTATTCAGTTAGTATCCAGCTAGTACCTTTTAGGGAGTCCACATTACTTTTCCCCCCACTTCTCTCATTTTTACATCGGAATTGAATACTATTGTTAAATGTGTTTTAAATGCATTATTTTTATTCTAAATACAAGTAGGCGAAGAGTAATTTTAAAAAATTTAAAAAAAATTTACTTTCATAACAAATGAAATACATACATATTAAGTAATTTAAAAATGTTATTAAAGTCACTGTTTATTTATAAATTAGGAATTTTGAATTTTTATTATTTATAAAATAGAAATTTTGGATTTTTTTGGAAAGAAAAAATATCTTCATAAAAGCCTTCCAGTTTACTATTTAAGTTCCTTATTTAATATTTAAACATAAAACACAAAGGCAATTGGCGGATAAGCATGGGTAGGAATGCCCTCGTACGAATTGTGTTGGCTTTTTCCCTGTTAACTGCTATCGGCACAAAATTGAAATTTACTGAGTTTCAGCCCTTAAAAACTTAAAACCTTTTTTTAAAGCCCCGATCAACCGGACACGCATCATCAGTTTTGAAACCACCAAAATGACAAATCGCTTGTGGACTTTCAATTACATTTCACTTGTAGACACTCAATACCGAAGATGAAAGGAAAAATTCGACTTCCGTGATGGGGCTCCGCTCTCACGGCGTTTTTTACTAATTTGTTACCATTAAGGCCCTATCCACACTATCGTGCCGCTCTTGGCACACTCTCGATAAAATATTCTTACAGAAGAAACAATGAGTGTATTCACATCGTATCTACGATCCAAATACGGTTTCAGTCGTGGTCCAATCCCGGTCCAATACCAATACCGCTCAAATAATATTTTATTGGAGCGATATCTAACTTGTGAGCGATATCTAACAGTGTGAACATTTTTTTGGTTCCACTCCACTTCGTTAGCACTCAATTATTATGAAAATATTTTTGTATCAAACCAAGACCAAACTATCGAGAGCGGCACAATAGTGTAGATGAAGAATGAATAGGTACCGGCACGGTAAAGTTTTACCGGAGCGAGATTGGATCGAGAGCGTATCGAGAGCACTATGGCATGGATCGAGGCAAATTAATATAATCAAATTAGAAACAAGCATAAAATTTATGTAGTTAACACAGGCATTTTAATAAATAGAAATTTGAAAAAACAGTACTGTATTATTACCACTACTAAAAATAATTTTGTAGTGATTGATAGCTTTTTCTCTTTGACCCACAGAACTTTTTTCAGACTTAATTACCTAATGTGCCAAGGCTTTCAGTCTGACATTCGAGACAAGTTTATCAAAATCGTGTAGTCATAATTTTATTTACGGAAGGTCGTTTAACAGTTAATAAAGAAGAACACGCTTTCCGCACTCTTTCACTGAAAGCGCTATCTGCGCTATCACTGAGAGCGAAACCAGCCCCTAAAGATGGGGGTTCAAATCGTATTCCTTAAGATATTCCAAAAATTATAAGAGATAGAGGAAAACTTTAAAATATATTTTAAAGTAAAAGAAACAATAAAACTTTCCCAAACTGGTTGGAAATAATGTTTCGGTCAATTATCTGCAACATATCCAAAATTCAGTTTCCTAGGGTGATTTGGAGGGAGCAGAGGCGGGAAAAGTATTTTGGCTGGATCCGACACGCCCACAGCCCCCCAGAATTAGCGTAGGGGTTCGAAATCTTGTATGTTGATTGAGTCCGTACCTAAGATGTGCTTTTTGGACGTTTTAATATTTTACGCCCACCACCACAATTTTTAAGCCACAAGTTCATGCTTTTTCGACATTATCGAATTTTGTGTCACGCATACAGGTCAGCCAAATAAACTTAGAGGGCTAAAATTTTGTATTCGGATTAAGTTAGTATTAAAGATGTGACTTTTGGGAGTCTCAAATTTTAACCACCATTTTTATACCAAATCAAACATGATTTTTCTTGTTTCTTAACAATTTTGTCAAGGTCAAAATCTCCCCAAATAAACCTAGAGGGCTGAAATTCTATGTATAGGTCAAGTTAATACATAGGCACTGCTTTTTGGAGGTTTGAACTTTTAAGGGGAACCACTAGTGTGACCGCCTGGAAAAAAGGTGATTTTTGAGAATTTTTTTAAAGAAAACTACTGTATTGAATGTTTTAATATTTTAAGGATATATTCCTTCATATATAATAAATTCATGATAAAATTTTTGGTCCAAAAACTTAAAAATTCAGTGAGTTATTCGAGATCTCCCAAGGCTCCAAAAAAAAAAGTTCCCCCCACTGCTGCAGTGACAGCGACTTTCACAGTACCTGAAATTAAAAAAACTAAAAAGCCTATTAAACTAGAAGGTATTGCTCATGCTATGAACCTCAATCGAAAAAAGAAGTTGAAATTTAACAAATTGGCGGAGCTTTAAAAAAAAAGCTTCAAATTTTGCGTGAAAATTTGATGATTTTTGGCCTGCAAAAATTACATTTTTTAATCGATCGGAAAACTGGAGGTTCATGGTACGAAGAAACATATATAAAAGAAGCTGCAGTAAGAATAAAATCGATCGGATGATTTGTCTTCGAGTTATAACTGCAGCAAATTTGAAAAATGTAGTTTTTTTTACCTTACCTTTTAGTTTCAAGAGAAATTGAGAAATTTTTCACTGAGAAATTTTACTAAAATTATTTACGATGTACTCACTATAACGATCATAGTAAAACAAGGTAAGTCGTTTAAATGTGACAGGTTCTAGCTGCTCCACAACATGTGACTGGCAGCCGAGTCCAGAAACTCTCGAACTTTCAACCTTCATACATTTCTCAATACTTCAGAGTTAACTATGAAAATCAGAAGCCGCTCTTCGGATGGCTGTAACTCAAAAACTCTTTGAGATATGCACTTGAAATTTAAGTATGTTATTTTTGAAGGTATAGACTACCGAAACATGCCATTTCCAATTTTTTAAAAATATCACACTAGTGGTCCCCCTTAACCCTTATCGCCACGATTTTTACGCCAATATTTCCTTGGCTTTTTGTTTTTATTCTAACACGCCTTGAGACTCTGAGTAAAACTAGAGAGCTGAAATTTTGTACATGTAATGGGTTAGTATCCAGTTAGTGTCTTTTAGGGATTCCACATTGCCTTGCCCTTCACTTCTCCCATTTTTACATCGGAATTCAATAGTATTGTTATACGTGTTTAAAATGATTTAATATCATACTAATACAAGTAGGCATAGTAAATCTAAAAAAAAAAGTGAAACAACTGTTATAATAAATGTATACCCAATTCCAAATACAACTGAGTATGAGACATCTTTAAAGAATTAAATAATTCTTTTATTCGAAACAAATCAATCTTCTATTCTTTTCTAAAAACAAACTGCAAAGGACCCCTCCGAATAAGATAGGTGAATCTGCTTAAAGTCCAATCTGGGTCAGGGGTGCTATGGTAGGGTTCGCCCTTGCACATGTATTCCATAGCTACAATATTAGGTCAAGATTGCTTTGCGTTTTCGAGTTGTACCAAAATGTTCAATTTTAGACTTTTCCCGATTTTCCACTTTCCTTCCCCCCAAGTGCATAAATATTATATATATGCATGTAAGGTTCTAAGAGCTCCATAAGACAGTGCAGCTCTCCAAAACACGGTGTTTACAAGAAGATATTTGCAAAAACTTCTAAATGACACAAGAAAGATGACCTTGGACCAAAATAAGACCTAGATTTTTGAAAACTACGCCTTTGAATTAGTAAATATGTGTCTAAAAATATTTCGCAAAATTGGGCCAAGTAAGGCTAATTTAAGGATTTAAATACAAGGGGCTCTAGTGACACTCGGTGTTGCAGCCACCTTAGTGGACTTGTTTAACCATAAAATATGGCGACGCCTTCCTCTCACCTTTAAAAAAAGCAAGCGTGTACGATTAAGACTTATTACTAGTGTTTTCATCAGTATGGAAAGGTCTCAGAAAATATCATAATTCAAAAAACATGACCGCTGTCACAAAAAGGTAAACTGAAAAGTTAAAAACAAGTTATCCTTGAATTTTTATCGCAGTTGGGAAACAGTTTCGTTAAGGACACATGCTTCTGAAGGTTCCTTACCCCCAACTTATCTTTATCCACAGTTAACGAGCCCAGGAGGTAGGGCTCAGGAGGACCTAGGAAGCGTGTTTTTATTTATTTTTTTTTTTTTATTTTTGATGTTTTGCAAGACCTTTCTAGCAGGAAACACTAGTTATGAGATTTTATCACGCACAGTACACGTGCTTTTACTTAAAATGACAGGAAAGCTTTGTGATTTCCTATGGCTGGATAAAGCCATTAAAACGACTATAAAGCCGCGTGTCTAGAGCTCCTTGCATTTACAGAGCATTTGCCCTGGTACAACTCGAAAACACAAAGCTAGTATGCCTCAACATTGCCAGATAATTTTTGATATTTTATTACTAATTCGAAGCTATATTATATAACCTAGCCTATGTTTGTCAGAATAAAGTAAGAATTTTAACAATATCGTCCTCATGTAAATTGTTTCAGACACTTTTCCATGCTTTTTAGTGACAGTGCTTGTCTGTCTACCCCACTGGTTTTTCTACCACGTCACCTAGCCTATATTATTCAGAGTAACGTAAGACCTCTAATGATACAATAGACATTTATTTAAATCGGCTCACATGTAGTTGCTGCCATCTGTCACCTAACAAGGGGTCGATTTTCAACAGGATATCACAGTCAGCACAAAAATGTTGAGTAACTTGTTGTAAACGACTACTTCAGTAACATTTCAACTAAAAACACATTAATACACTCGTTTAGGGGTTTTTGATAGGGTTCTCATCATATCAGTGTAAAGATAAGTTGGGGGTAAGGAACCTTCAGAAGCATGTGTCCTTAACGACACTGTTCCCCAACTGCGATGAAAATTCAAGGATAACTTGTTTTTAACTTTTCAATTTACCTTTTTGTGACAGCGGTCATGTTTTTTGATTTATGATATTTTGTGAGACCTTTCCATACTGATGAAAACACTAGTAATAAGTTATAATCGTACACGCTTGCTTTTTTTAAAGGTGAGAGGAAGGCGTCGCCATATTTTATGGTTAAACAAGTCCACTAAGGTGGCTGAAACACCGAGTGTCACTAGAGCCCCTTGTATTTAAATCTTTAAATTAGCCTTACTTGGCCTAATTTTGCGAAATATTTTTAGATATATATTTACTAATTCGAAGGCGTAGTCTTCAAAAATCTATGTCTCATTTTGGTCCAAGGTCGCCTTTCTTGTGTTTTTATAGGCCATTTAGAAATTTTTGCAAATATCTTCTTCTAAACACCGTGTTTTGGAGAGTCTTATGGAGCTCTTAAAACCCTACATGCATATATATATATATATATATATATATATATATATATATATATATATATATATATATATATATATATATATATATAATTCTTATGCACTTGGGGGAAGGAAAGTGGAAAATCGGGAAAAGTCCAAAATTGAACATTTTGGTACAACTCGAAAACGCAAAGCAATCTTGACCTAATGTTGCAGCTATGGAATACATGTCCAAGGGCGAACCCTACTATGGCACCCCTGATCCAGGATGGACCTTAGGCCATCTAGATTCATCTATTTTATTCGGGGGAAGGGGGGGTCCTTTAAAATTTACGAAAGTACAATAATGAAAGAGATAAAGCCAAGAAAACGAAAATTCTTTAAGTTCATAAGTGATGAATCATGGTTAAATTTAAGTGAAATGAATTATAATAAATGTTGTAATTTAAAAAAGTGATGAATCATGGTTAAATTTAAGTGAAATGAAATATAATAAATGTTGTAATTTAAAAAATAGTATTAAAGTCAGTTTTTTTGGAAAGAAAAAATATTTTTATAAAGGCCATCCAGATCACTATTTAAGGTCCTTTTTAATCGACTTCGAAAAGGCGGAGTTTCTCAATTCAACCCGTATGTTTTTTTTTTTATGTATGTACACCGATTTCTCCCACATTGCTGGCCCAATTTGCATCACTCTTTTTTTAGTTAGTAGATAAAGTTCTCCAGGTGGTCCCATAAAAATTTTGTTGTCATTGGTTGCGTAATTTTTTTAACCATTTTCAATAATATGAAGAATATGAATAATTATGGCAAATTGAAAATTTGTATATGCAAAATTATTTACTTTAATATCTATAGTAACATATTTCTTTACTTTATGTTGATCCAATTATCTCAAAAATAATTTTGTTAGTACCTATTTTAGAAAATTCTTTGATGACTTGAAAAATGGGTGGATTTTCATTAATTCCTTATTTTCCTAGTAATTATTACTTTAAACATTATTAATGTTTCTTTTAAAGCAAAGTCGATGAGTGCCCAAAATTATGATTTTTGGACACCGGTATTTTGCAAACTATTCCACCTAAACGTATGAAATTTGGAATTTAATAAAAAAAAATTTTAAAAACCAATTAAAAAATTGTAATGGGATGGACTCATAAGCATTGTTACTAAAAGGTATAAAATAAAAGTTCTTTTAAAAAACCGACTTCAAAAAAGTAAAAAATAATTTATAGCACGAATTTTCAAATCAGGCGGGGAGTAGTATAAAAAAAATAGATCATGAAGAATTCATGAATTTTGCAAGCACATCCAATCGCAATTTTACATACGACGCCCCGCCTGACTTCGAAATTCGGACTCATAAAATTATTTTTTACTTTTTGGAAGTCAGATTTTTAAAAGAGCTTCTATTTCATACCTTTTAAGTAGTATTAAAAGAGCTTTTTTTTAATATTTAAAAATAAAACACAAAGGCTATTGGCGACAAAGCATAGGTAGGAATGCCCTCGTACAAACTGCGTTGGATTTTTTCCTGCTATTGAAGCCCCGATTAGCCGAATACTCATCATTAGTTTTAAAACCATCAAAATGGCAATTCGCCAGTAGCCTTTCAATCACATTTAGATATCTTGAAAATACCGAAGATGTAGCAAAAATTCCGACTCCCGTGATGGGGCCCCACTGCCTACGGCGTTTTTTTTCTTTTTTTGTTTCTTTTTTTTGAGATCAATGATATTTTGGCTGTGTAACAAGAGAAATGTTAGAATTTGATTTTATATTCAGTAAATGTTAGTTCTGCAATAAAGATAATTTTACTGATACGCCTCGTCAAAACGAACTCGATTTCAATTTTACTTTGAAAAGTCTTGAAGTCCCAGGACGTCTCGAAATTTTAGTTCTGGGAAATCTCGTGTTCCAAGACACTGAAAACATCCAGATTTCCCAAAAACCTAGTTGAACATTCACTGTTTGTTATGAAATTATTTTTTAATTATAAAAGCAGTTTTTTATTATGAAATTATTTCTAAATTATAAAAAATCCTAACGCGAAAAGCGAAAACCACCTTAGAGTTCATCACTTCGATTAGGAATCTCTCAACTTTCGCCACCAAAGTATCACAATTCCGAGGCTTGCAGATGTAATCTACGCTTTACAAATTTGTTTTTCATTAATTCTAGAGCTTTAACAAAAAGTATCGCACTTACGTATCACCTAGGTAAGGAATACAACTTAAAAGAGTAGACAAATACACTTGATGGCGTCATGGAACTAATTTTCGTGTTTTCTATATAAAATGTTATCTAGAAAACTTTCTGATGGTATTTCAAATATAATAAGATAAATATAAAAACTAAATAGTCTATAGCTCTATCTTTGGCCGATTCCTACACCTGTAGTTGTGTTAAAAATGAAAAAATCAACAGGAAAAACCTATAACAAAATAAAAACATCACGATAAGAGTACATCGAGATGCAACTAACTTGACAGCCAGTCGAATTTTTTAAAATTTGTCGTAAAAAACATTGTAATTAATAATATTAATAGATTTGAGCGTTACTTTATGGTATTCCATATTTGTAAATAATAAACAAATACTTTGCAAAATACCACTTTTATTTTTGAAACAATATTGTCACAGTTTCAAAAATAAAAGTGGTATTTTGCAAAGTAAAGTATTTGTTTATTATTTTATGAATAAGTATTTTATTACTATTATTAGTAATTTTAGGATTAGTGAGGTCAGTATTTTCGATAACTGACTGTACATAAAATTAAGCAAATATGTAAAGTCTCATCTGGT
This sequence comes from Brachynemurus nebulosus, assembly GCA_035578155.1. Taxonomy (NCBI): domain Eukaryota; kingdom Metazoa; phylum Arthropoda; class Insecta; order Neuroptera; family Myrmeleontidae; genus Brachynemurus; species Brachynemurus nebulosus. The sequence continues at coordinate 480,343 of JAPWDM010000042.1, read as the reverse complement.
TATTTTAAACAAATTTTTAAATTGTAGTTAATATCAATAATGTTGGCTCGCACTCATTTCCTCTTTCTGGGTGATAATGAACTTATAACGTATATACAGTAAAAGCTCTCTAATCTTGACAAGCATGTCCAGGATCATTTTCTAGTCTTGACATTCCTACTATTTACTCCCCCTATGCGCACTGAATGCGCAACATACGCAATTTAAATCTAAAAAAAGAGATTGGTAGAGAAGGATACGAAATATACGCTATACGCGTCATTAATTACGAATTTAATTGGTTACGGAAGAATCATGGTGGGAGAAAAAATTGTCAAGAGTAGAGAAATTATCCCGTCAAGATTAGAGAGACAGCAAGTTTAGGGAACGCAAGTTTACGAGGCTTCTACTGTAAACACATGCATCATACATACTCTGGTGTATTATAAATAGTTGTCTGGGTTTGTAGATGATTGGAATTTAAACAGTGTGAAGGGGACAAAAAACAAAAACAGAAGGAACACCACTTGCATAACAAAACACGGCACTCTGTTCTTGTTGATTGAATGACATTTGGTTGCGTTTCAAGGCTGTTACAATTAAAATAACACACAATGGCATATGCATGCGTATAGTACATGTTGAAAATGCCTATTGCAGCACATTTTTTGACAATTTTCTATTATATTTCTACAATGGTTTTGTTTTGATCTAGGGAAATTATAGATATGAAATACCTGCAGTGTCACATAAACGACAATACAGTCACTATTGGGACTTTCTATCAGGGGTAGATAACCTATAACTTAATATACTTCTTTCGATTATTCTTGATTATCTCGAAAACTATAGGAGATAGGAAAAAACACTTTATGAGACACAACACTTTAATTTTAAAGTATACTTTCGATTGATGTATATAATTCCAGAGTCGGACCCACTGGAGGGGGCGGTTCAGCAGATTAGAAATGAAAAATATTTTTTTTTACCATGTTGCAGCCCTTGAATTTTGATCAGACTTGGTGCAGTAATTAAGTGCATTAGGGCAGAGTTACTGGTTTTTTTTTTTTTTTTTTTTTTTGAAGTGGTCGCTCAATTGGAACCCTATAAAAATAACATTGAATCGGATACTATCCTTGTTACTATCCTTAATAACGAGGACTGATACGATAATAAATATGTCTAATATTCTTGAGAGTGTTTGCCTTCATGTGGATTTGGAATTATTTTCCTAAGTTGAGTAGTTACCAAGAAAAAATTTTTTGTAATATTTTAGATTTTTTTAGTTATCTCCATAACTACTCAGTTTTGGCCGCCAAAATTGGAGATATCAATTACTTACACATACCGGTAATCTAGTTATTAAAATAATTCGCTCCGGGGCAGATTCACCAATACTTATCCTGCTATATCCTTTTTTCGCTGAGTTTGTACCTGACTATCTCAGAGCAACTGCATTAAGGCTAAGGTCACCTTGAAAGCGGGTACGTACGACTTAATTTGTCTGATGTAGCTGTGACGCTATTGTCGTCAGATAAAGTGGTCACACTGTTAGCGTATACTTACATAAATTTACTTTAACCCTTTTAAACAAACCATATGGAAAAATTTTTTTCTCAAAATGCCGTACTTTTTACTGCCAGTGATATGTACAATAGATAAGGTTACAAAAAAAAGAAAAAGAAAGAAAATCAAAGATCCCAACATCAAAAAAGTGAACCCTAGGAATTTACAAAATATAAATTATACTGAATTTTGTTGATAAATTTGAACATTATTTAGAATTTATAACGTATTTCGGGAAATTTTGTCACAGATGACAGCACCTGTACCAGTGAATATATACATATTACAGCATTTTGAGCCGCCATATTCCAGGACGAGTTAACTCGTCTTAATCATTTAAAGGTTAAAAATGAATCCGTTAACAGATAATTTGTTTCTCAAATTAATTATTATTTGATGAAAAAAGCGAATTGAAATTTTTAGGTTCATGAATTTACAATAGAAGTTCTACTGACAGTCAATTTAGGAACTTATTTCCACATTTGAAGATACATAAAAACAAGTTTATTCAATAGTTTCGCATGAATGAAGGGAAATTTAATGCCTCCGCAACCTCTAACCAAAGTTTTCTCTGTTATGGTACCTTTTTCTTTTTAGTCCAGAAGCTACTAAACCCTCCGGGTAACGGTCTTTCTGTGAGGCTGAAATTTTTTTTAGCGATAGGTCGTAACATGCTAAGTACGATAACCACAATCTGACAGGCATCAGCCCTGCACATCATCAGTCTTTGTATTTTTTAAAGAAAGTGTAAATAAAATTTAAAAAAAAAACTTGTCACTGTGAGCTTGAAATTTTATTACAATTTAGTTCATTCATAGTAAAGTAGAGAAAAAAACTGACAGGCGATTTTGAAAAAGCTAAAAAAAAGGAAGATACTTAATTTGTTTGACGTAGTTGCTGTGAGATTGTAAAATACGGAGGTAAAAGAAGGGTGGTTTCAGTGGTTGATTTGAACTATTCCACCGACGCCACCATATGTAAAATACGGAGGTAGGTGGCTGGGTGGTTGACTTAAGATACCACTGGTGCCACCATAAATGTAAAAGCATCAGTGGTGAAAGAAGGGTGGTAGCTATGGCTGAGATTATAGTTAAAAATATTTTAGTCAAAAAGTTATAGATTTCGGGACGCGATTAAATGACTCAAAAGTTACTCGGACGACGTTACAGGATATTGAATAAATCGGTAACTAGCTATTAACAATAAAAATTTTATATTCTAAATAAAAAATATTAAACTACAGATTTGATATCAATTTGGGCCAAATAAAGTTACAATAAAAAATCTATATTCCAACAATGAAAAATAATACATATTCTTATAATCTAATAATATTACATATGCAAGTCGATTCGGGTGTGGTTGGAAGACTACCGAAAGTTATGTGAAAATACCCGAAAATATCTTAAACAATTATTAATTCGAATTTAATAAAAGTATACCGAATCGGGTTGCATATGTCGATTAAATATTAAGAAAGGAAGTGCATATTACCTCTTCCTGAGGGATACACAACGCACTACACAAAATGACTTTACATTTTTAAAAGTACTTTACAACATTACATTACGGTATCTCAGCACCGAATCTAACTATGGAATCACATTATGAAATCTAAGTACGGAATGAATTCATATCGACCCGTTCTTGGGTCTCAAGCCACGCTCGCTCAGGTACTCCCCTTACCTCGCGCATTAATCGCTCGATTTCCAATTTTTAACGTTTCGTTGACTTAGCGATTTAATCAAAAGACTTCTTTATTCCACTTTTAACTATTCGTTTTCTAGATTAATCAATACAGTTGTGTTCAACAATAAGTTTACAATATGTTACTATATTGTTAAGAAGAGGGTACAGTAGCGAGCATTATATTACAAGATAGTCAGGTACAAAAGTAAATCTCAGCGAAAAAAACTTCTTTTATCAAAGTTAAGTAATATATTAATATTCTTCAGTTATTTGTATTAGTTATTTCTTTCAGTTATTTTACATATTTGTATACTACTTGTTTTTTTTTTAATTCTCGCGCGATTATGTTGCAGCAATACTAAATCATTGTTGAAAAAGCGTTATAAAAACGTTGTAAATTGATGTTTTTAAATTATATTTCAAAAACAAGATAGTGAATAATTTTTATTTCTTATTAAATATGGTTTTTTAACTTTGTATTTTATAACATATTAAATTTTTATCAAATTTCTTTGACACGTTTTCATTTTATTCAAAAAAAAAATTGTTTTCCCTGACCCTGACCCTGTGTTAAAATTACAAAACTTTGAAATCGTTTTTCTCAAAACTAGGGTAATCAATTTTCTTTTCGGTAAGAGCTCGTATTATTGGTATTAAATTAAATAAATATCTAGAGAAGTTTCGTTAAAATCTTTTGAAAAAATCGTTTTATCTACCAACTACCTTAACTATGTAAGAATTATTTTATCAAATTAAAAATGAATATATAATATTGTATTTTATAATATTTTTTCCTGTCATTGTTATTATTTTAATTAAATGTGATGGGAGTTTCAACAGGAGCGGGTTTACTTTAAAATATAAAATATCAAATTTTGGTTTGGGCCAAACTTTTTCTAAATCGCTTACTCAAACATATACAGGGTGTTAGTGAATAAGTGCAAAAGATTTTAATGGGTGATTACTGAAGCTTTTTTAAATAGAAAAGTTTATATAAACCCAGGTTCGAAAACGCTTAGTATAACAGAAAATTATTTTTTTTCTTGAAAACAGCTACGTAAACGACAAAATACTAAGTGGTAATTTTTATCAACAATTTACAGAACATTTAAAAAACTTTTCCGAATTGGAAAAAATCATTAGCGTGCCTTTTTTCTTCAAAAATATGTTGTCAGATGGTCGTACGGACGCCACTGGTTTGAGTGGAAATATTCTGTCTACTTCAGAATATGGGCATTTTTTCTGTCGTAGCGTGTCCCAAATTTTGTGTAAATATCTCAAGACGTTTTTGAAATATTTGAAAAAAAATACTTAAAAAAGATGAGAAACTAAACACTTTGTTTCTTGGAAACTAAGCATTTTCGGACGTGGGTTTATATGAACTTTTTACATAAAAAAACCTTAGCAATCACCCTTTAAAATCTTTCGCACCTATTCACTAACACGTTTATTTTAACTCATATACTGTACAACTTTCGATTCACCTGTCAGATCGCCTCACCAAAATCGCCTGTCAATTTTTTTCTCTACTTTACTATGAATAAACTAAAGTATAGTAAAATTTGAAGCTTACAGCGACAAGTTTTTTTTAAAAATTTTAGTTACACTTGAAAAAATACAAGGCCTCTACAGTGCATCTTTCCTCTCGCCTGTCAACGACTTATGCTAGCCAGAACCGTCTGTCGTTGTACCCACTTTTTCTAAATCGCTTGTTCGAACATATATGAGGGGCTCAGAACTATAGTGGTGTAAGTCAATTTTTTTAAGATTGGAGATATTGTCAAATTATTGTTAATTTACCCGATCTTTATTCAGTGCCAAAACGACAAAGTCATTATTTATACAATAAAGCCGGTAGAGACAATTATTTTACTATAGTTCCATATACTTACTATGCTTCACTCAAACTTTAACGTTAAATAACTTACAACAACATATTTTGACTTACACCACTATAGTTCTGAGCCCTTAATATAATATGAATTTCAACTTTACAGAACCAAGTTTACATTAACTCATATATATTGCACAACTTTCGATTCACCTGTCACAGGTACTTGTGCTCACCGAAATCGTCTGTCAATTTTTTTCTGTACTTTACTATGTATGAACTAAATTGTAATAAAATTTCAAGCTTACAGGGACAAGTTTTTTTTTTTAAAGTTTTATTTACACTTTAAAAAATACAAAGACTGGTGACGTGCAGGGCTGATGCCTGTCAGATTGTGGTTATCGTACTTAGTATGTTACGACTAAAAAAAATTTTAGTCTTACAGAAAGACTATTACCCGGAGGGTTCAGTAGCTCTCAGTCTATTTGGTTCCCTAATGGTTCCTTTTCTAATATCAAAATTATTAATTTTTCTATATTCATTTAAATATATCCTTAATATATCAAATAATAAGTTTTATAAAAAATTGTAGTTTGGTACTACGAAAATTGTAACAAATGAAAATATTCGTTAAAGTTCAAATAAAATTCAGGAAAAGGATATTTTGGAAAAATAATCAGTTGAATGTTTGAAAATAATTTATATTTCACGCAACGTACGTTTCGGGGTTTTTAGAATCCCCCTCATCAGGCCTTATAAACAAAATAAAATAAAATAAACTGGCACTCCGGACACCCATTCGTTACATGTTAAACGCAACACTGCTTATAGTGTTATAAATAGGGCTGTTAGTGAAAACTCGTACACCGCAGTTATAATAATTTCACTCATCCAGATATTATTAGGAAAGCAGAAAAAGACAATATTGTGACATTACCTTATTTAGGACAACGTATTGCCCCTGTATCTGCGCTACTCCAATCTAATAGTATACAACCTGTGTTTAACTATCCTTTCACTGTCAACAGTTTTTTCCATTCAAACCTAAAACCAGTCATACCAGTTGAAAAGAGGGATAATTTGATTTATTCAGTTCCATGTGGTTCGTTCGAAGCTTTTTACGTAGGCCAGACTTCAAAAATGCTTGAACATCGGCTAAAACAACATCGATGGGACTTGAGAAAGGGTGATTTCCGAACTGGTTTGGCACAGCATTCAAATGCAAACGATCATTGTTTTGTTTTTGAAGACATCAAAGTGCTCCACTTTGAAAGAGGTTACAGGAAAAGATTAATTTTGGAAGGTTTATGGATAAACACACAAAAAGCACATTGCAATAACCAAACTGACATGCCAAATTTGACATTTTACCAAACAATGTGTACAACTGCGCAGAAGATTATGAATATGAACAGCCAGTCATCATAATGTTAAATACTGAATACATTAGTTCAACGAAAACAAACACAATACTAGTCATGTAATATAAAGATGTGTTTTTAACAATATATGTGTATATTTTACCTTTAATTATTTTAACTATTTTATAATAATTTCATTTTAATTATTTATTATGATATTTTATAGAATATTTTACTTGTTTCGTTTAATTATGTGCAGTTTTTTAAACTTTTTGTTAACCTATAATAATACGTAATTTTATTTTATTTAATTTCTTTTTATCTGAAATTGACGTTTTTAAAAGAAGAACAATTTTATTTCATTTTGTTGTAAGTATTTTTTAACAATTTTTTCTTACTGCTGTTTTTCTAATACTTGAATATTGTTAACTTTTATTTTATTATATTTTGTTGATAAGGCCTGATGAGGGGGATTCTAAAAACCTCGAAACGTACGTCGCGTGAAATATAAATTATTTTCAAACATTCAACTGGTGATTATTTTTCCAAAATATCCTTTTCCTTAATATACGACATCACCAAAACCCCTTTTATAAATAAAATTCATAAATTGTTTTACTTTTACTTAAGTTGCCTATCTTCTTTATCTTCTACACGTACGACTAGTGCGAAAAAAACAAACTTTTTTGTTTCAATTTTTAACACTGACGACTAGGTAAGTGCGCGCAAGAATAACTCGTATCTAGTGTGACCAACTTCGTTCATTCGCATTGTTTGTTTCAATCTAACGTCTACGTACAAGTACGCGCGAGTGATTTTTCGTACGTACCCGCTTCCAATGTGACCCTAGCCTTATACACTCTCAACATTTGAAATGAATCTCTCCTTTAAACCTAACTTATTAAGTGCACTAAAAAAACGCCGCTTTAATTCGCTCTAGTAATGAAGATATTTCTCAAATAAAAAAGTTGTAATACACACGATGAAAAAACTCAGTAACAATTCCTGAAATTCGATATTCTAAATTTCCTTATAATCTAGAATAAGCTAATTTTCATTCGTCGTGTGTGACATCAAACTACAAAATATGCGGCAAAACATGCCACGCACGACAAACGAAAATTAGCTTGTTCTAAATTATAAAGAAATTTAGAATATGGAATTGCTGGAATTTTTATTTGTAACTTTATAGATTTTTCCTCCTGGGGTTTTAAAACTCTTTTATTTGAAACTTTTTAAGGTTCTCTGTCGTCAGTTTTTAAAAATTTTTTATTTTAAATCCATGTTTAAAGAAAAAAAATTATTGTACGGAACACGGATTCTTATCAAGCCTGGCCAAAAATCATCTCGCAATTACCAGCCTCTAAAATGCCTTGTTAAAATGTTTTGTTTTACATTTATCCTCAAAATCCTAGAATATCCTGGAAAAAGTTGCACCCATTTTCATCAAAACTGGTTGAGAACCATCCCACAATTACCAGCTTCCAAAATGGATTTTTAACATTTTTTATTTTTTTATCCTTGAAATTCTGAAATATCTTAGAAATGATTAGACCAATGTTCATCAAAGCTGGTTAAGAACAATACCGCAAAATTACCAGCATTTAAAATAGGTTTTTCAGATTTTTGATTTTTTTTATCCTGAAAATCCTGAAATATCCTGGGAACGACTGAACCAATTTTCATCAAACCTAGCTAGGTACCATCCCGGAGTTACTAGCTTTCATATAACAAGAAAACTGTTAAAATTGGTAAAACCGTTTTGGAGGTAAATAACAATAGACACACACAAATCTCTTACCCCCAAAACATATACCTTCCCGTTCCGTCATGGGTAAAAATGAAAAATACTAACTAATGTTTTTTTTTTTTTTTTTTTTAATGCAAATATTACTTTTGTGTTAATATTATCACTAATACTATTTAACGATGATATTAGCACATAACATACTTGGCAAATATAGACCGATCACATAATAATTTATTAATATATATCCTGCCGGCAAAACAATCAGGACAAATTCATATTCGGTATAGACTTGGATGGAGTCGTGTCTAGAAGTACTGTCGTGCAAGATGATTTTCAGGATTTGAAGAGATAATTGAATTCTTTTTTACACTATGTGACACGATTTCGGTACCCGGAACACTGATTGTTATTATAGGTTTCTGTTAGCTAGAGTACACTGGCAGTATTTGTTTTAGCGAATTTCCAGAATGGAATTCAGCTATTAGAATCACTGTAATGGCGTGACTTGCGACCGGGAGTGTTGAGATCCCTAGAAACCAAAAATAACATTCACTAAAATTTATATATATATATATATATATATATATATATATATATATATATATATATATATATATATGTATGTATATATATATATATATATGTATATATATATATATATATATATATATATATATATATATATATATATATAAATTTTAGTTTAGGAAATTCGCTAAAACAAATACTGCCAATGTACTCTAGCTAACAGAAAACTATAATAGCAATTAGTTTTTCGGGTACCGAAATCGTGTCACGTAGTGTAATTAACAAACTGGTGCCAGAAAAATAAAAAGAATTAAATTATCTCTATGTCAACTAGTTTCCGAGAAGAATTAATTTTTTTTTAAAAGAAATTCGCTATATTAAGGAGGATGCTGCGACAGGGGTATTTTTCTCTTATCATGTCTTGTTTTTAAGGTACACACCGATAACTTTTTTTGAACGATCCTTATTAAGTCCACATAGTACATTACTGCTGCAATTGAGGGAAAGAAAAATGCGTATGTATTGGTCACACGGATAAGTAATCACAAAGCCGAAAACGCAGAACTCTTAGGCTACCTGTACACGATCAGTAATACTGTCAATATTTACTAACAAAAATAATGAATCATTATTTTTATTGTATAAAATATATATGCGAATACTTCAGTATTATCAATATACGATCGGTAATAATGTCAGTATTTCTAAATACTGAGAGTATTACTAATCCTGCACAGGCAGCCTTTGTGAACAATTTGTTAAATACATACAAAAAGATGTCATTGAAAATTCATTTTCTTGTTTTATTTATAAAATAGAAATTTTGGATTTTTTTGGAAAGAAAAAATATCTTCATAAAAGCCTTCCAGCTTACTATTTAAGGTCCTTTTATAATATTTAGAAATAAAACACAAAGGTAATTGGCGGATAGGCATGGGCAGGAATACCCTCGTACGAATAGTGTTGGCTTTTTTCCTGCTAACTGTTATCGGCATAAAATTGAAATTCATTGAGATTCAGCCCTTAAAAACTTAAAACCTTTTTTTAAAGCCCCGATCAGCCGGACACTCATCCTCAGTTTTGAAACCACAAAAATGACAAATCGCTTGTAGACTTTCAATGACATTTCGTTTGTAGACATTCAATACCGAAGATGAAGAGAAAAATTCGGCTTCTGTGATCGGGTGCCGTTGCTCGCAGTGTTTTAAAATCTTTTAAAAATATTGCAGGCCCCTGGCAATGTTTACTGTGAAAGTCCCCAGACTGTATAGTTTTAATGCAACTCGTACCGGTCACCACTCAGAATCTATGGCTCAAATAAAAATAATTAAATTATAAATTTCTTTATCTACGACTACCATGAAATTGATTGTTTATTCTACAAAATACTATCTAAGTAAGCGACGTTTTACATACAGCCACATATGCAGCTGTACAAAAAATGGTCCTTTACACGCATGCATGCTAAAATTAACAACGCCTACTACACTTTTATTAATTCTTATAATTATTATATATTATACAGTGTAGTGTTGGGTCGAAGCGACTCTTTTATGTGTGCTAGCACACATAACTCCGCACAGTGCGGTGTGCCGCACAGAGCGAGCGACTCTTTTGGAGCACACAACACGTAAAACACACTCGCACACCCTCGCACACTGTGTTATATCCGATTAAGTTTGAAACGAGAGTCACGATTCTTTTCGAGCACACAGCACACTGTGTTAGTGTGGTATGCGCTGTCCTGTCGTTTATTTGTCCTTTCCTTTCTCCTTTTAAGTTTTGTAAATACTAAATTCAGTCCATATGGTACAACGTATAAATTCTCAAAATAAGAAATATGTGTATTGTTTATATAAAAATTAAATTCAGAGGTGTACATTAAAAAATCAACTATTTTTTGAACTTTGTAAGGTTTGCAAACATTAATATTAGAGCAAAAATTACATTTAGTAACACAATTTTTTTTTTCGGTTACGAAACTCAACACGTCTCTTTTTCTTAATTTTTGATCCATTACATATAAAAATTAATAGTACTTACTTATAAATATAAAAAATAGTATTAATAAAGAAAGGTCACTAAATAAACACAATTACTCAAAGTAAATTAAATAAAGCCAGTATTATTTTTGAAAATTCACAAAATTTAAAATAACGAGGCAGCAAATACAAGTAACAGGAATACCCAAAAAACAATTACAGAATTGATTGGATAAAAGTAAGTAAGAATTGGAAGGAATAGGACATTAAATAAATAGAAAAAAAAATACGTAATATCTGGTACGTAACGTCTAAATCCATCTAAAAAAAAAACTTAAAAAAAAACTGTTAAACAATTAGTTAATACAATGCAATAATAGTACTAACAAATAAAATAGGATGTGGCTATTTATACATACAGTTTGTATACGCAATTGGCTATTTATACATATAGTATGTATACGCAATTGGCTATTTATACATACAGTATGTATACGAAATTGGCTATTTATACATAGGTATATAGTATGTATATGAAACTGGCTGTTTATACATATGATAATTATGATATGTATGCTGAATTGGCTATTTAAACATGAAGTATGTATACGCAGTTGTCTACTTATGCATAATGACTAAATGCGTTATTATTATAATTAATATTTTTATAATAAGTACACCATTATAATAATCTAATACCTCCGATTGAGCTGATTTTTATTGTTTTTACATAATCTATTTGGCTTAAGAAGTTATCCCCTAAACGGATTTTTGGCGACGCGGACCGGAAGTGTATTTTTCAACCCTTCGAATGTCTAAGTTTAGGGGTTACTAAAAGTTTTCCGTTACCGTAGTAACAAAAATTAAAAATAGATTCTTATGGAACATGGTGAGTAGCACAAAAAGGAAAGAATGAAGTTTTTCGATATTTTGCTTAGTTTTCGTGATATTACGTGTCAAATTTGTAAAGCTTACTATATTGGATAGACAATTACGGTAAGTATAATATTACAGCATTTATTGATAGAAGTAAGTGGAAAATGGACCGGACGGCATCATTTCATTTTCAGGCAAAGGGTAATTTTGAAGCGATTACACACCGAGGCCCATTTGTAAATAATTACCATTTGCCTAAGAATGAGGTTTCATTGGTGATGTTCCGTTCATTTTTCACTTATTTCTGTAAATAAAAATAAAAATATTTTAATTAAATTCATAAAAATTGATACTATGTATATGTGTATGTGTAAGTGTATGTGTATAATATACAATCAATTATCTCATTATAGTAAGTTTTAGAAATAAGACACGTATTATCTCGAAAACTAAACAGGGTATCGAAAAACATTGTTCTTCTTTTTTGTTCCACTGATCAAATTCTATAAGAATCTGCCTCTAGTTTTTAACACCATAATAACGGAAACCTTTTTTTATTTGCGTCTGTATTCAAAGGATTAAAAAATACACTTTCCATCAAAGTTTCTAAAAATAAATTTAGAAAATAATTTCTTATTGTTAATTCAAAAAGAGCATATAAGAAAAACATTTAGTTAAGTCGGAGGTATCCGATAGTACATTTGCCTATTGATATCTTTTATACTAATTTTTGCTAATTTAGACCCTCAGATATGCAACTTCCGGTTCGCGTCGCCAAAAATCCGTTTAGGGGATAACTTCTTAAGCTAAAAAGATTGTGCAAAATTCAATCAGTGGTACGCGAAAAATTAGTTATTATAATTTATTTTACTATCACCAGTGTAAAAGTCCATTTTAATACGTGCACCACGAAATTTGTATGATAATTTTGGTACTCAAGGTGCACGTTATACCCCGCAAAATCCGGTAATTATGTATAAGTAGCCAACTGCGTATACATATTGCATGTTTAAACAGAATATTTCCTATACATACATGTATAAATAGCCACATCCAATAAAATATACTTCTTTACCCTGCGGGGGTAGTTTCCTGTTCTAGTAGTACGTAAAAAAGTCATATTGTTCAATTCGTACGAACATTATAAACTGGAAAGCAATTTGTCAAATGTCAACCCAACAACCCATAAATTACCTAATGCATATTGTATCTTCATTTTTGAAAAAGTTGAAATTCTTTTGTTTGTGCAATAACATGCAATATGTAGTTGATCCTGATGTCCAGTATCATATGCACAAATGTGTTCAGTTATGTGTGGTAATGGCGGACTGTGCTAGTGACTCCTTTTGTAAGAGTCGCACAGCACACCGCACACTTAAAAGAATCCCTCTTTCAGAGTGACTTGCACATGTGCGACCCAAAACTAATACAGTGATATACATGATACATATTATATTAGAATCTGTACAGAAATTTTACCTAGCAACTGATTGTTTACGTCTGTTTTTAATAAATTTCAAAGGGACATTTCACGTGAAGCGAACAACGAAAATAATGTCAGATTCCAAAATTGGTTCATAATTGGGCTAATTATACTCCTGTATGCCCTGAATGTAAATACGCAATATTTTTTTTCTACGAGGCCTAGTTGTCAAATTACGGGGTTTTAAAAAATTGAAAAAATATTAGACAAGGTTTTTTTCAAAAACTGTTGGTGGTATTAATCAATGCTATGTTTTTATTTGTATATAACGTTTTATATAGAAAATTGACAGCTCTTTTTAACTACCGAATCAAATTCTAAATTTGAATTTTTTTTCGGGTACAAAACCGGAACTAAATATTTCAGATCAAAATTTAGGTAAGTTTGACCATTTTTTTAAAAATTATTTTTATCACAGAATGTAGTTTGTAGTTTATAGATAATACGTGCCAAGATTCAAAATGGGATCTCCATTCGTTTAGGAGATAGATAATTTAAAGTACGAAGGTACGAAGATAATTTAAAGTACGAATCTGACATCGTTTTCGTTGTCCGCTTCACGTGAAATGCCCCAAATACTACATAATTTTAATGTATTGATATTTGTAGATTTGTACCAAATTTTTATCGTTTATTGTGAATTTCATGTTAGTCGTAGATAACGTATCGGTTGTAAGGCATAACGTAACTCGGTTGTAAGTTGCATATTACACACTCGCGCAATGGGGTATTTGACAGTAGTTGAAAAAATAACTATTTTGATTTTTAAATAATTGCTCGAGTCATAATGATACTGAATATTGCTTTTTTACAAGTTATTTCATTCAAAAATATAAAAATTTTAATTAAATAAACTTACAAAATTTACGTTAAAAATGACGTAATCAAAAACATCAAGCAAAAGCAGCTTACGTCACAAGCTCGTTCGAATATGTAGACATTATATTTGTAGTTAGGAAAATAGTATTTTACAATATAAGTTCGGTAAGTTGCTTTTACTGATCGAGAAAATGTTGCAAAAACGAGACCCGCAGGGTCGAGTTTTTGCAATTTTCGATGTATTGTTGTATGTGTATTGTTATACAATACACATCGTGTATTGTATAATATTTTTTGCACGATCGATTTAAAATAATTAAAGAATAAAAATATGTTAAATAAAAAATAAAATTCGGATAATATAGGTGAAATTTATATTTCTATGTTATGACATAGAATGCCATGAATAAATATTATAAATACTCATAACAACTAATATGAATCTTTGTAGTGACAATTGACAACTATATTTGTAAATAAAAAATTAAGTGTCAATATTTCACCGGCGTGAATATTTTTTTTGAATTTTCTATTAAAAAAATTGAGGAAAATAGTTTGTTAAACTATAATATTAGTAAGAATAATGAAATTGATGAAGCATTTTATTTTTGGCTGCAAATTTATTCTCGTAAAATGAAAGGAAGATTATGAAAACCACAGAAAATTTTAATGATTGAACGACCTTTTGAAATGTCAATAAAATAAGAATATTAACGCCAACGATAATAATAATAATGTGCAAACTAGTGAAAATTTTCATATTAATTGATTTATTTTCCTAATTGTTCAAATTGTACTTTTAATTTCAATATAAATAAATAAATACAATCATTTTTAAGCTAATTTCACTTACCACACTCCTGTTCACTTACCACGCATGTATTTCACTTACCGCACTGTTATTTTTTGGTTTCCATGGATATAAACAAACGTTCGGGAAATATAAGTTACCAGCATTGTCAACAGCATCGGTAAATGCATGAAAATACACGATCGTGCAAAAAAATTGTTTACCTTTTTGGTAACTATAAAAAAAATTTTTAATTATTAATTTTCATTACTAGACCTACTACTACTACTCAATGTTTTAGAGCCAATGACGTCATACGATTTGACGTCACAGAAAGCATCGTTTTGGTGATCTTTTTAAAAACTGAAATTTGGTCCGTAATTTTTATTAAAAATATAGTACAAAATAATTTAAAAATGGGTATTATGAGTTTAGTAAGAAGTAATAAACACACTAAGATGGTTTTTAAAAAATTGTCAAATACCCCATTACGCACTCACCGCTGCGCGGCTCTTGCGTAACTCTTTCGGTCGTGTGTAATATGCAACTTACAACCTCAATCACGTAATATACTATTAAACATTTACTAACAACTGAAAGTAATGAAAGTAATTGCAAAAAAAATGCACTTAATTTGTAATCTATTTTTAAATACATAAACATTTTAGCCAGACATTGCGATGCCAGGCGATACCAGACGTGGTATTATTTAACATTAATTATTACTGTTGTTTAAAAACAATATACACCATCAAGTAAGTGTTGATAAATTGTAAATGCACAATACACACTTATGACATCCGGCTTGCAGCACACATATGTTCCACAGTCCAAATAATGAATTCTTTGGATTTATTTGTGTGAACAAATGCATATAAGCCAAGTTTTTTATTCACTGCTGTATTAATTACTAATGTTAAAACTATGTGTAATGGTTTATTAGCTTAATTAGTGGAAGGCAAAGAAAAATGTAGATAATAATTATTACAAAAGATATTTTAATCGGTTTCAGTTATATTGATATTATCAGTACATTCCCTTTTGAAGTGTCTTCTGTGTCATAAAAACTTGAACACCCTAACAAAATTTAAATTAAATAAAAACAGTATTACATAGATTTTTTTCAGTATTGCAATACTTATCAATATTCAAATAAATTTACTAGAAAAACCAGCAAATGTGTGTTAAACAGAAAATCAGGGTTCTCCATTGGCTACAATTTTTCACAACTTTCGGGGTAAGATGTATAGAATTTAAGTACCTATACGTAAGTTTATTATAAAAATAGATATAGTATATTACGTGATTGAGGTTGTAAGTTGCATATTACACACGAGCGAAAGAGTTCTGCAAGAGCCGCGCAGCGGCGAGTGCGTGATTGCGTGAGTGTGTAGTATGCCTTACAACCTCAATCACGTAATATACTATATCTACGACTAACACGAAATTCACAATAAACTACAAAAATTTTGGTACAAACCTACAAATACCAATACATTAAAATTATGTAGTATTAGAAATTTATTAAGAACAAACGTAAACAATCAGTTGCTAACATAATATGTATCATGTATATCACAGTATAATATATAATAATTATAAGAATTCATAAAAGTGTAGTAGGCGTTGTTATTTTTAACATACATGCGTGAAAAGGGCCATTTTTTGTACAGCTGGATATGTGGCTGAATGTAAAACGTAACTTACTTAGATAGTATTTTGTACAATACACAAGCAATTTCATGGTAGTCGTAGATAAAATATATTTTGTCTGCGCCTACCATGAAATTGATAATTTACTGTACAAAATACTACCTAGGTAAGCTATGTTTTACATAAAACTGTACGAAACTTTGTACTTTATGCACGACTGTGTGTAAAGAAATTCTCACTGCACTTTTATTAATCATACACTGTACACTGTATTAAAATCTGTACGAAATTTTTTCCCAACAATTTAAAGTTGATATTTTTTTTTTTAAATTTCAAGCTCTACATAATTTTAAGGTACAGTCGAATACCCATTATAAGACTGCCTCTTATAAGACTATTTCCCTCAATCAGCAGTTGCAACTTGTAAAACATACGTTAGCGTATTTAGTTAAGAAAATATTAATGAGCAATTTGAGGGGAGCGGTTTTTAAACAAATGGGGTAAGTAAGCGGCAAACATGACCAAATAAGGAAAGGACGCTGAAGGAGAAATAAGGATATGGGAAAGGAAAGGAACAGAAAAAAAAAATATCCCTGTCGTAACATCTGCATAACATAGCGAATTTCCAAATACTGGGCACTGGCGGATCTCATCTAAGACCTGTACCTATTTAAAATAGTTTAGCTTTCTAACAGTAAAAGAATTTTCAAAATCGGCTCGGTAATTAGTTTTGGTATTTTTGGGGACCCAAGAACCCGAACGGATTTTGTGCAGCATAGTTGTATCCATCTAAAGTAATTTAGTTCTCTAGCAGTGAGAAATTTTTTAGAATCGGTTCGGTAGCTTATTACTGGCGTTTTCGGATCTGCAAGATCCCGGTGGACCTCATTAAAAAATCAACTCGACCGTATATTCTAGGTGGACTTTATGTAATATATTATTGTTTACAATAATACATTACTTTATGTAATATTATATTACATTATATTATATATATATATATATATATATATATATATATATATATATATATATATATATATATATATATATATATATATATATATAGGATATTTTACCTTTCTAACAGTAAAAGTATTTTCAAATACCGTTATGTAGCATTCTACGCCGCATTTTCATCCGCAGGACAGTTGTGGATCTCAGATAACACAACCTGTATCTATCTAAAATAGTTTACCTCGGTAATAGTAAAAAATTTTCAAAATCGGTCAGTTATTTTATTTTTGACACTTTTAGGTCCCACTGGCGCTGTCGGACCTTACATAACGTAATCTATATCTATTTAAAACGGTTTAGCTCTCTAACAGTGAAAAAATTTTCAAAATCGGTCGGTTAGTTTATTTTTACCACTTTTGGGTCCCATGGACCCTGGCGGACCCTACATAACGTAATCTATATCTATCTAAAATAGCTTAGCCCCCTAACCGTGAAAAAATTTTCAAAATCGGCCGTTTAGTTTTTTTTGACACTTTTGGGTCCTATGGACCCTGCCAGACCTTACATAACGTAATATATATTTAGCTAAAATAGTTTAGCTCTGTAACAGTGAAAAAATTTTCAAAAGCGATCAGTTAGTTTATTTTTGACACTTTTGGGTCCTATGGACCCTGGCGGACTTTACATAATGTAATCTATATCTATCTAAAATAGTCTAGCTCTGTAACAGTGAAAAAATTTTCAAAATTGGTCGTTTAGTTTATTTTTTACAATTATGGGATCAGTAAACCCTGACGGAACTCATACAACTCTAGTACTCGAACAGTAAGAAAAGGGTTCAAGGGATCTCATATAACTTATGGTAGTCCGGAAGGTTCTTACGGACATCATTTAATTAATTAATTCAAATACTTTAACTTGGTAACTGTGAAAAAATTTTTAAAATCGATTGGATAATTAATTTTTGGCCTCTTTAGGTCCCCAAAACCTTGACGGATCTCACATAAGATACCTTAAATCCATTTAAAATTGTTTAACTTTCTAACATTAATAATTATTAGTGAAAATATTTTCAAAATCGATTCATTTAAAATTTTTTTCCGTGTATACATACATATTATCTTGTTTTGTATCATATTTAATAATATTATTACATATATATTATAACATAAATTTCAATTTCTTGTTTATTTAAAATTCAATAACATATATATATATATATATATATATATATATATATATATATATATATATATATATATATATTTCTAAAATCTGCTTAATTTTCATTTTTCAACTTGAGACAGAACTATGCTAATTATAATGCAATAAATGAGAAACAAAACTTTCTTTATTATAATACAAATATGTGGATAGATTTCACTTGTTCTTACAAAATTCTTTAAAAAGAAATGAAGTATTTTTATAGTTTTAAAGAATTGAGACATAAATGTAAATTACTTATTAGACTAACAAAGAAAGAAAATTAATACAAATGTGAAAAATTACAATTTTCTCGAAAAATACTTAAGATAGAAAGAAAATTATAAGAATATTTTCTTCATATTTTTTTTTTTTTTTTTTTTTTTTTTTTTTTGGCTTTTCAACGATGTAAAAACCAAACTGTCTAATGATAGGATCGAATAAAAAAATGATAAAAAAAAGGCCAGAAAACTTACCTCTGGGGAGCTGACGTGTCTGGCTAACGAACTTAGCCGAACTATTCCAGATGTTAGTTCGCACACAAAATTTCATAAGCACTAAACGTTTCCTTCGAAAGTTATCGTGGCCACACACACACACACACACACACACACACACACACACACACACATATATATATATATATATATATATATATATATATATATATATATATATATATAAATTTTAGTGAATATCATTTTCGTATTCTAGGGACCTCAAAACATATTTTTGTCATAGTCCCGGGTTTAAACTACGTCGCATAAGGCGCTTGGCGCATTTATCCATTTAAAATAGTTTAACTTTCTGATGTTAAAAAAATTTTCAAAATTAATTGGGTAGTTCATTTTTATACCCATCTAAAATAGTTTAGCTTTCTAAGACTAAAAGAATTTTTAAAATCAGCTGGGTAATTTATTTTTGGTATTTTGGGGACCCAAGACCCCGAACGAACTTTGTACAGCATAGTGCTATCCACCTAAAATACCTTAGTTCTCTAACAATGAGAAAATTTTGAGAATGGGTTCGGTAGATTATTTCTGGTGTTTCCGGATCTGCAAGATCCCGGTGGAACTCATTAATATATATATATATATATATATATATATATATATATATATATATATATATATATATATATATATATATTTAGGATATTTTATCTTTATAATAGTAAAAGTATTTTTAAAACCCGTTGTGTAGTTTTCCAAGTTTTCCATGCCGCATTTGCATCCGCAGGATCTCAACACAACCTGTACCTATCTAAAATAGTTTACCTCTGTAATAGTGAAAAAATTTTCAAAATCGGTCAGTTATTTTATTTTTGACACTTTTAGGTCCCACTGACGCTGTCGGACCTTATATAACGTAATCTACATATATCTAAAATATGTTTAGCTCTCTAACAGTGAAAAAATTTTCAAAATCAGTCGGACAGTTTATTTTTGGCGCTTTTAAGATCCCATGATCCTGACCGACCTCATACAACATATCGACCTGGCCGACCTCATAAAATCGGTCACTTACGGTCACTTATTTCATTTTTGACACTTTTGGGTCCCATGGTCCAATTCGCTAAAAGACAATTTTTACTGATATCACTTAGTATGTTTTAAATGTCTGTGACATGTTTTAAATGTCTGTGGCTGTTCGTTAATGGCCATACGGGCCGAAACAGATCACAGACATTTAAAACTTTAAATAAAGTTTTATCAGTAAAATAAAAATTGTCTTGTTATTTTTAAAATTAATTATTTAATTTATATAATTTTTTTCAAATTAAATTGCCCCCTGTTCTAAAGCAAATATTTTTAAAAACTATAAAATTTCTTATGAAATTAAGGTAGGTACCTATACAATTTAATTTTCAAGAAAAAAGATTTAATTAAAACATGGACATTCAATTTGATGTTCGCGCTGCTGCATTAGTAGCGCTACTAGGGGTGGCTTGACTGAACTATTATCTACTGTGTATATTTGAATGAAATAGGTATAATTCTTTATTTTAATTGTTAGTAAATTTCAGTTGCATGAATACAAGCAAAATATTATATTTATGGTTAAAAGTTAAGAAAATTAAATATTTTTTTGTGATAATTTTTGTTGTTATGAATTTCGTTGATACGGTAAAATCGAAAAAAAAGAAAAATTTAATAAATAATTAATTTTTTTCAAAATATTTTTAGGTTTACATCGTTTACCGGCTGTGATCACTTGCTGTGAACATTTCAACTGAAGTGTGAATGTTATGAATTTTAAGTTTTGATTTTTAATCCTAGATGAAGCGAAGTTGTATAATTTTAATAAGTTGCATAATTTTAAAATTAACAATGTGTGTGAAAAAACTTTCACATTTGAATTAAAATGCATATAAAATACCTAATAGATGTTTTTATAATCACGCTAATATTATCTGAAATACATGTTGTTTTTTTTCTAATTTTTATTTTTGGTGTTATTATTTCAATTGAGGATTTTTCTGTGACATGAATGATTTCTAAAAATAAGAATTTATGAAATTTGTGATATTTCTGTGAAAGTGTAAATGAAGTTTTTTAGAAATGAAGAAGAAGAAATGAAGTTTTGTGGAATCAAAATCAAGAAACAGTAAGAAACCTAAACATTTACTATAATAACTTTCTTTGCCGATAAAAATACTTTTTAACGGCTTTTAAGCATTTAATCAATACATTGCATAAGAACATAAGTTATTGCATCATTTAATTTTTTTACAAAAATTGTATTTTTCAAAATATTCACATTATAAAAATGAAATAAAATTTTCCTACGTGTAAATTAAGCTGGCTTTCTCTTTAGTCCAATGCAATTAGGTTTGTACCTCGGAATCCAATTATAATGGATGGATTTGAATGGTTTTGGATTTTTTGAATTTCTTATGCTCAAAAGTAAAAAATTTACCTCTTGAAATCTGCTTTTTTTTCTTTTTTGTTTTTAAGGGTAGTTTAATGAAAATGACGTTACTTTTAGTACAATATATTCTTTTTGCAGCTATATTTTTCTTTTCTTTTTAGAATTATTTAAATTCTATATAAAGTATACAAAAGGATAGCAAACGTCCTTGAAAGGTAGGTATTGCATGTACCGTAAGACCTCGATAATCCGCCTTAAATGGGCGGCCGTTAGGCCGGATTTACGAAAAAACCGGACCATCGAGGACTGTTTAAAATTTAATGAATTTGAGAGACTCCTTATAACTCCTCTAAGGAGTTAACAGCAAGCACTACTGTTCTATGTACTGGGTTTGTAGGCAGTTCGGCGTTTCGCGTGATTAATTACTATTCAATTCTATTTTGTATTGTACTAATTGACTGTAAATATAGAATGTAAATGTGTGTAAAATTGTATCTACTATTTGTTAAATCGGGCTGGATTACTGAAGGGTCCGGATTTTCGAGGGCCGAATTATCGAGGGACTACTGTATAAGAAGAATGGGAATAAAGTGAGAAAGTAGTGATAGCGAAGAGTTCGAGGGACAGATGACTCTCTACTAGGAATACAGTCATGGTTGCCAGATTGGGAGTATTTCCGCAATTTGGGCGGATTTCAAACATGTCTTGCGCTCATAATTTGTATTGGGCGATTTTCCACAATTTGGGCTATTTTGAAAGTAGTCCATATGATAACTAAACATGTTTAAATTTTTAATATTTTTCTTTATTTTTGAAAATTTCTTAATTTGTTTTTGGTTCATTCCAGTTCCTTTAACTTTTACTACATAATATATACTTGTTGTTCTATTTTATATATGGAAATGGCTGTATTGCTTGCAGAAATTCGAAAAATATACAATCACATAATATATAAATCTGTACCTATACATATTATACGTACACATAACATCTATCCCTTCTCGATCCAGCTATCCATTATCGATAGCCAGATTTTCAAATACTCGTATTTTAAATTATTCACTGTACGGTATTATCCTTATTAGAAGTGTAATTATCATTAGAAGAAAATTAGTTTAAACTAGCTGTATCCGCGACGTCGTTCGCTCGCCGCATTGGTATCAACTCAGTGAGAAGTATATAAATGTAATAATTATACAAACCTTGCATATAGAACAATAATTTTTGAGTAATGCATACACATGCTCAAAATGGTTTTTGTACCTTAGATCCAAGGACCAAAAGTATCTTAGATGTTAACCCAGGTAATAAGTTATCAGCACACCAAATTTCATAAAAATCCGTTCAATACTTTTTGCGTAGGTAATGTGTGCAGATGTTCAAAATGGTTTTTCTATTTTCCCGTGGGAATAAGATATTTTCCCGGAGTAAGAAATATCTTATGTCTTGACCCAAGTAATAAGTTATCACCAAATTTCATCAAAATCCGTTCAATAATTTTCCGTAATGTGAGAACATGTTAAAAATGGTTTTTTTATTTTGCCGTACATTTTCCCGGAGTAAGAAGTATCTTAGATGTTGACCCAGGTAATAAGTTATCATCATACCAAATTTCATCAAAATCCGTTCAGTAGTTTTTGCGTGATGCGTGAACAGACAGACTGACAGACCGACAGACCGACAAACAGACAAAAATTTTGAAAATCGATGTTTTGATGTCTACAGCGATAACTATTTACAGAACCAATACAATTTTCAAAAAATATTCCATATACAGAAACGGTCTCGTTACAGTTTTATTATACGAGTGTGTAAAGATAATTGCCCTTTTAACGAAATATAACAATCATTAATTTCGTAAAAAAAATATTCAATAAATTTCAATAATTGCATTTTTTATTGATATCTCTAATTTTTTTTATTTTTTCCGAAAATTTACGAATTTTCAAAATTGCGGTAATTTTAAATGGGTAAACTTTTTACTTTATGTCATTAGAACCCTCCCCCCCTCAAAAAAAAATCGTTGAAATCCATTCATTATAAATGGATTCCGTCATTTTCCCTTAATAATGACTAATTGCACTGGACTACTTGTTTAGAGAAGCAATTTCTATTAAAATTGTGAGGTTTTGAGCGTTTTGAGTTATGCATTTTCGACGAAACTTTTTTTGTGTGGTCCCGATCCACCGCATAAAAAAAGTTTTTTTACAATCTGGACCGAACTAATCTTTTTATAGCTATTTATGATATCTTTGAATATATATTTTTTTGTGCGATTTTTTTTTATGCGGTCCCTATCCACCGTACAAAAAAAGGTTCAGCTGTATACTCTTTCATAAACAATTAACTTACACATGTATTAACTGAAAGTCAGTTACGTCATAATTTGGTTTTCTATATCTCTTATTAAAAGAGATAAACTTTGAAATTTCATAATTCGCAAACGAGGCTTAAAAATGAAGTAGTCAAAGAAATCTCAACTTCTCGAAGTTAAGATACATGAAATTATTTCTAAATTTATTTACTGGAAACGAAAATTTTATGGAGAAATGTTTTTTTAATAATATGCATTTTAAGGAACATTTTCTAATACCGAAACACACGTAGATAGTTCCAATTAAATTCCAGTTACTGGGGATCATTTTTTCTACTTCAAACTGCTTTTTAAATTTTCGGAAATTTGGTTGCCTATATTTCCGAAAGTTGCCGACACAACTTAGCCGAAATAATTTTAAGCGAATATATCAAGTGCTACAGTGTCTGTGTTTTTCATCTTCTTCTATTTGAGGCTGAAAGTTATAAAGGATCAAAAATGGAAGACGATAAGAAGAACCGCAACTTCATTTTGAGAAGCATTTCTAACGCATTCCCAATGATGTGGCGCGTGAAAAATAACTTCTGTTTTCAGTTTCCAATATGGAAAATCACTTCAAAACACTTCGAAAATTTTCTTATTACGTATCAATTGAGATTTACACCTGTACAAGGTATGTAGGTATATGAAAAATTTCATATTTCTAAGTCATCAGATATAGAAATACTAAAGGGTGTAATGGACAGACGGATAGACAGGATGATAGACAGACGGATTTGACGATACTACATGGGTTTCAAAATTTTCCTCGGAAATTTTGCAATTTTATAGCTGGACAACGACTAAATACACTTGATTGATGATGCCTCGAATAACATGAGATAAATTTTTTTTTTTTGTTAAATAATATAATATTTGAATGGTGGTTTATGGATTTGTGATGGAATTTTAGCAACTTTGGGTTCAATTTTCATCTAACTGTAAGTTTAATTCAAGTATGAAAACGATAAAAGCAAAAACCTATAAAAAGCTGAAAACAATTTAAAAATAAAATTAAAAATTTCATGGCCGGAAAATAACTGAATATACTTCATGCCATCATACGGACAGATTTCCGTAACTTGTTAAATAGAATGTTATCCAAATAGCAAATGGTAACCTACAAATCTGTAAGATAAATGCTAGCAATATTGTAGTCTTAGATTTTCTGTTTTTGCCAGAAAAGTATGAAAATTTGGTTTTCTGTACATAAATCTATATTCTGTCAATTTTAGTTCGAAATCGTCAAAAATGAATCAAGTGACAGGGAGAAACATATACTTACCTAAACTAATAAAAATATAACCTATTCCACGATATCTAAGTCAATCTTATTCTAACAAACCTAATTTATAGTGATGTTCGGGCTATAAAACACGAGTTGAAAGCGACATAATATATAAATCAAACGTTTTATTTAATTAATTTATGCATTGTAAGTACATGATACATTGACACATACATGAATAATGTGAAAATAACATGTATTCTATTACTGATTTGACCAGAAGTTAAATTGTAATGTCTGTAATTCAATTAATTTCATTTGATATAATATACTACAGGCTGAGTTTTTTGAGAGTTGTCAATTTTATTACGGCTAAACTAATTATTGACTTAATTAAAAAATTGTTCAAATAACAGTTGTAGTTACTGCTGGGTATTTAATTTTCGATTTCCATTATACCTCCTCATTTTCGAACTGTGATACAAACTTATACTTTTTTAAATGACACTATATTAATTTGTAGAAAAAACTGATCTAATGCATCAATAAGAAACGTAAACAGAGACGGTTTTTAATTTATTTTTTAATTTGTCAAATTTGTGGCAAATAAGTGCATATCTGTATAAGCAAAATTCAATCCAGATAGTTTTATTTTTTTATTCAAGAAACGAAATAGCAATTAATAGATAGTCCAGTAGTTTATCTTTTAAGCATAGATGTCATACCTCAACTTTAAATGATTAAAATTTTCCGCTTGGAAGTGCCTGATGGATCTACGTTCATAAAAGTACTATAAAAAAAAATTCACCGTTTTAGAAACAGTAATTAATTTTATGACTTATTTTGAAAAAAATTCTTTTATCCTCATATTTTTAAATATTTTTGAATTGAACTGAGCGCTGAACTATAATAGGTAAAAATGGCAATTTTCAAAAAACTCAGCCTATAAAAAACATACATGTATACACACGAATTTACGTAAAGAAAAATAAATCTAGATAATATAATAAATTTTATCCCTCTAGATACAAAAATTTAGCACGTATATGAAGCAATAATTGGACAAAATTTAGAAAATGTTCTAAATTCATTAAAATATGTATTTGTTTTGAAGAACAATTTTCAATGAACAGCAAAACAACAAATAGGTAGATCTTGACCCGAAGCATAATCATTTTTATGTTAAATAAAAAAAAACGCCGTGAGCAGCGGGACCCAACACGGAAGTCGAATTTTTCAATACATCTCGGTATCTTCAAGACATATAAATATGATTGAAAGTCTACAAGCGATTTGTCATTTTGGTGGTTTCAAACCTGATGATGGGTGTCCGGCTGATCGGGGCTTTAAAAACAGGTTTCAAATTTTTAAGAGCTGAATTTCAATAAATTTCAATTTTATTCCGATAGCAGTTAGCAGGAAACACAGTTCGTACGAGGGTATCCTACCCATGCTTATCCGCCAATTGCCTTTGTGTTTTATTTTTAAATATTAAAAAAGGACCTTAAATAGTGAAGTGGGAGGCTTTTATGAAGATATTTTTTCTTTCCAAAAAAATCAAAAATTTCTATTTTATAAATAAAATATAAAATGACTTCAATAGCATTTTTTGATTTACTTACATATATGTATTGCATTTGTGATAAATGATAGTATGTAGTTAATTCATTTCTTTCTTTAAATTTATGCCAACTGTATTATATATGAAAATAAATCACATTTAATCGCATATAACAACGCTATTGAATTTCGATGTAAAAATGGGAAAAGTGGGGGGCAAAGTAATGTGAAATCCCTCAAGGGCACACCATCGATACTAACTGAATACAGATATAAAATTTCAGCCCTCTATGTTTAATCAGACAATCTCTAGGTGTGTTAGAAAAAAAAGCAAAAAAATCAAGGAAATGTTGGCGTAAAAATCGTGGGGGTAAGGGTTAAAAGTTGAAACCTCCAAAAAGCAGTGGCTGGCTATTAACTTAACCTATATACGAAATTTCAGCCCTCTAGGTTCATTTGGGGAGATTCTGACCCGAACAAAACTTTAAAAAAAAAGAAAAATCATGCTCTTTTTGGTATAAACATGGTGGGGTAAGAGTTAAAAGTTTAGACGCCCAAAAGGCACCCTCTTGATACTAACTCAATCCGATTACAAATTTCCAGCCCTCTAGGTTTACTTGAGTGACCTGTGCGAGTGGTACAAACTTCGAAAACGTCAAAAAAGCAAGAAATTGTAGCTTAAAAATGGTGGGGGTGGGGGTAAAATACTAAAACCTCCAAAAAGCAAAACCTAGCTACGAACTTTATCAACACACCAAATTTCAATCCTGTACGTTAATTCTGGGGGGCTGTGGACGCGTTAGATCCGTCCAAAATAATTTCCCCCCCTCTACTCCCTCCAAATCATCCTAGGAAGCTGAATTTTGGATATGTTGTAGGTAATTGACCGAAACATTATTTCCAACCGGTTTGGAAAAGTTCTATTGTTTTGTTGCCCCCACCTCCCCCTTAAAACTTGGGTCGGATCCAAAATTTGCCCAAAATTTGAACCTACTTTGATAGTATTATTGTGCATCGGAATGAGCCCCACTTACCAAATTTCAGCTCCCCTCGTCCATATCTACATATATATATATATATATATATATATATATATATATATATATATATATATATATATATATATATATATATATATATGTATATATATATATATATATATTGTTACACTATTGAACGAAATTTAAGTAAAATATGAATGTATTTATTTATAAAGATTTTATAATAATAATAATAATAATTGAATTTTTGTTCCGAATCACATAATTTTAATGAACCTGGTTCATTGGGTAATAGGTACATGCTGTACAATACCTTGTTGATTTTAGCGAATTTCCAAAACTGGAAATTCAGCTATTAGAGCAGGTGTCATGGTGAGACCTCCGGCGGTGACTATAACAGAAATGTGTTTTGAGGTCCATAGAATACGAAAATGATATTAACTAAAATTTATATATATATATATATATATATATATATATATATATATATATATATATATATATATATATATATATGTGTGTGTGTGTGTGTATGAACACGATAACTCTCGAACGAAGCATTTACTTTTTACGAAATTTGGTGAAAAGTTTCGAAATTCAAAACTCTTGGACGAGTTCGTTAGCCAGACACGTCGGATGCCCAGAAGTAGGTTTTTCGGGTATTTTTTGTCAAAAAAATGAGTTTTTCAAATTTTTTTACACTAATTGAAAGGACGAGGCAAATTACGTAAAAAATGTTTTTAAACCATTCCTCTAGGTTAATTACTTTTCGAGAAAAACTAGGAAATATTTCGTTCTTGATGGTAGTCGACATGTTTGAAGTTAATGGTTTTAACACGTTAAATGGTAGAACGCCCAGTGACTTCGTTGCCAACCCAACATACTATTCAGCCAACGGATCCAGTGTAATAGATTTGGCCTGGATAAATGGTGCTTCCTTGGACCTAGTTGAAGACTTCAGTGTGCATGAATCAGGTGAATCTTCTCATTTACTATGTTCCATTTATCTTAAAGATACTTTTCACTCTTTATCTGTTTCAGCTAGTTCCACTCGTACTAACAATAAGTATACTGAATACGACGTATACAAATGGAATAGCCTTATTCAGGAAAATTACACAGCCTCTATGGCTTTCCAGGAGAGAATTTATTTCCATAGTCATGACCCTGACGATCTGTACCATAATTTGCTGCATGGAATTTATGAATGTGTAACTTCTTTGTCTATGGTAAACAAGCGCAAATTCTCTACAGGGACTGGTCAACAATGTAAAAAGAATGAGTGGTTTACGAGTGATCTATATCTGTTGAAAAAGAAAATGCGTGCCTCTCACAAGTTAGCTAAAAAAAATAGTTTTCTAAATCCTTATTTGAGTAACTATGTTGGGCTTAGAAATGAATATCGGAAAGCGGTACGTACAGTCAAAGAAGCTTATGAGCAGCAGACTATCAACGCTATCTCAAATACTAAAAATAATACGGAATTTTGGCGAGTTGTTGCTTCACTGTCAAGAAGTAAAAACACATATCATAATGATCTAGATCCCGAGGTATGTTACAGTTATTTTTATAAATTATATGAAGAATCTGCCCATGAACCAGTCTGGACAATTTTTGATACTTCTCATCCATTTTTGGATAATGAGATAAGCATAGAGGAATTAAATTATGCCTTGCTTAAAGCTAAAAACAATAAAGCACCTGGTATGGACGCCATATCTAATGAATTTTATAAAAATTTGCCAGATAACTGGATACGCTATATCTTAAACTTTTTTAATACAATCGTAGCTGAAGAAAAACCTCCTAAGGCCTGGTCCCAATCTCAGATCGTACTTTTACATAAGAATGGAGATAAATCAAATCCAGCTAACTATCGCCCTATTGCTCTATTAAACAGCTGTCTAAAACTATTCACATCAATTATTGGTAGTAGGTTGACCAGTTGGGTAGAGACAAACAATCTGTTGCCAGAAACACAAAACGGTTTCCGTCCAGATAGAAGCTCTGTCGACAATATCTTTATCTTAAATGCCTTACTTACAACTCAAGTAATTATTAAACGGAATTATGTTTACGCTATTTTTATAGATTTGAAGAATGCGTTTGATTCGATAAATCATAACCTTCTTTGGTGTAAATTACATGGTGTCGGAATCTATGGAAAAGTAGTTAGGGTTTTAAAACATTTATATGCTAATTCTAGCATGCAGATTAGAGTAGGTGCTGAACTTACGGAAAATATTAAAATTAACTCTGGCATATTACAAGGTGAAACACTATCTCCCTGTCTCTTTAATTTATTTATCTCAGATTTGGACGCTTCCTTTAGATCATCAGGTTTCAGAGGCGTTAGCATTAACCAGCAATATGATATTTTGTCATTGTGTTACGCCGATGACATGATAATTTTTGGTTATTCTCCGTTTGACATTCAACAGAAATTAAATTATTTGTATAAATATTGTGTGGCAAATAAATTAACAGTTAACACGACTAAAACTAAAATTATCGCCTTTAGAAACTCTCCAAGATGTCGTAGGCTACCTATCTTTACATACAATGCTGAACCAATCGAAGTCTGTCAACAATACACATATTTAGGCGTAATATTTACATCAACTTGTAAATTTCTAAAAACAACTAACTATGCTATTAGTAAAGCAAATATTGCAAATGCCCGTGTACGGTGTATTCTAAGTAAAGGTAAATCTGATTCCTGGTCTTCTAAATTTAAGCTCTTTGACAGCATAACACGGGCCACATTACTCTATTCATCTGAAATTTGGGCTTACAACTACATGGAAACAATTGAGTCGGTGCAAGTGAGGTTTATTAAAGCTATTCTCGCACTTTCCAAAACCACCCCTAACTACTTAGTTCGATTAGAATCCAACCGACCACATCTCGCAGTACAAATCTTAAAGAGAACTCTATATTACTGAAACTATCTACTCGGAAGTCCTGATTACAGATTAGTAAAAATATGCTACAATCAACTCAAGCACAATATGTCGTCAACTGATTTGTGCTACAATTGGTGTTCTCAGCTTAAGAATACATTGGATGCTGTGAATGGACCGATTCAGTGGGATGCAATAAGTGGTAAATTGTCCAGACATGATATTATCAAAACAGTTGAGATTTACAACAAATACATGCATGAGAAAGATCTTGATAATTTACGTTTGTCCCATTATACCAAAAATTATTCGTTACTGTTTGAGCTAAACAACTACACATATGAATACCTCAATTTCCGATGCTCCATCAATAAAACGCGCGTTATTGCACAAATTAGAACAGCCAGCCAATTTAGATTTAGTTTATGTTTCTCAAATTGCAAATATACTTTTGACTGCAGAAATTCATGTCCGATATGCAACACTCTCGAAAAGGATGACCTGTTGCATTTCTTTGTTCGTTGTCCAATTTACAAGTCCTATAGAGCATATTATATTGAAAGGTATCTTGACGGGGTTACAAACATTGATCAACTGAGTGTTCAGCTACTACACATTGACTCAAGCAATAAAATGAGCAACCTGTTTAACTATACTATTTCTGCTTGCCGTCTCAGATCATTTGTTTTAAATGAATAAACATAACTATTTTAACGGAAAAGGGATCTTTATAATGTGCTATCATAACTACGATTGAATTTTAAAACTGTAAATTTTTAGTAACTTATCGTGCTGAGAGTTCAACCACAAGTTCGGATAAAACTACCGTAACGTAATTAAAAGGAACTTTATAATGTGCTTTCTACTTATTGTATTTTACTTAGGTATTGTATTTTATAATTGTTATTACTATTTGTAATTACTGTATTTATATTTATTGTAATTTTGTAAGCAGAGTAATTTTAAGTTTACAACTGCTCCCTTTGTTGTAATCGTCAGATTGAAACAAATAAATATTATTATTTTTTTTTTTTTTTTTTTTTTTTTTTTTTTTGATTAAAATTGGAGTACTGCTGCCGGTGGATGGCGCGGTCAGCAGCACCCGGCGGCATCGCCTACTAAGGGCATGCGCCGCCAAAACTCAGTAAAAATAAAAACAACACATAAAGACAGGAACACATAAATGCAATAGACAATGGACAACATACACATATTAAAATTCAACGATGAGCCCTGCCATCCCAGGGCCTAAAAAGTACGGACAGTCCTTGTTGGCGGTACGCAAAGGGCTAGCCAGAGCGTCCGGTCACCAAGGTCTGAAATCCAACGATGAATCTCCGAGGTGTAAAGGGCCTCGGAGTGGAGGAAACTGACTAGAAAAACACGGGTATAAATAAATATCACAAGTAAGTATCACGGTATCACAGATAAAACTTGTTGCGTCACTGGGAAGCCACAGGCCGACCAGTGAAGCAAGAAGGAGTTAAAAGAAAATACCGCTGTAGAGCCACAACAACAGGCCCACAGCGGCACAACAAAATATCACAAATAAGGAATCACAAAATACAGAGAAACAAGAATTATCACAGTAACCCATCGCACCAGTGGGGGGCCCGGAGCCACGCAGTGGTGCGATGGGGATTATAACAACGCTAATGGAGATTCCAAGAATCTCCATTAGAAGAGGACTAAACAAAATGCAACAAAATAGAAAAATAACAATAAAATATCACAGACTGAAAAATCACAGTAAATATATCACAGCGTACCCACTGTATCCCCGGGGGCCTAGAACCGCCCAGTGGTACAGTGGGGATTACAACAACACCGTTGGAGGCCCCATGGACCTCCAGTGGCAGAAAAACAAAAGACAAAAGGGACGAAAAAACAATAACAATCACAAATGTGTTAAAATGAATTTGTGTCGTCTTAATTTATTACCAAACCAGAGCCCCGTTAGCCTGCTAGCCAGCTAGCAGTTACCGCCGAGCACGACGAGGACGAGGGGTTGGATTTATGCCCGGCAATATTATTATTATTATTATTATTATTATTATTATTATTATTATTATTATATATTTCGTTCTTCATTTCACTTGCACTCACACTCTTTTATTTTCTGTCTCATGTTTTGCCAAGATATATTCGAAAAAAACGGCTTTATAAGTGACGTGTCATGAATTCTTTTTTTAATCTAATTTAACGATTCGGCTATATTTTATTTCTGTCAGTTTTAAAGTTTTTATAATCTATCTGTTCCATTTTTTTCTAGAAAAATACTTTAGAATATTTGTCTTATGTAATATGGTTAGATTTAGAATACGTTTATACCTTACTAAAATTATTAAGAGTTTGCTACAAATGAATAAAAATTACGTTGAACCATACTAAAATAATAAAATTTTTGCGTAAATTTCTGCCAGATTGATAATACAGTCATGATTCGAACGTATAAACATAGCATTCTTATATTAAATAATTTTGCATATTCATTTTTTTTTTTGTTAAAAAAAAAAAAAAATTTACTTTGACATATTCTCTCATTTCGTTGTGGAAATATTACAAAATTTTAACGCGAATCATTTAAAAAGAGTTAAATTAATAAGTCAAAGGAAAACATTTATTATTGTGTACTGAAAATTTTACAGTTTTTCGAAAATATGTAATAAAATTTTTACATTTTACATAAGTATATACAACAATTGTATTAAAAAGGTAATTCAAGGGGATATTTTTTTTTTATTTCTTTCATTAATTTTTTATTTTCTTTTAGAATCTTTGAAGAAAATATTCGTCGTCTAATTCGCTTCGAGCCAAAAGTATAGCCGCATACATCAAATGATTATTTAATATCATCAGGACATCTTACTGTTTTAAAATGAATGAAATATATTGAAAACTGAAATTTGTTTAATAAAAGCCATACATCTGCTCTATTTATCTTAAAAATGTCTGAAAATAAAAAATATTTTCAATAATTAACCAAGAAAAGGCATAAGAGGTAATTTTTAAGATATTTTTTTGAAAATTTTAACATAAAATGACGTTTGATAGTAGGGTTGGAAATAATTTGTTACTATGACTCTTGTTCTAGAAGCTTTTGTTCTTCTAGTTGAAATTCCTCAGATAAACTACTGTCAGAAGTAATCTTGGACTTGGATGGTAAAATGCATTCACTTGACATGGATAGTGTAAGTGACAGTTCACTATCGGATTTTTCTTCAAATATAACTGAAAATTTTCACGTGCATTTACGTTTACACATTTCTGAATAATTTTGGTTTCGTGTCTGTTTATCCGTCTGTGTGTCACAAGATTGCACCAAATAAGCAAAGAAACTATGCAACTTGGTTCCTAAATGGTCCCCTACGAATTTCATCGCAATCGGAGTAACGGTAGCTATGGCACTACCGTAACCTTCTATTGAGGTACCAATTGGTATAACTTCCGAACGATTTGATTCTTTTTAATGAAATTTGCATAAATTTTGAGGTTAAGTTGCTAAATGGCTCCTTACGAATCTCATCGCAATCGGAATAATTTTGGCCACGGCGCTACCATGAAAATCCAATAAATATCTATATCTTTCTTGCTTCTATATCAACTTCCCTAAATTTTTGATCCGTCCGTCCGTCTGTCTGTCTGTCTGTGTCGCCAGTTTGCACCAAGTGGCATAATTTCTGAACTATTCGATTGTTTTTAATGAAGTTTTCAGAAATTATGCAATTTGGTTCCTAGATGGTCCTCCAAGAATTTAATCGAAATTGGAGTAACGGTAGCTACGCCGCTACCATATCATTCCATTAATATACTAAATTGCACCAAGTGGCATAACTTCTGAACTATTCAATTCTTTTTTATGAAATTGTCAGAAATTATGCGGTCTGGTTCGTAGATGGTCCCCTACAAATTTTATTGCATTCGGAGTAATAGTATCCACGGCGCTACCATCAAATTCCATTAAATGTCAATATCTTACTTACTGCTAGTCGCACTTCGCTCAAATTTTTAAAGTATTTTGGGGGTTATTTTCTAAAATATTTTTAGTTATTTTATACGAGGAAGCTGTGTGCCACACCCCATTGGCAGCGTGTTTTCTTGTATTTTTGATCATCCGTCTGCCCTTGTAAGTCTGTTAAAAGTCACAGCCCAAAAAAAAACGGTGCCAGTGATTCAAAGAAAACCATTAGTTCGACTGAACTAAAATTGGATGAATTCTCTTTATTATGATGTTTTTTGTAAGACTATCTAGAATTAAGTACACTAAATTTATAACGATATATTTTCTGAAAAAAGTGCTTAGGACCAAAGTTATAGTGATGCACTTGATGATGACTTTGAAGTTGACCTTGGGGTCAATTTCCAAAGTCATTTGAAAATCATTTAATATTTTTCAAAAGGAGTAGTTTACTTTTCATCCCTAAATGGTTCAAAGTATATTCGAACGAATTTCACATGCAAGATAGAAAATAAGTGATCAAGAAGTAATTTTGAAAAATACTTGCTCAACCGCAATCGGAAAA
The DNA here is from genome assembly GCA_035578155.1 of Brachynemurus nebulosus. Lineage (NCBI taxonomy): Eukaryota > Metazoa > Arthropoda > Insecta > Neuroptera > Myrmeleontidae > Brachynemurus > Brachynemurus nebulosus. The sequence continues at coordinate 445,437 of JAPWDM010000042.1, read as the reverse complement.
ATAATAGTTAATCATATGTTCAATTGAATTCCTAATATGATAACTACAGAGTAGCAATAAAAATTTTAAAAAATTTTGAAAATTTCTAACATAGCATAAAGTTAATGTTTAACTTACAATTGGAGTGATATTAAATCTTTTCTTAACTTTACTCACGGCATACACATATTATAATATAGAAGGCATTGTAATTAGAAGCTTACAGTCGCCATTAGATACATTTTGTGACGTCATTTTGACCGAGCCAAATAATTTAACTTATGTCAAAATTGTTTATTTTGAATTTAAATTATTTAAGTATTTTGAATTGTAAAAGTTTATGAAATATTTAAAATGGTTAAATTCACGGCAAAAATATGAAATATGTAATTATAATGGAAAAAATCTGAAAATTATAAAAAAATTAAATATTTTTCGTTTCAGTCTGATGGGATTATTTGTGCAAAATGGGTAAAAGCATGTGAGGAAAACGTCGTTTTTAATTTAACAACAAAAATTTGCTCTGATCAATTTGAAGAGTCAGACTACACTAGCTTAAAAAATAAATTATGAAATAATCCAGTAGAAAAACGACATTTAACTAAAGGTGCTTTACCTTCTAAAAATCTTCTCAAGCTTAATGCAATTACTGAAAGAGAAAAGGAGAGCATAAGAGACAAGTATCGGAAATTAGTGAACAGTTTGCTTTTAAAATTATTCGTTTTTAATATTAAATTTAAAAAAAGTACTAATTAAAAATATGAAGCAAAGGAAACGAAAGCGCAACATAATACTAAAAACGATGAAGTTACATTTAAGGACGTTGGTGTGCAAACAGAGTAAATTTTCTTAAATTTAGTTTACATTTTACTTACAAATTGCATTTTTGTATTAATAAATAAAAATCGTATACAGATTGATAAATATTTTATAAATTATCTTCTTGATAATTCATAATCATAACATAATTACTGATTTACCACTAAAGGTAAAAAATTTCCAAACATAAACATTAAAAAAGAAAATTGAACAAAACTACTTTGTAAATAAATGCAGTAAGTTATACAAATATTGGATGGGTGTTTTTATTTAACATTAAATTTAAGGCTAATTAACACTTTCGGTCCCACGGCTTCGGCATCCGAAACCAAACAAAACATCCTCAGAGGCCGACCGCGATCAATATTTAGAACAATAAACAAAACACTTAAAAATATTTATAAAAAAGATTTTATATTATTCTAATAAAAATAATTTATTATATATTAGGTACCGGACACTTTTCATTTTTTGTACATATAAATAAATATACATAATGTTTTATCATCAAAATATCTAGGCTTCATCTTTTATTAATTTTATTATTTACAATAAATAATAATATTTTTATCCACATATGTATGTATGTGTATGTTGTATGGGTTGTATGCTTGTATGTACATGGGTGTTACTCATCTTTTGAGCTGCATAACATAACTCATACATGTTGAATCATTTAAGTGTTTTGTGGAATCATTTTATGTACTTGTTTACACAAAATTTGCTTAAAAATATTGTCGGCTTCCGGGGAAGTTTACTGTGAAAGTGCTCGGGCCTCATAGTGTTAATAAATTCTAATGCACAAATAAAATAAATTGAAATAAATCAACATTTTTAATTCTTTTTTCGGTAGTTTTTGTGTATACATTCATATATCACATTCAGTAGATCGGTCCGGATGACGTCACATTCATCTATCAAAAAATTAAATAGATTGCCTTCGTATCCATAATATAATGTGTGTATGCCGTGACTTTACTTCTAAAATTACTTGCAAAAATGTTTTCTTCTAATTTTTTCTATAAATTTGCGCCTATTTTTCCATTACGTCAGGTTTTTTTTTTTTCTTTAGAAAAATAACGCAACAAATCAATTTTGAAGATAGATTGAGTCAATACATGAAATTACTGCTTATAGGTACAGGATATGGTCAAAGTTCGGCAACGACTAATCATTTTCAACTGACCTTGAAAATCGATTTCAAGGTCGACTTCAAGGTCACTATCAAGTGCATCACTTTTAATTCTACAAATTTGATACTCAGCCCTTTTTTCAGAAAATATATCGTTTCAGAAATATTTAGCTATAACTGTTTTAATCTACAGGGGTTGAAGGGTGTTTTCTACCCCTAAAAAGCGTATTTAGCCGAAATAAAAAACACGTATTTAATATTTTTCGCTGTTTAATAAGTATGTTAAGTTTCATTCAAATTGGCGAGTATTAGTTGGGTAGTGTTATTTGTCAGAATGTTTTGCCGATCTAGTTTTTTCAATATTTCTTTGCTCGTTTTCAGAATTTATTTTAATTTCTACGGACAAATAACTCATTTTTTTCTTCGATTTGAGTAACTTTTATTTGCTGATGTTGACCATTAATTGATCGAAACATATCAAATATTTTTCAATGATTTTTTTAGCGAATTTCGAAAATTTTGAAAATTTTTTCACCGTTAGTAAATTAAAATACCTATTTGAATTTATTAAGTAATTAAATGATGTCCACAAGAACCTTACGGACTACCATAAGTTATATGAAATCCCTAGGACCCTTTTTTTACTGTTAGGATAAACTTTTTACTAAAATTATTTTAGATGAATAAAGGTTATGTTGTATGAGTTCCGCCAGGGTTTACTGATCCCATTATTGTAAAAAATAAACTAACCGACCGATTTTGAAAATTTTTTCACTGTTAGAGAACTAAATTATTTTAGATGGATACAACTGTGCTGCACAAAGCCCGTTCGGGTTCTTGGGTCCGAAAAATATCAAAACTAATTACCCAGCCGATTTTAAAAAATCTTTTACTCTTAGAAAGTAACTATTTTAAATAGGTACAGTTCTTAGATGAGATCCGCCAGTACCCAATATTTGGAAATTCGCTATGTTATGCAGATGCTGCGACAGGGGTATTTAATTTAGTGTATTAATGTTCAATAGTGGCACTTATAGTTGTCATATGTTCTTGCGCGCGATTCGCGTCTATATAAGACCGTGCAGCTTAAAATTTCATCCTTTTCGATTTTCATCTCAATCTAACTAAGTTCAATTTGGTGTACAGGTTTTTATTTTATTTTATATGTATTCACTTTATCATAGTTAATTTGTGCTGATAGCACGTGTCGAGAATTTTTCTGGAACTTGGATTTAAACAACTGGTCAGTGACACCTCGTGTTTCTAATGCCCTTTCTACACTCAGTGTATTGTGTGCCCAACCTACACTCTATTTCATCTGCTAAATTTGGTTTCTGGATTGTTCTATAACCGCTTATGGATTGTTCCGGCTTTTATTTTATTGGTGATTGCTGCTAGTACCTTCATCAGAAAAGCATAAATTATTACGTACCGAATTCTCTTCAAATTTATTTGAGTTAAGTAACCATAACCTATTAACGCCACGTGCTAATCGAATTTACATGTTATTAGTGTTTGCTATTAACATTTTAGTGCAATTATTAACTTTGTATTTAGTGGTTGAAAATTAACTTTTCACGCTTTTTTCTAAATTTCTCTCAGCAAAATTACAAGGAGAGAAAATTCATAGAAAAATTACTGTGCTCAGCACTACAATCCACGTGTAAAAGCCAAACATATTCAATTTTGCACGGTAAAAATATAAAATTATAATTAATCATAGAAAATTTAAAGGACAGAATATTCTTTCCGTAATATTAGCTCCGTAAAATTTTCTAAAACAGCACAGTAAAAAGTTCCATTCTCGACAAAAAAATATTTTTTTAATTGTTTTTCTTACAAAAATTACCATGCTGTCTTATAATATTTCAAATGCTATCTGCTAATAGTAGAAAGAAAGATAAAGCAGGTATCAACGCTGTCACATAGCCAGGCAGGCTGCAGAAGGTATCAACACAATCACATGAAGGTCACATAGCCAGGCTGGTGTGGCAAGTAACATAGCGAGGCTGGTTTGGTGTGATGTGCAGCAGGGTTGCCAGATTGGGCGTATTACCGCAATTTGGGCGAATTTCAAACACGTTTTGCGCTTAAATTTGCACTGGGCGATTTTCCACAATTTGGGCTATTCTGAAACTAGTCCATATAATTATTAAACATTTTTAAATTATTAATATTTTTCTTTATTTTTGAAAATTTCTTATTTTGTTCTTGGTTCACTCCAATTCTCATAACTATTACTATAGGTAACTTGTACAATGTAACTTTTACAATGCTTTAAACAATTATTTTAAAAAATTAAAATTGGATCTTCTTAACTGTTTCACAATTGCCACTGATGGCGGATCAAACTTACGTGGCGTTAATAATTTCTTATTTACATTAATGAGGAACAAGAAAGAAAATTTAATTCTGTTTAAATGTATTTGTCATTCCAGCATTTATAAAAAAAAAAACTCGTGAAGAAGAACAAGAGGAAGAAGAAATACTACTTGAAATGTTAAAATTGTAATTAAATCTGTACATGCATATTGACTCTATCTTTATTTATATATGATTTCATATTACTAAATTTCAAAAATTTTATAAAATTATTATTTATTACATGGATCTATTACACGTTATTATTAACTATAATTTATTATAGTTAGATAATTTAACTTATAACATAATTTATTAAATAATAATTTTTTAATAATTTTAATAATAACTAACTTTATGATAATATAAAAAATGCAAACCATATATTTTTTTTAGTTTTAAATTTTGGGGTTTTTTTTTTTATTAGTGTGCGCTTTTTCCGTCAGGACTCGCGCTTTTTCGGTGTGAAATTCTGGCAACCCTGTGTGCAAACAGTATTCATTAGAATGTGTTACAGGACGGTCACCGTTTAATTCATCATTTTGTTACTTCACTATCTTCAGTTTTAGAATATATTGCTGTCAATCATTTTGTATGCATCGATTGTTCCTCAGTGCGTACAACCCAAGTAACACAAGGTTGCGGGTCAGATGCGCAAATGAAAGAGTACGACAACAAGAATTAAACTATAACATATATATGCATACGAGTGTGATAGAAGTTGTGTTAGCACATTAAATTTTACCATGCTAGCACAACAATTTTTATGAAGCCATGATTAGTACTTTTTACGTTTCAATTTAATAATATTTACATGCAAGTAAAATATTTTTTACTTTGGTCGTCGATCGCGCACGCATTATAAGAGAGCATAGTAATTTTTCCAAAATTTTATCTACAAAAATTATATGATTTTTCTCTCCGTGTAGTATAGTGATTTCATATATCTGTTATTGTAGTTAAACTTAGCTAGTTATTTACTTAAGCAACTGCTTAGCTGTATCTATTTACTTAATTTTCTAGCTGAAGGCCTTCACTTACGCCTTCATTTAAATTACCTATTATTATTTTTTTTTTTTTTGTGTTTACGTTAAAATTTAATTTCACTTTTATCTAGCGTCGTGTGAATGGCTTCTCGCTACTATCTATTTATCTAACTATTTTTGCTGTTTTTCCTTTTACGTCAGTCACTAAATATTTGTTTAATTACCTTATCTTACCTTTTGTAATCTATCTTACATATCTTTCTTAAATTTACTGACTGTCATACAAGGTTAATCTTTGATTGCTTTTGTAATTCGCTTTTATCTTTCCTTCTTGTAAAATTGCTTATGTATCACTCTGTCTGAACATTTTCTAAATATTTTCTTTGTAAATCGACCCCCTGAAATAAGTACTAAAATTACCTTTAGAGCTGGTCACAACATCACGAATATTATTTTTTGTAATATTCAAAAATACCAATTTGTAAAATATTGAACAATATTTGTTAAATAAACTTTTGTTAACACGATTTCATATCTTTTAATTTGCAGTTTCCTAAACATTTTTATTTTTCAGATATCTTATTTAGGTTTAAAGTTTAAATACAGTTTCAAATACAATTGATCATGAGTTAAAGTTAAAAAGTTAAATAATTCTTATATTCAAAACAAATCAATCTTATATTCTTTTCTAGAAACAAACTGCAATTTTAATATTTACGTAAGTGCAATAATGAAAGAGATAAAGCCAAGACAACGAAAATTATTTAAATTTATAAGTGATCAAGCATGGTTAAATTTAAGTGAAATGGACCATATATATATATATATATATATATATATATATATATATATATATATATATATATATATATATATATATATATATATATATATATATATAAACGGATCCGAAAACGGATAGCGCTCCTAGTCTCGCCTCTTCCCGTTCTTATCGTATAGGCTGTATAAGTCTAATTTTTTTCAAGGAAAAATTCGACTAATGACAAATTAATCACTCTGTTTATTATACTTACAGAAAATATTCTAAATTTAGTTATACCTTTGGCTACGGCCGAAGGTTTCGATGATGAGAACATTGGTTGCGGCTTCGGGTACGGCCGCTAAACTGCCCTTCAGTCGGACACTAGCTAATATGCACATGTACAATGTCTTTCAAAAAGTTCACTCAAGGCAATTTTTCACTACCAATGTCTTGAAAAATATTTTAGTGGGATTGGTTGGTGCATCGATTTAAATGTTATTTGGCAGGAAATCAAAACTTTTCAAATTACGAAATCGGAACAGTTGTACTAATTTGAAAATTACTGAGTATTTCCCCATAAAATTTTGGAATTATATCAAAATTAGATCTAGCAAACAGATTTCGATGACTAAATACTATAGTTTAAGAAAAAAGTCCAAAAGTTCTATTTTTTCCAAATATGGCTAACATAAGTAACCTTAAACCAAAACAACTTTATGAATTCTAGTAAAGTAAAAATTATAATATTCTTTAATATATTAAGTTTATTAATAAAACCAGCACTACCACCGAAATGCAGGATACTGCGACAGGGGTATTTTGACTTTTTGTAGACTTCGTTGAGAAATATAACTTTATTACTGTTGCCCTCATCTTATAATCTCCTAACATGTTACTCGTCATTCACTACGATTAAAACAATGAAACAAGCTCAACTCATTTTAAACGACTGCATATCTCATAATTTATTGTGGCCACTGAATAATGTTTCCAAGCGAAATCAAGTAAGTAGATAATTTTTTATTTTATTTAAATGTCTCCTGTCACTAAAAAATGCACCCACCATAGCCAACTACAAATTCTTTATCAAATCCACTTACTTCGTTTGTTAAAATTGAAAATTAAACTGACACCTGGAAACATAGGTGAACGTTTAGTCGTTTACACAGGGAGCTAATAATAATAATAATAATCCCTCATCGGATCGCACATAAACCACTGCATGAGACATTTCTTTATATGAACTATCTACTTAAAATGTTTTAGACATCTTATTAACAAAAAAAAACCAGTTTTAAAGGGATCTCTCATGCACATAATAATATAATGTTAGCCACCATATTAACAACAATATATAGGTAGCGATGAACTATAAGCGGGTGGATGATGGAGCTCTTCTTTGGCCTGTGTGAAAATACAATACATAATATATCCATCTTGCTTGCTTACTTTGAAAGTAGAACAGCACGCCAGGCAAATTAAATTATATGTGGGTTACATAAACAAGAGGTTTCATTCTGTGACTTGCTGGCTCTGTTTATAAAAATATCCTCTTTTATTATTTCTGTTAATCTAAATTAAATATATTATTATTCTAATAAAAAGAGATTTTTTAACTGGAGGTACTAGTAACGTATAATACATTCACACGTTTGAAATTTAATTAAATTTATTGTATAAATAAATTAAGGTTAATTTACTAAGAATACATACATATATATATATATATATATATATATATATATATATATATATATATATATATATATATATATATATATATATATATAAAATTTAATGGTAAAACGTTGTATTTTAAACCTCTATTTTCGTGCACCTCGAGAAACCGCAGTAAAAACGCAGTAATATAAAACGGAACGGATTAATCGATTACTTTTTATAGTAAAAATTATTTTTATCCTGAAAGAAAAAAAAACACCAGGAGAATGGTGTATCTTGTGTGCAAGTTAATATTTACAATAAGTTCATATACCTACGTAACTCCACAATATTCAATAATTGAAATTATTTTAACACTAAAGGTCCCATGGAAGATCTGTATGTAATATAAAATTTGATCACTCTGATGACAAGAAAGTTCATTTTTCATTAGTTTTCAATTCTAGATAAGTTAGATTTTCAACGAACCTATATTAACGCTACATAGAGTCTGCGCACCTTCACAGTAAACTTCCCAAAAACCGGCAATATTTTTAAAGAATTAAAAAAAAAAAAAAGTTATATAGATACTTAAATAAATTCACAATATGTATAATTCAACATGTGTAATTTAATTCAACAATCATGTATTTTTAAAATTAGATTAGCAACTTAAAGTTTTTATTTGTTATTTTGATCGATTAACTTAATCTTAAAAAACGTCCGGTTTTCTCCAATGGTGAGCTAATTTTACTCTAAAGCGTACCTCAGTTGGGCTTCAATAATATACTATTACGAGATCTAAAGGACGACACAGGGGAAGACGATTAAAATAAGACCAGACTCTTTTAAAACAAATCAAATTGTTAATTTCAAAAATACATGATTTAAAATTTAAATGTTGTTAGTAGGAAACTCATTTTAATAAATTTTTCAAACCACGGTCTTACATACCATACAAAGGGTTTCGTTAAAGACTAAATTTGCACGGAAAAGGGTAAGGATAAATTACAGACGTTATAAACAACAGTAGTATAAACATAATTTATATCTGACAAGGCGAGTATCAAACATGGGAATCACGGATTTGGGAGAAATTGATATATGTTGTGGAATATATTTCTCTGAGTATTGTAGTGATAATAATTTAGGCCAATGCGACTTTATTTAGAAATTCAACGCACGAAAAATTTCGAATAACATATCGTGTTTGATATGTATCAGTTAGTTGGTATTGTCTGCAACAAGGGCCGCTGGTGGTATGGTTAGTGTCTACTCTCATGTATGTAACTTTTTTTAATATACAGACAGAAAGGTTCTATATTCGAATCTATGCCTTTCCAACATAAATAATTCGTTTTCAAGTTTTTTTTTTTTTTAATTTTTTCAGTATTGTACAATGGTCAATTACAATGACGATGCTATAATTCTTTTTTTAAATGGAAATATGGTATTCTTTTTTATGTCATTATTATGTCATAATTATTTTCTGAAAAAGGAGATATAATATTTCTTGTCCATATTGTCATTATCTGTAACAGTAATTTTATTGTAAATTTTAAATTACTGAATTTTTTTTTACATAAAATTAAAGCGATTTTTATTATAAATTATTTATACTATTTTTAGACATTCTTCATTTTATCCTTATTTAAAGTAATGGCAATTGTAAATTTCTTTATAATAATGACATAAAAAAGAATACCATACCTCCTTTTAAAAAAAATTATAGCATCCTCAATGTAATTAATTGACCCATTGTACAATATTGAAAAAGTTAAAAAAAAAAGAAAAGAGAATTATTTATGTCAGAAAGGCATAGATTCGGACACAGAATCTTTCCGTCTGTATATTTAAAAAAAATTACATACATGACAGCAGACCTTCAAAAAAAATTATTTTATTATATGTTAAAAAATTACAATTCATATTTACAATAAATATTTACAATAATTACTTAAATTAAAGATTAATAGCGCTAAGCGCTTTCATTCTTAAATATTAGATTTCATATAATATACAAGTACATACATGACAGCAGACACTAACCATACCACCAGCGGCCCTTGTTGCAGACAATACCAATTAACTGATACATATCAAACACGATATGTTATTCGAAATTTTTCGTGCGTTGAATTTCTAAATAAAGTCGCATTGGCCTAAATTATTATCACTACAATACTCAGAGAAATATATTCCACAACATATATCAATTTCTCCCAAATCCGTGATTCCCATGTTTGATACTCCCCTTGTCAAATATAAATTATGTTTATACTACTGTTGTTTATAACGTCTGTAATTTATCCTTACCCTTTTCCGTGCGAATTTAGTCTGTAACGAAACCCTTTGTATGGTATGTAAGACCGTGGTTTGAAAAATTTATTAAAATGAGTTTCCTACTAACAACATTTAAATTTTAAATCATGTAGTTTTGAAATTAACAATTTGGTTTGTTTTAAAAGAGTCTGGTCATATTTTAATCGTCTTCCCCTGTGTCCTCCTTCAGATCTCGTAATAGTATATTATTGAAGCCCAACTGAGGTACGCTTTAGAGTAAAATTAGCTCACCATTGGAGAAAACCGGACGTTTTTTAAGATTAAGTTAATCGATCAAAATAACAAATAAAAACTTTAAGTTGCTAATCTAATTTTAAAAATACATGATTTAAAACGTGAAAAAATGGGCACTGATTCGTATTTCACTAAATTATTCAAAGCAATTTTTAGAGAGTTAATATTGAATTGTAACAGTTTTAATTTTGAATTAGTACTAGCGACGCAACTAGTTTGATTCAAATCAGCAAATTGAAATATCATATACATTCATATAGCAGAGTCAAATAAGTAAAATAATTGTTTATGACCAGGCGCACATTGAGACGCAGTTAACGCAGGCAGAGCAGAGCAGTTTCTGTGACTCGTGTTGTAGAACGGGACAGCGCGAATTGAAACGCAGAGCATATATTAATTTCTCCAAAATCCGTGATTGCAATGTTTGATACTCCCCTTGTGAGTATTAATTACTAACTACATATGTCTGAAGCACTGTATCGTCTGTAGTGATGAGCAAAATTAGTCTTGGTCTTGCAGTCTTGTCTTGGTCTTGAATTTTTTGCAAGATCAAGACCAAGACTATGTATACCAAGAGCAAGACCAAGACCAAGACTATAATTATGGCTGCAAGACCAATACCAAGACTCAAGTGAGCAAGACCAAGACAAAAGCAAGAAAAAGGCAAGACTCTTGCTAAACTATTTAAATAGTTGGAAAGTATAATTAATACGTAAAGATAGTAAAAATTATGATTTTAAAGGAAAAAATTTGCTGATAAAAAATGCAAGAAAGTGCAAGATTTTTTAGCAATAACAAGACCATGACCAAGACCAAGACTGCATTTTCCAAGACCAAGACTCAAACCGCTCTAGCAAGATCAATACCAAGACTCTTAATACAAAGAACAAGACCAAGACCAAAACTGCCAAGTCTTTGTCTTGGTCTTGCATTTGCTCATCACTAATCGTCCGTATAAACTACTTCATCGATTGTTTCCAGTTTGTTCTAATTTATACGAGGAGTCTAGGTGACCTCGTTGAAATAGACTTCTTTTAGGTAGAGCTTCGGTGTGTAGTGAATAAATGTCATAAAACTAAGATATAAGTAAAAAAAATTAATTCAGTTGAATAAAACCTACGCCTAAAACTAAAAACTAGTCTGTCCACAGACAAAAATAAATAAATAAATAAATAAATAAATAAATAAATAAATAAAAAGTAAAGCAAATTCTTGTCCTTACTTATCCTTCAGAAAATCACAATTACAATGATAAAATATATAAAATTGTAAAAATATTGAAGGCAGTATGAAGAACTCGCCAGTCCTTTTACCATTGATAGAATGTGATGCCATAAAGTCTATCTTTGGCTCTAACAATTACAATTTCTATCTCCTATGATTTTGAAGAGTGAATTCATTTATTATTAAGAACTCCAGTCACAAAGCAATAAACATTCTAAATGCAAGTACTGGAAATAAAATATTGACAACTAAAAAAAATTTAATAGAAACTCAAACTTAATTCAAAAATAATTTATATAAAAAGCTAACTGAAATTACACCAGCCAAAAAAAAAAAATAAATAAAAATAAGTTTTACTTGTTCATAACTATATATATATATATATATATATATATATATATATATATATATATATATATATATATATATATATATATATATATATATATATATATATATTGCAGATAGTCCTTATACACGTATTTCAATACGCCATGCTACCACACCAGCACAGTATTTGGTACTTCCTCTCACAGGAACATAAGTAAATATAATATAAAATTCATTACGCTCAAACTATACGATCGGAAATACACGATAAATCAAATTTGAATATTAATTATTTACTCTTTCATAACCGAATATAAAATGCTTGAGTCAAACCATAACTTCATCGCCATCAAATAACATCCACATAACTCGAGCTATTATTTATTTATTTCGATTGTGCGTACTGCCAACTTATATAATAATATAATATTATTACGTAATAAGTACAATGACTCACAGAATAATTCATGCATATAATTTAAAAATAAATTTGTTTTAAGATGACGACCATAAAAGAATAATAATATAATCAATGTATCAACTAACGTAGACAAAATATTTAAATACTTACGACAAATGCAATAGAACTCATTTAAATAACTATAAAAATAGACACAAATTTGCATAAAATTTTTGACTAGCTTGAAATTCTTCATGAAAGGGAAGAAATACCTTTAGACAGACGAAAATAAAGGCAATTTCTGGGGTTTCTTTAACAAAAATTTTAATTTTCAAAGTGTATTCAATTCTACAGCCCACCTGGGGAGTGAAATATATACATGTGGTGGAAGTGCTGGCAAAAGTATATTTATTTGTATTTATAAGATCAAATAGACGTATTCGTTGATCCGTTCTTAAGGGAGTATTCTGGTCTAGAAATTCAAAAAAATTGATTGTTTTTCTTTTTGTATGTTTTCATACAAAACGAAACAAGACTTCAAATTTTATACTCGTTTTTCTCGAAAGTATGTTTTTTGAAACGGTTGAGATAATATCTAAGGTTCTATAGTGGATCGATTGCTTTGAAATTTTGTACAGTTTCAAAATATATTCAAAATTCGTTTGACGCAAGGATTTTTTTGTAAATTTTCTTTTTTACTATTTTTAAAAATTACCAAAACAGAAAAAACGATCGGAAAAAATCTTTTTTATAACTCCGGCTTCTAAAGTTCAATATTCAAGCGTTGTGTATCGGGTATAAAGAGCAGTATTCATATCATTGTAAAACAAACGATAGTAAGTGTGCGTGAAAGTACAGTACCGTGCGTAAAAGTAACTAACTCTGCGAGAAAATAATGATATTCATGTGTCAATGATAATCATATTCAAATTAAACATGGAATAATAAAAATGATCCACAAAGTAATTAAAAAATTTTTTTCCCATAATTATATCACCTTATTATAAAATAAAATTAACCCTACTATTTTCTAAAATTGTTTAGAAATAATTAATTTTTTTTCTCTCTATTAAACTAGAAGCCGTCGTTATAAGAAATTATATTTAATACGTACGCTTAAAGTGAGGTATCCAGTAGGCTTAAATTGAGGCACTTGCTAAAGGGACTGACGTATACACTACGAGATCTCGTGCGCTTACCCCCACTAGCCTGACGGCTCTTGGGGGTACACAGCGAACTCGATCTCGTTGTGTATGCGTCAGTCCCTTAGACTCGTGCCCCAATTCAAACCTACTAGAAAACCTCTCATTACGCATACGCATTGAAAATAACTATTAGTTCAAAATGGGCGCCATTTTTCCAAAAAAATTTTTTTCAAATCGCTCTGGTCAAACGTAAATGACATCCTTAGTCTTTAAGAATTCACTAAAATTTTGTGTATCAGATCACCGAGAAGGTCGGAATCATGTCAACCAGGGGGCAGCTTTTTTTGAGTCCCTATTTTGCCGGCCTGTACTTTTCTAAATTTTGATTTTTTCTTTTTTTTTTTACTTTTTTGTCCTTTCCAAAACGTTAATAAAAATTGATAAAAAAAACCGATAGTAAAAATATTTAAGGTTTTTTATTTACAACACCTAGGCAAACATCTAAAATTTGGCCGCCCAGACCAGAATACCCCTTTAAACGATCATGTTGTATGCTGTATGTATTCTATGCTATTTGCACCAATGATCATACAATAACTATTTAAAATAGGGTAGGGCGAGGTAAAAAAAGACGTACATATTTATAATAGGTACGCTCAACAGTGTTAAATTCGAAAAATAAAAAATATTATTTAACAAAATACAGTAGTATTTTAAATTGTCTGGGGCAAAAAATATTTTTTGGAGAGGGTTTTAAAACATAAAAAAATTTTCTCCCAAACCTCTGTTATTCCAGAGAGAAAAACTTTCATTTCGCGACGATAAACTTTTTCAGCAAGTAAAAAATCTGATAAGATAGAGTGTTGTATAGGCGGTTTGATTTAAGTTTATGCATCGACCATTATTATCAACGAAACAAGATCATTTTCTATCTTTTTCCTAAAAAAATATTATGTATAAAATAAATGTACTTTTAATAAAGAAAAAGATGAAAAACACAGGGTATTTTCCAATGCTTTGAGATATACGGGAGATCAAACGTACGTCTTTGACATGTTTTTTTATTAATTTTATTATACAAAGCCAGAATACAGCGTTGTCAAGTTTAAAATTGCTTTTAAATATAAATTTATTTAAAAATACGTTTTATTTTTAAATACTATAAAAAATTATTTAATTTTACAAAATAAAGGTTTTAAAAATTATAATTGTAAGATTTATCTATTGAAAATGCTTTTATTTTAAAATTATACTTTTTTAATCTTCTCTGCCAAACTTTGGCAACACTGCACATTTTGGAGCAGTTCGTCGTTGTGATTACTGTATTTGAATTCGTTAGATATATGCTACCGATTATATTCATTGTTAACTTTTAACGTTTTTATATGTATTTTGTAGTTGATTTTTCAATTAAAAGAAGTGTGTAGTTTTTTTTTATTTTATATTTTAATATTTAAGGGGGGGGGGGGTAAGGTTTTTAAAATTTTTTTTTGCATTTTTTTTTAAATTTTTTTTTTGAATGTACAACATGTCGAGCGTGTTGTGTCAAAATTTCAAGTAAATCCGAGCAAAACTAATGAAGATACAGCGTTTCAAGCGACCGGCCCTCATACTCGATTTTTATACCTGTCTGGTAGCTGCGCGACGCGCCTACCTGCTAAGCATAAAATTTACTTTAATTTTATACTTACAAATCTTATACAAAACAAATACTTACTATAATTACCCGCGTAAGTATAAAAAATTATATCATTTTATTGATACTTAGTTTTGGATTTTTGAGTATAAAAAATTTTAAATCCATTTTCTCGCAAACAACATTTTTGAAGTCCGTGAACATCATAACTCAAAATCTGCTTCACCAATTTTGTTGAAATTTTGTACACTGTTTCTACACATAAATCAATAGGTAATCAGGTCGAGTTTTTTTTTTTTTTTTTGCTATTTTTTTCCAGTTTATTAACCGAAATTTTTAGCAAAAATTGCGTTTTTCACTTCAAAATGCTGCCAAAAATAAAAAAATCGAAAAAATACAAAAAACTCTTCCTGACTCCCTAGGGAAACATATCGCCTTTTAAACGCATTTCGATTTTTTGTCTCGGATGATCCGGTACCAAGTTATGATGTTCACCGCAAAACAACTTTTTTTCGAGGCGCCTCCGGAAATTCGCTGTCACGGACTTATTTATCGATATTTGTAATTGATAATTTTTTCAAAGATACTTCAGATGCTGTACTATAACGTGTACATGAAATAAAGAAGCCAACATTATTCATATCTCCAAAAAAAAATCATGAAAATATGCCATTTTTTCGCTTTTAAAACCTTACCCCCCCCCCCTTAACTATATTATTTAGGCATATCTTTAATTCCTTACTGAACTTGAAATATATTAAATCAAGATACTCATATTTCTGTAATTTCTAGGTTATAAACTTTCTGTTTTATCTCAACTGCAAAGGATTTGCTAGAAATGTTTTGGAAAATTGGATTGTGTCAACATATTTTTGCTCATTTATACCTCTGGTTTGTGTTTTATTAATCGTTTTCGAGATATTTCAAGACACCGAATTTTGTAAACATTAACATTCATACGAAAGCTTCGTTCGTATTTACTTTTTAAATTGAAAATCTGAAAAAATGTGCAAAAATTTTGGTTATTTTCGCAAGACAAATGGAAAATTTTCGAAAGACATTTGGGGAAATACTTGATATTTGTGTGTGAAAAAGTGTTAATAAAATATTTATGAATAAATCGACGGCAGTAACGAATATACGGTTATCTGCAAAATTTTTTGTTTTGAAACTTAAAATTTATTCGTGTGTACTTCATTACTTCGTGTAATTGTCTTTATACATACGAGACAGCACTATTAAAATATATATTGTACAATAAGTGGGAAAAGAGGCTTATTTCTCACGAATATAAGTTTATTGCGCGAGCCCGTAGGGCGAGTACAACAATTCGTATGAGTGTGAAATAAGCTTTTCCCACGTATTTTACACTATACTTTTCCTACGAGCACATTTTTTTTCGTAAAATTTAACATAAATAATTTAAATAGAATTTAAATAAGTAGTAAAAAATTTTTAAATTTATAATGTCAATGCTAAGATGTTCAAATTTTTGCCAAAGCATACTTTGAAACTATGGAAACAATAATAAATAATCAGCATGCATATATGTATATTCTTAGTATTATTTCTTTATATTATATATTAAACTAACGGAACAGCCTACTTTTTTATTATATTAAGGCGTGGGAAATAAGTTCCCACTGTATTTCCCCACAGTGTGGACAATTGTTAATTTTTACATATAGTTAGCCGTGCACAAAATGTTACTTTTAATAATAGGAGCAGAAAAAATACATTTTTTAATGAAAAATAAGAATCCTGCATTAAAATAAAGAATTCTGGGTGTGCCGAATTCCGAATTGAATTATGTAAAAAAGTGAAACACAAAAATTAATTTGTCTTTTTATTCGTTGAAATTATTGGTGATAAATGCATTCCATGTAAAAAATGTACAAAGTGGCGTAATATATTATTTTCTTAATTTAAGTAAATATTTCTCTTTGACTTTTTGTGACTTTTGTTCAAATGACTTTTTGTGAGGTTTTGAAGATTGGAGTAAAGTAAATTATAAAAATTTTATACCTATGTTCGTTCAATGGACTAAAAAGATTTTTTTTATTCTCAAAAACAGTAAGTTATAGATTTTTATTTATCCGAAATTAACTATTTAAATAATTTAGATTTAATTTAGACTTAATTTATAATTCAAATAATAATTTAAAGAAATAGAAATTTCAATGTTCCACAATCTAACACAAAATTGTATAAACAAATTCAAAAAAAATTACATTTTAAACAATGAACAGTCATTTTAGATTTTATTCGAGTTATCGGAGAGAGCAAGTGTATCGTGCATAAGAAAAGGAAAAAAAATTGCAAAATTACATTCTTATTGAATAAAGATGAAATGAATATGTAATCATTTAAAGTAAAGAGAGATAACACTTTATTCTTTCGACGCCTTTTAAAACTGCCTCTAATTGATGAACAAATATAATATAACTGGCTGATTAATTAATAAAATTATGAAATTATCTCTAACATACGTTATATGAAGGTATAATGAGCAGACGATTTATTGAACTCGCATGGCAAAACTCTCGTTGAATCGCGTATATTTTCAGGTATACCTCACTCAATGATCTTAAAATGTATGTACGTATACGTTAACATTATGAGTTTGTGGACGTTTTCGGAGTACGTGTTTTTCAAATGCTAGCTGCCAAGGGGCGGAACGGGGGCGCATGTCACCTGAAATAGATTATTCGTAATTTTCCCAGTAGGCCAAACAGACAATTTAACGCGCCAAATTCAAATTATATAATTATACACTTTTTTTTAAATCTGTAAATTTAATGTTTTTATACCTATAAATAAAATGCAACATGTAAAAAGAAAGTTATTTTTATTTTTCTCAAATTTTCTTACAACCAGTTAAAAAGTTACATTAATTTTAGTAAAAATTATTAAAATAATTACATTCAAATTAAAAAAAAATCGATTATAAAAGTATTGGTCTAAAAATCTTTTACTACATAATTTTCAATCCACAGTTAAATATTAAACAAAATTTTGGACAGAAAAATTTAACAAAAACATTATATTATTATGTTAAAGAAACAACATCACGTATTTTTAAAAATAAATTTACTACGCATTTTAAAATTAAACTGACTGCCGCAGTTAAAGGGATTCAGAAACTATTAAATCCCAAATTTATCAATGAAATTATTGTCGCAAATTAAAGTTGATTAATTATGAAATTTTTGTTTTGCAAACTTATTTGCTTTCCTTTATATTTTGTCATTTTTTTTTAAGTTTTCTGTTTTTAAAACGTTCATTACCAAGCTTAAAATAGAGACTTCGTGAGAAGACCAAATATTTTATGTTAAATAAGTAGATCCTTAATTTGTCCCGCGATATCGCGTTATTCGCTATATAGTAAAGTAGCTGTATCACGTGATATCGCGTGATAGGCAATGAACGTGTTAAATTTAATTTTAAATTTACACTGACAATGAGAAAACTCATTTCACAGATTAAAAATATATATTAAAAAAAAATGGATGTTCATCTAATATTTAGTATGACTGACATTAATTTTTGATAAATTTCTCAGTTTTTAAAATTAAATTACATATTAAAATACTGTTCGTAAGTTTTTGTTGATTTTATTCTTTGAATGTTGCTAAAATTTTTTTAAAATAAGTGTTTTAGAAGAAGATATTTATTTATTCTAAGGTAATTTGTGATTCAAAGTGTTGATTTTCGGTCTTTTCTGGGAATTTCCCCATTAATTGCAGGTTAAACAATAATTTTTACATTATATATATAGTATAAGAATTATTCAAATTAATTATAATTTGAATTAATTCAAATTTTTTACATTTTGTGTATTATATATTTAAAAATAACTTCCAAAAATCATTCTATAGTCTTTAGAAGTTTAGAATGTACTAGTCCTATAACCGCAATAAACTACATTCTGTAAAATTTTATGCAAGTTCATTGAGAGTTTAACACAAATTGACCAAGGAATTTTTAGAAATAACAACAACCTGCAAGTTTTTTGTCGTTATTTATAAAAATTCCTATAATATTGCCTGCACTTGGACAGTGGCATAGCAAGACGAAAATGGGACGTGGGCAAGATAAATTTTTCGAAGCCCCCTTTAATTTCCTTTTTTAAATTTCTGTCTTAAAAATTAGGGGACGAGCAAAAAAAGAAAAAAAAAACGAAAAACAGCCACTCACGAGGCCCCTATAAGTGCGAGGTCGTGGGCGTGGGCCCATACCGCCCACGCCTAGCTACGCCACTGCAATTGGAACAAAATTTGTACAATACATTGACTTATTAGCTAATTGTATTTTTAACAATATTATTAAACGTTTATAGTTAAAAAGGATTCAGAACAAACATTCTAATGATTGATTTTTTTTAATACCACTGTAGAAGTTGCTTTACAATCTTCTAAGATTTATTGAAATTAATATAAGTCATTATTTTTATATTAATTCTAAACTTGGCTACTTCAATTTTATTTCTCCAGTGCTTCAAATAGAAATACCGGGTAGCGATGAATTTGAACACGGCGAAGTGAAGTTGATGAAAGAGCACCTTTTCCGAACAAATACACAGCATAGATCTTCGATTTTAAATAAAGTCAACCATCTTTTACATCTAAAATACAATAATTGACTATAATATAGTATAATAACTGGCTTTATTTATTAACTGTTATAATTGCCTGTCGAGACAATGTGGAAAACAGTGAAATTTTCAGCCGCTCTTTGGACTCTTGCTCACAATACATTTTCGAAAATCCGAAATATGCATCTGAAACAAAATATTTATTAGATATTAGAAACGTAATTCATAATTATATTAAATTACAAGCGAGGGCATTCATAAAAGTACTAAAGGGTTTCGACATGTCAAGTACCTGGGAGCCCGCCCACCACATGAAAGATGCTCCGGAGCCTCCACAGTGGTAAATCCGGCACCACCGAAAAATTTGGTTAAATAATAACTTAATAATATAATAAATTTTGTTAATATCAAACAGAGATTGCTCTAAATACAATAAAATAATATTTTGCGGTAGAGAACCAATAAAAAAATTTATTAATCCTATAATCATCCATTTTTAACAAATAGGCTATTGACTATGTAGTTGAATAAGGAACTAATTCGTAACAGGCGTTTTATTGTTTCATATGTTCAATTGTACCCCAAAGATGATAAATTCACAAAGTGCTATTAAATTTAGGCGTACGTTTTTACGAACGGCGTAAACTTATCGACGCTTACGTTTTTTAACTATAACTCAAAAACTATGCATTTGTCGTAAATACACATGATATGATTTTTTGTAGAGAATTAAATTTCCTATCGAAGTGGCACTTTATGAACTCAAAAAACTTTTTTATCAACAAAATAAGTCAAAAAAACTATTTAAAGAAAAACTAAAATTTTTCAATTTTTCTTTTTTTTTAAATTTTTTAGTAGTACTTTTTTCTGAGTGAATTTAGGTATAGGGATTGGTTCACAAAAAAGAAAGCTGATGTAATTCCCGTCAGAATGGTGACCGATAAAACTATTTTCGATAACAACCGGCTGAGATACAGTCGTTCAAAGTTATCTACTTTTTTACAATTTTATTACTTTTGACTTTTATACCATGTTATTTGTAATTTTTACACGCAAAAATTATTTTTATTGAGTACAAAAATTATTTCTGCTTTATCAGAGGTAACGATAAAATTATTTGCTAAAAATTTTGATATTCATATGATCTTAGGTATAAAAAGAAACTTTAATATTGTACTAAATTACAGTTCTATTTTTTTTTAAAAATTAAATGTACCTATTATATTTCTCCCATGATGTTTTCAAATTCAATATCAATATATTCATCAACATCGTTTTGGACATCTCCTTCTGTAATTTCTGGAACATCCGCATTTTCACAATTTTCTGGAACATCCGCATTTTCGCAAATAAATTCTTTTCAGCTAATTCCTAATTTTCTACAGCTGCAGTTTCCGTGACAACCTTTTATACACCCGCAAGCTATTTGTTCCAGTAAATTCTACAGTGCAGGAGGTTTTGTTGTTTTAATTGGCATTAATCAATTTTTAGATTTTTTCCAACCCCACTCAAATGAATTTAAAATATTTCCTTCCCACTGTTGAATTTGGTGGTACGTCCTTAAACCGTGATATTTAGTGGCATCAGAAGTTAGTGGGAAATTGGTTAGAGAAAATTTTGTGCTTTTTGATAATTTTTGAAAAAGTTGTAACCGAGAACTACCTAAACTGTTGGCCTTAATGCCATAAAGAGAAATTACGATTTAATTCTATTACGTAAATTGCGGCTGTAGAAAATTATAGGAATTAGCTGCTCCATGTTCTGAAAAGAATGTCTGGGCCTAAATTGTGAAAATGCGGATGTTCCAGAAATGACAGAAGAGGATGTCCAAAACGATGTTGATGAAGATATTGATATTGAATTTGAAAACATTATGAGAGAAATATAATAGGTACATGTAACTTTTAAAAAAAATTAGAACTATAAATTAGTACAATATTAAAGTTTTTTTTATAAATAAGATCATACGAATATCAAAATTTTATCGTTACCACTTTTATCGTTACCTCTGGTAAAGCAGAAATAATTTTTGTACGCAATAAAAATAATTTTTTTGTGTAAAAATTACAAATAATATGGTATAAAAGTCAAAAGAAATAAAATTGTAAAAAAGTAAGTAAATTTGAACGGCTGTGTCTCAGCCGGTTTTTATCGAAAATATTTTGATCGGTCACCATTCTGACGGGAATTACATCAGCTTTCTTTTTTGTGAACCAATCCCTATACCTAAATTCACTCAGAAAAAAGTACTACTCAAAAATTTAAAAAAAAAGAAAAATTGAAAAATTTGAGCTTTTTTTTAAATAATTGTTTTGACTTATTTTGTTGAGAAAAAAGCTTTTTGAGTTCATAAAGTGCCATTTCGATAGGAAATTTAATTCTCTACAAAAACTCATATCATGTGTATTTACGAAAAATGCATAGTTTTTGAGTTATAGTTAAAAAACGTAAGCGTCGATAAGTTTACGCCGTTCGTAAAAACGCACGCCTAAATTTAATAGCACTTTGTGAATTTATCATCTTTGGGGTACAACTGAACATATGAAACAATAAAACACCTGTTACAAATTAGTTCCTTTTCCACCTGTTTTTTTGTACATAGTCAATAGCCTAAAAGTGGTACGATTAAATTTAATTACAAAATACTAAAATATTATATTTACAGTATTTACAGTAAATATAACATAAACAAAAAAACATGATTAACAACAAATTCACAAAATAATGAAATAATAGAACGCAAAAATGGCGTTCAAATTTTGACCTGTGCAAGGTCAAACGCACAGTTAGGCAATCATGAAAACCGCGATTTTTAAATTAAATTTTTAATAACTGATATGGATTAAATTATTTTATACAATTCTTAACATGCATTATTTTAAATAAAAATTCTTAATTATTAATTTAAATGAAAATAAACATAAGAAATTTCATTATAACTTACCTACGTATTTTGACGATTAACACTCAAGTAAAAAAAGCAAATAATTTCTTTTAAAAATATATTACAAACTCTTTTATAACACTTATTTAATTTCTATTAGGTAGAAAATCGGAAAAAACTTATTTTCAGACTTTATTTTCATTATTTATACTGCATACATAACCTACACGTATATAACCAAAAAAATTTAAACATGTGGCCACGTGTAATTGTTTTTTATACATATATTTTTCTTTTTATAACGCAAGCGCGCATATTTTGTTTATGTTAATTTCGAATAGATAGCGCTAAAATTAGATCTTAAAGATCTTAGACGTTGCGGGGTCGAGCTGCCAAGGGGAAAAGGACGAAAATGGACATACAGTGGACCATCTCAACAAGAAACCGCTCTCTCTCTATATATATATACATATATATATATATATATATATATATATATATATATATATATATATATATATATATATATATATATATATATATAGAGAGAGAGAGAGAGAGAGAGAGGGAGATGTTTCTTGTTGAGGTGGTCCACTGTACATACGATACATACGTACGTTCTAATTTAAGTGAACTCGCCATGTATATTTTTTTCTTGTTATCCTACATGCTTTAGTACAAAGTTTTATTTCAGTGATCCAACTGATAAATTTGAATAAAACTGCTTGTAATTTTTTTTTTTATATGTTAAAAAAACAAGAAAAAATGGGGTAAAAACAAAACAAAGCAAGTGGTTAACATTAAGCAAAATTAAAAATTATTAACAAGTATTTTCATTTTAAAAATATAAATGACAGGTTTATGTATATTTTATATCATGGATTAAAAATGCATCTCTATATTAAAAAAAAAAAAAAATGCTAAGATTCTTCAGTATAACAACTTTTTTGTTAGTGAGGATACGGTTTTCATGGGTATCAATTTCAGCTTATTCGAAAATTTGCATTTTTGACCCATGAAAATTTATTTATGTTTTTATAATGTATAACTATGCTTTACTGCATACATTTATTATTTTTAACTCATTCGTAGTTTATTTTGATTTATTTTTTTACTCTGTGTAAAGTGGTGCAAAAAAATTAACATATTTGATTTTTAAATGGGCTACAATAAATTTTGTATTAGTTGTACGTTTGTGAAATAGAAACTATTTTAATATTTAAGGTCCAAAAAAATTTCCTATGAGTCAAGCTTTTGCATCAGTTAACTTTTTTTGACTTTTGTTACTGCTTAATCTTAGCTAAAGATTTTTCGTAAAATACATAAAATTTAAATATATCTATAAAAAATTTTGTAGTAGAGATAGAGTTATAAAATAAAAATAACGGCTAATTACCCAAGCTGTCTATTTTTTACCCTTCCAATCATGTACTTGCAGTATCCTATTAGTTAGAGGTCTGTCTTTTATTTGCCCTCCACTGTCTTTTTTTATCCCCATTTGAAGGGTAAAAAAAAGACAAGGTTTTTATTTTTTAATAGATTTATGTCATTAGCTTAAGTGAAAAAACATGCAAATCTCAAAATACAAACAATTTAACATCATATAGTATTTTTTGCGTGTAAAAATTCAAATATTTTATTTTCTACACGTAAAATGAAAAGTTTTGATTTTGTCTTTTTTTACTCCGCCCGACCCTAATCATAATATAAAATTAAAAATAAAAATATATCATAATAAGCGTAAAAACAATGATATCATTTATTCAATGAAATTTTATAACATATTAATATTTTTTGAAGGCCTTTGATATTTATTATATTTTTTTGTAAACAATTCAATATTCTTTAATAAGGAAATATTAATAAAAAAAATTATGGCAATATATAACGTGAATTTTTTTGGTGCTAAGCGCCGATACCTTCTTCTACACTAGTATTACCAAATAAAATTATCTCAATTTTTTTTTAAAATTCCTACCTTTTCTCTATAAGTAAAAACCACATTTATTGTTCATAAGCTTCCATTGAGCGCACTATTTGCTTATTTAATTTACCAGCTTGACAATTGGCTAATTTTTAAAACTGTAATGCATAGTCGGGATCCAGTCAGTTCGAAATTGCACTGAAAATTAGGACAAGAAAACCCACTTGTCATTAGTAAATAGAACTGATTTCTTTCTATTCACTCCCACTCGCAATTTTACTCCTACTTAGTACTGTTTTGAAGTATTTACACATAATTTCTTGCGTAAAAGTTGCGAATACTAACGCTTCGAGGCAAAATAAGCCGTAAGTCGGCCACCATCTTGAACTAAAGTCGATTATCCACCCGTAACCATGAGTTCAACAGAAATTTTGTATATAAAAAATATAAAAAATTTTGTTATGACATTCAATGCTAACTGACCAAGAAGAAACGAGACATTAGCAGAAAAATCAATTACGAAGTACTCAGTCTTCCTCAACTTGTTTTAACGAATACATTTTGAAATAAGCTTTGTGTATATAACTTCTACTACCAACGTAAGGCAGAAGTTTTTTCAAAGTAAAAATTCAACGGTATTTTACAATGTCTTCTGTAGCTAGATTATACATTATTTATCCGCTTTCGCTATGTTTAAAATAAGTAAATATATATCTACTCAAAAAACTAATTAGGAAAAATTGTTTATTGGAATGTACCCTACAAAGAAGCTAAAAAGCATTTTTCTTTTAGACTGAAAATTAAAAAGTTGTCAAGTGCAAATTGTACTTGCGCTAAGATTGTTCCATACAATCAATTGTTTTTATAAATATTTTGTAACGGTATATGAAACTCGATGAAATATTTTTCCTAATGAATAAATTTTATTCCTAAAATAAACCATGTTTTTCGATTTCAAAACGATCGTATTGTTATCTTGGTCTGTGTAGGTTTATTAGAAACGAACAGTGATATTTACTGAATGAAGTGATTAAGGGGGGAGGGGGGGTAAGATTTTAAAACTTTTTTTTTGCATTTTTTTTTAAATTTTTTTTCTGAATGTACGACATGTCGAGCGTGTTGTGTCAAAATTTCAAGTAAATCCGAGCAAAACTAATGAAGATACAGCGTTTCAAGCGACCGGCCCTCATGCTCGATTTTTATACCTGTCTGGTAGCTGCGCGACGCGCCTACCTGGTAAGTATGAAATTTACTTTAATTTTATACTTACAAATATTATACAAAGCAAATACTTACTATACTTACCCGCGTAAGTATAAAAAATCATATCATTTTATTGATGCTTAGTTTTGGATTTTTTAGTAGAAAAAACTTTAAATCCATTTTCTGGCAAACAACATTTTTGAAGTCCGTGAACATCATAACTCAAAATCTACTTCACCGATTCTTTTGAAATTTTGTACACTGGTTCTACACATAAATCAAGAGGTAATCAAGTCGAGTTTTTTTTTTTGCTATTTTTTTCCAGTTTATAATAACAAATTACCCGAAATTTTTAGCAAAAATTGCGTTTTCCACTTCAAAATGCTGCCAAATATAAGAAAATCAAAAAAAAAAAAAAACTCTTCCTGACTCCCTAGGGAAACATATCGTCTTTTAAACGCATTTCGATTTTTTTGTCTCGGATGATCCGGTACCGAGTTATGATGTTCACCGCAAAACAACTTTTTTTCGAGGCGCCTCCGGAGATTCGCTCTCACAGACTTATTAATTGATATTTGTAATTGATAATTTTTTCAAAGATACTTCAGATGTTATACTATAACTTGTATATGAAATAAATAAACCAACATTATTCATATCTCCAAAAAAAAATCATGAAAATATGTCTTTTTTTCGCTTTTAAAACCTTACCCCCCCTTAATATATGTATTTTCGTTTACAAATTTATCAGCTATTCCTTACTTCTTTAATTTTTAACACTCGCTGTACAAAAAATTAGTAAAATACCCGTTTAACGTATTAATACAATTACTGATTAACATCTTAATCAAAGCAATAAATTTTTCTTTTCGCGTACCAAGGAAGTTGTGCAAGGAAATTCAGGTTTGATAATTTCCACTCAATCTACATCTCATTCTTAATGTTCGTGAATTTTTTCAGATTTTTCTGAACAATCCTTTTGGTAATAAAGTCCGGGGACAGCAATTTTTATGATGTTTTTCTAAAAAAAAAAAAATGGACAAAAAGTACGTAGTTATATATATTACTAGATTCGGGCTTTAATAGGCAATCACATCCTATCTTCGTGCTAAGTAATTTTCGTGTTGAGTGGTTTTAGAGGAAATTGCCTGTGACACTCGAACAGACACCGAACTGATTGCATAAGTGTTCCGTTTTGCCAATTTTGGTACGGAATGCTAAAAATCGACGGATTTACTCTACTATTTGCGTAACTGTACAAAAAAATAGACAAAATCTAATAAGAAAAAAAATATGAAGACATACAGGGGCATTTTTATTATTAAGTAAAATCTATTATTTATATACAGTTACTCACAAAAGTGTTGACTCACTTGTGTTTTTCGGTTTGAATTTGAATTTTTGTTTTCTATTATGTGGTTTATGATATTATTTTAAATGTAACGTATTTTGAAGTACATTAAATTATGTTTGTATGCATGATTGATTTTTGTTATTTACTTTGATTAAAGTCTACAAAAAAGATTCCGAAAAACAAAAACACAAGTGAGTCAATACTTTTATGAGTAACTGTATATGTGGCTGGCTGTGTGTGCCGGCAAATCTGTAGATACCATGCGCAAGCGTTCATTCGCCTTACGTTTGTTTCTGTTTGCTTACTTTCTATTGCTGATGACAAAGATAATAAAATTAAATATCATTGATGAAGAACATCAATGACCATTTTATAACGATGGCGTTATAAAATTGACAGTTAAAAATACATATCTGTTAAATAAAGAATTTTTTCAAAGACAAAGATTATATGTAGACAAAATTCAAATATAATTCTGACTTACTGATTTTCCTCTAACAAGGATAGGTTCAGATATGGTCGTAACCGATTTCAATCAAATTGCGTCTACTAATAGAGAATAATATCTATATAAAAAATCTAGAAAATTAAGATCCACCTCTCAAAAATAAAAGAAATATTTCGATTTAAAGTTTAAACAAATTTATAATATATATATATATATATATATATATATATATATATATATATATATATCGTCAAATGGGGGAGGGGGGTATTTGAAATCCGTCTTTGAAACAAAAAAAAATTTAAACTCTTAAAGAACATCCCCTATTAGACGCATTGACGTTATGAATACGTTCAGAATTCAAACAGATATAAGACCTCAAATCTTTTTTTTGTTTTGTTTCAAATAGCTCCGTTTGATATATATATATATATATATATATATATATATATATATATATATATATGTGTGTCTGTATATATATATATATATGTATATATATATATATATATATATATATATATATATATATATATATATATATATATATATATATATATATATAATATACATTATATATATGGGCTTTTTCATTTAAAAGCAGCAAACATGGAAAAGTCAAGGTTTCAGATTTGTTTCATATTCACGTTATTTTATCTATCAAGAGCCCTGAGGTGGTGAGGGCACCTATAGCAGCTGCCCTTGGCATCCGTGAGGGATATTTATCCCCCATTGGTGTCAAGGAGACTAAGGGGCCCAGGGGTAGTTTATGCGCAATATAGTAATCTTCGGATTCCATTAGCCTCTGACTACCCAAGATCGGCACCTTTCCTTCTCGAGGTACCACTGTTTTTACAAAAGATGCCGGATCAAAATTTTCGACGAGGACGAACGTCGTAGGATCGACAGAGGTTTCCACCGTATGTGAGAAATACCATCGTCTGCTAAATGCTTGTAATTCTCGCCCTGATGTCTGGCTGTAGCGTCGAATGTGTTTAGTATCCATATGTGTGTGAATACCGAAATCGTGACTCGAATTCGGAGGAGTCGAAAAGTGATATCGTCTGTGATTTGTGGAATTCCCGTCTGTGATAGCCTTGTACCTGTGTTTTTATTTTATCTTTTTACTCTGCATCCACTGGTTGGTGCACACCGGTGGTGCATTTCTGTGATAGAAAGCCGTGTTTTGTTCTCATCATATCGATGGGTAGGAGCGCGGCCCTCGACGCACTGGTTCTCCTGTGTGAGCGACGTCTGTCTGAACGGTTCGAGCATGCTCACCTAGTAAGCAGAAACGTCGGTCGTTCCTCACATGGATGCGTTCTATGGGGTCGATGTGGCCGCTTCCGCCCCCTCGGTGTGATGGGAGCAGAATGGGAATTTCTGTGATACTCCGTGGGACTGTCCTGTTCTCTGTAGCCTCGACTCGGACGAATGTGGCCTAGTTAAGTACCGGTCTCCCGTGTAAGTTGAACCCCGACGTCTGACTGAACGGTTGTAAGTTATTCACTTAGTAAGCAGACGTCATTTGTTCCTTACACGGACGAGTTCCTATGAGTTGACGAAGCCGTTTCGGAATTGTCGAGAGTATGGAGAGCAGGATCTTGCCACGGGGCAGTTATTTGTTTTTTTTTTTTGTGCTGTGATAGTTATGTAACCAGAGCTGTGATATTTCTTGTTTTGTCTTTTTTAACTAAGTCTTGCGTTGTTGCTTCTTTTTTAACCATTCGTGTCTTTGTGTTCGTCCCTTTTAACTTTGTTATGGCACCAGGGGCTCTTTACACCCCTGGTGTTATTGTTTTAATTCGTTTTTATACTTTCAGGCAGAATGCACCTTATCAGCTGGTCTGACTGGTGTTTGTTATCTCTTTTTTAAGCCTGTATTTGTTATGCCACTGGATGACTTCAGGCCACCAGTGGCACTTGCATACAAAAAAAAAATTAATTAAAAATTTTGAAATAAATGAGTAGAATTATATATTATATGAATGTGGAATTGCTCTGCATCGCTGGGTGGTTCATCCATTCAGCGTTGCAAAGATCTCATAATACCCATTTGAGGCAGGGCACTTCGTTGGTTTCGGCGTTATACGCTCTGCCCTGTCCTTATAGAGCATTTCCCTAGACCCTGGGATGGCGGGGTCTGCTTGTTGTTCTGTTTTTATTGTATGTGTTTGTCCGTTGTCTAGTGCATTTATGTGTCCCTGTCTGTTTTGTGTATGTTTTTTTATTTACTATCGTTTGTATGGCGGCGCATGCCCTCCGCTGGCGATGCCGCCGGACGCTGCAAACCGCGCCATCCACCGGCAGCAGTGCTCCAATTTTAATTAAAAAAAAAAAAAGAGCCCTGAGTCAGAATATGAAGCAAATTGAAGCAAATAGCATAGTTTTTTGTAATTTTTTTGAAAAAATTGTTATAACCTTAAAACGGCTAGCTCAAATTTCATGAAAATTGGTACGCAAAATGGAGAATTGTCGTAGTATAGGTTGAAACTAAGAAAACTTTTTTTTATTGTATAGATTCACCCTCCCAATCCCCCTCAAATTAGTCCAATTTTGGACAGCCCTGGACCAAAAGTGCCTTAACGTATTTGAGTTATTTTGGTATCATTTTATGCAAAAATCTATGCTCTTTTCACATATGAATAGAAACGGGTGGCCTTTTGATGGCATCATTGTGAAAATCAAGAAAAACTGACAGTCTGTGTTAACAGAGTACTATATTATATAACAAATAGTACACTTACTAGAGAAATGTACCAAGAAAACTTACTTAGTTCCATTAATTTTTGGATATGTTAATCTTTGTGACAACTTAAATAACAGTGAATATTTTTATTGTCGGGAAAATGCTGTTAAAGGGGTTTAATCACCCCCTAAAAAATTAAAGTAATAATAAAATTTCTCAAATTTCTTTTTAAATTAGAAAAAAATTTACACTGGCTCTATGTTCATTTTA
The DNA here is from genome assembly GCA_035578155.1 of Brachynemurus nebulosus. NCBI lineage: Eukaryota > Metazoa > Arthropoda > Insecta > Neuroptera > Myrmeleontidae > Brachynemurus > Brachynemurus nebulosus. The sequence continues at coordinate 415,060 of JAPWDM010000042.1, read as the reverse complement.
GGAAATTTTCAATATTGGTATTGCGTCAACAGTGGTAGCAGGGGCTTAAATTTTAAGAGTAAAAGTTAAACCAGGGTCAATCCAATACAAATCACCCAGCTATATTATTAAACATTTTTGATTTTCCCAATTTTTTTACTAGTTATTCACCAATAAAAGGTAAATGTGTAAAAGGAGAATTAAAATTTTTTTTAGACTTGCACTTCCTTTTAGTGGCCATTTTGAATTTGATTTGGAAGCGTTTCTGACTGAGAATAAGTATTGCGTAGGTGTATAATTATATAACTTTGGTAATTTTACAGATATCAAGATAAATTAAAACCAAAATTGTCAGAATGATATGCTGTAGATTTTTTAATTTTATATATTACCTAAGTAATGGTGAAAGCGGAGAAAAAAAATCACAACTATGAGGTGAAAATTAAGCTAAAATGGGACTTTTAGAGGTACAAAATTATTAAAAAGAATAAAGACTCATCTTCAATTTTTTTCTCTTGTATAGATTTGATGAAGGACTACTAATTGTAGAAGAAAATGGCAAAAACCGTATTTTGGCAATATTTAAAGTCGAATATCTCAAAACGAATTAAGAAGTTACGCCACAGTCAAGTATCCTTAATCTCAACAGACACAATTTAATGGCCATATAGAACAAAATTTTGTAAAATTTATCTTTAAATCGAGATTTTCGATTACAAAGTTCAAATATGTGATATTCTGACTCAGGGCTCTTGATAGATAAAATAACGTGAATATGAAACAAATCTGAAACCTTGACTTCCATGTTTATTGCTTTTAAATGAAAAAGTCCATATATATATATATATATATATATATATATATATATATATATATATATATATATATATATATATATATATATATATATATATATATATAAATGGTTCTGCTTTTTAGGTCTCAACCATAAAAAAAAAATAGAGAAAGCCATTTAGTAGATTTCATGCAACAAGAATGTAGGAAAATTATCATAGATTCGGTATCTGCATACCAGCAGTGCGGTTTCATATTAAAACCAATATTTTTTTGCGGATTACTAAATCCACATAAAAAAAATGTTTAAATTAAATTTAAATAATAAAATTTAAATTATTATTTAAATAATATTTATATTATGTTCTCCTAATATCAATTAAAAAAAATAAAAAATATTTATATGTTTTTTTTCTGTCTGATTTGCGAAAATTTGAAGAGTGTTTTTTTTTTTTTGTGTTTTGTGATATAAAAAAATTGGTTAGGAGTTGACCAAGTTTCAATTAACTAAAAAATTTAGTTGATATACAAACAAATACTGATATAATAAATATATACTATTTTATTATCGTATCCTTCGCCACTTTCATGTCTCCCATCGTCACATTCTATCATGATGAAGGATACACGTGTGACGAAGGATACAATTTTCCAACAAAATCGTTATTAACCCCTTTAGGACTAATGACGAGCTCAGCTCGTCATACTAATTTTTAGAAAAAATTGAACTGACGAATGTATATTGTCTTATATCGGTAACTAAAGGCTGTACAGTAAAGAGTGAACATATTGTAAATAAATTAAGGAAAACGTACCAAACTTGCACTTATAGAGATATTAAATTTTTTATCTAAAATATTGGAATATATGGCGGTACTAAAAGCGTTAATCGTGAAGAGCGATCGAAAACCTAAGTTTATCGTAAAGCTTACATTATTACAAATAATATTTACGTAAAAACGATTTGAAATTCGTTAAATACATACCAGAAAAAACCGTGACGAAGGATACACTCAATAAACACACGCAGCCGGTCTTCTTGCTTGATGTAAAAAAAATGGCAAGCTCTCAATGTCAATCACTTGATTTGACTTTCGCTTTATGTTCTATGGTCTTTGGCGTTTCGCTTCACCAAAAAACATGACCCTTTCACCTATTTTTTTTAAACTTATAGCAATACAGCAGAACTTCTGAGAGTGTGAACTTCCCAGACTGTGACTTCACACATACATACTCACGAGATAACAAATACAATACGTAGTTATTTGCATATGTGTATGTAAGTTTGATGCAAACAACAAAAAACAGTGGCGGCTTTAATAATTAAAATTAAAAATATTTTAAAACAAAATAAAATTTTTTTAAACTTTATTTACAGTGGACATGTAATGGTACGTATTCCGACTTAGTAGTGACGTCAGCGACTTACAAGTAAAGGTCCCGAGGCCGGACCTATCGATTTTGATGAAACTTAAATATGTTGTAGAACACTAAAAACTAAGGGACACGTATTTTTTTTTATCTGCGGAAAAACGGTTTGAAGGGGTGAAATCGCCCTCCAAAAATTGGGGTAAAAATTTAATTTTTCAAATATCTCGAAAACAGTAAGAGATAGAGCAAAAGTTTAAATTGGCGATATTGCTCTTTTTTAAAGAGCTATCTATTGGTATGCAATTTGTTCAAATTACATCAACAGGGGTGGTTGGGGGTTAAAATTTGGGGGTTAATTTTGCAAAAAGGGGGCGAAAATTAAACAATATAAAAATTTTGTTTACAGATTTGAAATCTACGTCAAAAAATCTAATTGACCTGTTTTTGCTCAATATCCTAATATTAAGTCTAGGGGGAGTTAACTACAGGGTGACTATGTCGAATAGTCGTACTATTTGGGTATTTCAAGAAGTTCTTCTTCATGGAAAATAGCTTAAGACAATTAGAATAACGTAGAAATGAAATTCTCGAATTCAAAATTGAGTTTGAGCAACATTGGGGAGGGGGTGAGTCACCCTCTTAAATTACATACTAGTTTACATACACTAATTTTTGCAATTAACACACTGACAGGGGGTAATAATGTCACAATAGATGGTTCTGAAGTTAGACTATCGTATGTAAGGTTTTTATTAGGTTTCGTTATTTTAGGTTAGGTTATGTAATTTTCGGTATCGATAATTTTCGATAAGGAAAACTATAATATCCATTAAAAAACAAACCTAATAAAGACCTTACATATGATAGTCCAACTTCAGAACCACTTATTGTGACATTATTTTACCCACTATCAGTGTGTTAATAGCAAAAATTAGTGTATATAAACTAGTATGTAATTAAAGAGGGTTACTCACCCCCTCTCCAATGTAGCTCAAACTCAATTTTGAATTCGAGAATTTCATTTCTACGTTATTCTAATTGTCTTAAGCTATTTTCCATGAAGAAGAACTTCTTGAAATACCCAAATTGTACGACTATTCGACATAGTCACCCTTTAGTTAACTACCCCTAGACTTAATATTAGGGCATTGAGCAAAAATAGGTCAATTAGATTTTTTGACGTAGATTTCAAATCTGTAAACAAAATTTTTATATTGTTTATTTTTCACCCCCTTTTTGTAAAATTAACCCCCAAATTTTAACCCCCAACCACCCTTGTTGATGTAATTTGAACAAATTGCATACCAATAGATAGCTCTTTAAAAAAGAGTAATATCGCCAATTTAAACTTTTGCTCTATCTCTTACTGTTTTCGAGATATTTGAAAAATTAAATTTTTACCCCAATTTTTGGAGGGCGATTTCACCCCTTTAAACCGTTTTTCCGCAGATAAAAAAAAATACGTGTCCCTTAGTTTTTAGTGTTCTGCAATATATTTAAGTTTCATCGAAATCGATAGGTCCGGCCTCGGGACCTTTACTTGTTAGTGGGGTTCTCCTCTCACAGATATGTTATCGTTTATCTGTGTTGGTGAAAATATATGTACCAAGCCAAAGTTAGGGCCATAGGTACTATTGTCATAAAATATTAAAATTTTATTGCATATATATAAGTATATATTATTCTGCATACGTAAGATGCAAAATGCAAATGCAAATTGAGTAACGTAAAATTCTAGAATATTCCAATCGTCAACTAGCAGAAATGTCAAAAAACAAACTTCACTATTGAATTAATCACTAAAAATTCGATTAAGCAGCACAGTTTGGCAAAAATTCTAGAATGTTCTATTTGTCAACTAGCAAAGATATCGAAAAATCAATTACAGCATTTAATTGGTCATTGAAAAAGAGGCCAAATAGCATAACTTGACAACTGTTCTGGAATATTCTATTGGTCAGCTAGCAAAAATATCCAAAACAGTCGTCGCTATTGAATTAGTTACCTAAAAATAAACCAAATAGCTTATTGGGAAATGTTCTAGAATATTCTATTTGTTAACTAACAAAGATATTGAAAAATCGATTGCACCATTTAATTGTCTAACCAAAATCAAACTATTATAAACTAATTGGTCGATTCTGTAACTATTAACAGTCTGTAAAACCTCTGTTAGACTGTTAAATTACAGAATGTTAAAAAATGGTATTCTGTACGCAATTTTTAACAGAAATGTTAGCTAACATTCTGTTATTGCTCTGTAAACTTTACAGCACTCAAAACACTCGCCATAAACTTTACAGAGCTGTTAAATAGGTTAATTACTATGGATATTATTAAATATTGATAATTTTGATTTTTACGTTTTTTATAAATTCAATATTTTGACGTTTTAATTTGTCATTTTTTGAATTATTTGATATCCGTAAGTATGTGATCATAAAGTATTTTTTGTAGTAAGAAGACTGTTGAGGAAATAGTGCAGTGTTCTTAAATCGGATAGGATGTAATTTCAAATAAAATAAATTTATTATGAATTATATTTTTTTTATATACAGTGAATGTTTTCAGGACAAAATCGCACTGACACAATTTGTCCACATGAAGCGTCCTACCTTTTCTCGACAGTGCTTCAGTTATTTAATGTATTTCAACAAGTATTCTTATTCATAGTACTGTCAATTCTTATTTTGTTGTCTACGTATTTAATGCACAATGCATTGTCTTTTGATAGTGAATAAGCGCTCCTTACTTTACCTGTTTTCACAATTTTTTTTTTAAAAATTTTTACCCATAAAAGTGTCAATAATTTATGAAAAATTTTCCCCAGAGACTTGGTGGGCTTGAAGTATTTCTAAAACTATCGGTACCGATATCTACGGAAAGCTCTGATGTGTGTAAATTAGATATCGAAATTATAGCATTATAGGTACATATGCCTATTTTACCATTTGACGAGTTACCGATCCATAATCATGATAATTTTACGTGAGTTTAATATACATGGGCAATACACATAATTTATCTCTCCATTTAACATAAATCGCTATAAAAGAATTAATTTTTTACATTTTATATACACAAATCCATGGTAATTTAACATAAATAGTTCAACAACAGTAAAATATATAAAATGTAATTGACATCTTAACATAGTGTCTTACAGAATACCAAATTTTTAACATTCTGTTAAAAGCAATTTTACAGAGCTCTGTACTGCAAAATAACAGTCTGTAATAATTTAGTTACAGAATCGACCCATAAGTGTCCCATTTTGGCAAACATTCTAGAATGATCTGTTTAGCCAGAATAGAATATTCTAGAACATTTATCAAAATCTGATGTTCCGTCTTTTTTTGGATGACTAATTAAATGGTGCAACCGGTTTTTCAATATCTTTGTTAGTTGACGAATAGAACATTCTAGAATTTTTGTCAAATTGCGCTGCTTAATTTAATTTTTAGTAACTAGTTCAACAGTGAAGTCTGTTATTTGATATCTCTGGTAGTTGACGAGTAGAATATTCTAGAATTTTTGCCAGCTCTCACTATTTGGCATCTCCTACGCTGACGAATTCGATGATGAAGTTGGTTTTTCGACATCTTTGCTAGTTTTTTAAAAGTCGTCACTTATATTCATTAATATAACATTCAATTTCGTTTATTTTTACTAAGTGAAATATCGTTATTTTCGATATCGATAATTTTCGATAATGAAAACCACGTTTTAATAGTCGCAATGTGTTCGGTATACCCACAACTTGCTTCGCTTAAGCCTTCAAAAATTTCGTTATTTTTGAGCTACGACGCACCGTTTAGGAGATATTTACGATTAAAGTTTTCGATAGCGAAAGTTAACGAAAAGTAGTTTTTAAAATAATTGTTCTGTTACTGACCAGATCAGTGGGACTAAAAGAGCCTAAATTAACTAGTTATAACCAATTTATGACAAGTTACGCGGTATCGATAATTTTCGATAGCGAAAAGTAAGTTTTGACCGTCGCAATACGTTCGGAATACCCACAACTTGCTTCGCTTAAGCCTTCAAAAATTTCGTTATTTTTTCGCTATGACGCACCGTTTACGAGATATTTACGACTGAAAGTTTACAATTACGAAAAGTAACGAAATACAACTTTTGGAAAAAATTTCTATTACTGACTAACTCAATGACACTAATGGAACCTAAAGTCACCAATTATAACCAATTTATGGTACGTAACTCGGTATCGATAATTTTCGATAACGAAAAGTAAGTTTCGACAGTCGTAATATGTTCGGAATACCCAAAACTTGCTTCGCTTAAGCCTTCAAAAATTTCGTTATTTTTTCGCTGCGACGCACCGTTTACGAGATATTTACGATTGAAAGTTTGCAGTTACGAAAATTAGCGAAAACTAATTTTTTGAAAAATTTTCTATTGCTGACTAACTCAATGACACTAATGCAGCCTAAAGTAACCAATTATAATTAATTTATGGAACATAACTCGGTATCGATAATTTTCGATAACGAAAAATAAGTTTTGACAGTCGCAATGTGTTTGGAATACCCACAACTTGCTTCGCTTAAGCCTTCAAAAATTTCGTTATTTTCGCTACGACGCTCCGTTTACGAGATACTTACGATCAAAGTTTTCGATAATTACAAGTATTTATCATTTAAAAGCTAACATAATAAGGTGATTTACATTAATCATTTAGGTAATCCAAATTCGGAAGTACTTGTATTGTGGTAATATTCACATATTGACATATTAGTAGATAGCTTTTTTAAAAAGCAACATAGCATACTTGTGCTTTATTTTATCTGTCTCTCACCGTTTTTGGGATACATATTTGAAAAATTCAATTTTTACCCTAATTTTTAAAGAGCGATTTCATTCTTTCCAACCGTTTTTCCGCAGGTATAAAAAATACGTGTCGCTTATTTCTTACTGTTCTACAACATATTCGTTTCAATAGCGAGTAAATCAATCGACTACAAAGTTAACTAATAGTAAACTAAAGTAATGCAAACATAAATTCTAATTAAATGACATTTTTATAATATAGATTTTTGCGAGCCGCCAATGTGTGTCTCGATAAGTGTGACTTTCATGTGTGTGTTCGGACTATGTCACACTTTAAGAAGTTCTGGTGTATTTCGCAGTTGTGACGAAGGATACTCAAATTTTTGCGACAATTTTTCGTCATGCCAAAAAAATAATAATTCTGCAGATAGATAAAATTTAACTTTCTAATTACCATGCGTAACAATTTAACTCTCTTTTTTATTTATAAAATTGTGTGGTTTCAGTAAACTTATTTTTAAAAAACGTTATAGTTCCAAGCAATACGTAATAGGGACATGTGTTTTAGAACTGCAATAAAAGTTTGACAACATTCTTATAAAAAAAAAACTTAAATAAAAATTAAAGTAAATGTAGGTAGGTCATCTAAATAGGAGTTATTAACTTTATTTAAATAAAATAAATGACAGTATCTTCATTCTGTATATAGTTTTAACCTTCCTTATTGTGGAGACAACTTTAATTTTTTGAGGGACCTAAAAAGTAGAATGACCCATAATTGTATATACTATATTATATGAAATAATCACAAACACATTAAAAATACCAATTTCTTTAATTTATGAACTTTACATTTTTAAAGATGATACATATCGTAAAACATAAAGAAGATGTGATAATGTAAAGTATGTTTTAGGAATATTTATTACTGAAAATTTTCGTCGTAAGATCCGATTTTTAATTTATGATCACACTGTTAGAATTCCAAGTAAATATTGTCTGATAGATCAAGAAAAAGAATGATAATAAAAATCAAAATAAGTAAAGACCAATTTTATAAATTTAAAAAAAAAAAAAAAATTATTAAAATTGAAAAAAAAATTTTCAAAAAGGTTTAAAACGGGATTTAAACTCAGTATCACAATGTCTACCACACTATTTTGAACATTTTACCACCAAGCTATTTTACTTATTCGTTGATATCATTTAATAACTTGTATGCGTAGTTATACAAATGAAGGAAGAAAATGGACTTAATTCCGGCACGACATTTTTTTCATGCATAAGCTTTGACCAGTAGTTTTATTTCAAGTGGATGACATTTTTCATTCCAAAGTCAACAATCTCCACCTTGCTCAAATTTTGGGAAATCGCGAAAAACTGATTTAAACTATTGCAGTTGGAATATACTAACAAAAATTAGTATATTTGTAAATTTAAGCCATAAAAAAAGATTCCCGGTGTCAAAATCCACGTAATTGTTAAATTTTCTGAGTTATTCAGCTCAAAATTTTGGAGATAGCTTATTATGATTTGAACTAATGGATATTGTCGACTTTGTTTCAAACGGAATTGGATTTTGCTTACAGTGGCCATCCAATAGTATGTACTCCGATTTTACGTAGTGACGTCAGCAATTTAGTGGGGTTCTCCTCTCACAGATATGTTGTTGTTTGTCTGTGTTGGTGAAAATTTATGTACCAAGCCCGAGTCAGGGCCGTAGGTAATATTGTCTGAGGGTCTCGTATCATTTTTTAATTTCACTGAAGATATATATGCACATATTCTGTATACGTAATATGCAAAATGAAAATGCAAAATGAGTAACGTAAAATTCCAGAATATTCTAATCGTTAACTAGCAGAGATATCAAAAAACAGACTTCACTGTTGAATTGGTCATTAAAAATGAGATTAAACAGTGTAGTTTGACAAAAAATCTAGAATGTTCTATTTGTCAACTAGTAAAGATATTGAAAAATCAATTGTACCATTTAATTGTCCACTGAAAAAGAGGTCAAATTACACATTTTGACAAATGTTCTGGAATATTCTATTCGTCAACTAGCAAAGATACTCAAAAACAAACGTCGCCATTGAATTGAGTACCAAAAAAGAGACCAAATAACATATTTTGAGAAATGTTCTAGAATATTCTATTTGTCAATTAACAAAGATATTGGAAAATCTACTGCACCACTTAATTGTCCAACCGAAATTAAACTAATGTAAACCAAATGTCCGATTTTGACAAACAATTTTTGCTATCTGATGAATAGAATATTCTAGAACATTTATGAAAATGTGCTATTCCGTCTTTTATTCGATGACCAATTAAATGGTACAATCGATTTTTCGATATCTTTGTTAGTTGACGAATAGAACATTCTAGAATTTTTGTCAAAATGCGCTGCTTAATCTAATTTTTAGTGCGCAATTCAATAGTGAAGTTTGTTTTTGGTATCTTTGCCAGTTCACGAGTAGAACATTCTAGAATTTTTGTCAGCATCCGCTATCTGGCGTCTTTTACGCTGATGAATGCGATAGTGAAGTTAATTTTTGAACAGTTTTCTAAAAGTTGTCACTCATATTAATTAGTATAACATTCGATTTCCTTTGTCTACACAACCGAATTTTAAGTGTTGTCTCTTAAGATAATATTGTTTTAAATAAATTCAGATAAATAATATTTACCAACCCCCCAAAGTTTTCTGAATTGCAGCAAAGATTTGTTTTTTATTTTCTGGCAATACTGTTATTTTCGATGTGGTGTCGTGAGTATAAGCTAACAGTGAATTTGTAATGGAGTTTTGATTACATTTTCACGATTAGTACTTTGAGTTATTGTAACGATTTACTACGTACTGATAAGTCAAGTAACGATTTACCGATAAATAGTCCGTAATTTATGTAAACACTTTTTTTTAAGAGATATTAAATTGATAAGACTAATGTTCAGTTGTAGTGTCAGTCACAGAATAAACAGAATTTTCTCTCTCACTTTAGTAAAACTTATCCTTCATCAAGGAAAAATTAAATTTTCCTACTTGACAGAATTACTTACATGATGCCAATATCAAAAATCTATTATTTTTTTAAATAATCGTTAAGCAGGTTGAAACATTTTTGTACTGTCGGTCACAATGTATAGTCAGTCACAACTACATCATAGTGAATTGTAGCATTTTGTGTCTTTTGAAGACATATTGAAGATATTACCCAATTCTAACATGATTCTTAGGGGGAACAGAATCTATTATAAGTTTCCTAAAAGTCTGGAGGTCTTTAAAAAATCTTAAGAAATTTGGTACTTATTTCTATAAAAAAATTTTATTCGCTGTTAAAGAAAATGTTTAAGTTTTTGAAAAGAATTTTATTATTCATGTTTCTAAAGATGTTTTAATTTAAATTATTTTAGTTTAAGTGCTGGTTTCCAACATTTTATTAGGGACTTCCTGTATGTTGTGATTTAATTAAAAAAATAATATTTTAGTACGTGTTTGTACCTTAAAAATTATTTTAAAGTTCCTATTTTATGTCCTGTAATGTCAATTTCTAAGATTTTATTTAAAAATACTACTATTTTGCAATTCAAAGTGACGGTAGTGTCAGTCACGTTTTGGCCTGTAGTGTCAGTCACGTTTTGTTTTTCGAATAACTAATTTCCTAAGAAAGTAAAGCTTTTTATTTTATCATTTTCCAATAATTTGTTTCATATACTTCGGTTAAAGGTATAATTTAAAATTATAACGCCTGTACAGAGGAAGATTTTCGAAGTTTAAAAACACTCTCGAAGGCGACTTCCTTTTGCATGTAGTGTCAGTCACATTTACATTTTATTAAATAAATCATATTTCACAACTTTGTATGTGCACACTTTTTACTACAGAGGGATAATTGGAAGATCAACTATAAAACCATGCTAAAATTGAAACTGTAAACATAGTGGTATTCGTAATATAAGGCAAAATAAAACGCAAATTGTGTCAAATGTAGAGTCAGTCACATATGGAATTGCCCCACTTGTATGAGTAGTGGCATTACCAGAGTAAAAAGAAAATAATGTTAAGGATTTAGAAAAAGGATGAGATTCTTTGTGATACCCACAAAAATTGTAAAGAGGCTTTTCTTTCACCAAAAAGAATTCATAGTTTTACTTAATTACATTTAATTAAAAGTGATAGAGATGAAAAGAAACTAAAACAAAATGAATACAATAATGTTGAGCTTTCTGAAAAAATTAGTATTTTTTCAGATTTATGTTTTATAAAAGCTACAAGTTAACAATACAGGTGAACATTTTTTTTTACGGTGGATAGGGATCGCATAAAAAAATCGCACAAAAAAAGACGCATAAATTTTACACAACTAAACAATAAACTCGGCCAACTTAGGAGACTTGCATAAGAACCTGTTCCTTTTTTAATTTAATCAAACATCAAACTAAACTAAGAAATTATTACAAAAAACTGATAAACTTGTGTCGTGTGTCCAGATACAGCATCAACATCAACATTACATTGTAAACAATTAAACCAAGACGGTTAGCCTGCCACACGTGCTTCTGTTCTTGATTCTGATTGGTTGATAGGATATTGTCGAGTTTGTTATGAATTACTCATGGAGATTGTAGTATTTGAAATGAACGGCAATGTCTAGGCTTAGATTTCACCAGGATATAGGTGATTTTTAAAAGAACTAAATTTACTAATCGATAGAGGAGGAGAAATATGTGTTGTATATACGAGGGTGGATCAAATTTAAACCGAACTTTAATTATAACTTTTTATTAAGTGATTATTATGTTAAACAAACAGCATATTATTTTTCTATATACATTCCTTTTCTATTAATGCATTTTTGCCATCGAATCGGAAGTTTGTTAATTCCGTCACCAAAGAAAGAATAAGGACCTGTTGACTTTATTCTTTAAATGTTCCTAAAGAGTCCAAGTTTTTTAAAAGAAGTTTTTATCTTTAATTTACATTTAATCTTTAGTACTTTTTTTTAATCGGTTAAGCTTTAGTTAGATGCGTTTTGGGGCTTCCCCCATTAACTTGGAGTTAAAAGTGATTTCTGAAAATTTTTATGCCTGTACGTCAAATAATATTCAAAAATCATGCATTAGTCATTAAAATGCAGCAACCACTTTAAAGCAAAAGGAGGTACTTATTTTTGTAAGATGACAATTTTTAATATAATACTTCATAGCGCTGAAATAGTTAATACTGTGCTGAGTGGGATCAGACTTGACTTCTGGGTGACTCAAATGCTCACGGGTCATGGTGCGAACAAGGCGTATCTCTATCGAATGGGCAAGAAAAACGATAATACGTGCGACTGTACTAATCAAGATGCAGTGCAAGATATCAAACCCCTGATAAAAGATTGCCTTTATTTTGAAAGAAAGAGATTTTATATAACTTTAGTTTTTGATAAAATTGGAATACTGATAGACAACTGGTTCGTGCCTATGGGTCACTCGGGGGTCAGGGATGATTTCATTCAGTACCTAAGGCATATAAGTATCGTAACGGATAATAAAAACAAATAATCTATTATTTCTTTATTTTTATACATGTATATAGTCAATTTTATTGATTATTGTTTATAGTAATGTATATATAAGCTTTGTAAAACTTTTGTAACAAAACAAAGTAATGTTAAGAAAAGTAAATTATAAAAAAAAAATATTTCATAGCTTTCCTAAAAGAAAATATATGTTCATCAAATAATTAAAAAAAAAAAAATACAGTACCGTCTATAGAATTTTAATAACTAAGGCAATTTTTTTTTTTTTTTTTTTTTTTTTTTGACTATAAAATCAAATTTTTACAATTACTATTGTTATTACTAATATCTTTAAAAGAATAAACTGTTAATGTGCAATCGCTCATTACTCTCGTATACGTGACTTTCTGCTAAACAAAAATTTACTATCAAATCTGGCAGTAAACGACAGAATTTATTTTAAAATTTACAGTATGGCATAAATTTCTTGTCTAGTATCAACCTCGTTTACTGGAGATGTTTCGTCTATACTTCTATAGCTACACAACTATAACAAGAAAAAGAAAAACTCGTCCATAAACTTTTAGTTATTATTGCAGTTTAAATGTTTACTGTGCTATTTACCTTCATGTGCAACATATCCTCATGAAGCTTGTGGAAAGAAACACTCAAGCACCATATTTTGTTTCTCGTTTAATTGAAATTAAATTAGAAACAAAATCATAAAACTAATATAAAAATTTTTAACACCTCTTCGAGTAGAAATATTTTTTGATTCAAATAAACAATACATTTAAAATTAGGGGGTGCCAACTGGTGTAGAATTTAAATCAATTTTTTGTATTTTAATTTTAAAATAATTCTGAAAATTTTGTATAACATTTTTGAGATTATGTAAAATAAAAAAAGCTTATTCTTTAAAAATTCTGGACCAGTTAGTACCACAAATTAGGGTAAAAATGAAAATGTAAGAAATCTTCAACTTTACCTAATTGAACTGACATCTTTGGCCGCACATTCTCCTGCCAAGCTCCATCGACAACGTCATAATTCATAAAAGCACACAAAACCGAAAAAATTATAACATAAACGCAAGAGTAAAAACACCAAAATGTATTCTTGTTATGGCACGAACCCATTTTTAGACAAAATGTACAAACGAGATATTATCGAAAAATTTTATTATTCCTGTTTTATTACTTTACACACAATGATTTTAATAAAACGAAATAGGTGATACACCTATTTAAGTAATTTTCTGTTTAAATTCATTTATTTAGAATGAATAATTAATAATCAAATTAGCCGTAGCAGAACATTATTTACATATTCGGCATAATAACTTTCTCGAAATTAGTCGAAAACAAACATTTATGGCATCAATCTCACTTGTTTCTAACACTGGTACACATTATTTTATGAATACAAAAAAACTATTTATATAAAAAAGCACATTTGCTCAAATAAAAAGCAAGTTGTTTTCGAAACTGAAACTGAAAAAAGTAGTCACGTTTGATTTATTTAGTATATGATTGATTAACACATGATTACTGTATCTTTCACACGCGCGTGCAACTTGAAATGTTTATGTATTGAAATTTAAGTTTCAATCGTTAGGTATTAACTGTTAGATGTCTTGACGTAAACTAACAACGGAGCAACGCTCGATCGTAAGTTCCACCCCCACCCCTAGGAACGGAATGGATGGATGGTTGCTCGTACTGTACTCTTTGGACTGAATTGTAAACGATCGTCGTGTACAGCGTCGGCGTCGTTCTCTCCAGACGGCTGCTCCACTACACTGTTCGTCTCATCCGTCACATATATACGTATGGTGTACGTATGGTACTTACTACACGTTCTGCTGTATTGTAGCGCCACAAATCTGCAACGACATATTTTTGAATTAACAAAAATCGGATAATATTTACGTTAATGTATATGTATGTATGTATGTTTTTGCATATATGGATGTATGTATGTATATGTAGGTACGTGTTACTGCGTGTGTATGTGTATGTATGTATGTTTGTTTGTATGTATTATATATTGTTTGCCATATTATAGGTATGTAGATAAATTTAATATAAAATCGACTTTTGAAAAACAGAAAAACAATACTCTGATAAATTAGTCAATAAATAAATGTGGTGCCACTATAGTACACAGGCCAGCAATTAGTTTTATCTTCTGACTAATCATACTAATAAATGTATAAACATAAACTAATACACCTGCCCTCTGAGTGACACGGTACTTCTTCATACACCGTTTGACTTTTGCACAGTTTCTAAAATAACGAATTTAAAAAGAGAAAGAAACTGATAGAGCGTTAAATTTTCTGTTAGTGACAAAAACACTAACTAATTATAACAGTATAAACAGTATAGAAAGTAGCGGTGGAGAACTATCGATAGCACTATCGATAACTATCGATAGTTTTGACTATCGAAAACTATCGACATTTTTTTTTTTACTATCCAACGTTTTCGATAGTTTTTTTCAGTCATTTCGTTTACTTAGAAATACTATAAAGATAATAAAAATTATAGCCAGAGATATAAAAATATTACCATCTTAAGGGAATATCCGGCGACCTTTTTTTTTGCTCGCCGGCTATCCACATGCCGCCCAAGTCAAAAACCTTGAGAATCATAAGCATCAAAAACTATCGATAGCTATCTATAGTAGAGATTATCGATAACTATCGATAGTCAGGACTATCGATAATCGGGACTATCGATAGCCGGAACTATCGATAATCGGGACTATCGATAGTTCTCCATCGCTAATAAAAAGTAAGGTAATATTTTCAGAACAATACACGAAGTCGTATTGAGGCTTAGGGGGAACTAAGTTTCCCTGCCCCAAGAGAAAAAAAATTATAACAATCACACACATTTCAAAACAAAAAGAGAACCATATTGAACGTAGCTAAGTAGATAGTTAGTATAGGGTAAAATTGCCAAGAGTGGTTCATGGAAAAAGAACACAATTTTTTTAAATTCTTCTCTAAAACTATTTCACATAAACAATTTTTTTACAAGCCTTTCTTGTGTAATTTTTTCAGCTGTTGTCACGAATTCTGATAAAAAACTGATTTTTTGCAGAAAGTGCCCAAAAAGCACGGTTCCGGGCGTCCACCATGTCTAGCTAACGAACTTATCCAACGGTTTGGGATTATATAAAACGAATATGAAAATGAAAATGAATATGAAGTTTCGGATTCTAAAAACCTCAAGACGTATTCTGTTGCAATCCCGGGCTCAGGTCTTACAATGAAAGTGATTGTAATAAGTAAATCTACCTTCTTGAAATTCGCTAAAGTTGTGCTTGTAAGTGCTTGTAAATTCAGAAGATGTATATTATTGGTATTGAAACACGAAAGGTAAAATGCAACGAATCTTTAAAACATTTATCCAAAGTTTAGTGAATTATATGCGAAATAATTTTCATAAAACTATAAGTAGGGCGATCAATCTTTTTCATCTTACAGTACGTCTAATTAGTGTGGAGATTATTGCGAATAAAAATAGTCTTCTACGTTCGTTTTACGAAAGTTATATTAACAAATATATACTTATTTTAATAAATTTACATTTTGAAGGCAAGAAGGCGTATTATAGCAGGACCACCTTTAATTTAATGAAAACAAACAAATATGAATGAAAGAAGCGTTCTCTTAGCGCATAGGATTATGGTTCTTTAATATTGATATATTTTCAGTGATGAAGTTACCCTTATTTAAAAACCACAGTAATTATTAACCCTTACAATAACGTTTACCCTTTTTTAAATACGTGGTGTTCCATCTTTTCAAATCTCATTCGTTCTAATAGTAGTTTCAAGAAAAAAAAAAGACGTAGGGTCAAGTGGGGCAATTGCGAGAATGATAGCTAAATTTATAAATTCAATTGCATACTGCTCATTTACTTCTTAGAAATTAAGAATGAACATACATGTCTGCCATAAAGCACATATGAGGCTATTATTTTAAGTATTGAAAAAAAATATATAAGTCGATTTTCACAAACATGAGATTTGAAATTAAGTACGATGTCTCGTTATTACATTTATCCCGTCAAAAGGGGCAAATGTAATAATCATAACTAATTTTTTAACAGTGTGTACTTATAGACTGGATTCTGGGACAATAGCAATAAAAGAGAAAAAAAATAATAATTTTTAGTTTTATTTTAATGAGATCGGACAATTGTATCACAAATTATGAACTTTTCAAAAAAAAAAAAATGTTTTCATTTCTTAATTAGGTAGGAAAATATTTTGAATCAAAATTATGAAATAATCATATTTAGCAGAGTCGGATAAGCTCCAAATTTTAGTGAATAAGGAACTGTTTCCCCCCTCAAAATTTTTTTTTGTAGCATGTTAATTACATCGAAGACTATACGAAATGAACATTTTCTACCACTTGCAACCGCCGCTACGAAAGTTATCGGCCATTTTGTGAAAAATCGACCATTTTAGTCGTACTTTCTAAATATAGATGAATATATCTCGGTATGTGTAGGTCTAAAAAAAACGAAAAAAATTGAGGCTATTCACTACGATATAGTCTACCAGCGGTTACAGTATGAAATTTTTATCTGCACACATAACCTTAAAAAAAAATAAAAATTAGAGATACTGGTAAATTTTGGTTTTTTAGTTTTAACTTGGGATGTTTTAAGTAAAATTTGATGAAATTTTCAGAAAATATACTTTATAACGTGGACAATAACTGGTTAAAATTTCAAATCAAAATATCTAACAAAAATCCTGAAAATTAACGCCAAATTTCAAAATTGATTGGCCAATGGTTTTTGTGCATTGTATCGTATGAGGTTCTTTTTCCTTTTAAAATGTAGGTTTTTTTATGCACTTTATGACGACGGATAAGAAAAAATTTTTAAGCTTGAAAAAAAGCGAAATAAATCGATTAAAAATTCAAAATCGTCAGCTATGTACAATATTTGAAAAATAATTTAAATCAAGTAAACCGCTATAATTTAAAAATTTAAGTAGTAATTAGTTCCATAGAAGAGTCACAAGTTTCCATATAAGGGTTACACTAATCGAACCCAATTAAAAAAATTAACTTTAAGAAATTAGGTTCAATTGTTTTCAAAAATGCAACATCAAAAGTATATAAGCTGAAAGCTCCCATCCATCCACAAGCTGCAAATTCAACATTCTTTAAGAGTGTATTAACAAACTAAGTGGCTTAACACCTATGAGCCTTTCGACGAACTATGGACTTAATTTTTCCAAAGTTGTTTTTTTTAATTGGGTTCGATTCGTGTAATCCTCATTTGGAAGCTTGTAACCCTTGTATGGGAGAAATTATTATAACTCATAATATTTAAATTACGGTGGTTTACTTGATTTAAATTATTGCAGCTGCTGCTGAATTTGCAGCTTGTGAGGTGGGTGGGAGCGTATTTGTACTGCTACAAAAAATTAAGGGAACAAAAAAAGAAAAAAATTTTTTTTTTCAAAATTTTTTTTCAAGTTTTAAAAAAATTAAAAAATTAAAATTCAATTAAAAAAAAAAATTTAAAAAATCTTAAGATAATTCGTTTCAATTTTTTAAAAAAATTCTGACAAAAAAAAATTTTTTTTATTTTCAAATTTAATGGATAAAAGACGCCTAATTGTGAGAAAAGTTGAAAAAAAATTGAATTTTCCATTCAATTTTGCTACTTTAATTTTTTTCTAAAATTTTGAACAAACAGTTTAGGAAAACCACTCAATAGATCGATCTGCTGATTTACAGGATTATTGGGGGTACAGTGAGGTATCGAAATTCGTACAAAGATTAGATTCTCCAACAACATTCGCAAGGATGCGGACAATTTTTCGCAACAAGGAAAAAAGTCCCTTTTTTAACATTTTTCAGGTTAAATTTAAGGATGAAAATTTTTTTCCTAAAGTACGCGGCACAACCATGTCAGTGATTTATTCCAGTGGTTACAGAGTATCGATGGTTAAAGCAAAAAGTATCCTTTTGAATTCAAAGTTGGATATCTCCGGAACAATTCAACGTAGAGAAAAATTTAAGAAGGGAAATTGAAACTGAATGAGCAGGCTATCAAGTCAATACCATGACTTTAATGTAAAAAAAAACAAGCCCGTAGACCGAAAAAAAGAGCAAAAAATTTTCAAAACTTTTTTTTCATATTCCTTAGAATTTCTCGATAACTGCTACCTACTTCTAAAAATTTTTGGACGAAATATCTCAAAACTAGAATCTTGTAGCTTCAAAATGCTTTTTTAATCATCTCGATACGACTGTTTTTCACGTAAATACAGCCCTTCAAAAATCACTCAAAAATTAACAATTTTTCTTTGCTCCCTTAATTTTTTGTAGTAGTACACTTTTGATGTTGCGTATTTTTGAAAATAATTGAACATTAATTTCTCCAAACTTGATTTTTTAATCACGTACGATTCCTGTAATCCTCATATGGAAGCCTGTAACCCTTGTATATCACAAATTATTCAAACTGATATTTAAATTACGGCAGTTTACTTGATTTAAATTATTTTTCAAATATTGTTCATAGCCGACGATTTTGAATTTTTAATCGATTTTTTTCGCTTTCTTTCAAGCTTAAAAATTTTTTCTTATCCATCGTCATAAAGTGCATAAAAAAACCTACATTTTAAAAGGAAAAAGAACCTCATACGATACAATGCACAAAAACCATTGGCTAATCAATTTTCAAAATTGACGTTAATTTTCGGGGCTTTTGTTAGATATTTTGATTTGAAATTTTAACCAGTTATTGTCCACGTTATAAAGTACATTTCCTGAAAATTTCATCAAATTTCACTTAAAACATCCCAAGTTAAAACCAAAAAACCAAAATTTACCAGTATCTCCAATTTTTATTTTTTTTTAAAGTTATGTGTGCAGATAAAAATTTCATACTGTAATCGCTGGTAGACTATATCGTAGTGAATAGCCTCAATTTTTTTCGTTTTTTTTAGACCTACACATACTGAGATATATTAATCTATATTTAGAAAGTACGACTAAAATGGTCGATTTTTCACAAAATGGCCGATAACTTTCGTAGCAGCGGTTGCAAGTGGTAGAAAATGTTCATTTCGTATAGTCTTCGATGTAATTAACATACTACAAAAAAAAATTTGAGGGGGGAAACAGTTCCTTATGCTTTGTTTATCCGACTCCATTAATTAGGGAACTTAAAATCAAATGATATTATTCCACATCTAGTTATTTCGGGGTTAGGCAATATCTGAACGATGGAGTCAGACGTAACTAGATTAGTATCATCCATTATTGGCCATGCAAAAACACCACCCTTGCGTCGTACAAATTTTACCTCCCAACGATCGTTCACTTTTTTCTGTACAACGCCTACGTAGTGCTTAATTCCTTTTTTGAGTAAATGTAATAATGCCTATATTGCAATTACCCCAAGGTAGCGAATTTCTGGGGCAAATGCAATAGCGGCTGTACCTTGTAAGCTGTAGTAGATATAATAAAAATATATAACTAATTTATCTTTCTAACACAAGGCAACACCATTAGAAAAAAAATAAAAAACTTACATTAGAAATGCAGATGACACTCGATGAAAAGTTAGATTATAAATTTTGGAACCACGTTTCTTGAACACCTGCCGCAAAATGTAATGATTACTCATTCGTCCGTCGGTAAAACAGTGTTAACAGGTGGTTAGCTTTGAGTTAAAGTAATGCTTTCTTCATATCAGAAATGGCAGCCCCGTTTACAAAACAATATGGCTAGACATAGTATGTTATCACATTTACCCCGTTATTGCAAATGCCCCACTTGACCCTAATTTTAATGATAACACAATTTACTGGAAATTAAGTCTGGTCAAAAGAAGTAGTAGTATTATGACAACATTGTCAACAAGATTTTGCATAAAAAACTGAAAAGGTGGGAGTGCTGGCAAGATACAAAAATATAGGTATAAACTAAAAAGTTGTCTGATTTTGAACATTTTTCTTGATAATAACTCCAAAAATTATAGGAATGAACAAAAAATACCTTATTATTAGCATTTGTACATATGCTCGTATTTTTAACAAGAGGTTTTAATAAATTAATAATAGTGATACAAAAGCACAAGTAGGTACCTATATCAATATAATTCCCTGGTAATTGTCTAATTGGTAAAAGATAAAAAGCAGTTTAATATTGTTTTAAATAAATGTTTTTAAGCTCAATGACCGAAAATTAGTTTTATAAAAGGCTTTTCATATTAAGTGACACCACTCGAAAAAAAGCTTTAACATTCAGTTTAACGACACACTTATTTGTAAAATTTGACATTCTCTTTTGTGAGTTATTATTGTAGATAAGGACAAAATATACTTGCTTTTTTTTAAATGGATGTAATTTATATCTGAATATGATTTATCTTTCCAGAAAAAAAAAACATTTTATTATTTTTTTATTAGCAATTTTGGTATATGAACTCCTATTACATATTAAAGTCGCATTCATTAACGATATCTATTGAAGATGTATGTATATGTTACGGCTAATACGCATGAAATAGAAAATACGCGTATTACCCGGATAATACGCGTATTATACGAATGTCGTGAATAATATACGAATACGCAAACGATTCTTCTACTAGCTAACACAAACCGGTTAGGACGCGTTGTATCCAAAACGTCTTGGTTTAAATGTTTGTTTTATCAAAATACTCCGGTAAAGAAATAACATGGCAGCAATAACAGCAAATACTAACGATGGAAATTTCGTCAAGAACTGAATAAAAAGTATAATACCCCTGTCGCAGCATCTGCATAACATAGCGAATTTCCAATCATAAAAGTTACTTTTTTTCGAAAACCCGCTTACCTAGAATAATGGTTCAAAATGTATTTTCTGTGATTTTCTTGGTTCTTTACCACAATGTAAAAAAAATTGGAAAAACTTTTAAATTTTGGCAAATTGTTTGCAAAAAAACTCATTTTTTGAGGTTTTTGGAATTTGACGTGTCTGACTGGAGAACTCATACAAAATTTTTGGACTTCCAACGTTTTATTGTTTTATTATATTTGCATCCCAAACTAGTATCTATCCTATAAATATAACAAGTTTCATCCAAAATGAATTTCTCGGAAATATAGGCACTTAAATTTTCGAAATTTCTAAATTAATTTAAAATAGAGTTAGTCTCCAGAAATTTTGTATTATAGTAAATTTAATGTAATAAATGACAAGTATATAAGTATAGTAATTATAAAGCATTCGCATAGAACAATAGTTTTAAGTATACATGCACATAAGCAAAATAATTTTTGAATTTTCCTGAAGGAAGGAAATATTTTCCCGTAATAAAAAGTATCCTAAATGTTGACGCAGGTAATAAGTTATCACTACACCAGATTTCATAAAAATCCGTTCAATAGTTTTCGCGTAATATGTGCACATGCTCAAAAAGTTTTTTTATTTTCCTGTGGGAATGAGCCACTTTCCCGAAATAAAAAGTATCTGAGATGCTGACTCAGGTAATAAGTTATCACCACACCAAATTGCATCAAAATCCGTTCAATAGTTTTTGCGTACTGTATGCACATGCTCAACATGGTTTTTCCATTTTCCCGTGGGAATGAGACATTTTCTCGAAGTAGAAAGTATCTTAGATGTTGATCCGGGTAATAAGTTGTCGGCACACCAAATTTCATTAAAATCCATCCAGTAGTTTTTGTGTGATGCGTGAACAGACGAACAGACAGACAGACAGACAGACAAAAATTTAAAAAATCGCTGTTTTGATATCTACATCGATAACTATTTACAGTATCTGCACAATTTTTAAAAAATATTCCCTATACAGAAACGGTCTCTTTACATTTGTATTATATGTATAGATTACCTATTAATGGCTCTTTATTTAAAATATTAATTTTTTTTTAAAATAAATCGCCCCCTGTTCTAGGAAATATATATTTTTTAAATTTTTATAAAATTTCTTATGAAAGTGAGCTTCTTAGACAATTTTATTTTGTATTAATGTATTTTATTTTGTATTAATGTGAAACATTAACATTTAAATGTTGGCAATTTCTGTATTGTGGCACTATCTATCTAGCGCGTTAGTTAACTACTTTATTTAAAAGTTCGAATAAAATTCCAGTCATTTACTCATTTTAATTTTTAATTGTTCAGGAATCAGTACCTTCAGTATCATAAAAGCAAGCAAAATAATATTACAATTTATTTATGTAGATACATATATGATGGAAAGTTAAGAAAAGAAAATGTTTTTTTGGAAGTTCGTGTTTAAGGTAAAATCGAAAAAACTTGGAAAATTTAATTAGTAATTAATTTTTTTTTAAATATTTTTAGGTTTGGTTGTAAATGAATCTACTGTTGATCTTTTAATATGATACTGAACTATTCATTATTTAAAATGAAAAACTGTGTACTTATTAGATGATGAAAATAAAAAATTAGTAGTTTGAAAAACCGAAACAAATCGACCGACGTCTTGAAAAAGTCTGTCGGGACACCGGAGCAACGGAGCTAGAACCGTGACAAATCCGGAAAAACCAAGACGTATGGACACTCTACACGGATTGTGAATGTTATAAACTTTAAGTTTTGATTTTTAAGCACATTATGAGTGATATTGAAAATTAACAACGTGTGAAATTTGACATTTTAGTTAAAGTGCATATAAAATATAATACCTACATGTTTTTATAAAAATGCAAATATAAATAAATGTTTTCTGTTTTTTTTTTTTATTTTAATTGTTATTAATTATTTGGCTTTTTTAATAATTTAGAATTTTTCTGTCAAATGAATAAATTCTGAAAATATGAATTTATGACATAATTTCAGTAAAAGTGAAAATGAAATTTTTCACCCACACTTTTGTAGTGTCAATGTACATCACTGGATCCCAATTTTCAAATGGATAGATAATTTCAGTAGCGTAGAAACTAATTATTAAAAAATTGCAAACCAAATGTGTTTATATGATAATACGTATTATAAAATTTATATACGTGTTCTTCCGAAAATCGTAAATACCCAATTAACTTTCTCTCGATGAAGTTGGATTGACAAACATTTACATTAGGGATGTTATGGATATTCGTAACCGTAACTAAAACTACCGATATCCGAAATAATTAAATATCCGAAACCGAAAGCGTATATGAAAATGAAAGTTTATAAGTCTAGTAAGTACTTAACACATTAATATTTTTTGTATATATCCATATCTAAAAATATTTCAGTCCCTTTTTGACAATCTTGCCAGAACTTAAACACTTTTTTAAATATTTTTATTGTTAAAATCGAAACGTTATTTTGAAGCCGGTTAAAATTAATATATTTTACATTAAAATGTGTGGTCAATACAATCACCCGCTAGTTAATTATCGCTAGATTTGATGCTATAAAATTGAGAAAAAACAGGTCATAGAGATTTTTTTTATTTAGATTTTATTTGTAATGATTGAATTACAAAATTCAAAAGGATGTTAAAAAATGTGTGTATTCACTATGAGCTTTTGCCTGTAGTAAATCCAGCTGCTCAAAATCGGTTCCAATATGTTGGTCAGGACGGCATTTGTACATAATTTTAATATTTTCTTTAAGAAATAGTATTTTTTTTTTAAATACTTGTTTGATTTTTTCAAGGCGAGTACTTTTTACGATGTGTGTTTACCAAATTCTACAAAATAATTTAAAAAAAAACATTGTAACCCTACTATTTTGAAATTTTCAAAAAAATATCATGAAAATTACCTCATATATGCTTTTTCTGAGTTAATTATTGAAAAATATTCTATTTTCCGAGATTTTTAAGGTAAAACGAGCAGATGTATGGTTTTTGTTAAACAAATTTCAGATCTTTAATACATTTTTGCCTTAAAAAAATAAATATTTAATATTTTCAAAAATGTATGATACAACTTGTCAAAATTTAAAATTATTTGTTTTGTTGTCAAAAGAAAAAAAAAACTGAATGTGCAAATTTATTTACCACTAAAATGATGGGTTTATACATATAATTATAACGTAGTATTGTCATTTGGATAGAAAATTACGTAAAAATATTATTGTTTGAATATGATTTAACGTAATTTTTATGCGATTGTAGCAAGCTCTTATTAATTTTAGGAAGGTGTAAACATCATCTAAATTCTGATCATATCACATAAAAAACTGCGCCGTGATTTTTTATCTAAAAAAAAATGGAATAGAGATACATTATAAAAACATTTAACTGACAAAGAAAAAGAATATAGCCGAATCGTTAAATTGGATTAAAAAAATCATGACATGCTACTTAAAAAGCGGTTTTTTTCAAATTTAGCTCGTAAAAAATGAGACAGAAAAAAAAAGAATGCGAGTACGAGTGAAATGGAGAACGACATATTTCCTAGTTTTTCTCGAAAAGTAAGTAATTTAGAGCAACGGTATAAAAACATTTTTTATGCATTTTACCTTTTACTAGGGCTTGGTGTAAAAAAAAATTTGAAAAATTGCTTAATTCTGGCAAAAAACTCATTTTGTTGACAAAAAACGCCCGGAAAACCTACTTCTGGGCATCCGACGTGTCTGGCTAACGAACTCATCCAACGATTTGGAAAATCGAATTCGCACACAAAATTTCATAAGCATTAAACGTTTCGTTCGAGAGTTATCGCGCGGATACATATATATATATATATATATATATATATATATATATATATATATATATATATATATATATATATATATATATAAATTTTAGTGAATATCATTTTCGTATTCTAGGGACCTCAAAACATATTTCTGATATGGTCTCGGGCTTAGGTCGCACCATGACACCTGGCGTAAAAGCTGAATTTCCAGTTTTGGAAATTCGCTAAAAATATTACATAAGATATCGTGTCTATTTATCTCACAAAGAAACATTCCGAGGTGTCCATCTCCGATTTCGATTATACCCTGGCATGTTATTCTTTGTCGAAATCTAAGAGACCCGTATTTTTTTTATCTACGGAAAACCGGTTTGAAGAGGTGAACTGCCCTTCAAAAATTGGGATAAAAATTTAATTTTGCAAATATCTCGAAAATGGCACGTAACTTCCACAAAACTGATAATAAATCCCTTAAAAGAGTAGAATAGAAGAAAATATAAAGGATAAGTTTTTTTTGCTCGCCAACCCTGTTTTTCGGGAAAATTTGAAAAATTTCAAAAAGTCATTGTCCAATAAGAAAATAGAAATTTACCCCACGCGTATCATTTCCTGTTTTGTTTTTGTTAGATTATTATTATTTGATGAGTGAAACTAGTAATTTCCGTAAGTTGAAAATATATAATTTTAACAAGGTCAATTTGGAAAAAATATATATTTTAGTTATAGAACAGTATTTAAAGATACTACGGAAAAATTTTTGTGATTGTGCAAGGCCCCTAACTCATTAAAAAAAAAAAAAAAATACACAAAAATATTTTATTTCTTTTTTAAGCATGAAGTGTTACCCTTTTTAAAATTTAAAAAAAAATACGTACGTTACAAGAAAATTTTCGTTATTGTGTAAGGTAATATCTTTAAAAAAAATACATAAAATATTTTTTTTATTACTCATGCGGGAGAAGCACTAACTTGGCGCACACATTTCTGTACTCAAAATAGCTGTTTGCCCACTGTACTCTTCCCGCATACTTCTTTGCGTGTGGAAAGTAACTTTCCACACGCAAATTGACAATAAAACACGCAAAATTTAATCAAAACACACAAAGCCGCCTCTTAATTTTTCATTTAATAAATATTTCTATAGAAACCACAAACAAAGTAATTTAAACGATAATTAATTCAGAAAAAAAAGACGAACACTTAAAAATATTATTTTAAAAAGTAATAAAAATGTCAAAAATAGTGATAATAATAGAAAAAAGTATGTGAAATTCGTAATAAATGGGCAATCGACAATTTCCCGCACTTATTGCACAATGTACTATTTTCTCGCTATTTTAATCATTCTAAGTCTTCTAAAATATTTTCTAAATGTACCTCAACAAACATAAATTATCTAAAAATGACAAAAATTGAATAATAACCAACGGCTGTTGGTTATATCCGGAACCCCTCGGAATAAATTGTGTACAAACCGGATGATTACCGAAACTGTTTTAGATACATGCATTTTGTCACATATTATCCGGCTTTTTTGGCTGATTCGCGATTTAGTTGGTTAGTACACGTAATTAAGTTTTCGCATATTAGCCGTAACATATAAACCAACAAAAAGGCTTGTTGTTCATTAAAATCATCGTCACAGAATATATCAGAAGGAATGCTACTATCTCTTCTCTGTAATCACCAGTGTGTATTTCTGGGCACGTTACGATACTTTGTATACAGTGGCTCGGTGGCACTGAGCCGATGCGTATTAATTGTTCGTCAATTGTTTATCATTTTTGTTACAGTCGATCAGCGGCTTCACTCACAGTGTGTATCTATGTATAGTGTATGTATGCGCGACACGCATCCATTGATATATATATATATATATATATATATATATATATATATATATATATATATATATATATATATATATATATATATATATATATATATATATCACACAAATATAAACACAAACAGTGTGCAGCCACATAACACATTGTCTATCCTTTTTTGATTACACTGGTTTCAGTGATACAAAGATAGCAATGTTCTCTCTGAACTTTGTGATCGTCACCTTTTAGTTTGTTCAATAAAATCAGTACCTGTGCTAAATTTTTCATTACTATTGGGAGATAATATTGTAGTAAAAAGCCGAAAGATTTTGAATGTCGGGTTTAAAGGAAAACAAGGTTAGGTGCCTACAGCGCATGTCGTTATCCTTTTTTTGATTACATACACTTTTTACTCGTTGTAAGCAACTTGAAATAGAATCATATATCTTACTCTGTTTAGTTTAGATAGTAAAATTCGCCTATAAGTAAAAAGAGTAAGTAATATGATTCTAGTTCAATTTTTGAGTTGCTTACAACGATTAAAAAGTGTATATTTCGAAAACTCACTTTAATGAAAAAATTCTTCGGTGCAAAATAAACGGCGATAAAATTCTCAATAACAATATTCTCATGCATTTTTTGCCAAATCCAGTAGTAGACGAGAAACTAGGTAACATTGAGTATGCACTGAAAGAGGTATAGAATCTGACTTTTGATTATTGTTAGGGGGTCTTAGGTGAGTATGAAAACCCATTTCGTCGACCTCTAGGATGGTTGACAAATTAGGGGGAGGGGGGAAAGTTGCAGAAAAAGCCCATCGGGAGATCGGTTATATCTTGCTTATTATTGATCGTAGAATGATGATTTTTCTAAATTTGTTTGCAATGAAATGATCTAAAATTTATGTCATATGCAAATTTTTGATATAACTAACGGTTTTCGTATAAAAAAATGAAAATAGAAGGCAACGTTAAAGTTTAAGTATTTTTAGTATATAGGGCTAGTCAAAAGTATAAAAAAGTAAAAAATCTCAGCGGGAAAGCATTTTTGGGATAAATTATGAGGACAAAAGTTTCACCATTTGTTACAGCGCATCCGATGATGACGTTCACCTTGACCTCAAGGCCAAGGTTCAATGTCATATCGAGGTCAAGTCGGTTTTTTTATACGACAACCCCCACTTTTGACCCCGGAAATGGAAAGAGCGGAAAATTCTGCATCCGAATATGATCTTGATCGTAATCTCAATGTCAATTATCAGGGTCAATTCAAGGTCAAATGCTGATTTTTACTGCCTGGGCGCTAGCTGACATTAAGTATACACTGAAAGAGATATAGAATTTTACTTTTGATTATTATTAGGGGGTCTTAGATGAGTATGAAAACGCATGTCGTCGACCTCTAGGGTTGTCGATAAATTGGGGGAGAGCGGGTAAATTTGCCGTAAAAGCTCATCGGGAAATCGCGTATATCTTACTTATTATTAATTGTAGAGTGATGATTTTTTTTTAAATTTGTTTGCAATGGAATGATCTAAAATTTATGTAATATGCAAACTTTTGATATAAATAACAGTCTTCGTGTAAAAAAATTAAAACAGAAAATAATGGTAAAATTTAAGAATTTGGGTTTCCCCTTGAATTGACCCTGATCATTGACTTTGAGATCACGATCAAGGTCATATTCGGATGCAGAATTTTCCGCTTTTTCCAATTCCGAGGTCAAAAGTGGGGGTTCCCATATAACAAAACAAGCTTGACCTTGATATGACCTTGAACCTTGACTTTGAGGTCAAGGTGAAGGTTATCAACGGATGCGCCGTAACAAATGGTGAAACTTTTGTCCTGATCATTTATCCCAAAAATGCTTTTCCGCTGAGATTTTTGACTTTTTTATACTTTTGACTAGCCCTATATACTAAAAATACTTAAACTTTAACGTTGCCTTCTATTTCCATTTTTTTACACGAAAACCATTAGGTATATCAAAAGCTTGCACATAACATAAATTTTAGATCATTTCATTGCAAATAAATTAAAAAAAAAATCATCACTCTACGATCTATAATAAGCAAGGTATAAGGCATCTCCCAATCGGCTTTTCCTGCAAATTTCCCCCCTCCCCCCTAATTTGACGACCACCCTAGAGGTCGACGACATGGGTTTTCATACTAGGGATAATCGATAGTAGAAAAACATCGATGTCAACATCGATTCAAGAATATCCATATACGATATATATCGAAAGAAAAACATCGATGTTCGAAAACATCGATGTTTATGTAGCAAAATAAACAACCATTATAATCTATTATTTTATTTATTAAAAATTAACATTGCCAGTATTTATTTGGTACACTTTGCAAAAAAGTCACTTTGTTAGAAGTTTCCCTTTTAATTTGTTCCTTTGTTGATACAAATGCTGCCCAGCTTTTGAAAAAAGTCTCTCCAAAGCTGTTGAAGTTGCTGTGCAACACAAATATTTAATGGCAATTTTTTTTAAGTTTGAATAAGTGGTTCCTAGAACTTGCCATAAAGTAATGGATCTTAATTTAAATCAGCTACAGGACTTGTTAAATACTGGATAGCTTAGAGTAAAATCGATGTTTCGATATTATTCTCGTAACATCGATGTGTCGATGTTATCGAGGACATAACATCAATGTTTTTACATCGATGTTTTCCCACTAAACATCGATGTTTTTCTACCATCGATAAATATCGATCATCCCTATTTCATACTCACCTAAGACCCTCTAACAATAATCAAAAGTCAAATTCTATACCTCTTTCAGTGTATACTCAATGTCACCTAGCACCTGAGCTATAGTTTTCTACGCTCAAGGTGTTAGAAAAATGAGAAAAATCAATTAAATCGAAAAAAGATCTTATATTCAAAATATAAAATCTGTAGGGTAGGGTCGTGTAAGATGGCGCGATCGGTAGAGTGCGCACTCCTGTTTTCTCAAAACGGGAACGAAATTTGTAACCAACTTTAATCGTATTTTGAAGTGTTCGGGTATTCGTAACTGCTCACCAAAAAATAGTGGTTTACGACATAATCTCAATATTCTAGACAAGTTTAAAATTTTTAATACGATTTGATATTATTTTTCTCGAATTTGAATGCGTTACTACGGTATATGTCGAAACAAGTTAAAAGTTATGAATGTTCCTATGGCTAGTAAAGTTGGTTACAAACTAGCTCCGATCACTTTAATTTGTGTCAGTACGCGTGGATGGTTCCCACAGGATGATTTTGTTAACAACAGATAGGCGTGTAAGATGGCGCAGTACAAAGGCGTGTAAGACGACGCACACATTCTTACACAACAGTTTCGTTTATCATATTTTTCATTCTAAGGAATTCTATACAGCAAACTCTCGTACAATGTAAATTCGTGTAACCCAAGTTCCTACATCAAAAGTTTACGATCACGAAAACTGACGATAACGTAAAGTAATTTTTTTAAATATTCTATTGCTAGTAAGATCAGTGGGACTATTGGCGCCTAAAATTTACCAATTATAACCAATTTATAAAAAGTAATTCGATATCGATAATTCTCGATAACGAAAACTATATTTTAATAGTCATAAAATGTTTGAAACACCCACAACTTGCTCCGCTTAAACCTTCAAAAAATTTCGTTATCTTTTCGCTACGACGCATCGTTTACGAGATATTTACGATCAAAAGTTTTCCATTATGAAATTTAAAAATGTGTTATTGCTGAGACAATCAGTTGCACTAGTGGAGCCTAAATTAACCAGTTATAATCAATTTATCATAAGTAATTCGGTACCGATCAGTTTCGATAACGAAAAGTAGGTTTCAACAATCGCAATACGTTTGAGTAGAAGAGTTATGACAGTACGGCGGCACACTAGGAGTGCCCACATTTTTGGCACGGTAGTGTACTAAGGCATGAAGTATAGTACGGCGTCAAAAGTGTGGACACACCTTGGACAGGGTGTCCCCAAACTTTTGATGATGTAGTGTGCTGTCGTACAATCATAGCTCTTCTAGTCTTTTGGAATACCCATAATTTGTTTCACTTAAACGTTCAAAAATTTTGTTATTAGTCGAATTTTTCAACTGAAAAAATTAGACTTATACAGCCTATACGATAAGAACGGTGAGAGGCGAGAGTAGGGGCCCTATCCGTTTTCGGACCCGTAGTAAGCGATTATGTAGAAAAACAGTCTTATATATATATATATATATATATATATATATATATATATATATATATATATATATATAATATATATATATATATGTATATATATATATATATATATATATATATATGGGTAGTTCTTCCAACGAGGGAGTTTTGGACAGCCAAACATTATATATGTATATATATATATATATATATATATATATATATATATATATATATATATATATATATATATATATATATATATATATATATATATATATATGGGTAGTTCTTCCAACGAGGGAATTTTGGACAGCCCAACGCATTTTGTATATTAATATTTTGAAAAATACATTTTTTCAAGGTGGAAACTGTAAACCATTACTGCATCTAACTGGTCATTCAAAATAACCCGGTTTCGAAATATATTTTTTATAAAAAAATGGCACTTAAAATGTAAAATTCTCAGTCTCCTGGCACGTCTCCTCTCCAAAGTAAAACAGAAGACTAAATAATTATTTTTTCTGAATGTATAAAAAAAAATTATACTGCAGTTGTAATCTATACTATTGGTACTTTTTTATTGATTTTTCTTGTTTTTTGATTTTTCTCCCCAAATAAACCTAGACGGTTGAAACTTTATACGTGTATTCTTTTAGAGAGTACCTCACTTCTCCCATTTTTACATCGGAATTCAATGCTATTGATAAATGTGTTTTAAATGCATTTAATTTATTCTAAATACAAGTAGGCGAATAGTAATTTTAAAAAATTTAAAAAAAACGCCGTGAGCAGCGGAGCCCCATCACGGAAGTCGAATTTTTCCTTTCATCTTCGGTATTGAGTGTAATGTAATTGAAAAAGCGAAATGTAATTGACAAGCGAAATGTAATTGAAAGTCCACAAGCAATTTGTCATTTTGGTGGTTTCAAAACTGATGATGAGTGTCCGGTTGATCAGGGCTTTAAAAAAAGGTTTAAGTTTTTAAGTGCTGAATCTCAGTAAATTTCAATTTTGTGCCGATAGCAGTTAACAGGGAAAAAGCCAACACAATTCGTACGAGGGCATTTCTACCCAAGCTTATCCGCCAATTGTCTTTGTGTTTTATTTTAAATATTAAAAAAGGAACTTAAATAGTAAACTGGAAGGCTTTTATGAAGATATTTTTTCTTTCCAAAAAAATCCAAAATTTCTATTTTATAAATAATAAAAATCCAAAATTCCTAATTTATAAATAAACAGTGACTTTAATAACATTTTTAAATTACTTAATACGTATGTATTTCATTTGTTAAATTATATTCACTTTTTTTTAAATTTCTTAAAATTACTATTCGCCTACTTGTATTTAGAATAAAAATAATGAATTTAAAACACATATAACAATAGTATTCAATTCCGATGTAAAAATCGGAGAAGTGGGGAGAAAAGTAATGTGGACTCCCTAAAAGATATTAGCTGGATACTGACTGAAAACACGTACAAAATTTCAGCCCTCTAGGTTTCCTTAGAGAGTCTCTAGACGTGTTAGAAAACAAGCAAAAAAATTAAGGAAATATTGGCGTAAAAATCGTTGGGGTTGAAACCCCCAAAAAACAGTGTCTGGCTATTAGCTTAACCTGTACACAAAATTTCAGCCCTCTAGGTTTATTTGGGGAGATTTTGACCCGAACGAAACTGTTAAAAGACAAGAAAAATCATGTTCTTTTGGGTATAAAAATGGTGGGGGTAGGGGTTGAAAGTCGAGACTCTCAAAAGGCACTCCCTTAATACCAACTCAATCCGAATACAAAATTCCAGCCCTCTAGGATTATTTGAGTGACCTGTGCGAGTGGTAAAAACTTCGAAAATGTCGAAAATGCATGAAATTGTAGCTTAAAAATGAGGGGGGTGGTGGTAAAATATTAAAACCTCCAAAAAGCACAACCTAGGTACGAACTTTATCAACACACCAAATTTCAACCCTCTACGTTAATTCGGGGGGGGGGGGGGCTGGGGGCGTGTTAGATCCAGCGAAAATCGTTTTTCCCCCCTCTACTCCCGCCAAATCATCCTAGGGAGCTGAATTTTGGATATGTTGTAGATAATTGACCGAAACATTATTTCCAACCGATTTGGAAAAGTTTTATTGCTTTTCCGCCCCCCACCACCCCCTTAAAGGTTGGGTCGGATCCAAAATTTTCCCAAAATTTGACCCCACTTTAATAGTATTGTACATCGGAATGAGCCCCATTTACCGAATTTGAGCTCTTAACTTCCATAGAGGGGCCCTACACATATTAAAAGGTAGCGGGAAAATATATATATATATATATATATATATATATATATATATATATATATATATATATATATATATATATATATATATATCAGACATTTTTTTTCTACATATTCGTGTTCTACGGGTCCGAAAACGGATAGCGCCCCTACTCTCGCCTCTCGCCGTTCTTGTCGTATAGACTGTATTAGTCTAATTTTTTCAAGGAAAAATTCGACTAAAAAGTGAACTTACTTTTATTGTATAACAAATGAAATACATACATATTAAGGCCTTCCAGTTTACTATTTAAGTTCCTTTTTTAATATTTAAAAATAAAACACAAAGGCAATTGGCGGATAAGCATGGGTAGGAATACCCTCGTACGAATTGTGCTGGCTTTTTCCCTGCTAACAGCTATCGGCACAAAATTGAAATTTACTGAGATTCAGTCCTTAAAAACTTAAAACCTTTTTTTTAAAGCCTCGATTAACCGGACACTCATCATCAGTTTTGAAACCACCAAAATGACAAATCGCTTGTAGATTTTCAATTACATTTCGTCGGCTGCTCACGGCGTTTTTTATATATATAGGTTGTAAAGTAAGTCCCTCTTAATAAAAATGTAAAACGGCAGGACGCCATTCATTTTCATTTTTTGAGAAAAGTTAATTTAAAGTTTGCCATTAATTTTTGTATACCTCTTATAAGAATAATTTAGAATGTCCAACAACACGGGTTATGGTCTAGTGACAGAGCGCTGGCTCGGTAAACCGTAGGTCGAAAGCTCGGATCCAACCTCGGTGAATCTTGTATTAGTTTTTTCTTTTTTGTTTTGTTTATTTATTTACAACCACCTATTTTGTATATTAACATTAATTTATTAATTAAAATTGACATATAGTTAGTGATTGAAAAAAATATTTTAATATTAATATAATATTAATATTTGAAATATAAATAGTTATTGTTGGATACGTATGCATAAAGAGAGGTATAGAAAGGATTAAATTGCGGCACGAGTCTTAAGGGACTGGCGCATATACAACGAGATCGAGTGCGCTGTGGGGGTAAGCGCACGCATTTTTATTTTGTTTATTTATTTTGGCCATTGTTAAATTTATTTTATCATTATATTAATATTTCATTATGAAAATTATTAAAAATAAAGTATATAAAGGCATAAGAATAATAAAGAGTAATATAAGAAAT
This sequence comes from Brachynemurus nebulosus, assembly GCA_035578155.1. Classification (NCBI taxonomy): domain Eukaryota; kingdom Metazoa; phylum Arthropoda; class Insecta; order Neuroptera; family Myrmeleontidae; genus Brachynemurus; species Brachynemurus nebulosus. Next base: position 380,479 of record JAPWDM010000042.1, on the reverse strand, counting down.
TGAGACATTAATGAGTTAATTATTTATTAATGAAAAATGTAATTGCGTATTTACTTAAAAAAATAAACAAAAAAAGAAAGCTAATACAAAATTCACTAAGGTCGGATCCGAATCATCAACCTACGATTTACCAAGCCAGCGCTCTGTCACTAGACCATAACCAGTGTTGTTGGACATACTAAATTATTTAGGTACACAAAAATTAATGGCAAACTTTAAATTAATTTTTCTCAAAAATGAAAACGAATGCCGTCCTGCCGTTTTATATTTTTATTAAGAGGAACTTACTCTACAACATATATAAAAATTAAAGAAATCTGTGAGTCCGAAGTTTCGCACTCCCCTTGTCAGTTGACGGTCTGTTATTTTAAAATTAAAAATAAGGGAGAAAGCAACTAACCCTTGGCTGTATAGTATAACTGTGTGTTGTTGCTGATAGAGATTGAATAACTTTTTCGACTTTTTTAGCACCCTTTTCTCAAACTATATGCAATAATATTCTTGCATGACTTAACAAAATAAAATTTTAATATTACTTGTATAAAATTTAAAGTTTTAGTCAGACTTTAACAAGTATAATTTGATATATTTTAAGCAGTTAATAATTTCAAGACAATTTACTTGCTGAAAACCTTATAGAACTATTTTTATTTTGCTGATTCTGAGTAAAATTACGATTGGCGCCTCAAATTACCTGGCCAGTTTTGAGATTTTAGACTTTAAATTACAACTTTTAGCAAAAACAGGTAAACTAGTATTTTTCATGTAGTTTTTACATATGTTATTCAAATTTTAATATACTAAAGCATATCCACCCTATTTCAAAATTTACCCTCAATTTTACCTGAACAGCCCCTCCAGTAGGTCCGACCGTGGATTTATACACATCAATAGAAAGCTCCTAAAAATAAAGTGTTTTATCCATTTAAAGTTTTTTTGTATCTACCGTCGTTTTCAAGTTATCAAGCAAAATTAAAATATTACCCTAATTTTGAGGGGTGCTTTTACCCCATAAACGGTGGTTCTTAGGAAAAAAGTATTGAGACATTTTTTATACGTAATTATATGATCTACAATTTTTGTCTGACCTAATTTTATGATAACACTTACCGTTTTGCCGAAAAACGCGAAAAACCCATTTCTGACACTTTTGACCTTGGATAAAATTTTTTACACGTACAGGATCGATGAGGACTTTTCAACACTTAATTATAATGGTGTTCCGAATATTCGTACCAATTTTCAGCTCCCCCCTAATTTTTGTATCTTTACTACTATGTATTTTTAGGACTAAATTAACCGGATTATAAATAAAATTATTTCTGTGTATTAAACTGTCGTAAATGACTTCGAATATTTTTTAATAAATAATAAATTCCCAATTTTTTTTTTATTTAGTTATTTTTTTAAAATTTTTTTTTAATTTTTTTTTTTTTTAAAAATCATATATACACTACATAACTTCTAATATTTATATACTACTAATATAATATATAATATATATTAAATAAATAATAAATTGTTTAATAATTAAAAATTTAAAAATTTAATAATAAAAATAATAAAAATTGTTTAATAATAAAAATTAATAAATTGTTTAATAGTTTAATAAATTGTGCTTAATAATAAAAATGAATATAAGAAATTCTGTGTTAATTTTAGAGTTTTACTCATTTTTTCACTTTTCTGGATGTCTCTTTTTTTATAATGCCCATAAAATTTATAATTTTTAATTTTTTGACTGGCCATTTTGAAAGGGTGTGAAAAATGTCATTAACTTGAAATAAAACTACTTGCCAAAGCTTATGCATGAAAAAAAATGTCGGGGTGGAATTAAGTCCATTTTCTTCTTTCGTTTGTATAACTACCCGTATATAAATAAAATTGTATATATATATATATAATTCTGTGTATATAGTTAAATACAATTACTTTTACAAAAACGTGTTATATATATATATATGTATATATATAACACGCTTTTGTTTTGTAAAAGATACATATATATATATATATATATATATATATATATATATATATATATATATATATATATACTTATATATATATATATATATATATATATATATATATATATATATATATATATATATATATATATATATATACAATGTGGTCCAGAATTATGTACCGTAATTGATAGAGCTCGTATTACGTTCAAAAATAATGGTACCTTTTCATGCACACTTTTTTTCAAAACTCAATAATAAGGGAGATACAACTCTGTAAAGGGGTTAAACGAAAACCATTATTTCTTAAATATTTTCCAAACGATTTTGAATAACGGATTGATATTTTAGGGGTACTAATTTTGCGTTAGAAGGATTAAATTTATGTCAACACTTATTCCACCACTCATGACTAAGGGGTGTTTTTGGGTGGTAGGTGTGAGTTATCACGTCTTTTCTTTTTTAATTTGCAATTATTTAAACAAAATCCCTGATAATATAATTCCTCAGACAATTTCACGCAAAAAAGGTATACTTGTTACATTTCGATAAATATTACCGTTTTCGAGTAATTTAAAGTAGAAGTATCTATTTTCCAAATTATCCCCTAATCATAAGTGATGGAATAATTGATACCATAAATTTAATTATCTTAATGTTCATGCGCGCCCCTAGAATATGAATCCAGTAATAAAAAAGCGCCTAAAAAAATTTAAAAAGAAAGAAGTCAGTTTCGTTCCACCCCTCTACATTTTACCCCTCTGCTTTATCTCCCTTATTATTGAGTTTTGGAAAAAAGTGTAGATGAAAAGGTACCATTATTTTTGAACATACTATCAGCTCCAGAAATTACAGTACATAATTCTGGACCAGCCTGTATATATATATATATATATATATATATATATATATATATATATATATATATATATATATATATATATATATATCAGACATTTTTTTCTTCAGAATCGTGTTCTACGGGTCCGAAAACGGATAGCGCCCCTACTCTCGCGTCGTCCCGTTCTTATCGTATAGGCTGTATAAGTCTAATTATTTCAGTGAAAAATTCGACTGAAAATATTCTAAACATTTCGATATGTAATTTTACACCATTTACTGTAATTTTACAAAATTTTTTAACAATGAAAGCTTAAAATATACACTAAGAATTCAAGAATTACACAGGTATGAAAAAAAATTCCACTTATGGACGCTCATTCTGTATGCCAAAATTATTAATATATCATTAGTATCTAAGTCCATGAAAAATCATTTGGTAACCATTTAATTTGAAAAGAAATACCAACAATAATCTTTATGACATCATCACGTATATTCAATCAGGTTTAAGCTATAAAATTCCTGTAGAGTCAGTATAAATATATAATTTAGTTTTGGTGACATTACCTGCAGTTAATTATCTAGACAACAAAAAAATTTCACAAGTCACTAACACGTACACATCCACATAGATTTTATCTTTTTTTTAAAAAAAAAAAAGAAAAAAAAAGAAAAAAGGATAACGATCAGTTTGGTTATGTGTTATCATCGTCGTAGTAGCGAACTGTGAACATGTTTTTCCTGAAAATGACGACAATGATATCTACGCCGGTTGTCATTATCTACACTGGCCGGGAGTCACCAAGAAGCGATGAAATGAAATAAGAACGCCGGATTAAGCGGAATAAACGTGTGCCTCTACCTTACATACATATACGTGTGAACTTAACATACGTAGCGAAGAGTAAATTGTAAAAATGTTTCCAGCTATCCGATGTGACATATAATAAACTTGTAGCGATCAATTCTTATTTGTCGTGATGTGCTTTGATACCATTTTTTGCCGTATATTATAATATTGTTTCATACCTCTGCGACACACAATAATGTTCTGCACATTGGTGAAAAACACACACTAATGGTAATAACTAACATAACTCTTCTTTTATTATCGTTGTCCCTGTCTATCATCCTTTACTTTTTTCCTTAGTATTCTCTTTTATATCTGTGGATACATAGGTGTATTTTTTTATTTGTAGAATTTATTTTCCGTGTAAATTACTGAATTTATTATTTTGCTCGTTGTGAGTAATTGTTTGATAAGAATTATTATTTTCTTTATACTTATATGAAATATACATAGAACTTTAGATTCAATCTACTTCTACACATCAGTGTAGTTTTATATCAAGAATGTAACCAAAATGACTTCCTACGAACTTATTAATTAAAAAAGGATGTCAAAAATGACCCATCGGAGCTGCAAGCCAACAATGATACTAATTATTATAGAGTTCCGTTAGATACACTAAACTGCAGGAGTCGACAACCTTCTTTGGATGGCGGGCCATTTAAAAAACAATTTTTTTTTTTACTCATGTGGGAGAAGTACTAACTTGGCGCACACATTTTTGTACGCAAAATAGCTATTTGCCTACTGTACTCTTGCCACATGCTTATTTGCGTGCGGAAAGTAAACTTTCCGCACGAAAATTGACAATAAAACACGCAAAATTTAATCAAAACACGCGAATCCGCCTCTTGATTTTTCATTTAATAAATATTTCATAATTATTTCTATAGAAACCACCAACAAAATAATTTAAATAATATTTAATTCAGAAAAAAAGACAAACATTCAAAAATATTATTTTAAAAAGTAATAAAAAAATAGTAAATAATAATAGAAAAAAGTGTGTGAAATTCATAATAAAAAAATAGTATGTGCAACTCGTGCGGAATTGTCGATTGCCTACTCGAGCACTCTCGTGGGCAATCGACTACGATCGTGCACTCTCGTGGGCAATCGACAATTTCCCGCCCTTACTGCACAATATACTATTAAGTGGGCCGCACAGTCAGCTATTTTGTAATGTAGTATGTAAGTAGCTTAAATAGATTTTTTACTTTTATTAAATTTTCGAATCGAAAAATCAGATATTAGAACCACTGTCATGACACGACTTGAGCCCGGAACTAGAGACGTATCAAACATAACTGGCTCCCGGTGCGTAACACTTTATTTGCACCTCCTTTAACTTCTAAAATTTTAAAAATTTTTTAATAGTGGAACACTATTTAAAATTTGTAAAAAAATTCTTTCTCTTAGTATTTTAAATTTTTCCCTAAAAGTTGTGTTAAAAACCTTTTTTGCCAGTGATTTGTTTATGTGTCTATACGTTTGAAGTCATAACCTGAAAACAATTTCGTAATTTTCCTACATTTTCACGTAGCGAAATTCTAATGACAAACACACAATATTTTAAAATAATCGCGTCCCTCCTATTAGCTTTTGACGCTCCTCCTATTAGCTTTTGGCGCTCCCTTCAAAGTAGCGCCCGGGTAATGATAGTACCCCTTGCACCCCCCCCCCCCCCGCTGCGCGACTGTCCGACACCATAATAGAAATTTGTTTTAAAGTGCCTAGAAGTCGAAAATTACATTCACTTAAATTTATATATGACAATTATTAAAATTTATATGTATGTATTTATGTGTTCGCGCAATAACTCTCGAACGAAATATGCATCCTATTGTTAGGAAATTTGGTAAAAATATAGGAAGTTCAAAAATCTTGAATGAGTCCTCCAGCCAGACACGGCCGATGCCCTGACCATGGTTTTTTAAGCATTTTTCGTAGGTCCTTAAGGAGAAAAACTTTATTATAATGTGAAAAAATATTTTTCCAAGCCTTATTATACTAGTACTCCGATTGAGAGAAAGAAAAATGCGTATGTATTGGTCACACGGATGTAAAAAAAAAAAACATTAAAAATTTTTTCTGTAAAGCTTAAAACATAGCTATGTTGTTTCCGACAAATACCGCTCTAAATCATCGTAAAGTTTTATCGAAATTCACCAAAAGGTATAAGAGTTATTAAAATTCCTCCCTGCATACATATATAATGATTTGTTTACACAAAAAATTTTTAATGTTTTTTTTTTATATCCGTGTGACTAATACATACGCATTTTTCTTTCTCTCAATCGGAGCACTAGTGTACTTAATCCACCTCAATACGTAAAATATCATTCCTAACATTATCCCAAAACGGCATTCCCGAAATTTTAATCGTGTTTTGTAGAATTAAAAAGAAAAATTAATTAACACTATACTGTCCGCGGACTTTCACAGTAAACTTCTCCAGAAACCAGCAAAATTTTGAAAAAACTAAAAAAATATATATAAATAAATTCACGAAATAATTCAACATGTGTAAACATACACATTTTTATTTTAATAAAAATAATATCAATAACGGCCAAACACACTCATTTTCGTGCTTGTATTGAAATGTATACATTTCAATGCAGGCATAAAGAAATAAAAATGAAAAAATAAGTTATGATAATATAAAATAAAATTTTTAAATGTTATGACTTTCTTCTACAAATGTTTACAAAAACCAACACACAGAGAGTGCATTTGTTGTAAGTCAATATGTACCTCTTTGCGCACACATATGTGATGGATGCATAGGTGTATTTTTGTACATAGGTGTATAGTTTGTACATACTTGATCACTGGTCGCGATCGGTGTCCACGGTTACTCTGGCTATTTTTAGATGCTAAAAACGTGGACTGAAAAGTGTTAACGTATCTTACTTTTTCGTTCAAATAACCGACATTAAAAGAGTATCTTACAAATTTGTTGGTGGAATTCTAACAAGTTTGGGATATAGTTTCAAATTCTAGACGCTTACACCTCGAATGCATTGGATTTACTCCATTCGCTACGTAACTAGCTCTACTAAGATCCCACGTGTCCAGCAATCAACACTATTAAAACATTGTTATTTTACTATTCTTATTACTAGAAAAGATTAGGTACAAAAAATAAAACTAAATTTATAAATAGGAAACATATACACGCAAATCGTATAAATACTATAAATCATTAAAACATTACAGAATTACAGAATTAAACAGGCAACTCAAGCAATACACACCAAACTTTCAAAAAACCATATCAACAGATCTAGCTAAATACTATCCCTACTTCCGTAAAGTCTAAGTCATCGTCTCCAACTTTACGTGTAAATAAAAAAACAGGAGAAAAACTTTGTGTCACAATTTAAGAAGATAAATAAAGATACCCCTGTCGCAGCATCTGCATAACATAGCGAATTTCCCAAAATCAATTTAATAAGTTTCAAAAAAATTAAATTTTCAAAACACTACGAAACAATAGTCAATAATAGTGTTTTCTGAGTCCATTTTCAACCACCCACATTACGTTTTAACTAACATTCAATTCTTTCAAGTTTACCGCTTGTCGGTGGGAAACATTATTTTTTTACGTAAAAATGTTAGCGCACCAGAAATCAAACGAATATGTTAGTGAACAAAGTTAGCTAACTGTGTCAGCTAATAACAATGTTGGTCTTATCGCGTACCCGGGAGAGATGGAGGAAATTCATAAATGAAAAAGCTATTCAAGGCACGTGTGAGAGAAAAAAAAAGGTTGAGGATCACTGTTTTACACGATAGAAAGCATGGAAAGAATCTTCACTATTTTTAAATATTTGTTTAGTATTTAAAAAAAAAAGATTCCAAGTGCGTGTTAAACAAGCATTAAGTCAAGATTTCATTGTCAGTAATTCGAGTTTATAACAATTTTCGCACTAAAATATTTCTTGCTTACATTTAATATTAAAATTAGCACTTAATTTGTTAATAATATGTTTACCTGGGTTTTTTCTGTCGTTCCGTAGTCACACCCCTCATAAGTCGGGGGCCGTGGAGAGAAACCAAAGGCCCCAGGGACAAACTATTACGGGTCCCCCGTCAAATATTAAATTTACTACTGACATCCAACCTTGTCCTTTAAAATCTATGTAACAAAAATATATAATACCTAATTCCTAATACCTTGAGGAAGGTCAGTGACGCGATGAGGGCACACTAACCTAATACCTTGAGGAAGGTCAGTGACGCGATAATTTCACCTAAATTATTTAAGGAATTTCCAAGTAAAAAATTATTTTCAAAAAATATTTTGTAGGTTGTGAATTTTTAAATCATATAAAAGATATTAAAAAATTTATCAATCTGTTAGAAACCTTTTAACCCCTCCTTTTACACAGACTACATATTATTTTATCGAAAAGATGACTATTTTCAATTTCAACAAAAGTACATGCAAAGACAATCTCTGTTTACTGACCTTTTAACCTACTTCGATTAAAAATAGAAATTTTTATATCGTAAGAAAGCACATATTTGTATGTTTAATATACTAAAAAAACTCATGTATTTTAATCAGTAATTTTTTGTGTGTTAAACTTTTTTGAATCAAACAATCTTAGAATAATAAGAGTTAAAAATTATTTTTTTTAAAAAATGAAATGAAAAATAAAAAAAAGCACTTTTTACATTTTTATTATTTAATAATTAATGAACAAAAAAGACAACAATGTGTTTTAAAACAACATGTTTATTGCTTTGATTCATACAGAATAGTGATTTCACATATTGAAAATTATTTTAGATATAAATTTATCAATTTGACTTTTAACCTTTACACGCGTTTGTATATTTCAAGGAAAATTTTAAATATGCACGCATATTTTTTTGGATAAAAAAATTATTTGATATCATTTGTTTCGATAACAAGTGAAAAAATAATTTTAATTAGTTTTTCAGAAAAAAAATAAACTTATTAAACGAATTTACGTAAATATTTTTTACACACATAAATTTAAAAATTAAGAAAAAAATATATTTATAATTAAGTGATTAGAAATTAGTTTTTTTGAAACATTAATTTTGTTATCTCATTTTTTTGATATTAAAAAACACTGTGCTTAAAAAATATTAGTCTTACAGAGTGTTTAAAAAATTTTTTTAGTTAAAATATTGTTTGTAAATTAAAGCTTCTCTCAGCGCACATTTGTTTGAGGTTTCGCTATGAAATAGGCATGTATAGGACGAAGAATGTTCTAGCGAATGAATTGATGTTTCAGGTCGAATGTTTTCGATATTAATTGAATCAATGTTAAAATGTAATTTTAGCAATTTACGTTTTTGCTCGTCCATCACAAAAATTTCACTGCAATATTGTAAATAATTTTTTATTTCCTCTTTTCCATAATAATAATCTGTTGATTCCTCAAATCACGTCAGGTTATGTACAAATTTAGTTAAGTATTCGTTAATTCGTTGATATTTTTTCGGTATGTTGTTCCATTCATATGGTGGTTTTAAAATCCAGTGTCCAATTTTATTATTTTGAATGATTGCAACATCTTTGGGAATAAAATCACCAATAACACGGCGCATCCCATATATTTCAACAATAGTGAACATTTTTTTTGGAAACACTTGAAGCAACAAAAATCAACTGTTCACCAAAAAACTTATTTTTAAACTAAATTGTGTTGATGTATTAATGAAAGTATTTATACATTTTCCCTTCTTACAATTTTCTAAAACTCCTTCAGTTGTTCGTCAACATTTTTTCCTAGCATTTCAATATTTTCTTTTGTTACAGAAAGTATTTCAAGTAACAATTCTTGACTTTCTTTTTCAATAATCTTCTGAAAATCTCTTGCAAATTTAACAAAGTTTTCATCAATAAAATATCGTCTTTTATCTGAAATTTCTTGTTTAAAATTTAGCCTATTGAACTCATTTCTCCAATTTTAAATATTTTCTTCATTGACTTTTTTCAAGTTTTTTAATTTTTCATCAAGATATTTCGTTACATATTCTTTTTGTGTATTCCAAGGAAGTGAAGAGATAGCTAGCTTTTCTCGACGATTTGCACTAACACATAATGTCTCTAATCTTATTAATATTTATAATTTATATTAAAATCTTTCTCATTTTTTTTTTTTGTAAATAAAAATTGCGTTGTCAAGTGACACCATAATTAATCACGGTTCAAAATGTTGTGCCCCAAAAAAAATGTTTTTTTCAGTAGTATGATTAGATTGTGTTGTTTGCTATAAATACGAAGAAATTTTAGCAATTAAAACACGCACATCATTTTATAGTTTTTTTTTTCTTTCAAACAATTCGCTCATCCAACCAAATAAGGTGGTAAGTGTTGATATAACGTTTTTTTTAATTTTATTAAACTTTTTGGGCTTAAAATATTTGAAAATATTTAATATTTCGTTTAATATTAGTGGAAATATATATTAGTTGTATTTGTACAATATGTTAATAGGAATAGGTTTTTTTATTTTTTATGTTGATCAAAAAGCGAAAATTTTTATAGTACTATTTTATTTGGTTGGATGAGCGATGTCTTGGATATTTGTAAATAAAAAAACTAAAAAAAATTAAAAAATGTTTAGTTTTTTTTTTAATTATCTGTTTAAAAAAAAAGTGAGGGAGGCAATATTTAAAAAAATTAAAAAGTGTGTAAAATATTACTTAACAATCAATTTTAAAAAAATGGAAGGTGAGTGGAACAATATGGAAATAGATAATTTACTAGGGGAAGTAAACATTGGCGTTGAATGCGTTGCAGCCAATTTCTTTTACTGCGAAGACAGAAAAAAGGCATTAATTAAAATTTTTAATGAATATTTATTTTATAAGTACAGAGTTTCAAAAAATTCTAAGAAATATTCATTTTTCACATTTACTTAAACGAAATACTCTAATAAATACATAAGTGAAAAAGATTTTTATTATTGTCTAAATTTGTTTAAAAATGACTATGAGGAATTAAAATACGCCTCAGAGAATGGTATTACATTTTCGTTATTTTGTTTGTTTGAAGATTTACAAGATTTCTATATAAAAATTATTGATAATGATTCATCTGAGACCGAAACTGAATTTCTAGATATAAATAAGGAAATAGATGCTAATTATAAACAACGATCATGTTTTGCTGATATTTATAGATTACTACTTAATTTCGTAAATAATGTACTAACTACGGAAATAGCACATCATACAACAAATCATCTTCAAAACAGAAAATGTAAAATTACAATGAATTTTAATTTATATCCCAGGTATGGTTTTGAAGAATCCGAAGCGAACAATAGTGATACTGAGTCAATAAACAGTGGAGTAAGTTCTGATAGAACCTATTTCGAATTTCCCAACAATCATTCAAATTACCCAACTAATTTAGAAGACATAATTTCACCTTTAAATTCTGATAGCAGTCAAGTATTATTTTCAAATTTAGAAGACACTGGAGCTTCTTCTCAAGTAAACAATACAAATTTTCAAGATACTCGCCCTGGTCCTGAAATTATTAAGATTACAAAAGATATACAATACAGAAGAACAAACAACGGTAATTATCGATTGGAATTATCAGCTGGAAGTTCCAATGACAGAGAAGAATTGCATTCAACCCATACAAATATAAATGAAACAGGCCCGTCTCAAGCAAATCACACATCAGCTGAAGATTATCCAACAGGTTTTGCACAACCAAGTCAGATATCAAGACACTCTCCAGGTTTCAATATTAATGAATATTTAAATCGAATGCAATGAAAAAGGCAATTAAAAGGAAATTCGAAACTGCAAGTAAGTAAATGTTTTTCATTCTATTACTATATAAGTTTAATATTTTTATTTTCAATTGCAGAAAAAAATATTGCAGAAAATATTCAACCTTCAGCCCCCAATCGTTTTGAAGAAAATGCTCAACCGTCAACTTCAACAGATTTTGAAGAAAATATTCAACCATCAACTTCAATAGATTTTGAAGAAAATGTTCAACCGTCAACTTCAAGACATTTTGAGGAAAATTTTCAATCATCAGTGCCTAATCTAAATTCAGAAGTTCACACTAAGGTAAACTCATTTACTAATCTACATTGGACCAATGTTGCAAATAGTTTTAATAACAGAATTTTTGTGGGTAGAATTAAAAACAATGATAATACAAAATCAGTAAGTGAATTTTTCGAAAAGTGTTTCCATTTGGTAAAGTCTAAAATAACTGAATATCAACAAAAATATACTTTGTTAAAAATAAGTTTCAGTCTTTGTTGTGAATATAAATTTGAAAAACTTGATAAGGAAGTTTTCGATAATGTTTACTTTCAAAATAGATTATCTGTCTTAGACCGTACTAGTGAAATTAGTGTTATATATAAAGTAAAAATGGAAGATATTTTAGATAAAATGGATACATTTGAAAGAGGTGAAAGCGGAAAAGCTTTAAATCGAATTTTGTATTTGGACTTAAGTTTAGCTCAATACGATCCGTTAAATTCAGGTGGTACTTATATCCCATTGCCAAAAAATATTTTAAAAACCAAACCTGTAATTAATGTAAAAAATCATGATAATTATTGTTTTATTTGGTCAATTTTAGCTGCTCTATACCCACAAGAAAGTAATCCAAGTAGAGTTTCAAAGTATCCACAAAATTTTAGAGAAATTTTTAATTTAACTAATATTACCTTTCAAATTAGTTTAAAAGATATAGACACATTCGAGAAATTAAACAATATTTCAATCAATGTATATGGATTAAATCATTTAGGAAGAATTTGCGGGCCTCTACACTTTACCAAATATAAAAATAATACTCATATTAATTTGTTATTAATTTCTGATAATGAAAATAATAGACATCATTATTGTTATATAAAAAATTTATCTCGTTTATGTGGCTCTCAACTTTCCCAGCATAAAAATAAACATCATATTTGTGAAAGATGTTTAAATTATTTTACAAACATAGATTTATTAAATCAACATTTGGAAAAATGTTCACTTGTAAAACCAGTTAAAATAACATTCCCATCGGAAAATAACAATATTATGAAATTTAACAAAATCAAACATTTACTAAAAGTTCCCCTCTCTGTCTATTGCGATATGGAATGTTTAACTAAAAAATTTCATAGTTACGCTCCAAACCCAAATGAACCATCTGTTGAAAGAATTGAACACCACGTTCCTTATGCAATAGGAATGAAGGTTGTTTGTTATTTTAACGAAAATCTTAATTGTTATTATAGTTACATAGGTCCAATGGCAAGCAAGTATTTTACTAAAAAATTATTGAGTTGGCTAAATGTACTGAAAGTTTTCTTGAAACAAATGCACCCATGGTAATGACTTTTGAAGATGAAATTGCTTTTCAAAATGCAGATACTTGTTGGATATGTGAAAAAGCATTTGAGCCTGGTCAAATTAAGGTTAGAGATCACAATCATCTAGATTATTCAGGTAATTCAAATTTTAGGGGTGCTGCACATCAAGACTGTAATATAAATTTACAAATAAATAGATATATACCAGTTTTCTTTCATAATGAAAGTCGCTATGATTTTCATTTGTTCTTGAGAGAATTAGGATTCTCGAATGAGGACATTTATGTTATTCCTTTAAATACACAAAACTATATTTGTATTCAGAAAAAAATTGGATCAGTTTATGTACGCTTTTTAGATTCATGTAGATTTTTAAATTCTTCCTTAGATGAGCTGTCAAAAAATTTGGAACCACATCAATTTAAAATTTTAAAACAACACTTTCCTTTAGAAAGCGATTTTAATTTGTTAATGAGAAAAGGAATATTTCCTTATTCTTATGTTGATAGTTATGAAAAATTAAAAGAAACCCAACTTCCACCTAAAGATTATTTTTTTAATATTATAAAAAATGAAAATATTTCTGAAAATGATTATGTATATGCTCAAATGGTTTGGAATCATTTTAAAATCGAAACTGGGTGATTATACTGAATTGTACTTGAAAACAGACATTTTACTTATGGCTGATGAATTTGAAAATTTCCGAGAACTATGCCATAAAATTTACAAATTAGATCCATCTCATTTTTTTAGCATACCGGGTCTTTCGTTCGATGCTATGTTAAAATCTACAGGGGTTGAACTTGAACTTATTACAGATATTGACATATTAAATTTTTTTGAAACTTCCATTAGAGGAGGAAACTGTTTTGTTCCTACTAGATTTTTCCAAGCCAATAATGTATACATAAATGAATTTTATAACGAAAATGAAAACGACAGATATATTATGTATTTTGATGCTAACAGTCTTTATGGATTCATAATGTCACATTTTCTTTTACCATATGGAGGTTTTGAATTTATAAATGTAAACGATTCTGATTTAGAAAACACTAACGAAAATGACCCCGACATAGGGTATGCCTTAGAAGTTGATTTAGACTACCCAGAAAATATTCATGATCTTCATAACGATTTTCCATTTTGTCCAGAAAATTTTATCCCAACTAAATCAAATTCTCCAGTTCCAAAACTTATAGGATCCTTTAGATCTAAAAAAAAATTATATATTATACATTAAAAATTTAAAACAATGCTTAAAACATGGCTTAGTTTTCAGAAAAATACACAAAGTTTTAAAATTCAAACATTCCTGTTGGTTAAAACCATACGTTGATTTTAATGGAGAGCTAACAAGGAAAGGGCAAGAAGTCGAAAATTCAAAAAAATCTGAAACTTTGTCAGTATATATACGGTGGCTAGCTAATAACATAAAAAATATCAGTTGCTGCTAAAAAACGTTTTTAAGGGGTGAAACATCCCTTCAAAGTTGGAACTGAAAAATTTAAAAATCGATGAAATTTTGTTTATACGTACCTTAAAAAGATCTAGTAACAAATATAACATTATTTTTTGCATCTACAAATTTTTAGGGGTTGAAACCACCCCTTTATATGTGTACTTAAAATTTAAAAATTGATGATATTTCGTCTATAGATCCTATACAGAGCTCTAATAATAAATATAACATTATTTTTTGCATCTACAAATTTTTAGAAGTTGAAACCACCCCTTCATATGTGTGCATAAAATTTCAGAATTGATGATATTTCGTTTATAGATACTATACAGAGCTCTAATAATAAATATAACATTATTTTTTGCATCTACAAATTTTTAGGGGTTGAAACCACCCCTTCACATGTGTACTTAAAAATTTAAAAATTGATGATATTTTGTTTTTACACATTATACGAAATTCTAATAATAAATATAACATTATTTTTTGTGTCCACACATTTTTAAGGGGGTGAAAACACCCCTTTAGCTGTCGAAAGTTTAAAAATTCCGACATTTTATTCACATAACATCATCACATAAAAATGGATTAATAAATTTTTCTTGCTTCCATACATTTATAGTGGTTAAATATCCTTTTCAAAGTGGAAATTAGAAGCAAAAATTGACGAAATTTTGTTTACATGTACTACACTGTAGTCTAATATACACTATTTAAAAGCTGTCTGTATTGCTAATTTTACACATTATTATTATATTTATTGTAAAATTGTTGTGTTTGTTGTACATGTAAACAAAATCTTGTCAGTCTTGAAATTTTTAGTTTACAACTTCGGGGGGGGAGGGTCTTTCACTCCCTAGAACTGTGTGAAAGAATATATTTATAATATATTTATCGTTAGGTCTCTATGTAATATATGTAAACACAATATCGCCAATTTTCAAATTTTTAGGTACGCACTTGAAGCGGTGGTTTGAAAATTGGTGGATGCAAAAAATAATGTTATATTTATTACTAGAGCGCTATATAGTATATATAAATAAAATATCAATTTATAAATTTTTAAGTACACATTTGAAGGGGTGGTTTCAACCCTTAAAAATTTGTAAATGCAAAAAATAATGTTATATTTATTATTAGAGCTCTGTATAGTATATATAAACAAAATATCATCAATTTTTAAATTTTTAAGTACACAGTTGAGAGGTGGTTTCAACCCTTAAAAATGTGTAAATGCAAAAAATAATGTTATATTTATTACTAGAACTGTTTAAGGTACCTATAAACAAAATTTCATCGATTTTCAAATTTTTGAGTTCCAAGTTTGAGGAGATGTTTCACCCCTTAAAAACGTTTTTTAGCAGCAACTGATATTTTTTATGTTATTAGGTAGCCACCCTCTATATACTGACAAAGTTTCAGATTTTTTTGAATTTTCGACTTCTTGCCCTTTCCTTGTAAGAGCCGAATCTAAAACAAAATTTGAGTCAAATTATTTTAAACTAAATGTGAATAGCATATTTGGTAAATGTATTGAATCACTCCGTAAAAGATGTGACATCAAATTATGTTGTAGTTGGGATGGTAGAAATGGGGCTCGCAAAAAAATTGCCAGTGCATTATGTAAAAATTTTACTTATTTGTGTGAAAATTTAATTATGGTTGAAAATGTAAAAGATGAAATATACTATAACAGGCCAATATATGCAGGGTGGGCCATTCTGGAATTATCCAAATATCATATGTATTATTATTGCTACGATGTTTTTAAAAATATTTTTGGAAATAATGTTAAATTATTATATTCAGATACAGACTCATTATTAGTTGGCTTTGAAAATATTAATCCATATCAAATAATTCAACAAAATTTAAATTATTTTGATACATTAGGATATTCAGAAAATAACCCGTTTAATATTACATCTGTTAATAAAAGTATAATGGGTTTAATGAAGAAAGATGAGCTAAAAGGAAAAATAATAACTACTTATTGTGGGTTAAGGGCAAAAATGTATTCATACATGACATTAAATAAAATTCTAGAAAAGCGGGCTAAAGGAATTACGAAACCGACTCTGTCACAAATAACTTTCGAAGATTATTTAAATACATTGTTTTTTAACAAAAACATGTTTACTGAAATGTATTTAATTAACTCCGAATATCATCACATTTTTACACTAAAAACCAATAAAAAAACTTTATCCGGTGACGATGACAAAAGAATAATAAAAGAGGATGGTGTTTCGACTTTAGCCTGGTTTCATAAAGATAGTTTGTAAAAATATTGTCTCACTCATTTTTAAAATAAAAAAAATAAACAAAATAACAGTTTTTTTTAATATTTTATTTTTCCGTTCTTAACAATTACATACATTTTTCAATAAAAAGTAATTATACAATATCATTTTTATGAATCCACGATTTCTGAACTTTGAATCCTAACCATTCAACCAGTAATTTATCTCCTTTCCTTTTAAGAATCTTGGAAATAATATACACTGAAGGATGTTTAGTTTGTTGAATCTCGAATTCGTAAAACTTGCCTTGAATTGGTTTATTTTCATAATCAATCAATGAGTAAGTGACTGGATCCGTCTTATGTACCTTATTAATTTTAAAAATTTCAGGTGTCCAGTTAAAAGTATAACCCTTTTCAAAAGTGGTTTTAAACTTACTAATTCTAACATGATCATTTTTCTTATATCGAGGCTTTTTCATATTTTGAAACTGATTATAATTATAAACTGTATGACGTAATTTCTCTTCAATTATTTTTGAATTAACTTCACTTGGCTTCATTTTGATTGTAGAATGTATTGTGTTATTATATTTTTTTACCAAATCACAAGCATTTGAATCCACTTATGAGAGGAGTGAATACTAAATTGTTTCCAAATTAAATTTTTCAAAGTTCTATTAAATCTTTCGACGATACTCGCCTTTAAAGATGAATAAGTTGTAAAATGTTTAATGCCATATTTCTTCATTAGCTGTTTAAATAAGGGTTGAAAAACTAGTACCATTATCAGTTTGTAACAGCAATGGTTTTCGACCAAGTTTAAAAATTGATTCCATAGCTTTTGACACTTCTTCACCCCTTTTGCTTTTAAGTGGCACCACCCATGCAAATTTTGAAAAGATATCGATAACAGTTAAAATATATTTATATTGTTTGTTATCTTTTGCAAATTGTTGCATATCACAAAGATCAGCTTGCCATTGTTCATCAATACCAACTATTCTAACTTTACGTCGATTAAATTTTCTTCTTACACCTTTATGTAATTCATTGACGACTTGTTGTTTGCTCATTGTGTAAATTTTTAATTTCTTGTCTTAAATAATTAATATTTGAGCGTAGTAAATTTATAATATGCCTTCTTTCTTCATCAATTTTTAAATTTAGATATCTTGTATTATTGTGAATTAATTCTACTAAATAATTTGTCTTTTCATTAACATGTTTCATTGCAAAATTTGTAAAATTCTGAATTTTAGTTTCCATGAATAGCATTTTAGATATGACGTAATCAACATTGTCATTTTGAAAGGTTTTTAATAAAAATAAAACAGTTTGATTGAAATTACTTTCAATTTGTTTTAAAAAGAAAGTCTCATTTATAGTTTTATTAATTTTTAACTCATTTAATGACTCTTGACATTCCCAGTTCATTAAACACACACTTATTAGAGAAAGCAAAATTACACCACTTACAACAATAATACACACTTTTTCTTTATTAGCTTTGTATTCTTTGCAATCCATTCTTAATAAAATATATATTTCAAAATAACAACAGAATTTATTCAATTACACCCAATTTTTTCAATTGTTGTACAATCTCAACAATTTGGTTCGAAACTCCGGTGTTCGCTTGGATTTGTGCTGCAACCAATAAACGTAATCGATCACAGAGATCATTAACATTGTCATAATAAATGAACTCTGTTTTATTTAAACGTTTAAAACCTAAATCAATACCATCTCCCTCTTTTTCTGTAGAAAATAGTTTTTTATATATGTTTTTATATTTATACGTTCTTGTATTCAAATTGTCTGTTGCCTTTGTATCTTGAAGAATTTGTTTGTAATTTTTTAGATCATCTTGAGAGTATTTCCTAGGCACTTTCTTAAATAGTAGTTCGTATAAACCCGGTGTTCCTTCATATACTTTATTACTAATGGTTAAATGATCATCAGGATGAAAAACAACATTTTCCTGTCCAATTTTCCATTCATTTTGTTCAAGTCTAATTCCTAAGTCTGCTTTATCGTAATCTTTTTTTTGATAAAAGACTTTTCATATATTCTTTAGACAATTTTCCATAATTTTCACTTAAAGATGAGTCATAATCTTGTTGAGAACTTTGTGGTGTTAATAAAAATGAATCCTTATCACTTAAGTCTTTTTTTGGTGTAGCAAAAGATTCATTAAAAATAGTGTCCACTTCATCTTCGCTTTTACTTGCTTTAATTTTTTCATTGTTTTTTGTGAGACATTTTCAATATCCGTTTTTCTAATGCCAGAAATATTTTTAAATCTTCTGTGAGTGGTTTGTACAAATTTTTAAGATTTTTTTCCATATCCAAACGACCACGTTTTATGTTTAAATATTTATTACGGATAGCATTACCGGTTTCAATAATTTTTTTTTTAATTTCTGCTGTTTCTTTATCCAGGTTTTCTTAAAACGTACGCTGAAAGACTTATTCACTATTTGATTCACTACATGATTATATATTCATTTAATCCCCGACGATATCGACCATTGTTAAAACTAGACTCTTTAAATATTGACAAAAAACCATAAGGATTATTTTCCCAAATTTTGTTGCAAATTTTTGTTGCAAATTTTTCAAAACTCATATCAGGAAAAGCACGATCTCTATAAGCATTAAAAGTGTTTCGATAATCAGATTTAAATAATATTATAACATTTGCATTATCTCGCAAAAGGTGTTTGGCAGCTGCTGAATAGCTTTGACAAACATCTGTTAGAAAATGGCGGGAATAAGAAAAAAATAGGCTCACATTACTTTGATCAGAACACGAAATATCATCAAATATAATAATTGAATTAGGTTTAACTTGATTCGGTTTAATCACTTCATCATTTTCCGTAAATGTATATTGCCGATGCCAATTCCATCTATATTCTTTATAACTTCAGCTAACCACATATATTTTGGCTGATGCAAAGTTTTTGAATATATATATATATATATATATATATATATATATATATATATATATATATATATATATATATATATATATAAATTTTCAATTGATAATCCATTTTTATTTTCTAACAATGTTAAAATTAAATTAGTTTTTCCACCTCCAGATGGTGCAGCAATAATACATCTTACTGTATTAGGGAAAAGTTTACTATGACGTTGATAATTTTTACTAACTACATGAATTTTTTTGTCGTGATTATTTACCGATAATGACGCGGGTTGCTTTATAAATTTCATGTTTGCAATAAACTGCTTCAGAGTAATTGTATCTCTCTATTTATATACCTGTCCACTTGCAACAATACATTTTGTATACAATGTGTCTTCAAGTATTTTACTATTTATTAAAGAAGAAACCACGTATGGAAGAGCATCGTTGCTATGATCACTATAATCTGATAACGTGGGGAGATCATAATGATGGACCAATTCCATTAAAAAAGAATTGTCATATTTGTAAAAATCAGAAATAAAAAATTAATTTATAAAAAATGCACTATCAAAAACGGAAAAGATTCAGTCGATTAAGAGAAATTCAAGGAAAAGGTTTACTCAATACTCTAATTGATAAATTACCAGTGGAATTTCATTTACCATTTTATAAGTTTTGTGGGCCAGGAACAAAATTACAAAAACTTTTACATCGAGGAGATATACCAATAAATCAATTAGACAAAGCCTGTCTTGAACACGACATTGCTTATTCTCAAACATCTAATTCACTTGAAAGAAGGGGAGCAGATAAACGACTAACTGAAAAAGCTTGGGAGCGTGTTAAATCGAAGGACGCAAGCTTAGGTGAAAAATCAGCAGCCTGGTTTGTGACTAATATTATGAAGGCTAAAACAAAGGTGGGTGGAAAACTAAAAGTGAAAACGAAGAAAAAGGTTCCACTGAGCAGAATAATTCAATCAGCTCGAAAAGCACTAAAACAAAAAGACGTCAAAAATGTTAATCAAGGAATAAGAAACGCTCTATTAGCAGCTAAAAGAAGTGTAAACAAATATGGGAAAAGAAATATTTCAATACCAAAAGTGTTACCAGTTCCTAAAAAAATTGGTGGGGCACTACCGTTTTTAATACCTCTTCTAGCTGGTCTGGTAGGGTGGTGTCAGGGCTATTAGTGGTGTTAGTAGTATAGCCAAAACCACTAGTGATGCTAAAAAAGCCAGAGAATTCTTGGAAGAAAATAAGCGACACAACAAAGAAGTTGAACTGAATCTAAAACAAGGGAAATCCATCATTTTTAAACCATATAAAAAAGGCTTTGGTCTATACTTAAATTCAGACATACAAACGAATAATAAAAAAAAATATATATTGACTATCAATAAAACAAGATTTTAATTCATTTTTAAATAAACATAAAAAACATTTTCTAAATATTTTACCTAAAAGAGCATTGACAAATATTGACTTGATTTATTATACAAAGAATTATTCCATATTTTAGAGGAATATTTATGAGGGATGAATTACCACAAAAGCCTTGGAAATTTCCCTGGTTCTCATTGGGTAACATATTTTAAAGAGGGAAACTTGAAATTATACTATGATTCTTTTGGACTACCCCCTCCAAAGGGGCTTCTACAGTATCTCAATAAAAACATTCTATACAATTATTACATTGGTCAAAGAAACAATGAAGTAAACTGTGGTCATCTGTGTTTAATATTTCTCTGTTATTGTTGTGAAAAGTACTTAAATAAAAAATGTCATATACCATAACATTAAGTGGGACAAAATCGAAATCAGAGGCTCAGTTTTTCCCACCAATAGATTGTACAAATGCGAATTATGAAATTGGTCTTGTTGAATTTTTCTCATACAACTCAATACCAAATATCCATTCACGTAATAATAAAATAAACATCGGTAATAAAACACTACGTTACCAACTGGAAGTTATGAAATTGTCGAAATCGAAAGCGAAATTTTAAAGCAATTCAACAAACATTTTCCTCCACCACCAGCGCCTAAAAAAGGAGATAAAAAACCAGCAAAACCGAAACCAGTCTTCAGTTCAAAGCTGAACACGTCAACGTTAAAAAGTGAAATTCTTTGTTCAGAGAAAATTACATTTGGAAATGAATCATTTGGAAAATTACTTGGTTTTACGAAAACAAAGATCTTAGATGCGAATAAAAAATATATTTCTGATGAAATTGTTCACATTCAAGCAATTAACGCAATATTTGTGAATTGTAATTTAGTAAAAGGAGCTTATCTAAATAATAATACAACGCATTATTTATACTGTTTCTATCCTAATGTGAGAATTGGCTACAAAATTATTGAAATTCCAAAAAACATAATATATTTTCCTATAAATAGACGGTTTATAGATGACATAATTGTGACTATCACTGACCAAAACGAAAATCTAGTAGATTTTAATGGTGAAGAAATTAAACAAATATTTTACTTCGCAAAAATACCACTTTTATTTTGAAACTGTGACAATATTGTTTCGAACCGTCAGTCCATTTTCAAACAGAATGTGTTTGAAAATGAACTGACGGTTCGAAACAATATTGTCACAGTTTCAAAATAAAAGTGGTATTTTTGCGAAGTAAAATATTTGTTTATTATTTACAAATATGGAATACCATAAAGTAACGCTCAAATCTATTAATATTGTGAAGAAATTACATTAAGAGTTCACATTAAAAAAATAGAATAAAAATGTTAATTTTAAATACAGATTCAAAACAATTGTACAAAACAATATTCTGTTAGTCCTAGCAAGAAGTCAAGAATATGATAGTGTAACACGTAATGAAATGCATACATATAATCCGTATGTTAATTCATTCAATTATGAAGACGAAATTCGAATACCGATTCACCAGCAAGATATCAATATTTTGCCATCAGAAAGTTATCTTCATATTGAGGCACAAGTTGTTTTAAAAGAGGATGAGACTAAAGCAGCTGAAGGGAAAAACTGTGTGCTTAGTGGAAACTTTGGTGTGGCTCTGTTTGATGAAATACGATATGAAATAAATGCTACAGAAATAAATAAGTGTAGATATCCTGTTATACGTACAACGATTAAAAATTACATTTCATACAACAGAAATGAAAGCAAATCATTGCTGGTGGCTCTTGCTGGATGGACTGGGGGGTGAAGAACTTCAAATAGTAGATTGGAATTATAGTTTTCAAATATCAATACCTTTAAAAATGATTTTTGGGTTTTGTAAAGATTATAAAAAAGTTTTAATAAATTCAAGACATGAACTAGTTTTAATTCGTTCAAGAGATGATACAAATTGTATTACTAAAAAAACAGGTGGAAGAGATGTTAAAATAAAAATTTTGAAAATTCAATGGAGGGTGCCTCATATTACAGTTTCTGATAAACAGAAATTACATCTGATGAAAATTATTAATACCAATAAGATGGTTATAATTCCATTTCGCTGTTGGGAACTGCATGAATACCCCTCTTTAGCAAAAGCAACAGATCACTCATAGACAGTAAAGACATCAAGCCAACTAGAAAAACCCAGATTTGTAATACTAGCATTTCAGACAAATCGTAAAGATGTTTCTACAGGTTCTAGCACTATATT
Source organism: Brachynemurus nebulosus (assembly GCA_035578155.1). Lineage (NCBI taxonomy): Eukaryota > Metazoa > Arthropoda > Insecta > Neuroptera > Myrmeleontidae > Brachynemurus > Brachynemurus nebulosus. The sequence continues at coordinate 357,184 of JAPWDM010000042.1, read as the reverse complement.
TGATCATTGCAAGCTCATTAAAGCGAAGCTGTTTTTAAACTCCGAAGCATATCCTTATGATGACATTGCAACTGATTTTGATGGATTAAAATACGCTCAACTTTATGATATGTATACAAATTTTCAAAATGCATATTATCAACGACGATCTGAACCAATGCTGAATTACAATGAATATCGCACGAGAGCTCCTATTATAGTGTTTGATGCTAGCCGCCAAAATGACTCATTAAAAATGGGTCCAGTAGATCTACGATTAGAATTTAGTTTTAAAGAAGCGCCAGCAGAAAAAACCATTTCCTACTGTCTTATAATTCACGAGAGAATTGTTGAATATTCGGTACTAACCAGTAATGTAAAAGTTTTAATTTAATATTTTTAATAAACTAACAAGAAAATATTACTATCAAAAATGAGATAACAACAAGTAATGTCAAAAAGTCAATTGATAAACATACGAAATATATTCTTTGTATTGAAATAATTTTATTTAGTTGATATTCAGACTGTGTAAGTGTAAGTTCATGTTTCAACAATAAAAATCAAGAGAAAAAATGTATAGTGTTTTTTTATTTTTTTTTCCCTAATTTATCCAAATTTTAAAAAAATGGGGTAAAGGTCAGCTAAGACTGATAAGTTATTTTAATATTCACAAAAATTGAAATTTTATATATTTTAATTTTGTATGTATGTTACTATCATAACAATTTTTAATTTTAGAAAAAGAGGTTAAAAAGGTCACTTGATAATAATTTTTGATATTTTCAAGAATTAGGATCATATACAATTTTTTGAATGTATCAAATAAATATTTTTCTGAACTATCCAACATATGCAATATTTTTACTTGCCCCTAAATATAGGCAATTACATTGCTTTGCCAAGTGGCCCCAATTTAGCCTAGAGAAATCAATGATTTTTCCATATATGATGGTTTGAACACAATCATTAATTTTGTATGTATGCTACTATCATAACAATTTTAATTTTAGAAAAAATGTTAAAAAGACCAGTTGATAATAATTTTTGATATTTACAAGAATTAAGATCATATACAATTTTTTGAATGTATCAACTTAATATTTTCTGAACTATCCAACATACGCAATGATTTTTCTTGCCCCTGAATATAGGCAATTACATTGCGTTGCCAAGTGGCCCCAATTTAGGCTAGAGAAATCAATGACTTTTCCATATATGATGGTTTGAACACAATCATTAATTTTGTATGTATGCTACTATCATAACAATTTTAATTTTAGAAAAAAAGGTTAAAAAGGTCACTTGATAATTTTTTGATATTTACAAGAATTAAGATCATATATAATTTTTTGAATGTATCAAATAAATATTTTCTGAACTATCCAACATATGCAATGTTTTTTCTTGCCCCTGAATATATGCAATTACATTGCGTTGCCAAATGGCCCCAATTTAGGCTAGAGAAATCAATGATTTTTCCATATATGATGGTTCGAACACAATCACTAACGTCCAGACAGTTGTTTACAAAATAATATTAAGAACTTAGATTAAACAAAAATATTTTTTACCTCAATTACCTCAATAATTGAAATTATCGCGTCACTGACCTTCCTCAAGGTATTAGGTTAGTGTCCTCTCCTTAAATAGTATGTGAGGTTTGTAACACAGGGTCATGACCTCCAAACGGGTGTTTGACCTGTCTGGGGGGGGGGGGGTGAATGACTGTGTTACAAACCTCATAATATTACTACTCCAAATTTCGTTTTCTTCCCATAACTTCTTACTGATAAGAATTAAGTTATTTTTACCTGCAAATTCTAATACCAACTTTTTACGTAGAATTTGAATATTTTATTAGAATTTTTCAGTAACTATCCATTTTCGAGGTATGACCCCGAGCTTTGTTTTTCTTACTAAACATGAAATAGATTTTGGCATAGTTAAAGGAATTTTTTCTCCTCTTTCTATTGATGTATAAAATGGTATGTCTATCTTGAAAAATAATCTCAAAAATTGAAAAAAATATTTTGTAATGTTGTTTAAATTTAGGTTGAGAAATGAATAAATTACGCAATAAATATTTAATTAAATATTAGTTCTAATGTCAGACAATAATTTACTATGAAATAATCGGGCAAAATATTTTCTTTGAGTTTTTCTATAACTACTCATTTTTGAGTTGTAACCCCGAACTTTTGTTTTTTTTATAGAATGTAAACATAATTAAATGGCTTCGACATAATTAAATGGCCTTATTAATGGTTTTGACATAATTAAATGGCTTTATTTTTTTCCTTTCTATCGATATAAATGTATTCTGCACCATCGAGAAGAGGGGCAAAAATCACATAAGGAAGGTTTTGATTTATTATACTATGTAAATTGGTTTCCGAGAAAAAATAATTTTTGTAATCGGAAATTCGCTATGCGGAGGATGCTGTGATAATATCTTTTTAAATTCATTGTTATGAATTTATATTCTTAGAAATATAAACAAAGACGAAAAATGTACAGGCGTTGATAATATCTTTAGTTGCGGAGCTAGCACAGGATATATATTATCTTCTATCTTATCTTTTTATTAAATGAAGAAAAAAGGTAACATAACTAAAATAAATTTCTTGTTTCAAAAAGTCATCAAAATAATTTTCCTATATTTAATAGCTTTGTAATAAAAAGATGCTTCGTTCAATGCACTAATAAAAAGATGCTTCGTTCAATGCACCATTAGTAGGTTTTTCGGTTTTATGAACCTATACGATCATTTAAACTTACAGAATTAAATTTAGATAGAATACTTGGTGCCATTGTAATAATTCTAAAAATATAAATAATAGTAAGGAATTTGAGATGTTATTTTTTACTGATTTTGAAATAATATCTATTGCTTTTAATTTAAATCGCCCTAATTTTGTTTTTACATGAGCATTTCTTAGATAAATTTGATTCAACAATAAATTTTGTTCTCTTTTTACAAGATTTAATTCAATTTTATACTAACTACCAAAAAATAAAAACAAAATTTTGTTATATTTCTTGGTACTCAATAATTGGATTTCAAAACAAAAAGGGCATGTGTTATTTTGATTTTGTTTTAATTAACTGAAAATCAGAGATGACATTCTGTTCAGTGCTTAATAATTCATAGAACTTCTAACACGAATGTTTTGATTTCGTAATCAATTGAAAAAGTTAACTGATGGAACTTTTATTTAAATGTGCTTTTGTTAGATAGTGGTTTTTATAATTTTATAAATGAGAAACTCCTTTTAAAATAACTTTTTTCATATAAATTTTACTGAAATGTAATAACTTGTACAGCTGAACTCTTTTTTGTGCGGTTGATAGGGGGCGCATAAAAAAAATCGCACAAAAAAAATATATTCAAAAACATCATAAATAGCTATAAAAAGTATAGTTTGATCCAGATTGTACAAAAAACTTTTTTTGTGCGGTTGGTCGGGTGCGGTTTGAGGGTGTAAAGGAAATAACTCTTATCCCTTTGAGGGGTGACGCGACTATTAATTCCGAAAAAATTCCTGCGGTTTTAGTGTCTACAGGGTGAGTCACCGCTCAATTAACACTTATTTCTCTGACACCCTGTATATATTATATATATATATATATATATATATATATATATATATATATATATATATATATATATATATATATATATATATATATATATATATTGTTTAATCACGCATTAAACGTTTTATAAAATATAATTTATTTTTTTGGCGCAGCGTCAGTTTTGTGACCGACAAACTATAATTTTTATTAATTTTTTTTTAATTGATGAACAAAACACCGATATTATATAACATCTTCGATATTTTTTTTTTTGAAATACCTAGATGTATTATCAGTATAGTATATAGTAATATAATACAGTTAATTACTTAACTCGCTTTAGATATAACCGCCCTTTTTTTATATAGTAGATAAACCGCTAATATATAATATATTTTTCAATATTTGCTAATTTTCGCGACAAAATAATAGCTAATATTTTCATCAATTATCGTTATTATTCAAACCAAAAATAAAACGGAGAAATTTATGTAATCGCGGGTGTGCCTTATTGAAATGTGCTTTCTTTGTGTGTTTCATGAAATGTGCTTTCCTTAAGGAATTCACTTTTTCCTGTCTTAAAACCCTTATTTTTTCCCACATTTTAGTGTATGCAACGCAGGAACAGCAGGAAATTTGTGGTAAGTTATTACTTATCATATTGCATAATTTTCTCCACCGCAAGTTGTATTGTGTTTAATTTCAATTATTTATTACCTTTAATTACAGTCCAACTTTTTAAACTTTAAATTCTTATTATTTCGAATATTTAGTAAAAGATTAAACATAATAATATTTGGTCCTTCAAGCCGGATTTTTTAGAATAGTACATTTTCTAACGCTTAAAGTTAGTTTTTTGATCGAACCGCAGAATTGTTGAATATAGGCATTGTATGGAGTCAGCCATTTTTAGTAGTTTGTAGAAGTACAAAACCGCTTATAGTATTAAACCGCTTTGATTCCATCCTTATCTGTTCAATATATTCTAAAATTTTCTTTTTTTTGTACTTTTGTTTATCGATTAGTGATCACATTGATTCATATTAATTTTTTTTTTTTTCTTAGATTGAGAATAAAATTCATTATTTTAATTTTCTTTATAAATTTGGTATTTCAACAATAGATGTTGACAATATTGTATTCTTTTACATTTGTTCATTATTGTGTATTTTTTGAAAACAATTCATTGTTTTGTTTATAGAAACCACTGCAACAGTTTTGTATGTATATAGTTCGTCTATTTTAAAATTGATGTTGCGCCATAATACCATACATAATTATATTTAATTAATTGTTAATTTTTTAATATTACTTGGGGATTATTTATTCGACATTGTTAACTAATTGCTGTTATAAATAGTATAATTGTTACAATGGCAGATAAAATAGAACAACAATTAAAATTATATACCGCAAAAAAGGATAGTCTTTTCCGTAGAGTTCAACTATTATATGAGGCTAGTTTAAATATAGAGGGTGTAGATAACCTTAAAAATTTTAAAGCTAGATATGAAAATCTAGAAAAAACTAGAACTGCATTTATAGAAATTCTAGATGACATAAACACGCTTCAAATGAAACTGAATAAAGATTTTATACCCGATTATCAAGCTTTAGAATGTTTTGGGGAACTTAGTTGTCATGCACAGTTAGTAGCTCGACAAATAGCTGAAAAAGAGAATGTTTCCGTCTCGGTTCCGGATCAACAGCCCCTTAGATCGGTCCCACGGTTACCAAGATTGGAAATTCCTACGTTTTCGGGAGAAATTTCACAATGGCCTGTATTTTATCAGTGCTTTAAAAGTATGATACATGATAATTTGGAATTAAATGATACTGATAGAATTCATTATTTAATGGAGCAGTTAAAAGGGAATGCTTTATCAGTCTGTTCAGGTATTCCTCCTGTTTCAGAAAATTATAGGATTATTTGGAAAGCATTGACCGATAAGTACCAGGATAAACGTGTTTTAGCTTCCGCTTATTTAAAACAAATTCTTGAATTTAAGAGCTCAAATTCAGAATCGGCAACTTATCTCAACTCATTTGTAGAAAAATTTGATACTGCTGTAGTAGCTTTACAGAAATTAGATTTACCTGATTTAAGTAATTTCATTTTTTCGTATTTAGCCCTGTCCAAACTTGATCCTGAAACTACGCGTATGTTCGAAATCACTAGAACGCGAGAGTCCATACCTAAATACGAGGATATTATAGAATTCGTAAAAGATCAGGCTAAGATACTAGCTCGTACTCGCCCTCTTGCAAGTGCTAGTAGTAAATCTACCCCAAATAGTAGTTTACACTTCAACAAATCAAAAGCATTTATTGTCAAAAAAGATAGTAGTAGCTCCGCTGACCATAAATGTCCTGTTTGTAGCCAAAATGATCATTTAGTAGTATATCGCTGTCCAAAATTCATTAATCTTTCACCCAAAGAAAGATATAATTTAGTGATCCAGAAACATTTTTGCTTGAATTGTTTAAGTAATCGCCATCTTATAGCTAAATGTGCATCTAAATCTAGTTGTGCAACGTGTAAGCAACGACATCATTCTTTGCTACATTTTGATAAAGTTCAACGAAGCACATTACCAGTAGAAAATAATAGTATTGATAACAAATTTCCCTCAAATCAGAATTCCTCTCTTGCGACCAGTTCACCATCCACACATAGTCTGTGTTCAACCACCACTTGTGATAAACTTCAGTCAAATACCACAGTTCTTTTATCCACTGCTGTTGTTAATGTTTTAGATTGTAATGGGGAACAACAACAAGTTCGCTTTCTTTTAGATAATGCTTCTCAGGCACATATTCTCACCATGAAATGTCGTAATCGTCTAGGTTTAAGCATTTCTAAAATGAATAGTTCAGTTAGTGGCATTGGATTAAATTCTAATCCTGTTCGTGGTCAAACTGAGTTAGTATTTTCGTCACGTCATGATCCAACTGAATGTTACAACATACAGGCACTACTAGTAGATAAAATAACTGATCAGTTGCCCACCGTAGCAATAAGCATTGAATCATTTTCATATTTTAAAAGGTTACAGCTCGCCGATGATTCCTTTTATCAACCTGGTCCAGTAGATGGCATCATTGGTGCACAATTATTTCCGTATTTATTGTGTAGTAGTAGAGTTATCACTTCGCAGCAGTCACCAATAGCTATCGAAACCACCCTAGGTTACATAGTAATGGGATGCGCGCCTACTTTGTCCTTATCAGATGAATATAAGAATTTTTGTACTATAGTAGAACCGCCTTTAGAAAACATAATCAGACGTTTTTGGGAACTGGAAGAAATATCAACACCACCAGTTTTAGATCCTGATGATATCGAATGCGAAAAATTATTTACGTCAACAATTACTCGAGCACCTTCTGGTAGATTTATAGTGGCATTACCCTTTAAAATGACACCTTTAAATTTAGACGATTCTTACACTTTAGCACGAAGACGTTTCACCTCTCTAGAGAAAAAATTACAAGCATCTGCTAGTTTGAAAACAGAATATGATAAAGTTATTCGCGATTATTTGTCACAAGGTCATATGAGTGTTGTCGTTGAAGATGAACCTGGTGCACCATCTTACTATATACCGCATCATGCAGTTTTTAAAGTTAGTTCCTCCACTCCTCTTCGCGTAGTCTTTGATGCTAGTATGAAAAGTACTTCAAAGGGTATGACGGGATAAGAATGGCCGGTTGGCCCCCAGACGAGATTTTCAACGGCACTTTGGCTACTATAAGGGCAGCTGATAAGAAGTCTTGTGTGCAAGTTTTAGCCTCATATCTTGGGTAGTTTAGAAGTTATTTGTGATAATATGTATTAAGGCCATGATTTTTTAAACCTTTATATCTCGTAAACTATTACAGATATTGAGATAAACTAAAAACCATTGAGTAGGTCTAAATTAGTACTATAATATATATTTCTTTCAAATTTTTCCGTTAGTAAACAATCATAGAAAATTCGAGAAGAAAAATAGAAAAACATTTTTTTAGTGGTTGCTTCAAAGTGACAATCACGAAAAAAGTCTCAAATATTGCACATTAGGTCCTGTTTAAGTACTGCAAGTTTCGTTAAAAACAAAGGGGTGGAACAGTGTCAAAAAGGAGAAACCTCGATCGAAGCCACCATCGGAAAGGTGAATTTCATCATTCCGTTATGTTTTTATGCCGTGGGCACAAGATTAATTAAGAACCTGGTGATGTTTTAACGATATGTACCGATATACCTATCGTGACTTCCAAATATACAGTGTGTTCAAGGTCATGTGAAGCCAATATATAAATATGTAAAAAAAATTGTTGGTAGGATAGCGGTCATATTTCTTGACCGATACAGCTGCTATTTGGTATTGTGAGTGTTTATGTCAAGTTCTAGGCTAAATTCATAGATGGAGTTGATTGTTGATGGACTTGACATAAACACTCACAATACCAAATAGCAGCTGTATCGGTCAAGAAATATGACCGCTATCCTACCAACAATTTTTTTTACATATTTATATATTGGCTTCACATGACCTTGAACACACTGTATATTTGGAAGTCATGATAGGTATATCGGTACATATCGTTAAAACATCACCAGGTTCTTAATTAATCTTGTGCCCACGGCATAAAAACATAACGGAATGATGAAATTCACCTTTCCGATGGTGGCTTCGATCGAGTTTTCTCCTTTTTGACACTGTTCCACCCCTTTGTTTTTAACGAAACTTGCAGTACTTAAACAGGACCTAATGTGCAATATTTGAGACTTTTTTCGTGATTGTCACTCTGAAGGAACCACTAAAAAAATGTTTTTCTATTTTTCTTCTCGAATTTTCTATGATTGTTTACTAACGGAAAAATTTGAAAGAAATATATATTATAGTACTAATTTAGACCTACTCAGTGGTTTTTAGTTTATCTCAATATCTGTAATAGTTTACGAGATATAAAGGTTTAAAAAATCATGGCCTTAATACATATTATCACAAATAACTTCTAAACTACCCAAGATATGAGGCTAAAACTTGCACACAAGACTTCTTATCAGCTGCCCTTATAGTAGCCAAAGTGCCGTTGAAAATCTCGTCTGGAGGCCAACCGGCCATTCTTATCCCGTCATACCCTTTGTCATTAAATGATATTTTGCATACTGGCCCTAAACTTCAAGCTGATATTTGTTCCATTCTTATTAACTTTAGATTGTTTCCAATAGCAATGTGTTCAGATATTCGACAAATGTATCGGCAAATTTTACTCACAAAATCACACAGACGTTACCAGCGTTTACTTTGGCGCTTTTCGCCAGAGGAACCTTTAGTAGAATATAATTTAAATACTGTTTCATTCGGGGTTAAAACTTCGCCGTATTTAGCTCTTCGAGTCGTTCGGGAACTTGTACATGCTGAAGCTCAGAAATTTCCAACTGCAGCAAAGGCTATCTTAAGAGATTTATACATTGATGATTTTGTTTCTAGTACGTATGATCTCAATGAAGCGAAAATACTTTATAAAGAAACAGTAGATTTATTTATGTCAGGAGGTTTTAATTTAGTTAAATGGTCGTCAAACAGTGACGAACTTTTGGAAGTAATACCCACTGATAAGCGCTTAAGTGATATAGTTGAATTTGAAACTGACACACTGCCGATATTGGGTCTTCAATGGAACCGTCATTTTGACACATTATCGTTTAAAATTAATATTGTCCAACGAACGTGCACTAGAAGAGTAATCTTGTCCACAGTAGCAAGATGTTACGATCCTCTTGGTCTTTTGTCACCAGTAATTTTATTCGCCAAATTAATGATTAAAAATTTGTGGTCATTGTCCCTAGATTGGGATGATACTCCCCCTAACAGTATAGTAGCTCAATGGACACAGTTTATCACGGAATTACCGCTGTTATCTAATTTTGAAATACCGCGTCATATATCAGTTTTTAAAAATAGTCCTACTATTTTAGTTGGATTTGCAGACGCCTCCGAAAAGGCTTATGCTGGTGTCGTTTATAGTCAAACTATCGCTCCAAACGGTGAAATTGTAGTAACTTTGTTATGCGCAAAGTCTAAGGTGTCACCAACCAAAACCATTTCCGTTCCGCGATTGGAATTATGTGCCACATTATTGCTGGCAAAATTAATTTATTTTGTAGTAGAATTATATAGTTTACGTATACCCCTTTTAGATGTAGTTGCCTTGTCTGACAGTACTGTCGCTTTAAGTTGGCTTAATGGATCACCTTCAAAATGGACGACATTTGTAGCTAACCGAGTTACAAAGATCACGCAATTAGCGCCGAAAGAAAAATGGTTTCACATTGATGGCAAATCGAACCCCGCTGATCCTGCATCTCGTGGACTTATGCCTTCGGAATTTTTAGAACATCCGCTCTGGTTAAAGGGTCCCTCTTGGTTATCTTCTAAAAGAAAGGGATGGCCCTTAACGCCCTTTGATAATAGTATTTCAATCACCTTAGATCAAAAGGTGATATCTCTCCCTGTCGTAAAAGAAACCGATAATAGTTTGTATCAGCTCATTACGAGGTGTTCGTTCTGGTGGAAACTAATTCGAACGATGGTACATGTTTTACGTTTTTTACATGTTCTACCCCACAGAGGCCGTATTACTGCGGAAGAATTGGAAAAGGGAGAAATTGCTTTAGTGAAAGTGGTTCAAATGTTCCATTTTCAAGAGGACATCAACTTACTAAATTCGGATAAAGAATGTACTTCACATTTGCGAAAACTTAGACCATTTCTGGACAACGGGCTCCTTAGGGTCGGGGGACGTTTGTCTAATTCGAATCTAACCTACGAACAGCGACATCCTTTGCTCTTGCCGAAAAAGGATCCCTTTGTAAATACACTCACAGACTATTATCATCGCTCAAATTTGCATACGGGTCCTTATTTAGTTTCCGCTCTTATTCGGCAGAAGTACTGGATTCTTGCTGGTAGAGGCGTTATTCGTAACCGCATTCAATCCTGTAATTATTGTTTTAGAGCCAAACCTTACGTTAAATTTCCTCTTATGGCAGACTTACCGGCTTGTCGAGTGCAACAAGCCAAAGCCTTTCTGCACACAGGTGTAGATTATTTAGGACCAGTTAATATAACTTTTAATAGAAAGCGAGGCACACAGTCGCAAAAGGCGTATATTTGCTTATTTATCTGTTTGAGTGTAAAAGCGATCCATTTAGAATTAGTTACTTCACTATCTACTAATCATTTTTTACAAGCATTTAAACGATTCTTAGCTCGCCGCGGCTTATGCGCATGCTTGTATTCTGATATAGGTACGAATTTTGTGGGCGCAAAATCGAATTTAGACGATCTGTACCATTTAGTGTTTTCAGAGGAATATAATCGTGTGATTGGAGATGAGCTCGCTTCTCGCAAAATTGACTGGAAATTTAATGTTCCCGCAGCACCACACTTTGGTGGTATACGGGAAGCTAACGTACGTTCCGTTAAAACACATTTGTATAAAGCATGCAATAATCAACTTTTGTCATATGAAGAACTTGCTACTTTACTGACACAAATTGAGGCTTTGCTTAACTCAAGGCCTCTATGCGTGTTGAGCTCGGATCCTACCGCTCCAACCGCCTTAACTCCGAGTCATTTTTTAACTCTTAGTCCGCTACAGTATTTTCCCGCTCCCAATTTAGCCACTGTACCGCTAAATCGATTAGATCGATTCCAACTAATAGACAGAATGGTGCAAGATTTTTGGCATCGCTGGCGTTTTGAATACCTAACTACCCTTCAGGTTAGAAATAATTGAAATACGCCTTCGGCACCAGTTACGCCAGGGATGGTGGTAATAATAAAACAAGATGAAGTACCCCCTCTTAAATGGCCTCTAGGAATAATAGAGGAAGTTTTTCCTAATAAGGATGGTGTAACTCGCGTTGTTTCTGTACGCATTAAACAAGGACTTTTTAAACGACCCACTGTCAAAATTTGTCTGGTTCCGACACAGTAGTTTATTTATTTATTCATTTATTTTTTAATTTTTATATAGTTGTGTCCTTTTCTTTTTTGTAACTTAAGAATTCCGCTTTAAGTTTTTGTGTCATTTATGAGTACTAGAAATTTACTAGAGTAATTATTATTATTAAATCTATTTTTTTTTCTCACGCCTTATAGTAGTTTATATTTAACTTTAGTAGAACCCGGATTCTGAAACGATGTTTCAGGGCGGGGGGGATGTTTAATCACGCATTAAACGTTTTATAAAATATAATTTATTTTTTTGGCGCAGCGTCAGTTTTGTGACCGACAAACTATAATTTTTATTAATTTTTTTTAATTGATGAATAAAACACCAATATTATATAACATCTTCGATATTTTTTTTTGAAATACCTAGATGTATTATCAGTATAGTATATAGTAATATAATACAGTTAATTACTTAACTCGCTTTAGATATAACCGCCCTTTTTTTTATATAGTAGATAAACCGCTAATATATAATATATTTTTCAATATTTGCTAATTTTCGCGACAAAATAATAGCTAATATTTTCATCAATTATCGTTATTATTCAAACCAAAAATAAAACGGAGAAATTTATGTAATCGCGGGTGTGCCTTATTGAAATGTGCTTTCTTTGTGTGTTTCATGAAATGTGCTTTCCTTAAGGAATTCACTTTTTCCTGTCTTAAAACCCTTATTTTTTCCCACATTTTAGTGTATGCAACGCAGGAACAGCAGGAAATTTGTGGTAAGTTATTACTTATCATATTGCATAATTTTCTCCACCGCAAGTTGTATTGTGTTTAATTTCAATTATTTATTACCTTTAATTACAGTCCAACTTTTTAAACTTTAAATTCTTATTATTTCGAATATTTAGTAAAAGATTAAACATATATATATATATATATATATATATATATATATATATATATATATATATATATATATATATATATATATAAAATTATATATACAGTCCAATTAGTTTAGAAAAAGATATATATATATATATATATATATATATATATATATATATATATATATATATATATATATAACCAAAATTACCAAAATCTAACAGAATTTTTTTCTAAATTAATTGGGCTCACGTTTTCTAAATTATAGGCAGTGGCAAAAACAAACGTCGTTCCAAAAGAGGCAAAATAAAAAACGGTTAAAAGGACTTTATTCTTCAGTCCGTTTTAACGTTATCTCACTTGAAGCAGTACGCGGAAAAAATTTTCATCCCCATTTTTTAGAACGAAAATGGCCCTCTAAAAGCTCAGAAGAATTTTTCTTGCTGCTCATTGACTTGTTGAGATATATACTTAAGCATGTAGATGCCAAATTTCAGCCTCATAGGCGTGAATTATGGTTTGATATTAAAAAATAATTGATCTGAAAAACAAAAAACAAAAGAACTCATTAAAAGCCGAATTTTTTTGGAGTTAACAGTCGCGTCACCCCTCAAAAGGATAAGAGTTATTTCCTGTACACCGCTTAACACTTATTTCTCTGACACCTGTATATATATATATATATATATATATATATATATATATATATATATATATATATATATATATATATATATAATATACAGAATGTTAGTGAATAAGTGCGAAAAATTTTAACAGATGATTGCTGAGGTTCTTTTATGTAAAAAAGTTCATATAAATCTAGGTCCGAAAACGCTTAGTTTCCAAGATACAAGGTGTTCAGTTTTTCGTCTTTTTTAATATTTTGCTAAATAATTCAAAACCGTTTTGAGATATTGACACAAAATTTAGGACCCGCTATGACAGGATAAATACCCATATTCTGAAGTAGACAGAATATTTTCACTCCAACCAATGGCGTCCGTACAGCCATGTGGTGACATATTTTTGAAGAAGAAAGGCATGCCAATGATTTTTCCCAATTTGAAAATGTGTTTTCAAAGGTCCAATAAGTTGCTGACCAAAATGACCTTTTAGTATTTCGTCGTTCAGGTAGCCGTTTTTAAGATAAAATATAATTTCCAGTTCGTGTTGCTACCACAAAAAGGGTATGGGCTATCTAATAGCCCATCTTCTCTCTATCTTGCAAACTAAGCGTTTTCGGACCTGGGTTTATATGAACTTTTTTACATAAAAGAACCTCAGTAACCACCTGTTAAAATCTTTCGCACTTATTCACTAACACCCTGTATATATAAATTTTAATGTATATCAGTTTTAAATTCTAGGGACCTCAAAACATATTTCTGTTATAATCCCTGGCTCAAGTCGCGTCATAAGGAAGCCCATAATAGCTGAATTTCCAGAATGGAAATTCGCTAAAAAAAGTATTTTTTATTTTTCCTAAAATACATTTTGTCATCAAACTAAGTTCGATACGCTATCAAATACAGATATCATTTTTCTACATTTCACCTGAAACGTACACGTATCTAGTATATTATAGCAGGCTACGCACCAACTCTATGTAGAGGTTAGTTTCAAAAGCCAGTAGCCCTGATAGTCACTGCGAACAGAAAACTGCAGAATTTAATTCGGTTGAATATGTACGGAAACGGAAGAATAATCAAAACAGTTGTTAACAGCCGTTAACAGCTGTTAACTCACAGTACAACAGAGCTGATGCACAGTACCAAAGCGCTTATTCGTGCGAATCGCACTTTGTACTGTTCTGTTGAAAATATACATTAAGCCTAAGCCAAATTAGGCTCAAAGTTCATGTAACATTATTTTAAAGAAAGTTTACCTGATCCCAATACAGGAGAAACAAGTATTTATTTATGTGTATATTTTTAATGGATCCGGATTATCCACGGAATTCAGTTAGTTATGAAGACCGACGGGTCACGCGTGAATTCACAATTTTGGTACATCTCTACTAGCAATCTTTAATACAGTAGCAACACATATATAGCATTATAGCACATGCTTTCTTGCAAATGAAAAATGAAAAAACACTTTTTTCCGTCAGAAAATATTATCAACCAAAGATATGTGCAGTCTATAGACAACGTTTCAGACAAATTAAGGGGAATAGGTCCTCCAGACAACAGGTTTTTTAATAATTTTTTTTTTAAGAAACTGGATACCTTTATTGTATCAAATGAAGTTACATAGTATAGTACATGTTATGGTGTATTTACTCATAAATTTTTATGCAAAAAAAAGAAAAATGGCGGCGCTACAGCTGTTCCAAGTTGACTCTTTTAATTTGCGCCGTGGAATGCCCAGCCTCTTGTAATATACTGAATTCAATCGGACAAAAAAATTTTATTAAAATAAGTCATTACGCTTTGCACATACCTATTTCTGATGAGAAAATTTTTTTTCCACAATTTAAAATCAAAAAGAAAAAATGTCACTTTTTTTTATAAATAAATTGTTATAAACAATATTTATAGTAATAATTAATTTATGCAAAATTTTAGGTATATGCAAAGGCCAATATCTTAAAGAATATCTGTACAAAATTTCAAGTTAATACCTTAATAACTTTTTAGGTTATGTTCCACGGTACGGAAAAAAAAATGTTTTGAGAATAACGCTATTAAAAAGTTTTCTTCTTCAACTTAAAAGCAGTTTATCGTTATCTAAGATAATCTTTCTGTTTGGATTAGAACATTAGAAATATATTCTTTAAGGTTCAAATGAACTTTTAAAGCAAAACAAAAAATGAAAAATTTGAAAGTTCTGGAGGACCCTCCCCCCTTAAGTTGGAAACTTACTGAACAAGTTGACTCGTTTTAGTGTGAGGACAGACCATGGCGGGCGCCCATCACATTGCCCGTGCGTCCTATCGCACGAACAATTCAATACATGTATTTAAATGTAAGTATTCAAATTATTACGGTTTGGTTTTTGCGGGCAAATTGACGGGCAATTTGTCTGCGAGCACCCTACGAACTGTCAGATGGGTAATAAAATAATAAAAAAAAAATTTCAAGTGGTCAAACCCTTGAAAAAAAATTTTTCTACTTGTTAACAAACCGTTAGGTAAAAAATCTAAACATAAATGCTTTTACTAATGCAATTAAAATAAAATAATACACAATTTTAAATGTATTGTATAGGTCACGTGTTCGTAAATTTTTTTATAACTTTGTTTCATATTTTGGGTATGACATTGGGTAAATACAAAATGTTTAAATACAGTGAAACCTCGTTATTTCGACCTAATGCGGACCACGGTCGATGCGACTTAGCGAAAATTCCGAATTATGGAACACTTTTAAAGTCACATGTAATCCTGACTTTTACGGTGTACTTAATTTAGATTGATTTCAAAGCGTAAGTGTACGTAATAATTTAAGCAGACGAATTCAGTAATAAAGAAGAAGTATAAAGATGAAAAATTTTAATTACTTTGTTTAACTTTAATAAAAATTTACTACAAAATGTATACTACACACTAATTTACTATATAAATTATTTTTTTGTCAGTCTGAATTATAGAAGTTCCGAATAAGTGAAGTCCGAAATAGCGAAGTTTTACTGTAATATTTGAAATTTAGTTTATTAAATGAAAGGTTACGGTACCTATTTTTGTAGGTATTTAAAATTTTTAAATTTTTTTATGAAAAATATACCTCTGTCCTATTTCTATATATACCTATATATTATAGATTTAAAAAGATCAAAATACTTGCCTTTAACTGTAAAAATACCCAAAGTATGTTTACTTAAAATATACATATTTATGTATTTTATGGTCCTTATATACAATTTCAAAGCCTTTATCTAAATAGTTTTTATGACTTTCCCGCATTGGGGGGAACGTCCAGTTTGACCGCATTGCGCCACGTGCCATCTCGCAGGCAATTTGCGGTCGCATTCCGAACGCCCGGACCGGTCGGACCGGTCCTTTAATCATTAGAAGAGTTAAAGCTGTATTCTAGTCTATAGTTTTTAAAATTTGATCTTTTTTGTTTCATTTTCTGGAAGTATAGACCTTTAAAAACGTGTCCTCAAAAGGAAGTTTAGAAATTTTGAAAATTTACAAAGTTATAGCCGTTTTAATACAGTAGTTTCCAGTACCAGATATACTTCAGAACTTTAAATGCATTTTTCTTGAATTTACATTTTTCAAACTGGTCGACATGATATCTCAAGTTTTTATACACCCAATCGACTTCAAATTCGACATGTACCTTCAATGCATGTTACTTTATGGTAAGGACTACAAATATTGCAAAATTTTTAAAATTTTGCAAATTAAACAAATATTTAAAATTTTTTTTTAATTGTAAGTTCAGCTAGAATTACAACCTTTCTAAACCAGAATCATTTTCTTTTTTTGTTTCAAATGAACACAAACCGCTAAAATTATGGCAACCATCACTTTTTTTTGTGTTCTTAAAATATCGATCAACAGCTACACTAAAAAAATGGACATTAAAAATATGAATAGTTTTTTCTTTTATTAACTCCTAAATTAATAAGCCAAATTTTTGCTGTCTAGACTAGAATATTCCCTTAAACAAAAAATACTGAATGAAGAGAATGGTAAAAAAAATTCTTCAACGCTGTCACCATAAATACAAAGAAGTTGATCACTGATATTCGAAAATTTTAAGACACGTCAATTTTTGAAATTAAACTCGATATACCTATAATGTGCAGGTATGTTTACACAAACAAATATGGAGTATGTATTTCGGGTTTCGATGAGATGTGAATAGTTCAAAGCTGTACCATTATACTATTTTGTTTCTTTCATATTTGTTAGCTTTTCAAAATGACCCGTCATATATCCATGGTGGCAAAAACATTACCATAATTTGGAGACGTACACATACACAGAACACCGCACATATTATTATGTACACATGTGTATACTCGTATACAACCACCATTTCATGGCACTCCGAGACACAGTGAAACGAATGGCAATGTTTTTTCAACCGTACAGTATGTTTTTCTTTCGGTAGTTCGGTGAATATGTTGCTGAATACAATGTTTTGTTAGATCAATATCCATTTGTTTGTAGAAGAGTAGAATGATATGGAAGAGAAAGTACCTAAAACCAACACACAAAGTTCGGATTTGTTAGCGACATAGCAGGCTAGCCCATATAAAATATACTTAATGTTGTTTATACGGATTCGGAACAGTGCGAGCGAGTATTTTCATTTTTAGGCTACTCAGAGGTCAGTAACCTCTGAGTAAGCCTGATGTATTACCATTTTACACATTCTAACGTGTGACCAGCTTGCACTTGACCTTTCTGCTGACCTCAGTTCGCCAAGTTTTTGGGGTAAAGGGGGTATTTTTCTTTATTTACAAAAATAAAGATTTAAAACGTTAATTCTCGACCTAACTATTAATTATTTAATAGTCGAACGTATAAAATTAAAAATTAATTAGATTTTTTTTCGTAATTGCTAATTTTCTTTCTTGTTAGCAGTAAGGTATAAATAAAAAAAATATAGACGCCTATATTATTAGGTACATGATTATTACTGTGTCGTTTATGGAAATCTTAAATGATTTTAAAAATAAAACATTTTGTAAAAAAATGTATATTACCTACATATTAACAGTAAATTACTATTAAAAAAATGCAAGCTTTAACAATATTTTTCAAATTCATTCAAATTCAATTTAATTTCCATTAATTTTGTTATTTAAATATATTAGTTTTTGACATTTGACGTTTTGAAATTTTACTCAAAATATACATACATAATATACACATGCTACCTATATATATAGTGAGCGTATTCTATTTCGAAAAGGATTGTGTTCCATAAGAGGAAAATAATGCCCGATCCACACTAACGCTCCGCTCTCATCACATATAATATTCTTACACAAGGAACAATGAGTATATTCACGTCACCGCTCCGGTATCAGTCGCGGTACGCTCCGGCTCCAATATCGCTCCAATACCAATAACACTCAGGTAATATTTTATCGGAACAACATCAGACTTGTTGTAACTATAGTGTAAACACTTTTATGACTCTACTAGGAATAGGACCTAACGCTCGGGATTTATGAGACAGTGTTAGATTCGTAACACTCAAGCATTGTAAGACGACCCGCGAGTAGTGTCGATTCTTAGTTTGTATTTTTTTTTTAAGATGGCATCATTTTTATAGTAAAGAGACAGGGTTTTCAAATTACCTGTATAGCCAGGTCCAGACTATTTTTGTTTTTATTATGTCTTATTAATGTTAAAGTGAACAAAAATATTTAAGGTGAATCGTTCACTACTGACAAATGAATTACAAAGTCTACTTTTTTCTCTATAAATAAATATAATTTATGTGTAGAAAAATAAGTTAAATTTTATAATACATACATGTAACAGTATTAATATCTGATTATAATTCAATCTTCTAATTTTAATAATTTTAAAAGTAATGAATTTGATTCTGGTAGTTGACGTGTACGCACACATAATAACTAATACATACACAAATATATTATGGGTGTATTAGTATAAAATGACATTTTTATAGTTTTTTTTTTATTTATTACAATAACTAAACTCCAATATTTTAAAAAAAAATAGTTTTGTAATGATTCGAAAACAAAAGAAAATAATTTTCAGTTTTTTAAATCTTAAAGTTGGTTTTTAATGACACAACTTACTAAAATATATACCTCTGATCCACCTTTTTGCATTTACTCGTACGTTAAAAATTCTAACTTTGAAAATTTATTTCCTCTAAACTAGACGTCAGAAATTATTCAGATGGTGTTAGTGAATGCATCATACGTTTCTCTATAATATACTAAAATTTCAAACTCTAAACTTGGAAAATTTCTTGTGATCGATTCACCTTGAATTGCTTTAATGATAATATAAAATACCCGAGTCAAGTTTTTAGAAAAGAGAATAAAAAATGATTAATATGACTTTTTCAATTAAATATGAATAAAATAAGTGAAATATATTTATTACGGTTTGTCATAAAAATAGATAAATATATTCAATAATGTTACACGTGTCTGTATTCATTCTCTGTATATCATAGAATTGGGAAATTATGAAGCATTAATGAAATACTCTGCCTTACTTTGTTGATTACGGAATAATTTGGGTTTCATTATGTTTTTAACTCAACTGATCAGGAATAATTTTAGTCGAAAGTTCTTAGAAGTGCTATTATGTCCTTTTTTAACAATTTTTTTTTTTTAATTTTATTACAAAACTAACCTTCTATCTGCTTTTAATTAAATGATGCCAAGCAGACTCAATCTATTTTTTTTTTTAAATCAAGTAACTTTGTCTATGCTACCCTCTGCAGAAACACAATAAAAGTTAATGTTCCATTAGTGAAAAAAATAAACACTGTGTAACACGTTTATGTATGCAAAAATGTTTATAATTTAGTCATATATATATATATATATATATATATATATATATATATATATATATATATATATATATATATATATATATATATATTTTGTATAAAAATAATGTAGGTAAATAAACTTTACGAATTTGAGATTGCAGATGATAGGGCATCGCAAGCGGCCCTTGGGGAACTCCTACTGCTAAAGAGTATATACATACATTTAAATCAGCACTGTCTTTAGCATATTAAGTAAATGTTCCAGTTTCTCATACACAGTTAAAAATCTTGGGCTAATTTTTTAATCAAACCTTAGATTACTGAAAAAATGAAATCTTAAGAGTCTAAAATTAAACCCTCCTCTTTCATTAGAATATTTATAATATTTTTTGGTATTACAGTTTAACCTATTTTTCATTGTTTCACATAATTTATACCAATTTTTATTAAAACAATAAATAAGTATTGAAATTAAAAAAATAAAACTAGAAAAGACTAGGGCGCAATACAAAGTATTATTAATTTCTTAATTTCAAATTGAAGAATTATTAAATATAATCCAGATAGGTTACAATACTACATAGGTATCATGTCCCTACCACTCTCCATAAATCGCTAACAAAAGTTAGCTAACAATGTTCGTTTCAGTGTGTACCCGGCATTATATTATACTAGTTATACATACGTAGTATACTGTATAACCTGTACGTTTATATAAAAATTTTAAAAGAAAAAAACAAAACAAAAATAATCACATATAGATATTTTATCTGAAACTAAAATACATTTAGTAATTTATTTTAAAAAAAATTTCAAAAATATTAATATCAAGGTAAGTTTTTTTTTTAGTTTATAATCGACCATATTTTAATTTTAGGTTATGTGAGTTCACTGTTTTTTAATTTTAAATTAATTATTATATTAAAAATATTTAAAGTTTCAATTACTTTGTCAATTTCACTAGAATTTCACTAGAAAATTCTAGTGAAATTGACAAAGTAATTGAAACTTTAAATATTTTTAATATTTAAAATGAAATTTCACAAAGTAAACCTCTCAACAGTAAATTAATTATTATAGGTGCCGAAACATTGCTGTGTTCCTGGTTGCAAATCAAATTATACTAGCACTTTGAAAAAAGAAAAACCGCAGAGTACTTTTGCGTTTACAAAAGACAAAAATTTACAAGATAAGTGGTTGAAAACAATTCATCGAAAAGACTTTATTTTAACCCCGAGTTCTGTGGTTTGTTCCAAACATTTTCATGAAACTAATATTATAAGAACTGAAATAAGTACGGAAATGAACATACACAAGATTTAAAACGGCCAAAATTAAAAGATGGAGCAGTGCCAACCATTTTTGAAAATCAATCTTCGTATCTTTCTGTTTCTAATGTTCTATATAGACGTAATCCGGAGGAACGAAGACAAGAATCACTTCCAAGAGAAATAATGGCGATTGAAAAAGAGAAATAATGGCGAAAAAAAGGTTAATTTTAAATAACTGGAAATGCGAAATACTGGAAAATAAGCGTATCTTTATTTTTTAAATATTAATAATTTGGATATTTTTGCCTATTCTATACACCAGCGAAGTTTCATCAAAATCCCGAATTTCACTCTGGGGGCATCTCATTGTCAGATGCATTACAACACTTGTGTCGCAATTTCATCTTCGCAAGTGATAGCTATCATTACTA
The DNA here is from genome assembly GCA_035578155.1 of Brachynemurus nebulosus. Lineage (NCBI taxonomy): Eukaryota > Metazoa > Arthropoda > Insecta > Neuroptera > Myrmeleontidae > Brachynemurus > Brachynemurus nebulosus. Next base: position 335,621 of record JAPWDM010000042.1, on the reverse strand, counting down.
GCTCGTTGAATAATATACTATTTATTCATTTTATATGAAATAATTTATAAAAAAAAAATTCCATTAAAATCTTAAAACGAGCTTCTTTGAATATATGTATGTTCTTTTTATGTCGGAAATCGGAAACGATTGTAATGATTTTGACGTACGTCTCACAAGTATATTATTACAAAAAATATTTTTTTGTTTCATGTAAAAGGGTGTAATAGGGAAATAAAAATACATATGTAATTCAAAACAGGGTGTTCATTGCAAAAATATAACCTACAACAGATTCTTTATTTTAAATCAATATTTTTCCTTTCATAATTAGATTGCACGGTTACTGTGCAACATGAATCTTCTGTGATATCATTTTCGTCTTCTGTTATAATAATTTCCGGCGGTTCCGGTGTATTACTATTTGAGTCACTAAGTACAGACCATAGATAAAGTAAAGAAGATAGCCAATATGGACCATATACATGGATACCCAACTCTTACGGAAGAATTGCCAAAATTGGCCCCGAACTTTTTTTGTCAAGTTTCGTAACTTCCATAATGATGTTTTCTTGTGCATACTCTAAGTTGCTGTTAGAATTTACAAAAGTTTCTTTACAAGTGTTTGATATATTAATTGAATAACTTTTCATGTTCACTATATCTGTAGAGTCCATGGCACAAGAATTTTCATAATTATTTTTGCATTCTTCAATTAATTCAATATTATTCCATTGGTCAGTATCACAAGAACGATCCATTTGTTCATTAAAAAAAATTTAAATACATAGGTATATAAGCATTCAATTTATTATAAAAACAATTATAGAAAAATGTAACAAACCTTCGGACGGTTCCGATATATTTGTACTTGTAACAATAATATTTTCAATTATAGTACAGTAGAACCTGTTTAAGTTGGACACCCGCGGTGCAATCAAAAACTGTCCAACATAAACAGGTGTCCAACATATGCAAAATACCAAAATCATCTACGCTTAGTAATTTTAAGGTTAACACTAATTTAGAATATAATGCAAAATTAATTATTTTTAAAGTAATACATATACACACATCTACGTATCAATATTTATTGAAATAAACTATCGAATAACAATCGTAATACATACATATTATAGATATTTAAACATTATCTTTCGTAAAAAAATCACTTATCTTAGTTTGTTTGGATACAATTTTTAGGAAAATTTTGCTTTCTAATTTGCTTTGAATTTTGAATAAATCTTCTAACAGTTCGCATGGGTTTTCAGTTAAATACTTAATGGCGGTATTTATACCGTTCAAAGCTTCTTCAGGGGTTGTTGGTTTCTCCGCTACTTTCTCGCACTCGTCACTAGATTCTTCGATTTCTTGTTCCTCGTCTAGTTGTAAAACATGTTGAAGAACGTCTTGATGTGTATTGAAGACATGATCGTGTACCTCCAAGTAGGCATCGGCGGTGATCATTTCTTCAGCAGTCTGTAACTGATTTTGAAACTCTGGAGGTAATAATTTAATTGCATCGCGAAGTTCTGAATCAGGGTCTTCATTATGATCCCCTTCATTTGCTTTTGGAATACTAAAACCAGCTCGTCTAAAACACTTAACAACTGTTTTCGTAGATACAGCTTGCCATGCTTCGCTGATCCATCGAATTGCATCCAAAACCGTGACTGAGTTGATAAATTCCTTGTGGTTGTTAGAAATTTCAGATTTAGCAACTAAACACATAAGCAAACTTTTGCGGTAATAAGCTTTCATTGTTCGAATCACGCCTTGATCTAGTGGCTGAATTTCCGATGTTAGATTTGGCGGTAAATAAACAAGTTTAACATTCTCGAACGGTTTCATAATCTTACGACTTGTAGCATTATCTAGTATGATCACAATTTTTCTAGCAGCCTTACGCATTTGCCTGTCAATATCTGACAACCAACTTTCAAAAATATCAGTCGTCATCCATGCCCTTTTATTGTGTCGCCAAATAACGGGAAGCTCCTTACATCTCATTTGTTTAAAAGCTCGAGGACGTGCTGATTTCCCAATTACTAACGGCGTTAACTCTTCTCCGACCGAACTCGTACATAATAGAACAGTTAACCGTTCTCTAGACAATTTACCACCTTTGCATGGATCACCTTGTGCAACATAACTTTTTTTTGTCTAATAAACGCCAAAAAAGACCAGTTTCGTCTGCATTAAATCGATCTTCTGGCGCATAATCTTGCAACAGATTTTCCAGTTTTCTTTTCCACTCTTCCGCCTCTTCTAAGTCTGCTGATGCTGACTCTCCACACAAAGTTTTAGATTTAATATTATGTCGATTTAGAAAATTTAGAAAACTTTCTAACCATCCATTACTTGCTTGAAAATTAATGTCTAATTTTAAGGCTATCGCTTTTGCTTTTTCTTGCAGTAGAGGACCGGATACTGGAAGATTCGATGAACGGCACTTAACAAAAAAATCATAAACTTTTTGATTTATTGCTTCATTACCAGTTTTACGAATTTTTCGTTTTCGTTCGGCGATGCAATTCTTTTCGTAAGCTTTCAAAATTTCGTCTTTACACTTCAAAATATTCCCAACAGTTGATTTGGAAATTCCAAATTGGTCGGCTGCCTTTCTTAAACTAACACCATTCTCTACTAAGTCTATAACATTTTTTTTCTTTTCAATGGTCAATTCTACTAAACATTTTCGCTTCGAACTCATGGTGCTAAATTTGTAACTAATAAATATTCAAGAGATTTGTACACATGAAATCACTGCTGATTATTGACTAATAACCATTGTGACTGCCGAGTTTTTATATTTTTAGGACATAACTAACACGTGTTTCGGTCACGTGTAAAAATTCAATTATTATAACTGTCATAACATAACTAACACGTGTTTCGGTCACGTGTAAAATACATGAATGTCCAACGTAAACAGGTCAAAATATCAAAAATCATTTTAAAAAACTGTCCAAATTAGACAGGTTTCCAACATATAGAGGTGTCCAACTTATAAGTATTAATATGCTTTTAAAACAATGTAATTTCGCCAGGTCAATTGAAAAGTGTCCAACTTGAGCAGGTGTCCAGTATACAGAGGTGTCCAACTTGGCAGGTTTCACTGTATCTGATGAAAAACTCATAATATAATCAGGAATGATAGTAGTAACACTTGGTATCCTCCGCGTACCACTTTTATCGTAAAAAAAATGAAAGCTTTATTCTCAGAGGTTTTTTAAGGTTTCTTTAAGTCAAAGAGTATCATCAGTGGAGCAATTTGAACAGAAGTAGATGCTGTAAACAGTACTGTTAAACATTCCTTATTACTTTATGTGATTTTATATGCGGGTGCACCTTTTTCCTAATACCTGCAGCATATAATTTCCTTCTTGTTTGTACAATTTTTCCTGATACCTGCAGCATATAATTTCCTTCTTGTTTGTACAATTTTTCCTGATACCTGCAGCATATAATTTCCTTCTTGTTTGTACAATTTTTCCTGATACCTGCAGCATACAATTTCCTTCTTGTTTGTACAATTTTTGTTATTTCTATATAAAGAAAAAAAAATAAATAAATAAAAATAAAAAAATAACTGCGAAAATAAGTTAAAAAGTCATAACTTACCATATTATTGTTTAAGAAATACTTTAAAAATTGTTTTTTATGTGTAAAATGACTCTTAGCTTTTATTTTATTTTTGAGGTTATTTTGTAAAATACTTCAACATATCCGACAATGCGTACGATGTAGGGATGTCGTTTTTTAATCGATAAATCGGGAAATCGATTGATTGGAAAAATGAAAACCGATTTTTAATCGATTTTTGATTTTGAGATTGTTTCACACATCGATTTTTATTTCATGGAAATCGCGAAACGATTTTTTTTTTCAAAACATAGCTGGCGTTCCAAACGAAAATTTTGTTAGCCTAACGTTAGCTAACGGAGCTTTCACCGCTGCAAACCAGAGGGCTCTGATTCAAAAATTAATGCACGTTAAATATTTTTTCACGGTTTTTCACGATATAAATACTTAATTTCTGAAGTACACCCACATTTAAAAATTATGGAATAAAAATAATCAGTCACCATGTTAGAAATTGGTGTTTAATATTAATATATAATGTATATTAATTTTTTGAATGCGTGCCCTCTAGTTTGTAACGATGAAAGCTCCGTTAGCTAACGTTAGGCTAACAAAATTTTCGTCTGGAACGCCAGCATTAATTGATTTTTTATTTACACTTTGCTATTAATTTATTTATTAATTTAAATTTAAATCTATTATCGGTACTACATACACGGGACACTTTTGGTGTCTAGAGTAGGTCTATACTCTATAGATCAAATCTCAGTGAGTATACAGCAATGAGAACAGTGTCACTAAGGTCGCTAACAATTTTCACTTTTTTCATGTTTCACTCTTTTGTGTATCATATAATTATGTTACTTGACATTTTGTCATTTTAAGGTTATTCACTGGGAAGATTATCGATTAAAAATCGATTTTCGTGTGAACAGCTCAGACACATGTTGCGCACATTTATGTACAGACACTATCCAGACACAAAAAATTTGTTGAAGTGTGAACAGTAAAAAAATTTATCTCTGACATTTGTGTCGACATTTTGGTGTCTCGTGTATCTGCAGCCTTAAATTTTAAGCATCAAACGCATCAAATGTCAAATCAAATTGTCAAAATTAACAAGTGTAGGTACCATGTACAAAACCATAGGGTAATAAAGACAACATATCTATCTCTACACTACTGGAACCAGTGTAACATGTACGAGATAGACAGTATGTTGTATACGTGCACTGGGTTTACATTGTATTAGTGCGATTTTGTGTATTTGTGTGAGTAACGGAGATGGTAGTGGCGGTCACGTGGCTCAGCTATTGCATACATAGCTATGACACCACACGCATGTACTAGGGGATGTAACAATACCAACAAGAATCAAGTTCATTATCGTGTGGTTGATCTACAATCATCGACTGCTACTGAGAAACTGACAACTAAGAAGCCTAATGTGCACAGAAATATACACTCGTTATTACAGAAAAGAGATAGTTGCTGTACCTCTGTGCTCTGAGTACAAAACAATAAAATTTAGGCGGGGCATTTAAAAAAAAATATATAATTCTTTCTTTATCCCTTAATTTATAAAAAAACTTTGTATTCAGTTAAATAAAAACTTCTCAACATTTAATACAATTTAGATAATATTTAATACAATTAACATTTTTATATCAAACGAAAACAAGAAGTGTCAACTTGATTGTAATGTTGTGATTCATCTGTATACCATAGAATAAAATTCTAAAAAAAAATGTTGGTAATTTAGTATGTACACGCTTATATTTTTTTTAAAAGACTTGGAAAGTTTATCTTTCTGAATTATAAATTTTTATTAAAAACAAATTACCTCCATTTTTGCAAGAGCAAATTTGAATCGATTTTGAATACAATTGATAATTTATTTAAGTATCGATTCTTTTGTTGACAATTACGAATGGATTTAAAAATCGATTTTTTTTTTAAAAAAAACCCCTAGTACGATGCGGATGCGTACCATGCGTACCTTAAAAGTCTTTAAAAAATATGAATTCTAAACTCTAGAGTCCCTATAATAAATAAATAAATAGAGTCGTGACATGTCATCCATTTTCTGTCCAAAACAGAGCGGGAAGCTCCAAAATTAATTATCATATGTTTGAGTAAATATTTTTTAGTACATAATTACTGTTAATAAGTTATGAATTAGTGTACAATTAAAAATTTTTAATTTAATTATTCTTTCTAAGTTAAACTAAATGGTTTTTGTTAACATTTAATTTATTTCCAATGTATTTTACGCAAACTTTGGATAGAAAATGCCGGAACCAATCAGCGTTCAGCACAAATGTCATCACTCTATTTATAATAGGCACTCTAAAAAATTATGTGTAGATTACTCCATCTATTATATGATACATACATATTCTAATATGAGTGGTGTTTTGTAGATGGAAAACACTCATTGTACAATCGGCGTATATGTTTCTTGGTGTCAGATTGCTATGTACGGAAGCACCGTGTTATTCCGTGTAGGTTATGTTATGGATATATTTTTATCTTTACATACATATACCAATCTTGATTTTTATTTTTACTTTTATAATTTTAATTTTATAATTTTAAGAATTTACGAAATCATAGCAGTAATTGTAGGAGATAGTTATAATAAAACCCAACAATACTTAAAAATAACTGAGGTTTGTAAAAAAAATTGAAGATTAATTTTTCAACTTTGATTTATTTTATATTTAAGAAACTTAATTTTAAATACTTATGCTGTTGATTATTTCTTTCAACCAAAATTAGCAGTATTGAAAAAAATATATATATGATGGAAACATCGTTACCACATACCACAGAAGCGATAAATTTTTGCAGATGAAGGAATCTGTAGGTGTGAAAGAATTAAAATTAGATGCCGCTAGGAAGTATAATATAAAGGAAATAACAGAATTAGCCATCATTGTTATGAAAAATGAAGAGAATGTAATATAATTTAAAAACTCGGAAATTCATCTTGGTAACTACCAGAATGAATTTTTCCTAAACTTCATTAATTCCAAAGCCAGAAGGTGTGATTTTTGGGAATTTTATTCAAAATTGTTCGGTAAAAATCGTCGATTGAAACTTTATATTTTCACAACTAATTGTAAGAAGGAGACAGTTTCTTCAGTATCCTTTCATAATGTTTCCAGTAATTCTTCAAGTAATTTATCCAATGTTTCATCCAAAGAGTGGTGAAAAAAATATTAAAATACCCCTGTCGCAGCATTCTGCATAACATAGCGAATTTTCGTTTAAAAAAATTAGTTTTTCTCGGAAATTAGTTGACATAGAATAATAGTTTAAAGCAATGTGTTTCAACCTTTTTCATGACGCGACCCCCTTAGTATGGAAAACTATTTCGCGACCTCCTACCCTCCACTATTTACTAACTTTTATTTTTTTTACATATGTTATAAATATCGAATCCCTCCATCACTATTGATTATTTTCATAGTTAGGTATCGATTAAATACGTAATTAAGGACTTGAAACAGGCAAATTTTTGTATCGAAATCCAAGTTGATAACTTATAGTAGCTTCTGAACGTGCGCGTGGCGTAAAAAGTGACACTCGCACGGGCGACCTTCGTCGCCGTTTAACAATTCCAAGGGTAATTCATTTGAATTCTTTGAATTGTGAACTCGCGTTGGTGTTTAAATTTATTAAATTGCCTTGTTGTTTGTTTAGTAGTTGCCTATTGTCTTTTACTGTCTAATATACAAAATTCGGTGCTCATTGTAATTATTGAAAATGGATAAGTTTCTGGAAAGATATACACAATCGTTAATTTCAAGTTCCAATAAGAGTAAAAAACAAAACCAGAGAAAAAGTGGCTATATGACGACAATTATTTAAAATTCGGATTTATTGTTATTGAAAATAAGCTGCCATTTTGAAACTTTATCGCGCGAAAGTATGAAACTATCACATTAATGTAACCATTAATTAACCTTCTCTTTATTAAATATATATTGAACTAGAGTGGTTTTATTTTTAAAGTAACTGCGACCCCCTTGAAAAGGCTTCGCGACCAGGGGGTCGCAACCCACAGGTTGAAAACACTGGTTTAAAGACCATTTTTGTTGAAAAAAAACATGTTTCGGGCATCGGACGTGCCTGGTTAACGAACTCGTCCAACAAAGTTTAAAAAGCTCTTTGATATAACTTCTTACGATTTTTGTGTTTACGAAATTTTTGTGCTTTGGATACCTCTATAGTATGTCTCACAAGAAATTGTCAGCTTAAGAAAAACATATGCCTGCCACCCCCCCTTCCTCTAAAAAAAAAATTGTTTAATTTTTCAATATTTTTTTTCATCAACTTGTAGTTATGGTATAATTACCAAAAATTTTGTACAGGCCTCTAACTATTCATACAACATATAATTCTGGCTCTGAGTAGCCAAACCTAATGCGTGTCAAACACGCACTTGACGAATTTTTAATCTTATAAAACTAGTATTACTATTAACTTGTTTAACCCTAGAATCATACGTTAGTGTACGAGAAACGTTAATCATACATCGTTGTCAATTTGACGAATAGACTTTTACGGAGAATTTTAGAGTTTATTTGCAGAAAACATTTTTTTACATAACAGTACTACAAAAGCGAACAAAATATTTTAAAAAATTGCATTTGGAAAAGTTTTTTAATATAAATATTTATTAATTTTTTTAATCTTTTTATCAAAGCATATTTTCATTATAAAAATTAAAAAATAGATAAATACATCAATTATATCATAAGACATGCCTTTCGAATAATTAATTTATGAACTATTATGAGTCGGTTGGACGTGTATGACTTTACAGAATGTGAAATTTCTCCATCACAAATATTCCCGTAGATATGTAGTTATTTCCTCATTAGGCACATTTGTAAATTTTTTAAAATTTGTTAGTAATTTTTTGAATAAGATCTCAAAAAATAATAAAAATTAAAATATTTTCTACAAAATAAATTGTTAGTCTTTTATTAAGTCACTTGAAACACATTCTGTGGTTTTCGACTCAATATATTAAAACTTCAGTATTATGTCGTCTCTATAAGTCAAACAGTTGTAATCATCTTTCACATTTTATAATATTAAGGAATTTATTGAATGACTTATTATTCTATGTATTCAGTACTTTATTGAATAAAGATTATTATTATTATTATTATTATAGACTTTTACGCCAACCTGGCGCTCACTACTCAGTAGGACAGTACTGGGTAACATTCACCTATACCGGCATTATGCAAGGTATTAGGCTCTGTGGAAGGGTAATGTGCCAAACCAATCCGTAAAAGTACCGTAGTACATTCACGGACGGGTTTGTCACATCACTCCTTATAATGTTGTTGTTGTTGCTTGAAACGAGGTGTTATGCGTCTATTTTGGTGTACACTGGGTCGTACGACGAGACTTTTGTGGGAGCGTAGATGTTGGCTCAATGACAGACGGCTGTGAAAGCCTAGTTCGTTTTCGTGTCCTCAGAGAATAGGTAGGATTAGGGACAGAGGGAAGGCAAAGGACTGTTTGTGTTTGTGTGTGTGTTCGTGTATGTGTGTGGATGTGTCGTTCTATTTTACGTTTCTTGGTGTAAATGTGTTCTGGTTCATCAAAATGCTCATTAAGATCGGGTGTTCCTGGAATTGCGCGTTTAGACGGTACAGAGGTTGACGGACTTTGTGTGTTATTGAGTTGGGGAGGATTGTGCACCAGAGCGGTAACAGTGATGGTGCGGCAGTTGGTCGATCCTCCCTCTCCATCAGACGAATCTGGATCTGTATGTGTGTTAAGTGTTTGTGTTTCAGTGTTAGTGTATTGTGTGTTTATGTATGTGTGTTGTGTGTCAGTAGGATGAGTGTCAGTGTATTGTTCGCTCACTGTAGATGTCTCAGATGGAGTAGAAGCAGGTCTTGTGCTTTCACGTATCGCAGTCGGATTCGTATTACTGAGGAACTTCCGTACTATACGACACGTGTTTATGATCACTGCCTTTTGCATAGTGACATATGTGTATTTTGGGAGACCCAAGAGGCTCAAACTATTATGTAGTGTGTGTGGAATGACCCCGGTGGCACTGAGCACTATTGGAACGATGTGGACATGTTCCATTCGCCATTGTTGTTTTATTTCGGCTGCGAGGTCAGTGTATTTATCCAATTTAACTGCGTGTGTTTTTTGTAAGTTGTGTGTATTTGGAACCGCAATATCGATCAGATAGGTTGTCTTAGTGTTTTTTATTACGAAGGTGATATCTGGTCGATTATGATTTATGGTCTTATCTGTAATAATCGACCGATCCCAGTAAAGTCTACAGGAGTCATTCTCCTCTACTACTTTTGGTGTGAGCTTGTAGTAAGGTGTTTTATCGGTTATAAGGTGGTGCTTAACCGCTAGTTTCTGGTATATGATTTTGCCAACCTGGTCGTGACGGTGTTTGTATTCGGACTGAGCGAGCTGAGTACAGGCAGCTGTGATGTGTTGGATCGTTTCAGGTTTGGAATGGCATCTCCGGCATGAGTCAGATGTTATTGACGAGTCACGAAGTATGTATTTTGAGTAATTCTTTGTATGAATTACTTGATCTTGTATAGCTAGCATGAATCCTTCAGTCTCCGGGAAAAGACTTCCTTGACTCAACCAGGCGTGCGACGCTGCTTTGTCGACGTTACTCTGATTAAGATCATGTGGATGTCTCCCATGTAAAGGCTTCCGAATCCATTGCTGAATTTTGTCCTCCTTCGTGACCAAACGGCAAAAACTATCTGGCATTTCTGTGTGTGAGAGGTTTAATGGTGTGTATGCCTTGTCGGCTTGGATTATTGCATTGTGTAAGTGTGATGTGTGTGTTTTGGTGTAAAAGTATTCTCGCAAGTTATGAACCTGTTTATTATGCGTGTTCCTTATGTCTATAAGACCTCGACCCCCTTCGGCTCTTGGCAGCGTCAATCGTTCTATCGCTGCTTTGGGATGATGAATTCTGTATTTGGTCATAAGGACGCGGGTCTTGATCTCGATGTTTGTCAAGTCCGTAGGCGTCCATTTGATTACCCCAAATGAGTATGTTAGCACCGGAACTGCGTAGGTGTTAATTGCTTTGATGGTTTTTTTTTCCATCAAGGTGGGTGCTCAGTAATCTCCGTACACGCGTTAGGTATTGCTGCATCAGGTGTTGTTTTACAGCGCTGTGATCTATACGTTCGTCCTGATTGAATCCGAGATACCGGTACGACTCTCCCTCGTCCATGGGCTGCATAACAGACTCTGGTTCGAGTTCGAATGCGACCGCATCTCGTTTTCCTCCAGAACGACATTGTGTTCGACATTTATCGATTCCGAACTCCATACACAGGTCTCGCGAAACCTCATTGGAAAGTCCCAGCAGCTGCTGTAATTGATGTTTAGTAGCTGCATAGATCTTAATATCATCCATGTACATTAGATGTGAAATGGTATGGCGCGAATTCGTTTGCGTACCTACATTGTAACCGTATTTGGTTTCATTTAACAGGCGAGAAAGTGGATTCATTGCGAGACAAAACCATAATGGACTCAATGAGTCGCCTTGGAATATGCCGCGTCTTACTTGAATAAGGTCGCTTGTTGTTTTTTCATTACCAATACTCAAATGTAAGGTCGTTCGCCAGTCGGACATGATCGTTCCAAGGAAGTTCACGATACTTGGGTGTACTCTGTACAGCTCCAACACTCTCCGCAACCAGGAGTGCGGGACCGAATCAAATGCCTTTTTATAATCAATAAACGCTGTGTACAGGTTACGTTTTCTCCCTTTCGCTTGTTCCAGTACTACGGAGTCAATCAGAAGCTGCTCTTTGCAGCCTTGTGACCTCTTTCGACATCCCTTTTGTTCTTCTGTCAGTATGGTGTTAATCTGACAATGCTCATTGATTTTTTCTGCCAGACAGGACGTCAAAATCTTATACACTGTAGGCAAGCAGGTGATAGGCCTATAATTCGCAGGATTTTTTGTATCACTGTTTTTAGATTTCATGTATGTGATACCCTGCGTTAGGAACTTCGGTGTCAGGTTTGGTGTTCTTATAAATAGTGTAAAGTGTTCAGCAAGATACTTGTGTGTTGATGTAAAGTGTTTGAGCCAGTAGTTTTGTATGTTCGCGATGCCAGGTGCCTTCCAGTTATGCGATCTCTGTAAAGCTCTGGAGACGTCCTCTGTAGTAACGCCCGTATAGGGCATCTCCGGAAGATGTTCGTTATTCCTGCACTCTGTATCGATCCAGCTGGCTTTGTCATTATGGTCAATGGTGTTGGACCATATATTCGCCCAGAAACTATGGAGTGCGTTCTTCTCCGGTAGACCATTACTGTCAGTTACCGTGTTCGTTAGAGACTGATAAAACCGTCTCTCGTTTCTGCTGAACGCTTGGTTTTGTCGTCTGCGTTCAGTACTGGTCTTATATCTTCGTAAGCGCTTCGCTAGTGCTGTTAATTTTTGGTGAAGCGTATCTCTGATCTCTGTGAGTGTTTTATTGGGTTCCTCGTATTGTGTGTGTACTGTGTGTTTGCGTAATATGTCGTGTATGTATTTGTTGAGCCGTTTGGACCTCGTACCCTGTTGGTATTGGGTGATCCTGCCGAGATTGCATCGGATGTTGCTGATGCGTTTATTCAATCGTGTTTCCCAGGCAGGAGTTTTGTGTTCCTTCGAGTTGTACGCTACAGGTGGTGTTACATCGGACCCGTTACAACGTATAGCTGCAACGGCTCCACAATAGATAGCTGTGTGTAACTCGATAAAATTGTCACATGTTTCCAAGTGTTTAGGCAGTATTGTATTGTTTAATATCTCAACGATCTCAGCCATTATTATTATTATTATTATTATTATTATTATTATTACTATTATTATTATTATTATCATTATCATTAAATAAATTAATTATAATATCCATATCTTTAATAAATTTTAGAAAAATTAGAAAAACTTTTATATATAAAGTACAAAATCTTTAAAAAAAAGCATACATTAATCATACATCGTCGTCAAATTGACGCACCCTATTTTAATAAACAAAACCACAGTAACTATAAACAAAATTGATACGTCTTCTGTATTATTATAACAAATAAATTAGATAACAGAAGTTTCAGAGCAGGCAGGCAACTACAAGTTGTAGTACTCGAGCAGGTAGAGAAGTTTGGTCGTTAATTTGACGAGTACGTATGATTCTAGAGTTAATGTATGACTTTATAGTTTTTTTCAACCTCTTGAATAGTAAGTTGGCGTTTGCACTGCAGGTAACTTAAAGTGTAAGTAACATTTACGATTCTATTTTCTGGTCACTATGGTTATAAAAAAACACGAAGTCTTAAAAGTTTAGTTACCTTCCTAAGCACTTAAGTAATAGCTTACCGTCAATTAATAAAGAGATTTTGCTATGGAAATAGTATTTTACAATATAAGTTTGGTAAGTTGCTTTTACTGATCGAGAAAATGTTGTGAAAACGAGACCCGCAGGGTCGAGTTTTTGCAATTTTCGAGATCAGTAAAGGCACTTAACGCTTCGTGTATTGTATAATATTTTTTGCACGATCGATTAAAAATAATTAAAGAATAAAAATATAGTAAATAAAAAATAAAATTCAGATAATATAAGTGAAATTTATATTTCTAGCAACTATACGAATCTTTGTAGTGACAATTGACAACTATATTTGTAAATAAAAAATTAAGTGTCAATATTTAATTGGTGTGAATATTTTTTTGAATTTTCTATTAAAAAAGTTGGGAAAATAGTTTGTTAAACTAGAATATTAGTGAGAATAATGAAATTGATGGATAATTTTAATTTTGGCTGCAAATTTATTCTTGTAAAATGAAGGGAAGATTATGAAAACCACAGAAAATTTTAATGATTGAACGACCTTTTGAAATGTCAATAAAATATGAAGACTAATGCCAACAATAATAATAATAATGTGCAAACTAGTGAAAATTTTCATATTAATCGATTTATTTTCCTAATTGTTCAAATTGTACTTTTAATTTCAATATAAATAAATAATCACAATCATTTTTGAACTAATTTCACTTACCACCCTCCTATTAACTTACCACGCATCTATTTCACTTACCGCACTGTTATTTTTTGGTTTCCATGGATATAAACAAACGTTCGGAAAATGTAACTTACCAGCATTGTCAACAGCATCGGTAAATGCATGAAAATACACGATCGTGCAATAATTATTTGTGTGTTAAGAGCGCAAAATGGTGGTTTGCCGCTCGATTAAGAATGTTGACGCGCGACGCCGCCAGGCGGAGCGCGTTAATCTCATGAGAGCGGCAAGTCATTTTGGGCTCGAATTACACAATTTTTACACAACTTTTGCACAACTTTTACATAACAACAATTACACAACGAACAACAAAATTTTTTCTACAATCTTATAGAAAATTTTTTTTATTTAAAAGATACTTGAAAAAATAATAATAGACGTTAATATTTACTTTAATATTATAATTTTTGCAGCTTCAGAAATATCTGGAGGTATACTTGAGAAATCACTGTCACTATTAGATATTTCCATCATATATGTACATATTTTTTTAAATTTTTTATTCTAATTATTTATTAATTATAGTTATTTATTATTTTTAATTAATATTTTGCAGTTATTTTGAAATTTAATAAAATTAATATTTCACTTGATTACGATAAACATAATAATTTTAGAATCTGTTTATTTATTTGTTACCATAGAAAATATAAACAACGCCTACCGGATTTGTAATTAAATATACGTTGAGCGAGCGACAAAGTATTACTTTTCCGCTTTAAAGCGCAAAGTAGAAATTTGTTGCTCGGTAACGAGAGTCTTCGGCAAATAGACATTTTGAGCTCTCTTCACAGAGCGCAAAAGCCTTCTTTCCACTAAGATTGTAGAAAAAATAGTTTCATAGTAGAAAGAAGGCTTTTACGCTCTGTGAAGCAAGCGAAAAGCAGATGATTGCCGTAAAGTAATACTTGGTCGCTCGCTAAACGTACATTTAATTACAAATCGGGTAGACGTTGTTTATACTTTCTATGGCAACAAATAAACAGATTCTAAAGTTCATATTATTTTTATCTGTGAAAAAGTGAAATATAAATTTTATTAAATTTCAAAATAATTACCTACAATAATATTAATTAAAAATAATAGATAATTATAAATAACAACAAAAAATAAGTTAAAAAATAATTTAACAAATACTATATATACATATATGATGGGAAAATGCAATAGTGACAGCGATTTTTCAAGTACACCTCCAGATATTTCTGAAGCTGCAAAAATTATAACATTAAAATAAATGTTAACGTCCATTATTATTTTTTCAAGTATTTTTTAAGTAAAACGAAGATTGTAGAAAAAATTTTGTGTGTAATTCGAGCACAAAATGACATTGTCGCTTTCATGAGAATGACGCGCTCCGCCTGGCGGCATCGCGCGTCAACATTCTCAATCGAGCGGCAATGTACCATTTTGCGCTCTTAATACACAAATAACTATTTTCAACCTCTCGATTCGTAAGTTAGCGTTTAAATAGCAGGTAATTTGTCGCGTAAGCAACATTTACCTTCCTAGGAACGTAAGTAATTTACTTACCTTCCTAAGAATGTAAGTAATCGCTTACCGTCAATTAATAAAGAGATTTTTCTATGGAAATATTTTTTTATAGACGCGTACATACAACTCATATTTTTTCATTTTTATTAAAATTTCATTTTCCATTAATTTAATTATTTTTATTCATTTTTTTCGGTTCAAAAAACAATCGAACTACGGACTCATACTCGGTCCGTAAGTTTATTTTTGTGACCATGGATGCTTAAGAATCCTCGGCATTCAGACTCGGATTTTCAAATTGCATCTGAGATCACAAAAATAACACTTACGGTTCTCGCTAACTAATATACTATTACGTGCTTTTATTTTATTTAAATAAAGATAAAGGTATCTCTTTTAAGAATAGCCATAATAATCTCATATTTTTAATTAGAAGAATCTTTCGTGTTGTCTACTACTGTCCTTTTAATCTTTGTTATAAATTAAACTGTAGAACTGACGAAAAATATACCTAGCTCTGAAAGCTAATTATGATATTTTTTTTCAGTTCCAGTATTTTTATGACAGAAATTACAAATTTTATTTTATCAAAAATTACTAGAATTTGAAAAGTAAATCCATAGTAAGTCCAGTAACAAAAAATATGAAAATTTACCTCTATGCCATGAAGTACAGTCAGTCAATTTTAAAGTAAAATTTCCTAGTTTAAGTGATGAACAGACAATGATTAATACTAATTACGAATTTCTGCTATCATTCTTTTTATTTCCGACACAAATAAGATTGTAGAATTGGCAAGAAATGAATTTCCGAAGCGTAGATAGGATTTCTAAAAAAATTTGGCAATTTTTATGACAAAAATCGAATATATATATCTCAAAGTTACTAAAATTACGCTAATAAATTCATTAAAAATTATTTGGCTAGCATTTTAACAAGCTCAGCGGACTGCTCCCGGTGCTCAGTCACGCTGAACACCGGGGACTCAGAATGCTCAGTCAACAAGTATACTCGGCCGTTTTTAAGCCACAAAATCACTGATTTAACAAGGAGTTGATGGTTTTGTGACGAGCTACAAAATTTTCGCAATCGCTGTTTTCATTTTTGACAAAATTATGGTTGTAAAATTAACTCAAAATATAATTCTAAAATATAGGTTATACTTCCGAACATAATCTGTAGCAATCGAAAATTCATTCTAAAATGACTAAAACGGTCATATAGTAGTAGGGAAACTGTAAAAACTTCGAAACGTATGAATACTATGACTATAAAGTAAAATATATTATTACATTATATTTACACCTAGAAGAAACTATTTTATATAACGTATTCCTTTGTTTTATTGCCATAGACATCAAAGAAAACTGAAAAAATGTATAAGTACTATTGTAAAGAATTGCATCAAACGCGTATTTCGCTTTCCGGGCGATTTTTTACAACAATGCTAGCGCTAGCGCTTTGAATTCACTTTATTTTTCTTCATCTGTACACGATTTTATAATTCTTAGAACTAATCTTCATTATTATTCGTTTTTATTTTGAACATTTTTAGAAATAACTTTTATTTTCAAGTACAGCACTTCTCTTATTTATTTTCCGGTCTTTTTACTCTACACTATTTCTGGAAATAATTATATATTCTTTCTTTATACTTATTCAACTTTTCCACAGTTGTAACTAATGCGAATAGAGTACCGTATTTTTAAATGTATGAAAATTACAATGTAGCATCAGCTATTTCACAAAAACCTAATTTAAACTGCATAAAGCCACACGGAACACCCGGTTATTAATGATAGACGTATCAGTTATTCATGATTTTTTCAGAGAAGATTTTTATAACTATAAAATATAAATATGGTTACAAAAACATTTCAAGCAAAAACAAAATTGATTATTTTCATTGCTGTTCATCTCATCTTTAATACAGTTAGAAATTGTAGTAGCATCAGGCCCGGATCTAGGGAGGGGGCAAACCGGGGCCCCTGCCCCGGGCGTCAGTTTCAGGGGCGCCAAAATCATACTAGTTCGGTCTATATCAAATGGTCTAAAAAAAAAGTTGGTTGATCGACCATTTTAGAAAAAATTAATATTCTCTAGTTGTTTCTATTATATTTGAAGTATTGAGAACAATTCTTAAAAAAAATTATCTTGAACCGTTTAAGCGTGGTAGCCATTTTTGTTTTCCAATTTACGTTGATTTTTGTGTTTACAGCCATTTATGCCAATGCACATATTTCATAAACCGTTCATCCTATAAGGTTGAAATAAAAACCATTTTAAAGGTAATAAATGTCTCTTTATTTTAAGTGATGTCCATATTTAACCTATTTTCGTCCCTTCCATAAGAAAACATTTTTTTCCTTATAGAAGGAATGTTTTAAACCTGGCTTAGTATTTTTTATGAGAATAGCTATACGGGTACAACTACCCATTATTAAACAAATACACACTATTTCAATTGTGAAACTTGTATCCTTTAATTTTTACAAACTTCCGAAAACTGACTTTTTCCAAATTTTGAAATTTTGCGCCCCTGTATCTCTGATGGGGCTGGTGATAAAAATTTGAAATTTGCACAACTTGTAGTGCTTTCGGAGTAGATTTATTAAAATGAAAAATCAACTTGTACCTATATTGATCCTTTACAAAACCCTCAATTTTTATCATTGCTGCAATGGGAAGGGCATATGTAAACTCCACACTGATGGCCCTTTTATACCTCTCTTTGATGCAGGTAAAAATAATCTAATATGTAAACTCCACACTGACCTATTTTTATGACCTAAGGTTTATGACGGGTGTAATTAAGGAATTTCCTAATTATATTTAAAGGGATAATTGTAAATGTACAAATATACAAGTGGTTTTGGTTCGTCATTTAGTATTTAGTTACAATCAGTAACAGTGATACATAGTAACAATTGTGGAAATGTTGCCTTTTGTTCCAAGTACAAAATGGAAACTTGGAATTAAAAGTGAAAAAGGAAACGATATGTTGTTAGTGAATGGTTTCACTTGCTATAATCAAAAACGTTTAAATAGTGGAGAAATCTTTTGGTTGTGTACAAAAAAGGCATGTCATTCGAAAGTATTTACCGTCGGATCTGACCACCTTATAACTCGTAACGAACATTCACACAACCATGTACGCGACGACACGAAGACAAATCGAAAAATTATTGTAAGTACGTGTAAAATAAAAGCACAGGGAGATATATCGGAAAAACCGTTGAAAATTCGACGTGAATTAGTAAAAGAGTTGCTTGAAACAATAAGTAAACAAGATGTAGATTACATAAGAAGAAATATGTATAACTATCGGCGAAAATTATTACCAATGACGCTACCTAAAAGTGTACATATAGGTACCATAATATTATATACCTAGTTGCCTTTTCAGTATTAAAATATAGAGTACAGCTTAACTCTTTTTTGTGCGGTGGATAGAGACCGCATAAAAAAAATCGCACAAAAAAAAATATATTCAAAAATACCATAAATAGCTATAAAAAGTACAGTTCGATCCAGATTGTACAAAAAACTTTTCTTATGCGGTTGGTCGGGACCGCACAAAAAAAGTTTGATCGAAAAAACATCACTGAAAACGCTCAAAATTTGCTTAGAAGTTGCTTCCATAAACAAGATAAAGCTTTAATTTACACGTAGAAACATTTTATTTCAATTTTATAACATTATGAAAATTTTGAAAAATACATCCTTAACAAAATTAAATGATGCAATAACTTATGTTCTTATGCAATGTATTGATTAAAAGCCGTTAAAAAGTATTTTTATCAAAGAAAGTTATTATAGTAATTGTTTAAATTTCTTACTGTCTGGTGATTTTGATTCACATTATGCATTTTAACGGCCATTTTTTACGGAAAAAAAATCGCACAAAAAAAATCACACAAAAGAGAAACGCATAAAAAAAGAGTTCAGCTGTACATCATTATTTTATTGACGTTTTTTTCAAAATAATCATTTTTAATTTTATTGTTAGTGTGGAGTTTACACATAGGATTAAGACATCCGAGCGGGGTTAATGTGGAGTATACCTGTAAGCTTAACTCAGCGGGTGGGCTCAGTGTGGAATTTACTATTTCCCAACGGGAAAAACTGGAGTTTTATAAAGGACTTATATACTTATGAGTTTTTTGACAGTTTATGTCAAACGTTGGAGAGGGGGGGCGCCATTTCCAAGTTTCTGCCCCGGTTCTAAAAAATCGTAGATCGGGGGCTGAGTAGCATTAACCAAAACGGTTTTCTAAAGCAGCGATTTTCAACCTGTGCTACACGTACCTCTGAGGGTACGCGACGAGCATCTTGGGGGTACGTGAAAACATTATTGGTAATGGATAATACAATAAAAACTGCTTCAAATAAAAAAAAAACGCCGTGAGCAGCGCGGCCCCATCACGGAAGTCGAATTTATCGCTACATCTTCGGTATTGAATGTCTACAAGCGAAATGTGATTGAAAGTCTACAAGCGATTTGTCATTTTGCTGGTTTCAAAACTGATGATGAGTGTCCGGCTGATCGGGGCTCTAAAAAAAGGTTTGAAGTTTTTAAGGGCTGAATCTCAGTAAATTTCAATTTTGTGTCGAAAGCAGTTAGCAGGAAAAAAGCCAACACAATTCGTACGAGGGCATTCCTACCCATGCTTATCCGCCAATTGCCTTTGTGTTTTATTTTTCAATATTAAAAAAGGATTTTAAATAGTAAACTGGAAGGCCTTTATGAAGATATTTTTTCTTTCCAAAAAAATCCAAAATTTCTATTTTATAAATGAAAATTCAAAATTCCTACTTTATAAACAAACAGTGACATTAATAACATTTTTAAATTACTTAATATTTATGTATTGCTTTTGTTAAAAAAAAAAAAGTATTTTAGTATTTAGTCATTTTTTTTTTAAATTTTTAAAATTAGTATACGCCTGCTTGTACTAGAATAAAAATAAACATTTAAAATACATTTAAAAATACCATTGAATTCCGAGGTAAAAATGGAAGAAGTGGGGGGAAAAGTAATGTGGAATCCCTAAAAGGCACTAGCTGGATACTAACTCAATACACGTACAAAATTTCAGCCCACTAGGTTTCCTTAGAGAGTCTCTAGACGTGTTAAAAAAAGCAACAAAATCAAGGAAATATTGGCGTAAACATCGTGGGAGTAAGGGTTAAAAGTTGAAGCCTCCAAAAAACAGTGGCTAGCTATTAACTTAACCTGTACACAAAATTTCAGCCGTCTAGGTTTATTGGGGGAGAATTTGACCCGAACGAAACTGTTAAAAAACAAGACAAATCATGTTCTTATTGGTATATAAATGGTGGGGGTAGGGGTTACAAGTTCAGACCCCCAAAAGGCACCCCCTTGATACTAACTCAATCCGAATACAAAATTTCAGCCCTCTAGATTTATTTGGGTGATCTGTGCGAGTGGTACAAACTTCGAAAACGTCGAAAAAGCATGAAATTGTAGCTTAAAAATGAGGGGGGTGGGGGTAAAATATTAAAACCTCCAAAAAGCACAACCTAAGTACGAACTTTATCAACACACCAAATTTCAACCTTCTACATTAATTCTGAGGGGCTGTGGGCGTGTTAGATCCAGCCAAATTCGTTTTTTCCCCCTCTACTCCCTCCAAATCACCCTAGGAAGCTGAATTTTGGATATGTTGTAGATAATTGACCGAAATATTATTTCCAACCGGTTTGGAAAAGTTTTATTGTTTTACCCCCACCCCCTTAAAAGTTAGGTCGGATCCAACATTTGACCCCACTTTGATAGTATTGTTGTGGATCGAAATGAGCCCCACTTACCAAATTTCAGGTCTTAACTTCCATAGGGGGGCCCTACACATATTAAAAGGTAGCGGGAATAATATATATATATATATATATATATATATATATATATATATATATATATATATATATATATATATATATATATATATCATTTTTTTCCACATAATCGTGTTCTACCGGTCCGAAAACGGATAGCGCCCCTACTCTCGCCTCTCACCGTTCTTATCGTATAGGCTGTATAAGTATAATTTATTCAGTTGAAAAATTCGACTAAAAATTATAATTAAAAAAGGCAATTAAAAAAGGCAAATTAGAGAAAAAGAAGAGAAATTACATATTCTGCAAATCTTTAACACCAACATTCTAAACTCATTTAAAACGCGGTTGAAAGCAGACCATAATTTTAAAGCTTGATTAGGAGTCACATTTTTATAAGTATTGAATTTTATGTTGAAACTAATTAATTAACTAACTAACTAATTAGCTATTATTAGCTACCCGATGAAACTATTTTTCTTTTTTTTATTATTTTATTTTAAGATGCTCGACTTAAAACGATCACCATGGGATTGATTACTTACTACGAAACGATTTCTTATATTATGAGTATTTGTAATTATTGGCTTCTGTTATTTACACATAAGATCCTATTACCTAGTATAACCTCAAACATGACTGAAGAAATTTGTAATAAACAAGAATACTAGTAATAAAAACTTGAAAACTCCATTTTAGAAGATAAGGGGTACTCATAAACGAAAAACCTCTTCAAGAGGTACGTGAGGAAAAATGGTTGGGAACCGCTAATCTAAAGGCTAGGTCAGGTTTTCAAAAAAAAAAAAAAAAAAAAACGTCAGTGTTTCTTATGGTGGAAATTAAAAATTGATCACAAAGTTACTGCAATTTCCGTAACAAAAACCATAGTTGAATAACGCATTTAGAGCTAATATTTTTTACCCAACTGCGACGAAACCCAAAAAAAGCGTAATGTGTTTAGCTAGTATGTATGTATATATGTCCGTACTTATGTTCCCCCGTAACTCTCAAACTAACCCCGTAACTACCCATCGAATTTTGATATGAGTCACGTCTCAATCGAACGTCAGCATAGAATAAGTATAGTGAAGATATCTATACGAAATTAATGCTCTAAAAAATCAAAATTCCAGAAATAAACCGTGTGGTATCAAATAGAAGGAGGATTTAAAGAGTAGGTTCTAAAAATATATAATTTGTGTATGAAATATAGCATAATATCCATATTATTTGAATTGTTGAACATTCATAAATATATATTAAAGAAAATTAATTTCTTTTAGCGAATTTCCATTTTGGAAATTCAACTATTCAAGCGGCTTCCATGGTAGCACCTGAGCCCCCGATGATCGAGACACTGAAAATGATCTTCATTGAAATTTGTATATAAAAGGTCTTAATACAAATTTTCATATTTCTGACTTGAAAATGGCCAGTAGGTACTCGTACACAAACTTTCTTTCCCTATTACTTTTAAATCAATTAGAGATACTCTTAAATTCTGTGTAATATCAACTTCTTGTAATGCTTTGCTCCAGTCGTCAAACAACCTAAAAAGTCAGTTTCATATAAAGTTGATCCCAGTGACCAACCGATACTAAATTCCATACTTTGACACCTTTCCGTAGATACTCACTCAAATTTAAAGTTTTAAAAGTAATTCAATTTTAGACTTCTTTTGAAGTCCTAGAAAAAAAATTTTTAAATAACCAAAGTAACGCTGGGTTTCCCATTTCTTTTTTTTTTTTTTGTCTGTCCATTTATATGAATATCTGTAACAGTAGCGATTTTAGCGGGTAGGCCAGGTAGGCCCGGGGGCCGGGCCTACCAAAAAATTATGAAAAAATGAAAAAAAAGAAAATATCTAGGGCCTCAAACTTTGTTGTTGGTGCTCTCCCCGAGAAAAATTCAAATTGCAAAATTCAAAGATCCCTGCTAAAGCAAGTAACGAGCAAAAAAAAAAGAAAAAAAACCTCTAATTCAACATTAGGCGCCCTCGAACTTGCACTTTTGCCGCCCCCTAACACTGTGGAGGCACGTGCCCCAGCTAGCCTCCTTAAGTGCGGCCCTGACATTAGGACGTATAATATGAAATGTTGTTTTCCGACCACTTAGTTGATTATGTAATCCAGACAAATATCGACACTTTTTTAAGCATTTTAGGTTGTGTAATATGAAATGTCGTTTTCCGACCACTTGGCCGACCATGTACATAATTCAGACAAATATTGTCATTTTTTTAACCCTTCGAGAAATGTTTAAAAGCAGTTCTTTAATTTTAAATATAATTCTTATAACCCGGAATTATTTTCACCATTATCTGTAATATTATCTATTATTAGATCCAGGATCGGATCATCACATAGGCAAATTAGATAAATAGCTAGGGCCCGATATTGTGAGGGGTCTGGTCAAACTGTCTATTTTAAATATTTTAATCAATATTTCTATATTTATTTTGAATATTTGTTTTAGTTTCTCACAATATTTAGTTTTGTTTTATTTATTGTTTTATAATTTATGCTACAGTCCGTCTCATAATACAGCCCCACTAAGAATTTTTATATTTCACTTACAATACTTTAGAGCAGGGATGACCAACCCGCGGCCCCCGGCCACATGTGGCCCGCCTAGAATTTTTTTTGGCCCGCGAAATTCATCACACTTATACAAAATATGTTTATTTTATATTGACCAAGGTAGTGAAAACCAATATATTAAAAAAATACATAATATATAGAAACACATAATTTTATATGCGGCCCGCGGAGTTAGGATACGCTTCCAAAGTGGCCGGCAAGATCATCTGGGTTGGCCACCCCTGTTTTAGAGCAGCAGGTTAGCCAGTAATACGTTAGTCGTATATTTTGAAAATATTTTATTGTCTAATGTGTAAATAAAAAAAAATATACAGTAGTATTTGTTTTAAGAAAATAAACGCACAAACAAATCACAAAAGTTATATAAAAAACATATAAAATTAATATAATTTTTTGTCTCATAATATAGCCCTCACCATTTAAAAATTACCTAGAATTTTAATAATTAATAACTGGTTAAGCCTCCTTTATTTTCCACTATTTGCGAAATTATTGTTGGGATATTTTCATATAAATTCCTCACATATTCCACACATTATGTGTATTCACATACACATAAGTTATATATTTAGAATCGCCCCTGATCATTAATATATCAATTTTCTACTTTAGAATCTCAACTCCCATAAGAAGTATAATGATAATTCTAATCGTAGATGTTAACCAAACTTCCAAGGAATAAGATTATAAATTTTCATCGAAATCTGTCCAGTGGTTTTACGCCAACCGTGCACATCAAGAACCCAACTTTTCATAGAATCCAAAAAATATTATTGAAAATTTATTTTTAAATGAATAATACCTAATGTGTCGCTCAACATACCGTACATGGAAACTTTAGTACACAGAACAATTTGTACTAATATAATGACAATTTGTATCTACCAGATCTAGCTACTTAGTTATGCAAACCGCGTACGTTGCGCCGCAATGCGTGCGAACCGAAAATTAATGCTCCAATACACATACATTTTACATATGTGTGTGTATGTGTATATATTCACACACACAAACATACGTATACATATATATAAATAGACAGTGATTTAAAAAAAAAATTAACGCAGGAGTAAATAAAATACTAACCTTTAGTAGAGAAATATAGTATTTTTGATAAAGTTAATTTTGCAGGTCACATTTCGAATTATAAATTTTTTTACCGTATGACCGGAGCCGAATTCGCATAAGGGCATTTGAGGCACGTGTCCAGGGGCCCCTACAAAATAGGGGCCTCCAAAAAATCTGTTAAAAGAGGAGCAGAATAGCGCGAAATTTTTGGGAAAATTTAAACAATTTGAGAGGAAATTCCGTATCATCTTAACAAAGGCTTCCACATAAGTATGGAGCCTCCACAGGGATAAATCCGGCCCTGCTAACGTCATCAAACAAACCTAACAAATGAAGCAAAATCAGACATACCTGGCTTACTGTCTCTTTCACTTTTTGTTATTTTTATATTCGAGTAATTACAGTAACTTCAAACTGTACGTTTCATGTTGCTTCATTTGTTAATAACGTCAGACCAACTTTAGTTTATTTAACCTATACTATAATTTGAAAATAATTATGTAATTGATGAGAAATATTAATTTTAGAAAAGTAACTAGTTATTTTGTATAAAATTTTATTTATTTAATTGAAATGACCGCTACTTATACATAACAATATTGTTAGACATACTCATTATCTAGCTATAATATTTTGTTGAGTGTGTTTTTGTTTGTCTAAATGGTCAGTAAATATTTCAATATATTCACACACATATATCAATATTTAAATTGTGTAACTTATTTTTAGTCGAATTTTCTCCGAAAAATTAGACTTATACAGTCTATACGATAAGAGCTGCGAGACGCGAGAGTAGGGGCGCTATCCGTTTTCGGACCCGTAGAACACGAATATGTAGAAAAAAAAATGTCTGATATATATACATTATATATATATATATATATATATATATATATATATATATATATATATATATATATATATATATATATATATATATATATATATATATATTCCCGCCACCTTTTAATTTGTGTAGGGCCCCCCTATGGAAGTTAAGAGATGAAATTTGGTAAATGGAGCTCATTTTCGAGGCACCTCATACTATCAAAGTGGGGTCAAATTTTGGGCAAATTTTTTTTCTGACCCGACCTTTAAGGGGGTGGTGGGGGGCGGAAAAGCAATAAAACTTTTCCAAACCGGTTTTAAATAATGTTTCGGTCAATTATCTACAACATATCCAAAATTCAGCTTCCTAGGATGATTTGGTGGGAGTAGAGGGGGGAAAAACGATTTTCGCTGGATCTAACAGGCCCCCAGCCCCCCAGAATTAACGTAGAGGGTTGAAATTTGGTATGTTGATAAAGTTCGTACCTAGGTTGTGCTTTTTGGAGGTTTTAATATTTTACCCCCACCCCCCTCATTTTTAAGCTACAATTTCATGCATTTTCGACGTTTTCGAAGTTTGTACCACTCACACAGGTCACCCAAATAAACCTAGAGGGCTGAAATTGTGTATTCGGATTGAGTTAGTATTAAGGGGGTGCCTTTTGGGGGTCTCGACTTTCAAACCCTACCGCCACCATTTTTATACCCAAAAGAACATGATTTTTCTTGTTTTTTAACAGTTTCGTTCGGGTCAAAATCTCCCCAAATAAACCTAGAGGGCTGAAATTTTGTGTACAGGTTAAGCTAATAGCCAGACACTGTTTTTTGGGGGTTTCAACTTTTAACCCTTACCCCCACGATTTTTACGCCAATATTTCCTTAATTTTTTTGCTTGTTTTCTAACACGTCTAGAGACTCTCTAAGGAAACCTAGAGGGCTGAAATTTTGTACGTGTATTCAGTTAGTATCCAGCTAGTACTTTTTAGGGAGTCCACATTACTTTTCCCCCCACTTCTTCCATTTTTACATCGGAATTGAATGCTATTGTTAAATGTGTTTTAAATGCATTACTTTTATTCTAAATACAAGTAGGCGAATAGTAATTTTAAAAAATTTAAAAAATAAAAATACCCGTCGCAGCATCTGCATAACATAGCGAATTTCCAAATATTGGGCACTGGCGGATCTCATCTAAGAACTGTACCTATTTAAAATAGTTTAGCTTTCTAAGAGTAAAAGATTTTTTAAAATCGGCTGGGTAATTAGTTTTGATATTTTTGGACCCAAGAACCCGAACGGACTTTGTGCAGCATAGTTGTATCCATCTAAAATAATTTAGCTCTCTAACAGTGAAAAAATTTTCAAAATCGGTCGTTTAGTTTATTTTTTACAATAATGGAATCAGTAAACCCTGGCGGAACTCATACAACATAACCTTTATCCATCTAAAATAATTTTAGTAAAAAGTTTATCCTAACAGTAAAAAAAGGGTCCTAGGGATCTCATATAACTTATAGTAGTCCGTAAGGTTCTTGTGGATATCATTTAATTACTTAATGAATTCAAATACTTTAACTTACTAACGGTGAAAAAATTTGCAAAATTTTCGAAATTCGCTAAAAAAATCATTGAAAAATATTTGATATTCGATCAATTAATGGTCAACATCAGCAAATAAAAGTTACTCAAATCGAAGAAAAAAATGAGTTATTTGTCCGTAGAAATTAAAATACAAATTCTGAAAACGAGCAAAGAAATACTGAAAAAACTAGATCGGCAAAACATTCTGACAAATAACACTACCCAACTAATACTCGCCAATTTGAATGAAACTTAACATACTTATTAAACAGCGAAAAATATTAAATACGTGTTTTCTATTTCGGCTAAATACGCTTTTTAGGGGTAGAAAACACCCTTCAACCCCTGTAGATGAAAACAGTTATAGCTAAATATTTCTGAAACGATATATTTTCTGAAAAAAGGGCTGAGTATCAAATTTGTAGAATTTAAAGTGATGCACTTGATAGTGGCCTTGAAGTCGACCTTGAAATCGATTTTCAAGGTCAGTTGAAAATGATTAGCCGTTGCCGAACTTTGACCATATCCTATACCATACTATAAGCAGTAATTTCATGTATTGACTCAATCTACCTTCAAAATCGATTTGTTGCGTTATTTTTCTAAAAAAAAAAAAAAAAAAAAAAAAACCTTACGTAATGGAAAAATAGGCGCAACTTTATAGAAAAAATTAAAAGAAAACATTTTTGCAAGTAATTTTAGAAGTAAAGTTAAGAAAAGATTTAATATCACTCCAATTTTAAGTTAAACATTAACTTTATGCTATATTAGAAATTCAATTGAACATATGATTAACTATTACTTTTTCCGATTGCGGTTGAACAAGTATTTTTCAAAATTACTTCTTGATCACTTATTTTCTATCTTGCATGCGAAATTCGTTCGAATATACTTTGAACCATTTAGGGATGAAAAGTAAACTACTCCTTTTTCCTACTACTCTAAAATTCATCACAATCATTGCTTTTTTTACTATACAATATGTAATGTAATGAGAACATATTAATTTTTTGCAAATAAAATCATTTTCATGTATTAAAGTACTGACATGTAGTAATTTTTCTTTTTTTGATTCTGTCAAAAAATCTTCCACCACACTTGTCATTGTATCAGTACTTTTGCCTTCATCAGTTTTTAGATTCTTTTTTATCATGTCCTTCGTGGTTGTTATTTTCATTGAAGATCCAACCTTTGCTTGAAGATTCAATCATCCACGCACCCAATATCATCCTCACCGTACGATTCACTTGTAGATCTGTGAACAAAAACAATAAAGTCTTAATTTGGCAGTAACACCGGGAATAAAACATAACCTAACACTTTCCAATATTATTGTTTTTCTAATTAGGTATACCTGACACTTACATAGAAAAACAGTATAATATTAAGTAATACTTACAAAGATGTTTTAACATTCCGGAATCCGGCAGAACAGAAATCTGAGTTACATGCAAAGAACTTTGCAAACATCATTGAATCAATTTTTAGCAGATTCGTACTATCTGCTTTTACAAAACCGATTTGCATTTTAATAAATAAATAGGTACAAACAAAATGCACTGACGAAAGAACAAAATTATTACTCCTTGAAGTTGATAGATATCCAAGTTGATAGATATGTACGTAGCTGTTTACACTGATCTTGACAGTTTCGGTACAGAAAAACATACTTATGTTATATCTGAAAATATCAATTCTGTTAAAAAAAATATTGAAAAGATATTACTTAATACAGTTTCTTTATTTCCTTACCTAGAACAGTACAGTAACAGCCTACAGGAGCAAGTTACTGACAAAATTTTACCATTTTTTTCAATTACACCAACTAATTTCATGAGGAGATTAACCTATTTGAGACGTTTGTAAACATGCAGCACTTATAGTTCCACAGTTTAAATCTTCTTTAATTATACCACAGATTAGAATATGCTTTGCTGCTACTATTTTCAATCTCATATTTGTCTTATTTGAATAAAAATTTATTTCATTTAATTATTATGTCATTCACAATAAACAAAATTCAAGTAAGCCAAACCCCTGTGTCAGATTCGAATAAACAGTATAAACGAACAAAACAATTCAAATTTTCAAATTTTCAAATTTCTGCCAAATTCATATTTTAAATTTAATTGTTATAAATTAATGATTTATTTACATATTAAATTTATCAACATAATTACCTATTTAATATTTGAATGCAATCTAAATGTAATGTAATTAATACTTATAAATTTTTATTGAAAAATTTAATGTTATTAAATTTTCTTAGAATACTTAGTTGAAAATCATAGTCTTTATTACTTATGTGTTATTGTGTTACTTATGTGATATTTTTATTACTTATGTGTCAAAATACATAATGTGCCTTTACACAATAAAATAAAAAATCCGTCAATATTTTTTCAACTTAATAATAAAATAAAAAAGAAATTTAAACGGAAGTTATACTTTCAGCAAATTTTAGTGATATTTAAAAATACCTACAAAAAATGAATTAAATTACAGAAGGAATATTACATAAAATATTCCTTACACTTTACGCTTTATATATTGTGGAAATGCCTACACAATAATTTTCAAATTATCATGACATAAAAAGACAGAACTGGGAGTCTTTTTAAAATGGATCCTGGGTGAGGGAGTGGAACACATGTATGTCGTCGATTGCCTTGCTTAAAAAATTTTTTTCATTACATATCACTCAAAAAGCTTCCTTTTTGAAAATGTACCATTTTAAAAATTGAAATGGAGATAGTTTGTCCATATAATAAAAAAAAGATAACAAATATCCCTTTGGAAATTTTTTAATCCATTTCTAACAAATTTCTTAATTTTTCTCTGGAATTAATTTACGTAAAGTAAAACATGTCGTATGTAAATTTTTCTCATTTTTTAAATGGTAAAAAAAAAATTAAAAAGTTGTTTAATTCTCAAAAAACCAGATCAAAATTGAGTCTCCATACGAAATTTCATATACATTAAACGTTTCATTCGAAAGTTATCGTGGCGACACACACACACACACACACATATATATATATATATATATATATATATATATATATATATATATATATATATATATATATATATATATATATATATATATATATATAAATATATATAAATATATATAAATATATATAAATATATATATTATATAATATATATAAATATATATAAATATATATATTATATAATATATATAAATATATATAAATATATATATATATATATATATATATATATATATATATATATATATATATATATATATATTTACATCTTCCTATGAATATGACGTCCATACTGAATCCGTACTTATGGCGTCCACTAGAAGGCATGTGAATATATACACTTTTATTCGTGTATATAGCATAAAATTGGTCAGAAATTGTAATACCGTTCTTAGTTTAAATCAATAAAAATTAATTTTACTTTCATATTCCTATGATTACGAACTCCATCTGTTTTACGAAGTTGTGGACTCCTATTTGTATATTTTTTTTCATATTGCAGTGGATAATGCGTCGTAAATGTATATATTTTTCATATCACCGTGAAAGTGACGTCCGACAACGTTGTCACATTATTTGTTTATTTCATTTATTTGTTACAGAAACATTTTTATCTCATTTATATCTCAATGTATAGGTAGCTATTTAATTTGAAAACTTTTAACGGTTGTATAGGAAAGAACTTTATATTTCAATAGAAATTAAAAAATTAAAAATATTTTTAAAAAATTTATCGACTCACGCTAAAATTGTAGGATATCTCGATTAAAAAAGAGAATTTAAATATTACAACTTTTTTCCTTTATTATGTCTGTTATGATTAAATATCATAATTATTGTTTTAAAAGATTCTCAAGTCTTTACGCTATTACAGTACTAAAAACCAATTTTGAATACAATAAAGTGGGCTCTGGAATATTTACGAGGTTCAGTTTTTTCCGAAAATGAGGGTATAATAAAAGTTATGAATAATAAATTAGTGTCTCACCAAAACTAGTTTTTCAACCGAAACCGAAACCGAATTTCGGTTGCTGTCTCAGTTTCGGCCAAAACGGAAACCTTCTTTCAAAATTACACCACATTATACACCGCTATTTTCCATTTAAGTAAATTAAAATTAGCAAGGTCAGGGCCAGATTAACCCAGTCTTAGGCCCTAGATAGTTTCTTCTTACCCCTCTTTCTCTCTCCCCGTGCCGGGATTTAGCTTTGGGTGGCCCTGGGGCGTTTGGGCCGTTTCTGAGGTAAAGGATTTTCAGTGCTACTTTTGCCAAAATTTCCCCGAAAAATAGAGCTGACGAGAAAAAATTTAAATAAAATAAGAACACTATTCTACTCCTGTTTTGAGAGTTTAATTGGCAGTGGAAAACACCGTCCGAGCAATGCCGATCGTGACCGAAGGCAACGCAACAATGGAGTTTCGGTTTCGGTCACAGAGTACCAGAGACAACATATCTATCTCTATACTACTGAAACCACTGTAACCAGTAAAGGATAGAAAATATGTTTTATACGGGCACTGGGTTTACTTTATATTTGTGCGATGATCTGTCTTTGTGTGAGTGATCGGAGGTATGTTGGCCGTGTTGTCGTATATATGATACTACAACGCGTGTATATGGCTCCGTGTGGGGGTTCTAACAATGCCAACAACAATCAACACAATTGATTTGTGATTGACCTACACTCATCCACTGCTACGGAGAGAGTGACTACTAAGTAGCCTAACTTGCACAGAACTGCACACTGCAGATTTCATGAAAGAGATAGTTGTATTACCTCTGTACTCTGGGGTTTCGGTCGTAGTTTCGGCCTTTTTGCTGTCGAAACCGAAACTCCAATTTTGCGTCGAAACTGACCAAAACCGAAACCGAAATTTCGATCGGACACTATGAATAATTATCTAAGTTACTTATTTTGTTTAATATTCACTGATCATTGAAAATTATTTTGATACGGCTTTACTTTTATTATAAATTTGATGCAGAGATATTCTAGAAAAATTAATCAGTGAACACTATTAAATTGTAGTAAATACGCAGCGCGTAGACCCAGTTTGTAGGTTATTTCACTGAAGCATCTAACGAAGTGTAATATGAGGAACCTAATGTATTGTTTATTGTGCAATAAACAGGGCCATATTTATTGCAAGATATAATTTTGATCCATGTTATATTTTGAAAATAATTATTTGTGAAGGCACTAAAAATTGTTATTACAGAAACCACGATTAATGCACTGGTTACAATATTACAAAGTAGCATTTGGTCGTATCTTGGTGTAT
Source organism: Brachynemurus nebulosus (assembly GCA_035578155.1). Classification (NCBI taxonomy): domain Eukaryota; kingdom Metazoa; phylum Arthropoda; class Insecta; order Neuroptera; family Myrmeleontidae; genus Brachynemurus; species Brachynemurus nebulosus. The sequence continues at coordinate 303,217 of JAPWDM010000042.1, read as the reverse complement.
CTTGTGGCTTCATTTATTCATTAGTACATTCGGTCTATATAATACGTTTATTGGTCTATCGATTATCTGACAAGGTGACCCACACTGTATATCTGATAGCTATTTTGGCACTGAGACATAAAATTTTCAAAATTTTATTTTTTACACAAAAAAATTTCACATTAATAAAACATAATCATACAGGATGAAAACAGATTTTTGAACATAGGACAAATATAATGGAAAATTTTTCATGATTGCTAACTTCAGTGTTAAATTTTAATTGTTAATTACAAATTAATTAAAGGGCTACAAACGAAAAAAGGTACTATAAATATCTACAAGCGATTTACAATTGATTGAAGAATATTAAGTTTTAATTTCGAGAAGTTTCCGAGCATCGTCATGACGCCATTGACGACTAGCATCTATTTTAAAAAGTATTTTTTACTTCTAATCGCTTCCGGAAATGGACTCTAATTTTCGAAATGCATATAGAACAGAATATCTGTAATAGCAAAATCAATTCCTTTTTGATATTTAAAATAACTTCGATACAAAAACTATTCTATATTTAAGTTTTTAAACGGCTAACGGATTGACTGACTGTGACTGTGATCTACTAACTGTAATTTTTATTGGAAAGCAATAAAATTACTTACACACTCTTCGCTTAAAATTCGTTTCTAACTTAATGAATTAGCTTGCCACATTTTAAATTAAAATTTTACCACGTTGCTTCTGCATATCAAAAACAAATATCTTAAAATGAAGAAATGAACATATATTATTAATATTTTAAATTGGGGTTTGATGACACTGAAAGCACAATTTTTGAGGATATTTTGGAGTAATGGTCATCGAGGAAAACAAAAATGTGTTTTTTTTCCAAAGGCTACCGGTTTCGACTTTTTATAGTCTTCTTCAGGCCTCTGGGGAAAAATTTATTAATACATAGATAAAATATAAAAATATAAAAAAATATTACATGAAGTATTTACTTACATACATAATTGTGTTTATATGTCAAACTGACATTTGAAATTAAAAAATAAAAAATAACAAATAACAACAACAGTGATTTACAATTAAAAAGTTTAAAAAACAGTTTAAAACAACATTCCTAATCATTTTAAACTTAAAATGTTGTTTTAAACTGTTTTTTAAACTTTTTAATTGTAAATCAGTGTTGTTGTTATTTTTAATTTTTTAATTTCAAATGTCAGTTTGACATATAAACACAATTATGTAAGTAAATACTTCATGTAATATTTTTTTATATTTTTATATTTTATCTATGTATTAATAAATTTTTCCCCAGAGGCCTGAAGAAGACTATAAAAAGTCGAAACCAGTAGCCTTTGGAAAAAAACACATTTTTGTTTTCCTTGATGACCATTACTCCAAAATATCCTCAAAAATTATAATATTAATAGTTTTTGAATAATACCTTAAGTATATTATTTGAACTATAAGTTAGCCAATACGATAGGAATTAAATCCTTATTATTAATAAAAAAAAAGGTGTATCGTACTGAAATAAAAAAACATAATCAGAACTTGATGAGTACAGTTCACAGTAGATTTAAATACCCCTGTCGCAGCATCTGCATAACATAGCGAATTTCCAAATCTTGGGCACTGGCGGATCTCATCTAAGACCTGTACCTATTTAAAATAGTTTAGCTTTCTAAGAGTAAAAGAATTTTCAAAATCGGTTGGGTAATTAGTTTTGGTATTTTTGGGGACCCAAGAACCCGAACGAATTTTGTGCAGCATAGTTGTATCCATCTAAAATAATTTAGTTCTCTAGCAGTGAGAAATTTTTAAGCATCGGTTCGATAGCTTATTACTGGCGTTTTCGGATCTGCAAGATCCCGGTGGACCTCATTAAAAAATCAGCTCGACCGTATATTCTAGGCGGACTTTATGTAATATATATATATATATATATATATATATATATATATATATATATATATATATATATATATATATATATATATTCAAAACCCGTTGTGTAGCATTCTACGCCGCATTTGCATCCGCAGGACAGTTGTGGATCTCAGATAACACAACCTGTACCTATCTAAAATAGTTTACCTCGGTAATAGTAAAAAAGTTTCAAAATCGGTCAGTTATTTTATTTTTGACACTTTTAGGGCCTACTGACACTTCAGACCTTACATAACGTAATGTATATGTATCTAAAATGGCTTAGCTCCCCAACAGTGAAAAAATTTTCAAAATCGGTCGGTTAGTTTATTTTTGACACTTTTGGATCCCATGGACCCTGGCAGACCTTACATAACGTAATCTATATTTATCTAAAATAGTTTAGCTCTGTAACAGTGAAAAAATTTTCAAAATCGGTCGGTTAGTTTATTTTTGACACTTTTGGATCCCATGGACCCTGGCAGACCTTACATAACGTAATCTATATTTTTATCTAAAATAGTTTAGCTCTGTAACACTGAAAAAATTTTCAAAATCGGTCAGTTAGTTTATTTTTGACACTTTTGGGTTCTATGGACCTTGGTGGACCTTACATAACGTAATTTATATTTATCTAAAATAGTTTAGCTCTGTAACAGTGAAAAAATTTTCAAAATCGGTCAGTTAGTTTATTTTTGACACTTCTGGATCCTATGGACCCTGGCAGACCTTACATAACGGAATCTATATTTATCTAAAACAGTTTAGCTCTGTAACAGTGAAAAAATTTTCAAAATCGATCAGGCAGTTTATTTTTGACACTTTTGGGTCCTATGGACCCAGGCGGACCTTACATAACGTAATCGATATTTATCTAAAATAGTTTAGCTCTGTTACAGTGAAAAAATTTTCAAAATCGGTCAGTTAGTTTATTTTTGACACTTTTGGGTCCTATGGACCCTGGCGGACCTTACATAATGTATTCTAAATCTATCTAAAATAGTTTAGCTCTGTAAAAGTGAAGAAATTTTTAAAATTGGTCGTTTAGTTTATTTTTTACAATTATGGGATCAGTAAATCCTGGCGAAACTCATTCAAGTCTAGTACTCTAACAGTAAGAAAAGATTTCTAAGGATCTCATATAATTTATGGCAGTTCGTAAGCTTCTTGCGGACATCATTTAATTAATTAATTCAAATACTTTAACTTACTAACTGTGAAAAAATTTTTAAAATCGATTGGTTAATTAATTTCTGGCCTTTTTAGGTCCCGAAAACCTTGACCTCACATAAAATACCTTAAATCCTTTTGAAATGGTTTAATTTTTTAACATTATTAATTATTAGTGAAAAAATTTTCAAAATCGATTCAAAATATTTTTCCGTACATACATATGTACATTGTACATATTTTGTTTTTTTTCATATATTTAATAATATTATATCATAACATAATCTTCAATTTCTTGTTTACTTAAAAATTCAATAAAAAAAAAAAAAAAAATTCTTCATTACATTAGCTTAGAAAATCTGTTTAATTTACATTTTTTAACATGAGATAGAACCATGCTAATTATAATGCAATAAATGAGAAACAAAACCCTATACATGTATGTGTGTTATATCACATATATGTGAACAGTTTTCACTTGTTCTCACAAAATTCTTTAATAAAAAAGTGAAATATTTTTATATTTCATAAAGAACTGAGATATAAATATAAATTACTTATTAGACTAACAAAGAAAGAATAAAAGTGAAAATTTACATTTTCTCGAAAACTACTTAACATAGAAAGAAAATTATAAGAACATTTTCTTCATAATTTTTTTTTTCCTTTTCAACGATGTAAAAATCGAACTGTCTTATGATAAGATCGAATGATAAAAAATGGCCAGAAAACCTACTTCTGGGCATCCGACGTGTCTGGCTAACGAACTTAGCCAAGCCAATTCAGAATCCAGTCCGCACACAAAATTTCATAAGCGTTAGACGTTTCGTTCGAGAGTTATCGTGGGAACACATAAATATATATATATATATATATATATATATATATATATATATATATATATATATATATATATATATATATATATATATATATATAAATTTTAGTGAATATCATTTTCGTATTCTAGGGACCTCAAAACAGATTTCTGCCATAGTCCCGGACTCAGATTGCGTCATGACACCTATTGTAATAGCTGAATTTCGAGTTTTCGAAATTCGCTAAAAACGAAATCAAATAGCATAGCCGATATAGCTTATACAGGGTTGCCGCTACAAATGTAGTCACATCCACTGGGACATGAATGTGAAATATACAGTTGAATATACGGACGTGTGTGGCGCTACCCGTCCTCCTGGTAAATGGCTGAACTAAAAATATACAAATTTTTCAAATTCTCCTATTATATGACGTCCGTCTCAAATTTTCAGTTATTACTTCCTATCACTCACTGAACCGATTGCACACATCAGGTGGATCTGACGTCCGTATACGACGCCACATTGTACCCGGACGTCACATTAAATGCAAATGGTCAATTGATGGACATCACTTTAACGCAAGAATGTATATATATATATATATATATATATATATATATATATATATATATATATATATATATATATATATATATATATATATATATATATGTATATATATATATATAAATTTTAGTGAATATCATTTTCGTATTCTAGGGACCTCAAAACATATTTCTGTTATGGTCCCGGGCTTAGGTCATGTCATCACACCTGCTGTAAAAGCTGAATTTCCAGTTTTGGAAATTCGTTAAAAAGTGAACTTACTTTTATAACAAATGAAATACATACATATTAAGTAATTTAAAAATGTTGTTAAAATCACTGTTTATCTAAAAATTAGGAGTTTTAGATTTTTATTATTTATAAAATAGAAATTTTGGATTTTCTTGGAAAGAAAAAATATCTTCATAAATGCCTTCCAGTTTACTATTTAAGTTCCTTTTTTAATATTTAAAAATAAAACACAAAGGCAATTGGCGGATAAACATGGGTAGGAATGCCCTCGTACGAATTGTGTTGGCTTTTTCCCTGCTAACTGCTATCGGCACAAAATTGAAATTTACTGAGATTCAGCCCTTAAAAACTTAAAACCTTTTTTTAAAGCCCCGATCAACCGGACACTCATCATCAGTTTTGAAACCACCAAAATGACAAATCGCTTGTGGACTTTCAATTACATTTTGCTTGTAGACATTCAATACCGAAGATGAAAGGAAAAATTCGACTTCCGTGATGGGGCTCCGCTGCTCACGACATTTTTTTTTTAATATTTAATCTATAATTTTTTGTATTTAGTTGTTCTATGAAGTTAAACTTATATTATTAGTTAACAAAAATCGTTTAGTTTATGACAAAACCAATAACATTAAATACATAACAAATTAGTATATTAAACTTAGATTCATTAGTGACAAGAGTAAAATATTTTACGAACGAGCATTTATAATTTAAATATAAAATTGTTTATATAAATTCTTTATAGCAATACTTTCAGATTCATCTTGAACCTCTTTGGTTTTCTTGTTTTCGACGTCGAACTGGAGTATTTTTCTTACTATACCACTTTTCAGATAAAATTGATCATGAGTTTTCGTTAAAAAATTAAATAATTCTTATATTCGAAACAAATCGATCTTCTATTCTTTTCTAAAAATAAACTGCAAATTTAAAATTTACATAAATTATTTAAATTCAAAGTTACGAAGCATGGTTAAATTTTGTCGCTGAAATAGACCATAACAAGTAAAGGTCTCGAGGCCGGACCTATCGATTTCGATGAAACTTAAATATATTGTAGAACACTAAAAACTAAGGGACCCGTATTTTTTTTATCTGCGGAAAAACGGTTTGAAGGGGTGAAATCGCCCTCCAAAAATTGGGGTAAAAATTTAATTTTTCAAGTATCTCGAAAACAGTAAGAGATAGAGCAAAAGTTTAAATTGGCGATATTGCTCTTTTTTAAAGAGCTATCTATTGATATGCAATTTGTTCATATTACATCAACAGGGGTGGTTGGGGGTTACAATTTGAGGGTTAATTTTGCAAAAAGGGGGTGAAAAATAAACAATATAAAAATTTTGTTTACAGATTTGAAATCTACGTCAAAAAATCTAATTGACCTATTTTTGCTCAATGCCCTAATATTAAGTCTAGGGGTAGTTAACTAGAGGGTGACTATGCCGAATAGTCGTACAATTTGGGTATTTCAAGAAGTTCTTCTTCATGGAAAATAGCTTAAGACAATTAGAATAACGTAGAAATGAAATTCTCGAATTCAAAATTGATTTTGAGCAACATTGGAGAGGGGGTGAGTCACACTCTTAAATTACATACTAGTTTATATACACTAATTTTTGCTATTAACACACTGATAGTGGGTAAAATAATGTCACAATAAGTGGTTCTGAAGTTGGACTATCATATGTAAGGTCTTTATTAGGTTTGTTTTTAATGGATATTATAGTTCTCCTTATCGAAAATTATCGATACCGAAAATTACTTAACCTAACCTAAAATAACGAAACCTAATAAAAACCTTACATACGATAGTCTAACTTCAGAACCATCAATTGTGACATTATTACCCCCTGTCAGTATGTTAATTGCAAAAATTAGTGTATGTAAACTAGTATGTAATTTAAGAGGGTGACTCACCCCCTCTCCAATGTTGCTCAAACTCAATTTTAAATTCGAGAATTTCATTTCTACGTTATTCTAATTGTCTTAAGCTATTTTCCATGAAGAAGAACTTCTTGAAATACCCAAATAGTACGACTATTCGGCATAGTCACCCTCTAGTTAACTACCCCTAGACTTAATATTAGGATATTGAGCAAAAACAGGTCAATTAGATTTTTTGACGTAGATTTCAAATCTGTAAAAAAATTTTTATATTGTTTGTTTTTCACCCCCTTTTTGCAAAATTAACCCCCAAATTTTAACCCCCAACCACCCCTGTTGATGTAATTTGAACAAATTGCATATCAATAGATAGCTCTTTAAAAAAGAGCAATATCGCCAATTTAAACTTTTGCTCTATCTCTTACTGTTTTCGAGATACTTGAAAAATTAAATTTTTACCCCAATTTTTGGAGGGCGATTTCACCCCTTCAAACCGTTTTTCCGCAGATAAAAAAAATACGGGTCCCTTAGTTTTTAGTGTTCTACAATATATTTAAGTTTCATCGAAATCGATAGGTCCGGCCTCGAGACCTTTACTTGTTATGGTCTATTTCAGCGACAAAATTTAACCATGCTTCGTAACTTTGAATTTAAATAATTTATGTAAATTTTAAATTTGCAGTTTATTTTTAGAAAAGAATAGAAGATCGATTTGTTTCGAATATAAGAATTATTTAATTTTTTAACGAAAACTCATGATCAATTTTATCTGAAAAGTGGTATAGTAAGAAAAATACTCCAGTTCGACGTCGAAAACAAGAAAACCAAAAAGGTTCAAGATGAATCTGAAAGTATTGCTATAAAGAATTTATATAAACAATTTTATATTTAAATTATAAATGCTCGTTCGTAAAATATTTTACTCTTGTCACTAATGAATCTAAGTTTAATATACTAGCTCTTTAAAAAAGAGTAATATCGCCAATTTAAACTTTTGCTCTATCTCTCACTGTTTTCGAGATATTTGAAAAATTAAATTTTTACCCCAATTTTTGGAGGGCGATTTCACCCCTTCAAACCGTTTTTCCGCAGATAAAAAAAAATACGTGTCCCTTAGTTTTTAGTGTTCTACAACATATTTAAGTTTCATCAAAATCGATAGGTCCGGCCTCGGGACCTTTACTTGTAAGTTCTTGTTTTTTCTTTTCTTTTTCCTGTTGTTTTTAAGTTTAGCTTCTTCTTGTAATTTTTTGTTCAATAACCGCTCTTCTTTCTTCCTTTCTTTTTCGTTTTTTCTTTCTCAATTTTTTCCTTTTTAATTAATTTTTCAGTTTGCTTTTGTAATTTCAATTGTTTTTCTTCGACTTGTAATTGAAGTTTTTTCATTTCAAGTTCTTGAAATTGCTTAGAAGTAATTGCAAAAATTTTATCTTTTTTTTGTTTTTTTGTCTGTTTCAATTCGGGGAAAGTGTAAAGGTTCCTTCCAAATTTTACTCCGTTCAGCTTCATTCAAACCTTCACTCGATTTTCAATAAATATTATTATTATTCAAATTACATTCTAAAATCACAGTATTATCTAAATTTATAGAAGATTTATAGCTGGGTGATTCCATTACTCTGGTGTCACTCAAGCTGTCGTTTGGTAAAACCACAGTATCTTCTAAATTTATAGAAGATTTATTGCTGGGTGATTCCATTACTCTGGTGTCACTCAAGCTGTCGTTTGGTAAAACCACAGTATCTTCTAAACTTACAGAAGATTTATTGCTGGGTAATTCCAATACTCTGGTGTCCCTCAAACTGTCCTTTGGCAAAATCACAGTATTATCTAAATTTATAGAAGATTTATTGCTGGGTGATTCCAATGCTCTGGTGTCACTCAAGCTGTCCTTTGGCAAAACCACAATATCTTCTAAATTTATAGAAGATTTATTGCTGGGTGATTCCAATGCTCTGGTGTCACTCAAGCTGTCCTTTGGCAAAATCACAGTATCTTCTAAATTTATAACTGAATGATTCGAATATTAGAGTATCATCTAAGTTCTTCGCTTAATTTAAATTATTTGATCCTAATAGTACAGTATCGTGTAACTTGACTTGTGTGTCATCAGCATCGGACAGCAGAATTTCTTGACCTTCACTATCGATTATGTCAGTCCTTTCTGTTAATTCCGGCGATAACTGATTTAAAATTTCTTCTTCAGGGAGTGATTCAAATGAGTTTGAATCACTCTCTAATTCATGCTCAGGTTCAAAATTTATACTTTTGATTAGTAGGTATATGAGATTTTTATTTTGCATAGGTTAGAAACTTACGAATGCGCATGTGGTCAACTATTGGTGTTATAAAAAATCGCGGGTTGCAATGGATGACCGAAATCATTTATTTATGGTACAACAGTGTTTTGATTGTACCAGTGCCTGACGGGTAATAAAATTGGCACTTATATGAATATTTTGGCAAGTTTTCATTAATAAATTTGTTAAATAATTATTAGCGACTAGTATAGAATTTAATTTGACAAGATTAACCTAATAGGAATTATTTTATTAATTAAAGAATGTACTCACCTCTACTATAGTAACTGACCGATTTCAGTTAAATCATGCTGTGAAAAATTTTCATGAATTATTTTCGACGTTATAAAAATTACATAATATTTTGAGCAACTACAAATTATGATTATTATAAGCTTAACAATAATTATATATTAATTTTCGGGCTACAAGATACTCATTTGGCGACAATTTTAGGACTTTTATACAGAAGCGGTCAACTACTGGTGCCCGGTCAACCACTGGTACATTTACCCTATTTGATATTTTATTAATAAAATTTATTATCAATATAGCCATGATCCATAAAAATCACGGCAATATTGATAATATATTAATAATAACTAGTTAAATATTAAGAAAATTTCGAGCAGTTTTAAAGGACTGTGATCATTTATTTCAATTATTCTTAAAAGATTTTTTATGGAACTAGCGTACTGCATATCTTTACTACAAATTATAAAGAAAATAAAGTGATGATAATGGTCCATGCTTATTAGAGCTTCAATGTTACAGAGACATGTTTTTTTATGACAAAAATAAATTTTTTTATTGAAAGACCAATATCTGCGGCAATGTTTTGATAATAACTGTGATTTTATAAATAAGCAGACTTCAAAGATTTGTATAATTTTTATTTTGCTAGAATTAATAACACAGTTTTAAATTTAGGGTTACTTAAAGTCGAATTTTGAAAAAGTAAATTTTTGGGCTTTATTTTTCCATACTGTGGTATTTAGTTAACGGGATATATTAACTAGACCTAATTTTGATATGATATCAAAATTTCATGACGAAATTTCAAGAAAGAAATTTCAAGTTTCATACTTTTTAAATAATTACCATTTTTCATAATTCGCAATTTTGAAATTTTCGGTTTCCCGCCAAATAGCAAGAAGGGGGTAAGATGTGTTTAGCTACTTTTTCATTCCAACCGATGCACCAACTAGCCCCACTAAAATATTTTTCACAAAATCAATATATATATATATATATATATATATATATATATATATATATATATATATATATATATATATATATATATACATATATATATATATATATATATATATATATATATATATATATGTATATATGTATATATATACATATGTATACATATATATATATATATATATATATATATATATATATATATATATATATGTATATATATACATATATATATATATATATATATGTGTGTGTGTATGTATGTATGTATGTATTAGATAGTGTTAATTTCATTTTTTATTTGCAAGATGTGATGTATATCTGAAAACCACGTTGTGTAGGTAATATATATGTAGCCTCTTAACCACATTTAGATGTCTTAAAATTACCGAAGATCTAACGAAAAGTTCGACTCCCGTGATGGGGCCCCGCTATTCATGGCGTTTTTATATTTATATCGTATAACTAACTGGTTCGATCACCTTGTCACTGAAGGGTGAAAAATTGGTTTTATCACACCGAAACTGAATCTCACCTCAAACAGGGGTGTGATGATGTATTTGGTGGGATATTCATGAAGCTATTTATTGGGAACTACTACCTATTGATCGAACAATAGCGGCAATAGTATGTAATAAACTAAAAAAATTAAAAGCTGAAATAGTCAGACTCCGCCCGTAACACGACAAAGTTTACTTTATGCACGTCAGTACCCGTCCCCATGTTGCTAAAATGATTTACCAAAAATTATTGAAATTTAATTGGAAAATCTTGAAACATCCTCTGTAACCTGCTGATCTAATACCAATAGATTACCAGTTGTTCCGGTCTCTAAGCAACGTTTTCCAGACAATGTGCTTCAGAAATGACAAGCACCTCCGGAACTTAACTGGCACTTCCATTTAAGAAAAAACTTATGTTCAAAAGGCATTCATACTTTACCTACACGATAAAGACCGTAATTAGTAACAATGGCAGTTACATTTTATACAACTTTTTAAAAAAATTTATGATATTTGACTGAAATTATTCAACTTAAAAATAAAACTCTTTTCCACAGAAAATCATCCATTATATTATTAGCCAATTTTCATTCTAGAAATGCAGCTATTACGGCCACACTCATGGCAAAATTTGAGCCCAGGACTATAACAAAAATATGTTCTGAGCTCTGTAGAATCCGAAAATGATATTCACTAAAATTTGTACGTATCCGCGCGATAACTCTCGAACTCAACATTCAATGTTTATAAAGTTTGGTGTGCATGTTGAAAACCGTAAATTGTTGGATGAATTCATTAGCCAGACACGTCAGATGCCCAGAAACAGGTTTTTAGGGCATTTTCTGTCAAAAATATTCAAATTTTCTCAGAATTTTTACACCATTAAAAAACTATTAAAAAAAAGACTAGTCAAATGCGTGTCAAATCACGCAAAACGATGACAAACACAACGAAATTATAATTATTCAATTATATATTGTTCAACGACAAAAACTAACTACAGTAAATCTTTAAATTCTGTTTATCAAATTAAGTCCAAATTTTTAACGTTACACTTCATTTTAGTAATAAAAAAAAAAATTAAAAATTGTTTCCCATGTGGTGCACACACAAGTTACAACAATACCCGGTGTCGAAAAACACAGCATCCACAAAATACACATCACCAGAAGCGCCAAAACAAATTTCAGCTCCACGACCACATCTTGATGTTCTGGAAATCCTTGTCGTAGACTTAGGTTCCAAAACTCAACGTTACATTTAAACAAGTGGTACGTCTATCCAAAATTTTAACTTTTGACTAATTGACTTTACATAAATATCCATAACTTGACCAAAATCAACATCATTTCAAATCCGCATACAGCATATCCGTATTTTTCTTTAGGTAATGTTGACACGGAACTCCACCAAACGATGCACAGTGGCATAATAGCCACACCAAATTGAAATTTCTCCGTGCCGACATACCTGCAAACTCATTGTTGGACCCGGAAGTCCGTCCTCGGTGCTGGACCCCGAACAAGAGAGATTCTTTTTTCTTTCTTTCACCAACTTGCTTCTCTCATCCCCCACCATTCGTTCTCATAATTCAACAAACCTTGTCGTGCTTTTGCCAATCTTAAATAACCAAAATTCCCCATACATATGTAACCAAATGTCACTAAAAATTTTAAGTTACAGTATTTTTGTTGTCATAGAAATTTAAACATTTATACAATTCACTTTTAATTCTTTCTTTTTTTTTTGTTTTAGATTAACTATTGGCATTTAACGGATGAATAATGTAAAGAAAAATCATGCTTAAAATTATTTACAATTATACAATTAGAAAAATAAGGAAGTCGATATAAGTATTAGCCTTTTAATTTTTTATATCTTTTACAATGTGATAAGCACGGTAATGATGGGACGTGTAAAGTTCTATTATCAAAAAAAACGTAACACCCCCCCCTGCCCCTATGAGGGGGAGGGCGGGAGTAATTTTTAAATCTAAAATAGAAACCCCCATTTTTATTGCAGATTCGGATTTTACGGGACAAAATACTCAACTTTTATACGAAACATTTTTGTATATTCGTAACAGATGGCGCTATAATTGTAAAAATGAGTTTACATACTATGGATATAAATAAACTTATTTTTACAATTACAGCCCCATCTGTTACGAATAGAAAAAAATGTTTCGTATAAAAGTTGAGTATTTTGTCCCGTAGAATCCGAATCTGCAATAAAAATGGGGGTTTCTATTTTAGATTTCAAAATTACTCCCGCCCTCCCCCTCATAGGGGGCAGGGGGCTTATTTTAAGACAGAAAAATGCCCTCTTCAGAAATACAATTTTTTTGGTCAGGCAAAGTTTCCCTACAGGCTTATTTTTCAAGACAGAAAATTCCAGATTAAATGGAGCCTGTATATATTCTATATATTTTTAAATTGTCCTCAAAACCTTAAGGAAAACTGTATATTTTTAACCAAAAAAAGCAAAAAAAGTTTTATGAAAAAGTTTTTAAAACGTTACAGAACGTTTATTGTCCGCAAAAAAAATACGGTAATGCTTTTCAGCCGCCATATTGAAGCCATTATTGTGTGAGGTCAATCATGCCACTCATATTTGAAAAGTAGAGTTCATAACCTTTAATTTGAGCTATTGTACACCTATTTTAAGCAACACAAATTTTGGCCAGCAGGGGGTCTCCCGTTCAGAAAGAATGCCCCATTAATATGCATATACATATATATATATATATATATATATATATATATATATATATATTATATATATATATATATATTAGTGATGGAGAACTATCGATAGTCCCGACTATCGATAGTTCTGACTATTGATAGTTCCTACTATCGATAGTTACGATAGTCGTGAAACTATCGATAGTTATCGATAGTTTATCGATAGTTTTTCATACCCAAGTTGGGCGGCATTTAGATAGCCGGCGAGCAAAAAAAAAAAAAGAAAAAGGGTCGCCGGTTTTACGCTGGGGCGGAATTATTCCTTTTTGCCCGGAAATTCCCTTAAAATGGTTGTTTTTATATCTGGCTATAATTTCTACGAAATTTTTATTATCTTTAGTATTTATAAGTAAACGAAATGACTGAAAAAAAGTATCGAAAACTATCGATAGTAAAAAAAAATATCGATAGTTTTCGATAGTCATAACTATCGATAGTTATCGATAGTGCTATCGATAGTTCTCCACCACTAATATATATATATATATATATATATATATATATATATATATATATATATATATATATATATATATATATATATATATATATATAGGGTGTAAAGTAAATAACTCTCTTCCTTTTAACAGATGGTTTATCTCGGTGTATAATTGCCGAAGACATAAGAATTTTTTCAGAATTCGCTATTTGAAAAAATCGCATTTCAGCCAGCTCATCGTTTCATATAAATTTCACTGAATACGCCTCTGACTAAACTACAGTTATTTACACCCTGTATAGTAAAAAATTTTTTAGAATATAAATAAAAAAAAAAATTAAAAATAGATATTGTTTTTTTATCATGTTGTGTAAACATCCGTACGTCTTTACTATCTATTTGACTATTTTGTACAATATTGTTCAGAAAAAAGTTAACACAATTTTTCACAAATTCCGATTAAAATATGTTTATGAAATATTAATTTAGTTTTCCCACTTTTGTGGTTTCTGATATCACAGAACATTACGATTATTACAAAAAACAACTTTGAAAGTATAAAAATATTGTTGCATTACACAATACAAATTTAACACGATGAAATCACGAAAAATTATAACGAAACGGCCAATTGATACACTGTTTTAACAACTTAATAATTAGTCAGGTTTTATTTGGCATCCTACAACGTCAATGACTTTACAAAGTAACTTTTCAAAAATCAAAAACATTTTTCTTTTAATTATCAACAGAAGAGAAAATAACTAATTTCACATATACATGCATAGATACACATATACGTAGTTTGCAATCTGAGATTCACTTTGACAGAATTAAAACGAATACCCCTAATTCAGTCAGAACTATTTCAGAACTAACTTAATTTCGTTTTTATTGCATTAATTTTAACAAAGTACATATTAAGTTGAATTTTATTTTAATGCTTAATTTAGTAACACAAGTTTGATTAATTATTGGCTGGGTTGTTTAATTTTATTAATATGTATTAAAATTTTTATTAAAGAAAAGAAAATTTAACTACACGGCACGTGGTAGGTAAACTTTCATATGATTTTTGATTGTACTGCATGTTATTCTGTGGTACTGCATGTAGCAGTTGACAGCATCTTAGGTGGTATCTTTTTGGTGATGTATAATTGTGTATGTATACCATAATATTTAAAAAACGCCGTGAGCAGCGGGGCCCCATCACGGTAGTCGAATTTTCCCCTTCATCTTCGGTATTGAATGTCTACAAGCGAAATGTGATTGAAAGTCTACAACCGAATTGTCATTTTGTTGGTTTCAAAACTGGTGATGAGTGTTCGGCTGATCGAGGCTTTAAAAAAAGGTTTTAAGTATTTAAGGGCTGTATCTCAGTAAATTTCAATTTTGTGCCGAAAACAGGTAGCAGAAAAAAAGCCAACACAATTCGTACGAGGACATTCCTGCCCATGTTTATCCGCTAATTGCCTTTATGTTTTAGTTTTAAATATTAAAAAAGGACCTTAAATAGTAAACTGGAAGGCCTTTATAAAGATATTTTTTCTTTCCAAAAAAATCCAAAATTTCTATTTTATAAATACTAAAAATTCAAAATTCCTAATTTATAAATAAACAGTGACTTTAATAATATTTTTAAATTACTTAATATGTACGTATTTCATTTGTCATAAAAGTAAGTTCACTTTTTTTTTAAATTTTTTAAAATTACTATTCGCCTACTTGTATTTAGAATAAACATAATGCTTTTAAAACACATTTAACAATAGCATTCAATTCCGATGTAAAAATGGGAGAAGTGGGGGGAAAAGTGATGTGGACTCCCTACAAGGTACTAGCTGGATACTAACTGAATACACGTACAAAATTTCAGCCCTCTAGGTTTCCTTATGGAGTCTCTAGACGTGTTAGAAAATAAGCAAAAAAATTAAGGAAATATTGGCGTAAAAATCGTAGGGGTAAGGGTTAAAAGTTGAAACCTCCAAAAAACAGTGTCTGGCTATTAGCTTAACCTGTACACCAAATTTCAGCCCTCTAGGTTTATTTGGGGAGATTTTGACCCGAACGAAACTGTTAAAAAACAAGAAAAATCATGTTCTTTTGGGTATAAAAATGGTGGGGGTAGGGGTTAAAAGTCGAGACCCCCAAAAGGCACCCCCTTGATACTAACTCAATCCGAATACAAAATTTCAGCCCTCTAGGTTTATTCGGGTGACCTGTGCGAGTGGTACAAACTTCGAAAACGTCGAAAATGCATGAAATTGTAGCTTAAAAATGAGGGGGGTGGGGGTAAAATATTAAAACCTCCAAAAAGCACAACCTAGGTACGAACTTTATCAACACACCAAATTTCAACCCTCTACGTTAATTCTGGGGGGCTGGGGGCCTGTTAGATCCAGCGAAAATCGTTTTTCCCCCCTCTACTCCCGCCATATCATCCTAGGAAGCTGAATTTTGGATATGTTGTAGATAATTGACCGAAACATTATTTAAAACCGATTTGGAAAAGTTTTATTGCTTTTCCGCCCCCCACCACCCCCTTAAAGGTCGGGTCCGAAAAAAAATTTGCCCAAAATTTGACCCCACTTTGATAGTATTGTTGTGCATCGGAATAAGCCCCACTTACCAAATTTCATCTCTTAACTTCCATAGGGGGGCCCTACACATATTAAAAGGTTGCGGGAAAATATATATATATATATATATATATATATATATATATATATATATATATCAGACATCTTTTTTTTTTACATAATCGTGTTCTACGGGTCCGAAAACGGATAGCGCCCCTGGTCTCGCCTCTCGCAGCTCTTATCGTATAGACTGTATAAGTCTAATTTTTCGGAGAAAATTCGACTAAAAAAATGTTAATTCTTAAGGTGCGGATACACCAAAAAAACATTTACTTCAAATGTTTCTAATTTATTGTTTGCAATTGTTTTTAACTGTTTGCCAACACACTGTCTCCACGGACATATCCCATTTGCGCCCCACTGTTGAAAATGTCAGTTGGTGGTCTAAAGGTTGAGTGTCGTAAAGACACCATTTTTTATTGCAGTATACTAGAAGTACACACAGACAATTAAAAGACAGGACAAGGATGGAACTATTATATAAATGTATGTTCTGTGTATAAATAATTATGTTATAGTATTTCAATAATAGAAGAGAAATATACATATAAATACATATATATAATGCAGAGATATGTACATGTTACGTGATATTACATATTACTATGTTAGTTATATTACATTAAGTTATTAATACGACATTAATAAAATTGCACATTAGAATGTATTTAAAAAAAAAAAAAATAGCATATAGGTACATTCTAAGCAAGCTTTTGTTGGTATCGAATTTTTTTATTTCATTTTGAAAGATTAAAGGTTTTGAAAGTACAAGTTATCATTGGGAATTAAAAGTACAAAATTAAATAGCATGTAATTCTAAAATAAATTTGCGACTTTGTCAAAATTCATAATCAATAATAATTATTCTTCTTAAAGTATTTATAAAAAAAACTCTTTAATATATTAATGAATAGCAGTAAATTCGAATATATTACTGGTTTAAATATGTTTTTTTATTATTATAAATAAACAGCCTTTACTGCATGGAAGCGGGAGCTTATGTCAACAGGATAAAAAAAATGTTCGTGAAGTGCGAGTTGACAGAGGACTATTCTGAGTAAAGTGCGGCGACATAAGAATTTCGTAGATAGATGTTCTACGAAATCCTAAAAAAGTTAAAAATATGAAAACTAGGCAACTATTAGTTTCGTTTACTTGATTACATACATTTTCATTTGATTTAATATGAAGTTGATTTAAAAAAGAAAAAAAATAGTTTAACTTAGAAAGTTTTAACATTTAGTTTAACTTATTGTTAGAAAGAATAATTAAATTAAAAATTTTTAATTGTTCAGTAATTTACAACTTATTAACAATAATTATGTACTCAAAATTATTTACTCAAACATGTAGTAATTAATTTTGAAGCTTCCCGCTCTGTTTTGGATACAAAATGGATGACATGTCATGACTCTATTTATTATAGGGACTCTAAGGTTAAGCAACATATTATGCCATCTATTAGCCAGAAGTAGTCAAATAATTTTTCACAACCATTCGATAATATTTGAAAGATATTATTTAAGCTACGCGACATTAGCGCCGCGAAAATTTTTTTCTCTTTTAAATCAATTTCTAAATTAAAGTATAATAGCTTAAAAAATTGCCCTTTAAATGCTCTTTTAAATTTGCCCCATCGAAGCGCGAAATTCTTTTTTGATTTAATTATATAATTAGAGAGAAAAAAATTAAAAACATCAAAAAAGAAAAAAAATTTCGCGGCGCTAACTTCGTGTAGCTTATTATTAAACGTACATATTTGTTGCAAATATCTTAAACAAATCTCCGGAAATTTATCTTTATATTTGGAAAGAATTTAAAGTTTATTTTATTCAACTTTTGAAATTCTATATACCACAATAATTTCAGCATTAAAAATTTGAATAATACAACTTTTCCCCCAGTATTTAACGTTCATACCAGTTAATTATAATTTTCTTTTCATGTTATTTAAATTTTCCATAAAATTACATACTGTTTTTTTTTTTTTTTTGTACATTCTAATGTCAAATTTGTTTCCTTGAATCTACAAAAATTTCAATTTAAAGTTCAAAAATTTTGTTTGTTTCAATGTTACACTTTCAGAATGAGGGGATGTATATAAGTTGTACAGATATTTTTCAAAATTTGATCAATAGTACATATAATAATGTATATTACTATAATAATATTGTAATATAATGTAGACAAACGTAAAAAAGGATAGATGATTTATTTTTTTTCAATTTAAAACTGGATTTTTTCAATATTTGTCACATCATAAAACTTTTATTACGGTTAACACAGCAAGACATAAACTGACCAGGGGCGCAAAAGGTACCCACCGGTCTCCACTGAATAAACAATTACAAACGTATTTTTATTTCTCTAAATAAATACATATGTATATCACATATAAAAAATGACTCCAAGTAAAGAACTTCTTGTTAGCACTTTGTCGTTCGTAATAATCTCTCATCAAAAAAGGAAAAAGAAAACATAAATTTTGGATATCTAATTTTTTAAAAATAAGAATTTCTATACAGTTATTAACAGACTTAAAAACAGACCTTAGGAGTGATTTGTTTCAAAATTTTTACCGTATCTCATCGGAAGATTTAGAATTTTTAATTTTCCAAATTAGCCCGAATTTTTTAAACGAGATATTAACTACATAGACTGTATACCCGTCGACGTTAGACTAGCGATAATGTGTTTTAGCTACAAGACATTCTTACAAAAGCCTTATGTATCTTTTTCGAATTTCTAGGCAGTTAATTAACAAAATAATTTCCGAAGTAGGCTCAGCCTTCTTCTTTGGCCTTTTCACTTCTGAACGGTGAGAGTTCCCGTTCGGCGAAAGTAGAAAGAGAGTAGAAAATTCCGCGCATCCTGTCCTTTAATTTTATTATAATAAAATTTATTTGTAATTTGCCATATTTCTGATTTTGATTTATAAAATTAGATTAATTGCAGCAATTTTTCATTATCTCAATCCATCCACAATAATCCATTTTAAAACACAAAACTATGCTGTTATATTTACAACAAAATAACATAAAACAAGAAAAACACAAAACGCACCAAACAACGGATTCTCTTTGATGTACCGACTTTGGTCGAAACACTGACAAACATTAGCAAACAATTGCAAACATTCGTGACGATCGTCTCCACCAAAATAAATTTTGTGTTCGCATTTACAAAGAGTTTACGTGCTTAGTGGATACGTGTCTTTAGAAACAAATATACATATACACACACATTAATCATTTCTCCAATACGAAACACATAAAAAATAACAAATAAGCGACAAGTTAAGACGACACGGTGCAGTACATCAAGTGCGTATTAGACACGCGTTAAGTTTGGGTTCTTTAGTGATTAAAGATTTTTACATATTTCATGATAAAATATGGGACAATATACATTATTTACAGTTCATGAAAAAAAAAGATAAATATCATATATTAGACATGTTATGCGTGCGTTACTACGGAATAATTACGTGATAATTCGTTTCCTTATATTTCTTAAAAGAATACATAAACTTTAAAGTAAAATAGTTGTTAAAAGGACCTCAACTTCATTTTAAAAAACATTATCCCGCACCACAGGGTATGTGGTAGTATTTTCATGGCTACCTACAAAAAATAAAAATTTTATTCATTTTTCAGAATTTCTTTTAATGATTTGGAGTTGCATTGTGAAAGATGTTTTTTAATACCGAAACATACGTTAATATCTCATTTACTGTTGATCATTTTCTTTATATTACTTTTAAATTTTTGAAAATTTGGTTGCTTATATCTCTGAAAGTTATTGACACAATTTAACTGAAATAATTTTAATTGAGTGTTTTTAATAATGTCTGTAATTTTTCAAACTTTTTGAATAACCAGTTTAATAATTTTGGGTAGAAAAAAAAAACAAAACTCAGTTTTAAACTCAGCATTTCGGAAGCAGAGTTAAAAATTAAAAATGGTAAAAGGAACCTTTATTTTACGAATCATTTGTAGCGATACCTCGATTCACACGATGGAGTAAGTTTTAAAATAGTTTTAATCTACACTTTCCAATACAAAAAGGAATTTTAAAAAATTAAGAAAAAGTACTTTTTTTGCTGTGGATTAGTTAAGATCTAAATTTTCTTGGGAGCCCTAAAAAAAAAATTGTCTTTACTACATAATTTATGTAAAGATAATAAAAATATTCAACTACATACATATAAACAAAATAGTTAAAGACGATTAATTGCACACAATTTCCATTCTATGGCTACCATAACAGATCATTATGATTGTGAAGGTCAAAACATTTTTTATGTGATTCTGATTATGTACTGATTTTCAAATGGTGTAATTAGGTTTGTTCCGACATGCTATATTTTATAATATGTGTATTTGCACTTCCCTATGCACTTGTTTATTGTCGTGCATGGGCATAAATAAATCATATACATCTTTTATACTTGTCGAAAAAATGGATGTTGGAACAAACCTAGTATCAGTTGTCCCTACATTTTAAATAAATATACGTAGCTATTACTGACCTAAAAACTGTCATAAACATAGGTATCCTACTAACCCAAATATGTATTATAAAGTTTTTTATAACAGTAATCACATATACGTACATAAAAATTTAAGAAAGATTCTAATTAACAAATTGTTTAAAATCAATTTTTTTATAGAAATTTTTGAAATATTTAGTGTGCAATATACTTATATTTTCTTTACTTTTGTATCAATAGGTACAAATTTAAAATGAAAGTTTTACAAGAAAAACTAATATTTATCTTATTTTTGGAATAATGAAAAAATATTCTCTTAAAGAAATTGCATTACCTGTGAGTATTTGTATGATTAACAAGTAGACACTATCTACTAAACAAAAAAATAATACTATAATGTTCGGTATAATTTTCAATTTGGACTGGTTAATAAGAATTGTTTTTATCTATTTTAAAACATAATAATTTATTTAATTTATAATTAATTACTATAAATATTTCAAATTTTAATTTTTTTTTAACTTATGCTGAACTAAATTTCGTATTTTGGTATGAAATATGAGGTGAAATTGTTTTGCTACAAATTTTGTTAAAATTTTTTTGGACGCTGCTGTACAGGTATTTTCAAAAGATTCCATAAATAAGTACATAAACATATTTTGTTGACAAAAAGTTCAACATTCAAAAAACCAAAAACAAAAAATATGTTAGGCAGTCAGAGCCTGATTAAGGTTTTTTTTCTTGGGGCCATTTTTTAACACGTTTTTGACGATCAAATATTTCTGAAATGAAACTTGATCGGGACAAATTAACTAGCAAAACTTAATTAGTAAACTGAGACCTTTCTCCCCTATTTTTTCGGAGAGTTATATATTTTACACCCTGTATATATATATATATATATATATATATATATATATATATATATATATATATATATATATATATATATATATATATATATATATGTATATATATATATATAAGCTAATAGAAATATTCAAAAGAAAATACAATTTCACCTCACCGATGAATATTATCAAAATCCACATATCTGGCTACATAATGGTACGTCATTTTCAAGAAATGGCGCGTTTTCACTAATTTGAATATTTGTTGACAAATGGCGATTTTCAAAATAAAATTTCTAAACAGTTATAAAAATTTTTTTATATTTCATCATTAAAATTGGACATATCACATATAGTTAGGCAGATTAATGCAAAATACTGGTTAGATGTGGACACGCCGGACAAAAGCACCAATTTTGGTTTACATATTGGTTAAGTTCTAATCTTTAAGTTTTGAGTAGGATCCACTCAATTTCGTCACTTACGAGGCGGTCATCTTGAGTAATGTCCTCCAAGAACCTGTAATGTTATTGACAAGTAACTGTACTTGCTAAATGTGCCCGCGACGTCATTCGCTTTCTCAAAAATTGCTGTTTTGGTACATCTATATCGGTCACTATCTATACCAGTGTTTCTCAATCGCTGGTCCGCGAAAGTATTGTGTCAGTCCGCAGAAAGTTGTGTGAAATTATTCATTACAATTTTTGTTTTAAAATCAGCTAATCAAAAAACATATTTTAATGTTATCTGCTACTTCATTACTTCAATACATACATTCTGTTACTTCGTCATTTTTAAAATTTAATTATTTATTAATTGTTTTATAAAGCCGTATCTATCGATTCTGATGAAATTTAAATATGAAGAAGTTCTTGAATTGCTCGAATTGTACGATTATGTCGATACAATTACCCTCTAATTAACTAACCCTAGACTTAATATTAGGAAATTAAGCAAAAACAGGTCAATTATATATTTTTACGTAGGTTTGAAATCTGTAAACAACATTTTAATATATTTTATTTTTTACTCTCTTTTTGAAAAATTAACTTCCAAATTTTAATCCTCAACCACCTGTGTTGACGTAATTTCAACAAATTTCATATCAATAACTAGGTCTTTAAAAATATAGCAATATGGCTAATTCAAACTTTTTATCTACGTCATACCATTTTCGAGACATTTGAAAAAAATTAAATTTTTACCCCAATTTTTGAAGTCATACCAGTTTTGTGTATTGAGCTTAATTTAACTTCTGAGTTATTATGTTTATAAAAAGGCCTTATGTTATATTAAATTTCATTTTAAATAATTCAAAGTGCTTTGTAAAGTAAATAAATCAAAGTATCAAAGTACAAAGTAAATCTATCTTTTTTCCATAATTTTAATGGAAAACGTAAAAATAAAGTTGAATGAAAATTCCTAATGGTTCCGGAGATATTTACATAATTATAATTTGTAAACGAAGTAAGAAAAAGGGGGCGTTTCTTTTGCACGCGCGGAATTTCCGCGAAATAACTTTTTTTAATGTAGTAATACTGATATCTCAAAAAGTAATTAACTTATGAAACTAAATCTTGGTTTACTGTATTCATTAATGTATTGTGCAGTATGCAAACTAAAATCGTGGGATTAATATGCACTTGTTCAAAATTTATCGCCTCCCGTAGATGAATTTTTATGCTCTAAAACGTGATTTCTTTCTAAAGACAGTTTTTAAAATTTTGACTTTATTCTAATTTGCACACTTAACTAGAGAACACAATTTCTAATAAAATGCCGTCTGAAATTTTTGTTTCAAATGTCTTGGACCGAACTTACCGGTGTTACAGTTTCACCTTCTTTTTGCGACAACCACTTTAACGCCCTTTATAATAAAAATGAGAGAAAAGCAAAAAAAATTTAATAATATAAGGTAAGAAATGTACCTACCCTCTAGTTATAAAATCACTGAGAAAAAAATGATTGGAAATTACGATTTCTTTGTTAAAAATTAAGAACACTCTCTTAATGAAGGTACTCAAACATGGGTTGCATTTTTAATTAGATCACCTATTGCATCGAAAGCCTATAGCGAACTTATAACTTGTAAAATAGCAAAAATGGTTGTAGTGGAAGCTGCTTATGTAAAAATAAAGACTGGAAGTGCGCAGAACATTTCAGCTGCATATGTCAAGAAAGTATTTTTACAGTATCCATGACTAATGGTTATCGATTGGGAATTTTTAAATTTACATATTTATAAAAAATGAAAAAAAATTTTGGCGGAAAAAAAGCTCTTATAAACCCCTTTTTCATCAATCAATCTTTTTGGTTTGCGGGCTTAACCTAATGACATTTCATGTTTATACCAAGTTCCGTAAAAATTAACATTTCCCTATGGGAAAATTCAATAAAAATATTTTAAACGGATTTTCTCTATATATTTCAAAATGGTCGTCATGTGGCTGATAGGGTTAAGTGGATCCTACCCAAAATTTGAAGCTTAGGGTATGAGTAGTTAGTAAAAAAAAATTGGTACTTTTGTCCAGCATGTCCACATATTTTTATTAATCTTCCTGACTAATATGTAATGATAATACATAGAATTATTTAACATTTGACACAAATTTTAAATACAGTCAAGTACCGTATTGAGTTTAGATTGACGTTTTCAAACAGTGCTATTTTTTGTTCCTTAAAACTTTATCTTAAAATTATTTATTTCGGTGCTCTTATGAATAAATTATTGTTTAATTGAAAAATTAATTATTTTAGAACCTATCTGAAAAAACGCCGTGAGCAGCGGAGCCCCATCACGGAAGTCGAATTTTTCCTTTCATCTTCGGTATTGAGTGTCTACAAGCGAAATGTAATTGAAAGTTCACAAGCGATTTGTCATTTTGGCGGTCTCAAAACTGATGATGAGTGTCCGGTTGATCGGGGCTTTAAAAAAAGGTTTTAAGTTTTTAAGGGCTGAATCTCAGTAAATTTCAATTTTGTGTCGATAGCAGTTAACAGGGAAAAAGCCAACACAATTCGTACGAGGGTATTTCTACCCATGCTTATCCGCCAATTGCCTTTGTGTTTTATTTTTAAATATTAAAAAAGGAACTTAAATAGTAAACTGGGAGGCTTTTATGAAGATATTTTTTCTTTCCAAAAAAATCCAAAACTTCTATTTTATAAATAATAAAAATCCAAAATTCCTAATTTACAAATAAACAGTGACTTTAATAACATTTTTAAATTACTTAATATGTATGTATTTCATTTGTTAAAAAATTATATATACCTTTCTTTAAATTTTTTAAAATTACTATTCGCCTTCTTGTATTTAGAATAAAAATAATGCATTTAAGACACATTTAACAATAGCATTCAATTCCGATGTAAAAATGGGAGAAGTGGGGGGAAAAGTAATGTGGACTCCCTAAAAGGTACTAGCTGGATACTAACTGTATACACGTACAAAATTTCATCCCTCTAGGTTTCCTTAGAGAGTCTCTAGACGTGTTAGAAAACAGGCAAAAAAATTAAGGAAATATTGGCGTAAAAATCGTGGGGGTAAGGGTTAAAAGTTGAAACCTCCAAAAAACAGTGTCTGGCTATTAGCTTAACCTGTACACAAAATTTCAGCCCTCTAGGTTTATTTGGGGAGTTTTTGACCCGAACGAAACTGTTAAAAAATCATGTTCTTTTGGGTATAAAAATGGTGGGGGTAGGGGTTAAAAGTCGAGACCCTCAAAAGGCACCCCCTTGATACTAACTCAATCCGAATACAAAATTTCAGCCCTCTAGGTTTATTTGGGTGACCTGTGCGAGTGGTACAAACTTTGAAAACGTCGAAAATGCATGAAATTGTAGCTTAAAAATGAGGGGGGTGGGGGTAAAATATTAAAACCTCCAAAAAGCACAGCCTAGGTACGAACTTTATCAACACACCAAATTTCAACCCTCTACGTTAATTTTGGGGGGCTGGGGGCGTGTTAGATCAAGCGAAAATCGTTTTTTCTCCCTCTACTCCCACCAAATCATCCTAGGAACCTGAATTTTGGATATGTTGTAGATAATTGACCGAAACATTATTTCCAGCCGGTTTGGAAAAGTTTTATTGCTTTTCCGCCCCCACCACCCCCTTAAAGTTTGGGTCGGATCCAAAATTTGCCCAAAATTTGACTCCACTTTGATAGTATTGTTGTGCATCGGAATGAACCCCATTTACCAAATTTGAGCTCTTAACTCACATATTAAAAGGTAGCGGGAATATATGTATATATATATATATATATATATATATATATATATATATATATATATATATATATATATATATCAGACATTTGTTTTTCTACATGTTCGTGTTCTACGGGTCCGAAAACGGATAGCGCCCCTACTCTCGCCTCTCGCCGTTCTTGTCGTATAGACTGTATAAGTCTAATTTTTTCAAAGAAAAATTCGACTAAAAAGAAGACTGCAGACTTTTAGTTGTTTTTAGTTTTTTAAGAGAAATAATGAGGACTTGAGATTTGGGCTAAGTTGGAAGTTAACAGGGACAGAAAAGGTGTGAATAGGGACACTGTATAGGTTAATAGGGACGTTATATAAAAGTATAAAGGGACGAATGAGGGGTGATTTAGGACGGGTGAAGCATGTATTGGAACATAGAAGAGAGCACTTTCAAGGTTATCAAGTCATTCAATATTTTTATAGGCACATTCAGCATAACGTTTCTATGCTTTATAAACTTTATTTTAGATTCTACGTTTATTTCTACAGAAAATCATCAAGTATTATTTCTTTTTTGAAAGTATATTTAAATTTCAATTTTGGTCAGCCCTACGGGTTGTCCCCATTCACCCTTTTATCGTCTCTTTTGACCCCAATTTTTCATAGGGAAGAAATTATATGATTTTTGTTATTTTTTCAAAAACCACCGATATTTTCAAAATTTTTTGGATACTGTGATAAAGTGACCATTCTCGCATACATTTTTAATATATCAAAGATTAGGTACTCATAAAATAAATACAAAAAAATACGGTGTGAATTCTGAATTCGTGCCTATTCACCCCGGTCTACGGTAACAAATAGTTTATTTGTAATAATCTTGATGATTGTTACAAGAGAAGGTTTGATATGATATAATATATGCGTAATAATTTCTAAAAACAACAGTATTATACTATAAGTTATAAAACAGATGAAATACAAATAATATGAAATATATAAAATTCGCCAAGTGCGTGCCGGACACGCATTATCACAGTAACGTGGTCAATAGCTAATTTTTCACAATTTTTAGGATCAAATGTAGGAAATTTAATAGTACGTATCGACGGATTACTACTAGAACCACATATGTCGATTTTTCACTGTTTTGAGATAATTGACCGAAACATTATTTTCAACCGGTTTGGAAAAGTTTTATTGCTTAGTTGCCCCCCACCACCCCTTTAAAGGTTAGGTCGGATCCAAAAATTGACCCTGCTTTAATAGTATTGTTGCCCCATTTTGTCAGCCCCACTTATTAAATTTCAGCTCAGTTCGTTCATAAGGGAGCTCTACATATTAGAGATGATCGATATATCGATAACTGTTATTTTATAACTAGTATAGAAAGATAACAGTTATCGTCAATAACTGGAATACCCAATAACTGGTTACTTAAATAACTCCTTTGGAAATATCGATAACATAGGTCAATATTAATACATTCGAAAGAAAGGATCACAGTAATTTATTTTAACCACCTACGGAGAATTTCAAAATAATAACGCCCCAGGCAAGTTACACAATTTCTATTGTAGCACATTTAAAAAACCCTTAAAAATGAACTATTGTCTATTGTACAGTTATCTATTTGTATTTGTAATTTTGTATCCATAAAATTATTAAAATTGTGTATATAAAGCCTAAATCCTTGTATAGACAAGTATTTGAACAGATATTGCAGATTATTTAGTATCCGTCAGTATTATAGATCTGTGCATATTTCACTAACAGAACCGTTTATACGCATATCGAATATCTTACAATATGTTAAAATATCCAAATACCATACCAGTTATTATAATAACTGTTATAAATAACAGTTATTTTTCACTAACTGTTATAGCAATAACAGTTATTAGAAAATAACCGTTTAGCTCATCTCTACTACATATGCAAAAAGGAGCCACAATAAATATATATATATATATATATATATATATATATATATATATATATATATATATATATATATATATATATATATATGTAAGTTATTTTTTCTTCAGAATCGTGTTCTACGGGTCTGAAAACGGATAGCGCCCCTACTCTCGCCTCGTCCCGTTCTTATCGTATAGACTGTTCTAATTTTTTCTGTGAAAAATTCGACTAAACGACTGAGCACTTCTGTGTCGACCCTCGTATGGTAACATACCATTAAATTATGACATAATTTGAAATTTAGAGATATGAGGTTTTGTTATTGTTAAATAACTTTCATTCTGATAAATAAAAGAAAATGAGATTTTTATTAGCCTATGATCAGTATAAGCTGATTCTAAACAGTAAGCCGTCGATACGTACTATTAAATTTCCTACATTTGATCCTAAAAATTGTAAAAAATTAGCTGTTGACCACCTAACTTTGATAATGCGTGTCCGGCACGCACTTGGCGAATTTATTATTATTATTATTATTATAGTACCAATTTATAAAAAAAGAAAGATAATTGTAACCAAACTCTTTTGTATAAGCGGAGGCTTAAAACAAAATAAAAATTCTAATTCTATTAATTTTTTTATTGAATTATTGAATTAATTTATTCATTCATAAGTATTACTTCCACTGTAATTATGAAAACTTTTAAAGTAACAGAGAATTATCTAATTTTGTGAGATATGAGGTACTGCATTCAATTATGTCAAAATAGTATTTCTAATAGATGATAGTATTGCCGTCTACCGTAGAAGACCATTAGATAACGACACAAAAATAGACTGATATAATACAGGTATCTATATTGTATACATACAGTGCCATCTCGTTGCGTCGGGATGTAGGTCTAATTGTGTCGGTATAATATCGATTTAGGTATGTTGGTATGTATGGATTTTAATGAGATATATCTTACCATCACGTGCTGCCACCAAAATCCGTCGTAAAACGATGGGTCATTTTTTAACTAAAAATAATTCAAGGCAAACATACTACAACGATTTAGTGGTGCACTGATAATGTACGTTTGAGTGAAAAATATCTCACTGCCTAACTTTTTTTAGTGAAAAGCGCCACCGATGTGTATAGGAAATTAATAATCACTTACGAAGACTTATGAGTGAATGCATAAGTTACGTGGTTTTTCAGGACGACGTAACTAAAAAAAATACGTGGTCAACTGCTTCAATAAAAAAATACCTCTGTCCCAGCATCTGCTTAACATAGCGAATTTCCAAATATTGGACACTGGTGGATCGCATATAACAACCTATATCTATCTAAAATAGTAAGAATCTTAAAACAGCTCTCCAATAGTAAAATTTTTTTTCAATCGATTGAGTAGTTAATTTTTAGCGCACGTATCCATTTAAAATAGTTTAACTTTTAAACAGTGAAAAAATTTTCAAAATCGGTTTGGTAATTTACTTTAGCGTTTTTGGGACCCCAGGGCCAGGACCTCATATAACATAACCTGTATCCATCTAAAATAGTCTAGCTCTCTAACAGTAGTTAATAAATATTGTATATTTCGATACCGCTTAAATTCAATCTCTTTCTGATTTTCACAACGCAGTTACTCAAAAATATAGATAAAATGAAATAATGGAAACCTAAGTATTTCCAAAAAAATTAAACCCAAAATTTTTAAAAAACTTTTTAATATCGATTTATATTTAAAACAAATATAATTTTACATCATTGCTCCAAAATCATAAGAACTATAAAGCCCTCGACTATAGTAGTCGGTTGCTTCCATCAATGCCTACAACTCTTATTTAAACAATTTGTTGATTAAGAAGCCAAGAGCTTGATCGTAGTAAAAATAGAAACTTGTAAATTATTCAGCCTGTATTATATAATCAAAATATGTCATGTATATCTATAAACACAAAATAAGGTACTCGATTTTCACTACAAAATCACTGATTTTTCGATAGCAAACACTAAATTTAAGTTTATATTTATCTTTAGAATTTATTTTTAGGAACGAAAATCGATTTTAACTAACAGCATCTATGTTTCCTCAGCTTTGCTCAAATTCTACCAAATAATTAAGAAAGTGTGATCCTGTGATCTAGAATCTTGAATGATTATATCTGTCGGTAAAAATATATGTACCGAAAATTTTACGTCACAGAGATATTAACCAAAACTCAATTTTTTTAAAGAAAATTTTTAAATATTCAAAGCCCAGGACTAACAGTCAATTTTAACAGAGTAAAAAATTTTTAAAAATGTAATTACAAAAACTTTTTTTTTTTAGTGGTGATAAAAAGGGCGATTTTTTTCTACAAGTGAAACGTCACTATAATTTATAGGGCAGTAATGTTAATATTGATCTCAAAATACAGTCAAGTACTAGTTGGTACCATCTATCCAGTACAATTGAACAAATATAGGTACAAAACATATCACATACTTTTGCTATTCATAAAATTCATAACGACTTTTCTTACAATTAGTAAATAAATACTTCTATATTAATGTGAATTCAGAATTAATTAATCCTAACAACACTTACCAGCAAACAACTTTGATGTGTTGAACTGTTTT
This sequence comes from Brachynemurus nebulosus, assembly GCA_035578155.1. NCBI lineage: Eukaryota > Metazoa > Arthropoda > Insecta > Neuroptera > Myrmeleontidae > Brachynemurus > Brachynemurus nebulosus. The sequence goes on along the minus strand of JAPWDM010000042.1, from coordinate 272,698 downwards.
TAATCCAAATATAAAAATTGGTTAAAAATTGTATTTTAATATATAGGTATGTTACGCTCAAAGATCGAAATCGCTCAGTGAGCGAAAAAAACGACCACAACACATAGTGGTCACTTAAAATCATCCACAACGCGAAATTCGTGTTGTGGAACATGTGAAAACAGCCACAACGTGTTGTGGCTAACTCAAGAAGACCACAACGCGAAATTCGCGTCATGGATTTTATAAGATTTCACCACAACGCGACGTGGTCATTTAAAAAAGCCACAACACGTTCTGGACCGGTTAATTGATGCAGTCGTGATACGACAGACAGGTTTTTATTTGTCAACTGACGCATTGCAACCAAATCCCGTTGAATTCGTATTCATTGTATCGTCAACAGTATCGTCGTCTTAAACGATAATATGATGTCTTAAAAATTAGTGACACTGAAAAATTGGCTGAATATGGATCTGATAGTATTTGTGAATCAAAAATCCGTTATTTTTATAGTTTTTTGGCCATTTTTTGTCAACAAAATGAGTTTGTTGCTGGAATTAAGCAGTTTTTCAAATTTTTACATCAATCGAAAGAACGACGCAAATTACGTAAAAAATACTTTTAAACCATTTCTCTAGATAAATTACATTTTGAGAAAAATTAGGAAATATGTCGTTCTCCACTTCACTCACACTCACAGTGTTTTTTTTTTCTGTCTCATGTTTTGCGATTCTACATTCGAAAAAAGGGCTTTATAAATGGTGTGTCATGATACCTTTAATCCAATTTAGCAATTTAGCTATATTTTATTTCTCTCAATTGAATAAGATTTTGTATATATTCGTTCCATTTTATTTTTTTTTTTTTTTTTTCAGAAAAATTATCAAGAAAATTTGTTTTATGTCAGATACATTAGAATATGTTTACACGGAATTAAAACTATTAACATTTAATAATATCTTTAAGTATTTTTTATTGAAAAAAAATACAAAAATATCGCAAAACATCGTACTAATTTTTTACATTCCTCAAAAAATATTATATTTCGATTTTTTTGTGGAAACTGACGTTCAGATAGGAGAGATTAGTAAGGTAAGTGAGTAAGGTAAGAATTAGTACGGTAAGGCGCTTATAAAAAAAAAGTAAATTTAAAAAAAAATTGATTTCAGATGAAAATTGTTACCTTCAGGGCGTACGGAAATTGCCCAGCTGGATGCCGACTTACAATGCGCGGCAGCTAATATGTCTGTTGTTTTTCGAAAAAAATGTTTAAAAGTTTTAGAATATACTCTTGAATTTATGTATAAAATGACTCCATGATATGATATATATGATATATATATATATATATATATATATATATATATATATATATATATATATATATATATATATATATGCAATGAAAACTTTAATTTAAACAACGTTGTGTATACGATTTGATTACACATTTGGCTTCCAGTCCATGCACTCGTTTAGATTGTTTAGGCATTTCTTTGACGATCAACGTCACATCAATGTGTGAAAGTGAATATTCTCTATTTTTTTAAAAACTTTTTTTAAAAGTTTTTTAATAGATAAAAATTGTTTTCTCTTAATTAACGTTTCTATTATATTAAATAACACATTTTTAGCTTTCTAACGACAACCGAAAATTTATGTACGATGATTAGTTACGAAGTTATGAACAGTTAGTTTAGTGTACGCTCTACTCTTTGAATTACTATAACTCGGATAAAAATTATAAAACAATAAAACATTTCCAAACCGGTTGGAAATAATGTTTCGGTCAATGATCTACAACATATCCAAAATTCAGCTTCCTAGGATGATTTGGAGGGAGTAGAGAGGGAAAAGAGGATTTTGGCTAGATCTAACACGCCCACGGCCCCCCAGAATTAACGTAGAGGGTTGAAATCTGGTGTGTTAATAAAGTTCGTACACAGGTTGTGCTTTTTGGAGGTTTTAATATCTTACCCCCACCCCCACCATTTTTAAGCTACAATTTGATGCTTTTTCGACGTTTTCGAAGTTTGTACCAATCGCACAGGTCACCCAAATAAACCTTGAGGACTGAAATTTTATATTCAGATTGAGTTAGTATCATGGGGGTGCCTTTTGGGGGTCACAACTTTTAACCCTTACCATCACCATTTTTATACCTAAAAGAACATGATTTTTCCTGTTTTTGAACAGTTTCGTTCGGGTCAAAATCTCCCCAAATAAACCTAGAGGGCTGAAATTTTGTGTATAGGTTAAGTTAATGGCCAGACACGGCTTTTTGGAGGTTTCAACTTTTAACCCTTACCCTCACGATTTTTACGCCAACATTTTCTTAATTTTTTTGCTCTTTTTCTAACACGTCTAGAGACTCTCTAAGGAAACCTAGAGGGCTGAAATTTTGTACGTGTATTGAGTAAGTATCCAGCTAATGTCTTTTAGGGATTTCACATTACTTTTCCCCCCATTCTCCCATTTTTACATCGGAATTCTATCGTATTGTTAAATGTCTTTTAAATGCATTATTTTTATTCTAATACACAAGTAAGCGGATAGTAATTTTAAAAATTTGAAAAAAAAAATGAATTTTCTTTTGTAACAAATGTAATACATAAATATGAAGTAATTTAAAAATATCATTAAAGCCATTGTTTATTTATAAAGTAGGAATTTTGGATTTTTATTTATAAAATAGAAATTTTGGATTTTTTTGAAAAGAAAAAATATCTTCATAAAGGCCTTCCAGTTTACTATTTAAGGTACTTTTTAATTATTTAAAAATAAAACACAAAGGCAATTGGCGGATAAGCATGGGTAAGAATGCCCTCGTACGAATTGTGTTGGCTTTTTTCCTACTTTTCAGCACCAAATTGAAATTTACTGAGATTCAGCCCTTAAAAACTTAAAACCTTTTTTTTAAGCCCCGATCAGCCGGACACTCATCATCAGTTTTGAAACCACCAAAATGACAATTCGCTTGTAGACTTTCAATCACATTTCGCTTGTAGACATTCAATACCGAAGATGAAGGAAAAAATTCGACTTCCGTGATGGGGCCCCGCTGCTCACGGCCTTTTATTTTTTATTTTAGGTATTTATAAAATAGAAATTTTGGATTTTTTTGGAAATAAAAAATATCTTCATAAAAGCCTTCCACAGTTCACTATTTAAGGTCGGAATGCCCTCCTACGAATTGTGTTGGCTTTTTTCCTGCTAACTGCTATCGGCAAAAACATGAAATTTACTGAAATTCAGCCCTAAAAAACTTAAAACCTTTTTTTAAAGCCCCAATCAACCGGACACTCATCATCACTTTTGAAACCACCAAAATGACAAATCGCTTGTAGACATTCAATCACATTTCACTTGTAGACATTCAATACCGATGATAAAGGGAAAAATTTGACGTCCGTGATGGGTTCCCGCTGCTCACGGAGTTTTTTTATAATTTTGACTAACAAAAATATTATTTAAACAAAGGTAATCTTCAGCATAGGAAGGTAATTATAATTTACTTAACCTTTAAGAAATGAATTGCTGAATACTCTAATACTGTCAAACACCTTATTTGTAGCCAGTATTGGGCAAGATATCGAATTTAATTATCTAGATAACAGATAATAGATAACATAATTTAAAATATCTAGATAAAGATAACAACAGATAGTTAAACCGTTATCTAGATAAAATTTTAGATAACAGATAAGATAATATTTACAGAAATAATACAGAAGTTCAATATTTATCAAAAACCGATTCGCGGACCGGTGCCAGACCACGAAGGTATCTCTTTGGTCCGCAGAAAGATGTGTGAATTACAACAAATTACAAAAATGTTTAAATGAATCTTTTTGGCGATAAAACTCACATGTTTTGGAATTAAATTTTTTTTAATTGCGGCTCATGATGCCACACGTCTAGCATAACAGAGAACAACATTTTTTGTTTAAAAAAAGAAACGGCGAAGCTAATTTTATACAAAATAGTTTTTGAATATAAAATTTCGGGATTTAACTTCTATTATTTACGGCACATGATAATGCACGACTAGCGCAATATCGCACAACCATTTTGTTTGCAAATACCCCTGTCGCAGCATCTGCATAACATAGCGAATTTTTAAATATTAGGCACTGGCGGATCTCATCTAAGACCTGTATCCATTTAAAATAATTCAGCTTTCTAAGAGTGAAAATTTCAAAATCAGTTGAGTAGTTAATTTTTAGCGCTTTTTCGCATAAGGTGCTTGGCGCATATACCCATCTAAACTAGTTTAGCTTTCTAAGAGTAAAAGAATTTTCAAAATCGGCTAGGTAATTTATTTTTGGTATATTTGGGACCCAAGACCCCGAACAGACTTTGTACAGCATAGTGCTATCCACCTAAAATAAGTTAGTTCTCTAGCAATGAGAAAATATTGAGAATCGGTTCGGTAGCTTATTTCTATCCTATATAATATAGGATATTTTATCTTTATAACAGTAAAACTATTTTGAAAACCCGTTGTGTGGTTTTCTATGCCGCATTTGCATCCGCAGGACAGTTGTGGATCTCAGATAACATACTGTACTTATCTAAAATAGTTTACCTCTGCAATAGTGAAAAAATTTTCAAAATCGGTCAGTTATTTTATTTTTGACACTTCTGGGTCCCATGGACTTTGACGGACCTTACATAACGTAATCTATAACTATCTAAAATAGTTTAGCTCTCTAACAGCGAAAAAATTTTCAAAATTGGTCGGTTAGTTTATTTTTGGCGCTTAAAAGATCCCAGAACTCTGGCCGACCTCATACAACATATAAGCTAAATCCATCCAAAATAGTTTACCTCTGTAATAGTGAAAAAATTTTCAAAATCAGTCGGTTATTGTATTTTTGACACTTTTAGATCCAATGGACCCTAGCGGACCTTAGATAAGGTAATCTATATCTATCTAAAATAGTTTAGCTCTCTAACAGTGAAAAAATTTTCAAAATCGGTCGGTTAGTTTATTGTTGACATTTTTGGGTCCCATGGACCTTGGCGGACCTTACATTACGTATTCTATATCTATCTAAAATAGCTTAGCTCTTTTACAGTGAAAAAATTTTCAAAATCGGTCGCTTATTTTATTTTTGACACTTCTAGATCCAATGGACCTTAGCGGACCTTGCATGAGGTAATCTATATCTTTCTAAAATAGTTTAGCTTTCTAACAGTAAAAAAATTTTCAAAATCGGTCGGTTAGTTTATTTTTAACACTTTTGGGTCCCATGGACCCTGGCGGACCTTACATTACGTAATCTATATCTGTCTAAAGTATCTAAAATAGCTTACATTTTTGACAGTGAAAAAATTTTCAAAATCGATCTAGTTCTTTAAAATTTTTTTCCTGGCATACCTATAAACATTATTATTATGTTATCGTTCTATAATATTTAATAATATTATATCATGACATTACCTTCATTATCTTGTTCATTTAAAATTCAATAAAAAAATTAAAAAAATCTTCATTACACATGCTTAAAATATCTGGTTAATTTTAATTTAAAAAAATGGGACAGAGATATGGTATTTATAATACATAGATTTTGAATAACTACCGTTTGTTTTACGTAAAAAAAAAATGAAATTTTTGTATAGGTTATAAGCAACTGAGACAGAAATATAAATTACTTATTACAATGACAAAGAGAGCGAAATAAGGCAAAAGTGAAAATTACGATTTTCTCGAAAACTACTTAACATAGAAAGAAAATTATAAGAACATTTTCTTCGTAATTTTTCTTTCCTTTTCAACGATGTAAAAATCGAACTGTCTTATGATAGGATCGAATGATAAAAAATGGCCAGAAAACCTACTTCTGGGCATCCGACGTGTCTGGCTAACGAACTTAGCCGAGCCAATGCAGAATCCAGTCTGCACAGTCCCGGACTCAGATTGCGTCATGAGACCTACTGTAATAGCTGAATTTCGAGTTTTCGAAATTCGCTAAAAGAAAATGACGGGGTAAACTTGATGGGAACATCTTTATGGTCAACCTTTCATAAACCATGACCTATATACTGTTATTCTATCTAATGGCGGGAATCATACCAAACTAAATGAATTCTATTTATATTTAAAATTAAAGAACTGGTTAAATGTCGATATTTATCTGAATTACATGGTCGACCAAGTGGTGGGAAAAAGACATTTTATATTACATGACCTAATGTTATTCTAAATAATGGCGGAAATGATTCCAGGTCTATCATGTCACTTATTGTTAGTGAATATATGAAAATGTTGAATATGTCAGCTAATGAATATATGAAAATGGTGAATTTAGTTTCAATTTTCTATTCTTTTTTTTTTTAAAAAAAAAAAAACAAGAGATATTGTCGTTATTTTATTTTTTTCCTTCGCTTAATAAAAAGATAAGATAAAAGATAACTTATTTTAAAAATATCTAGATAAAAGATAATAGATAACGAAAACGTTATCTACATAAAATTTCAGATAACGTTATCTAGATAAGCATAACACTGTTCGTAGCTATGTAAACGATATTCTAAAGTGGTTCTAGTTATTAGTTTTTAGGTACTCTTTACAACACTAAAAGTTAAGCAAGTAATTTTCATGTCTAGTTTTTATTAACGTTTTTAGTTTCAAACAAATGTTCGTACAAAAGTTTCATACATGGCGCTACAATTAAATACAAAGTAAAGAAATAATAAACGAGCAAATCAATAAAATGTTTCTAACAACAACAATGAACACAAATTAGTATCAAATCGCACCTTGAGAATAAAACTGTTGCAACTGCAAATTTTTCGTTTTTGAGATTTTTATATCCTTGGATTCAGCTACATTAAAGCTATCGATTGGTGAAATTTTCATCCTAAGATTCTAGAAAATAAAAAAGTTATAGCGCATAAACTTTTTTTAAATTTTAACAACCTAAGAATAAATGGTTTAAAAAAATTTTGTTGCATGTGCAGTTGTAACAAAGCGAAAACAAAAAATTAACTTTTTATTTAGATTGAAAAAGGTGTATGTATGTGTTTTCATTTATTAAGTGCATAAACAGGTACCACATGTTAGTTAGAGTGGATTGTAGGTACGTTCAGAACTATACACGCATTTTGATATTCCTCTTTTGTTATTATTTTACAATGTAAGTAAATAATGATGTAATCACAGTTTAGTGATATTTAATGTTTATTGAGTTTAAACGAATCCTTTCGTAGCATTATTGTTGTTAAAATATAATAATAATTTATTTTAATTTCAAAATATGGGCGTTGATAAAGAAAAAATTAATTTAACAGCTCTTTCGGAATTTAATCTTATAATTTAAACAATTTCAACCATTCAATTTAAAGAGTTTAAACCATATAATTTAAACAATTTAAACAATTTTATCCATTTAAATAATGGATTGTTTCTGTTTTTCTGCTTTATCTGTTGCTGCTAATTCGGAAATATATTTTAATTTAGACGAAACTACATAATAATAATAATAATACGAATGGAAATTTACCAACACCTGTTTTGGAAGGAAAGGAACGAAAGCGAAATCGCGATTTACGGGCGACAAATATACAAAAAGGTTTAATTAATACAGGGTCAGAATATTATTCACTGAAAACTTAGAAATTTTTCCGGCAAAAACAAAAATTAAATCCGGATATTCCGTACAAAAATGTAAACTAAAATGTGACACTAAAATATCTGAGTTTAATCGGAATATTTGTATAATAAAAACAGACAAGCGTGGGAAAAACTTCAGTCGGCAACATATTGATATATAAAAGAAATTGTAAGAAACCATACAGTAAATTAAAATTCAAAAAAAAAAAAAAAATAAAATTGTAGCAGCGAATGCCTAATAGTTACATATTCATAATAATTATAATATAAGAAAAGAAGAATAAGATAATATTTTCAGTTAAATATGTTTAATTACTTTTACTACTTAATGTCTAACAAATTATTATAAATTGATTATAATGGCTTAATTTATGCTCTATTAGTCCCATTGATTCGGTCGGCAATAGAATATTTTCACAAAAATTAGTTCTTCATACTTTTCGAAAACGTAAACTTTTAATCGTAAATAACTCGTAAACGGTGCATCATAGCTCAAAAATAACGAAATTTTTGAAGGCTTAAGCGAAGCAAGTTGTGGGTATTCCGAACATACTGGGACTATCAAAACTTATTTTTCGTTATCGAAAATTATCGATACCGAGTTACTCATCATAAACTGATTATAATTTATTGATTCGGACTCACTAATCAAATTGGTTTTGTCACCAATAAAATATTTAAAAAAAATTAGTTTTCAATACTTTTCGAAAACGTAAACTTTTAATCGTAAATATCTCGTAAACGGTGCATCGTAGCTCAAAAATAAAGAAATTTTTGAAGGCTTAAGCGAAGCAAGTTGTGGGTATTCCTAACATATTGGGATTGTCAAAACCTATTTTTCGTTATCGAAAATTACCGACATCGAAAAAATCGAAAAAATTTTAACGTGTAAATTTCTGCGTTTTCTTTATCATTTGTATTATAAAATTCTCTACAATATTTGGTAGCTTTTATTTGCAGTATTTTCTTTTATAATGACGGATTTAATTTACGCGATTTTTTATCTGCATAAATTGAATCCCCGTGAAACGGATATTCACGTAAATTGAGGAATCGGTGTCGCGGTCTTTAATTAAAAACGCATTTGTAAAATAATACAGTTAATTTTAAGTAATCGTAAAGTACAGCTAATTGTAAGTAATAGTAAAGTAATTGTAAATGGGTATATTCCCGGGAAAATTTCCAATGGAAATTTTTTCGTTGCCCATCTTTATCTGTAATACAGTTATGGAATGTGTTACCTTAAACAATTACAATTAAAAAATTATATAAAGCGAAATTTTCAAAATTTCTGAAAAATATTAGTTGCAGATACAACTTTGGGTCACCAACAAAAAGTAATATTTTGTAAAATAATAAAGACAAAATGTATTATTTGCAGATATAACATTGTAATCCTAAACAGAATGCAATTTTTTGTAAAATAACTAAAAAATTTGTGGTTGCAACTGCAATAAAAATTGAAACTATGAATTTTTTCGACAAAAATTTTAAAAATTTAAAACTAACAGTTAGAATGAACCTGACAAAGTTTCAAAGTTTTAAGATAATTTGGAAAAAAGTTATTAGGTTTTAAATTTCATCAAAATCTTATTTCTTCAATATCATAAAATTAGTGATTTTGCAGTAGTAACAGTTTTATTCTCAAGGTACGAAATATAGTAAACTCAAAACAATTCCACTCGAAATCTGCAGAATTAACCAAAATAATTTTTAAAATTCAGTTATATATATATATATATATATATATATATATATATATATATATATATATATATATATGTATATATATATATATATATATATGAATATATATATATATATATATATATATATATATATATATATATATATATATAGGCTGTCCCAAAAGTCAACGATATCCCTTGGAGGGATCAGAGACCGGCTCATGCCTGACCAGAATATCAAAATATTGTCTGGTAAAATATAGCTGGTTTTCAAGATATTGACACTTTTATGAATTTCGGGAAGATCGACAATTTTGATCAGATTTTTGAGTACCGCAGCTACAAGACTAGATTTTCTGATCTCTAATTTTTATTACGCAACCCTGAAGAGTCCTTTTGTAGATCACAATCCAAAGTAAGGGTAATATACCTATAATCTTGGAAAAAATAAATCTTTTTTACCCATTCATAAATAATTTTTTTTATGAGCTAAGTTTGACTCTTCATCCTATAAAAGAAATGTACCACCTTACCCGGGCAAGTTATGTTAAAAGAGTGCTCATTAATTTAGTTTTTAAAATGGTCTAAAATTTGCTTCGCTTTACTTTAGAAAAAAAATATATTGCTATTTTACTGCAAAAAAATGTCATTTTGAAATTATTTCAGATTATTTCAATTTCAATTATTATTTCAAATTATTTCAGTTACTTGCAGACACTTCCTGCGTAAACCGAAGATAGATGATGACCGAAGACAGAAAGTGGACAGGTAGTAGATTTACATTGGTTAGAGTGAGATAGATAGTGACAATTAAAAAAAAATAGGAATTCGAATGAAAATATGGTTAATATTTATTAAATTAAAGTAGGTACGGATATTTATTTGAAATTAAACATAACATTTGAAATCAACGAATGTGTTCAAATTGTCAACCGCCAAGTCGAATGTGGGCGCGGTATCTTTTTAAAAAAGATCTTTTTATTCATCTTGCACATTTTATAACATTTAGTTACTGTGCACATTCATTAATGCGATGTCTTAGCTCATTTAAATTATTTATTGGTTTTGCATAGATTTTCATTTTTAAGCAATCCCAGTTTAAAAAAATTCTAGTGTATTTAGATCCGGAAATTGAAGTGGTCACAATACGGGACCAAGACGACCGATCCATTTCTGAGGACAAACTTGGATTGAAAAATTTTTTAATTCACGTACATAACGAGTTGGACAGCCATCATTTTGAAACCACCCTACTCCGCATGTGGCCAAAGGAACATTTTCTAAAAGTTTAGGGAGTTAATTTTCTAAAAAATTGTGATAAATTTCTCCAGATTTCTAGCCAATTTAAAAGGACCTATTATTTCGCCGTTCAATGTTCCGATTCACAAATTTACCTTAAAGCGATATTGTGACCCTTCTTCTCGTAACTGAATGTGGGTTTTTGATCGCATAACTATGAAGATTTTGAATCTATTAATTCATCCTTTTTGAGTGTGCCTTCATTCGTCCATAAAATTTTATCTAAGAATTTTGGGTTTTCTGTGAGTTTTTGTAACATACTTCGGCAAAATTTGACATGATTAGCGTAGTCACGAGGAAGCAACATTTGCACACCAATGTAAATCTACTACCTGTCGACTTTCTGTCTTCGATCATCATCTATCTTCGGTTTATACAGGCATAAAAGTGTCTGCAAGTGACTGAAAGTAACTATTGAAATAATTTCAAAATGACATTTTTTTGCAGTAAAATAGCAATATCTTTTTTTCTAAAGTAAAGCGAAGCAAATTTTAGACCATTTTAAAAACTACAATAAATGAACAATCTTTTAACATAACTTGCCCGGGTAAGGTGGTACATTTCTTTTACAGCATGAAGAGTCAAACTTAGCTCATAAAAAAAAAAAAAAATTATTAATGAATCGGCAAAAAAGATTTATTTTTTCCAAGTTATAAATATATTACCCTTACTTTGAATTGTGATCTACAAAAGGACTCCTCAGGGTTGCGTAATAAAAATTAGAATTCAGAAAATCTAGTCTTGCAGCTGTGGTACTCGAAAATCAAAATTGTCGATCTTCCCGAAATTCATAAAAGTGTCAATATCTTGAAAACAAACTAGCGGTATTTTACCAGACAATATTTCGATATTCTGGTCAAGCATGAACTGGTCTATCATGCCTCCAAGGGATATCGTTGACTTTTGGGACACGCTGTATATATAGAAACGTGTACAAATTTTATTTGCAACAGAAAATATATTTCGGTATAGGTACCATGGAAGAAGGAAAGGTATATAGCACAGAGGACAGAGACCCTGCAACTATCTCTTTTCTGAAATCACGAATGTGTACTTCTGTGCTCATTAGGCTTCTTAGTTGTCAGTTTGTCAGTAGCAGTCGATGATTGAAGATCAACCACACGATAATGGACTTGATTGTTGTTGGTATGGTTACATCCCCTAGTACATGTGTGTACTGTCATAGCTATGTATGCAATAACTGAGCCACGTGACCGCCCCTACTATCTGCGTTGCTCACACAAATACACAAAATCGCACTAATACAATGTAAACCCAGTGTGTGTATACAACATATTGTCTATCTCTTACATGTTACACTGGTTCCAGTAGTGTAGGCATAGATATGTTGTCTCTATTACTCTATGGTATATAGTAATATTGTAAAGGAAGGAGCATTTCTCAAAATACTGATTAACATAATTATTATGAATCTTAACGTGAGTAGTAGGCTGTACGGGTACGGTGACACAGTAGAACCCCAATTTTCCGGACTACTTTTTGACGATGTTTAGAACCGTGTAGTTTGGGGTCCTACTGTACCTCGCGCAAACCTTGACCTTTGACCCGGCACGTACCGAGTACATATATTTAAAATTTGTTGTTGACATTTGACCCCACACGCGCTCATACTGTTGGCCTTGAAATTCCTAAGACATGAGTCATCACCTCAACAACCACACAAGTAGTTAACCCCTTATGCGTCATCACAATTTGGTCGTCACAATTTGGATTTGTGTTAACCCATTACCCGCCAGCAATAACGTAGTTTTTGAATGCAAACCTAACGCATGCGCAGACTGAATTTTAGTATACGACGCATGCGCAGACTGAATATTCGGCCACAAATTGATAGATGGGGTACACTACCGCGTCAAAAATGTGGGGATACCCTGACTCGGGGTGGCCGCAAACTTTTGGCACCGTACTGTACTTAAATTTTTTGTACACAGCCGTGTCAAAAGTGGGGCCCCCCTGACCAAAAAGGTATTCGATCACTTTTTGAAGCGTACTGTACTTATTTTGTGTACGTGCAAACCTTGACCACAACACGCGCTTGCCTTAATTGCGTCATTTTAAACGAAAGGTACACTACCCCGTCAAAAATGTGGGATTACCCTAACCCAAGGGGTGGCTCCAAACTTTTGACACCGTACTGTACTTTGGTAGACTTTTGGCACACTTTTGGTACGGTACTGTACTTTTGACACACTTTTGATACACTGCCATGTCAAAAGTATGGACCCCCTGACTAAAAAGGTGTCCGATCATTTTTTGAAGCGTACTGTGCTTATTACGTGCAAACCTTGACCTCACTTAATTGCGTTATCTTAAATGAACAAAGAAACCCTTTGACTCGGTCGCTAACGATAAATTTTGTGGGTGCACTGTACCAAGCGCTACCGCAAAACTAACTTCAGACTCCAGGGTCCAGACTCCAGATTTCCGACCGCTACTGTACTGCCGGAAATTTGGGTGTCAACTGTAACTCAGGGGATTCTTTTTGTATATTTAACCTTGGAAAATCTTAGTTCCAGGAATTTTTATCAGTTTTAAAATAAACAAACAACCAATATCCAAATGTTTGTTTTAGCTGAATGTTTATTTTAGCAGACCTTGAAACCAGATTGTAAAATATCATTTAAGAATTTGAGTATAACACAAAACTATTTCTAGGATAATTTATAAATGAAAATTATCTTAATATTTACACACCTGTATAGTATACAACCTGTATATTAATAATAATATGTATTCTATTTCTTATTTATGATTCGATTGAATACAGAATCTAATTATAAAATTAGTAATAAATATTGCAAAAAATTTGCTTAATCAGCAAAAATCATTGTATGTATTGTATACCATTTTAATACTGATTCATATTTATATTTAAGTAAAGAACACAAGTTATTTCTTGATATCTTAATCAGTATAAAATTTCAAATTTTTTCGGTTTTAATTACTATAATCTAAACACGTTGTTTAATATAAAAATTATAACGGTAATTGAGTTGCTAAATTTTTATAGATTAGTAGGTATATTGGAGAATTGACATGTAAAATCAAAATTTTTATAAACTAGAAAATTTCGAATTTGCTACTTTATCATTAACACACATATACATACATACATATATAAATATAACGGGTGTATATTTAATATTTTTAATAAATATTTTAGTATACAGGGTGTATCATTGAATATGCTTTTCAATTAGAATGGTAAATATCATTAGATTTTTTCCAATACTTTTATAGGTTAACGAAAGAAACTTCTTGCTGTAAAAAATAGGGGAATTCAGGGTAACAATTAAATAAAACGCACATATTTTTTTTTTTAATTTTATTTCTAGAATATGTATACAAAAAATTAAATTGCTTAAATATATTTATTACATAAAATCTACTTATTTTCCATATAAAAATTTTTTAAAAGAATACAATTTTCTAATGAACAAATTTTGTCAGAATGAAGCATACAACGTCTTGAATAATATTCATCTCACAGATTGGAAATCTTCGGTACAACAAATATTTCTTCCAAATTCAAAATCCACGGCTGATTTTCGGTGTCATCAAACAAATTTGAAATCCATTTCTTCTTTTCACTGCCCTTGGCGTATATGACATCAAACTTCTTTAATATAGGTTTTAATATGGTATGAAGTTTTTTGTACGGAATAAATCCATACGACCAAGGTATCCCATACCAATTTCGGCAAAGCCAACGTGCAGCAACCCGTTCATATTTCTTCGGTAACTCGTTGAAATCAAACGATGCGTCGAATATAAGATGTAATATTTCATCCGAATTTTCCGCAGCGATACCAACTTCTTTAAAAGAAAATTGGTTGTTAGCTCCTTGATAGCCTTGTATATCAAGAAACGCCATTTTTTACCGCCGCACCGCCGTAGAACTGAAATTATTCACACAATCCACAACTTTATATAAAATAATTAAAAGTGGTGAGGATAGTTAGTTAATTTGTGGGATGTATTCGAAAATAGCTACTAATAGCTATTGCTAGTTTACAATCAAATTACAAACTGTTAATAATGTTCAACACATTGGTGAGTACCATGTTCTTTTCACTTTAAGACCTAGTGATTTAAGAAATGCTAAATTTTCGGGTGAAATGTGTTGTTGCTTAAATGTTTTACGTTTAATGATCTTAGGTTTCGAAAACCCTTTGCTATGTTGGCTAGCGGTGAACTGCTCTGAATTGAAAATTAACATGGTTCGAAATGCAATTGTTTTACCACGAAAGTATAATTTTCAACGAAAGAGATGTTAACTCTTTGACAACCACCGGTAAATAGACAATATTTTGTGTAAGTTCAACTATTTTATACCCTTTAACCATGATAAGGTGTATGAACTGGAGTATAACTCAGCAAATTATATAGCGGTGGTGACGTAACACACAAATGTGGTAGTTGTGTTGCGGTAGTGGCGGTTGTGTGGTAGTTGTATGGTGGTTGTGTGGCGGTTGTGTTACGGTTGTGTGGTGGTGGCGGTGGTGGTTGTGTGGTGGTTGTAAAGCGATAGCGGGGTAACAGCGGTGGTTGCGGCTGAAGTGAACAACTTTATAATTAATTCTATCGAAGCAGCAATTTACTGTAGACAATGAATCGGTGGTGACATCTTGCGGTGTTTATTGAACGCAATATCTAAATTAATCAATCTGGTGACGCTCTGTTCCCTGCTCTTATCATGAAAGATTATTAAATATCGATTTTTGATAAAATATTGGAATATTTCAGTCAAAATACTAAAAATACACTGAATTATTAACCGGATGTCAGTTGCTGATAAAGTTCCAGAACGTAAACAACAACAACAACAGCAACATGCCGATTGATGGTATTTGTAAATTTCCACCGCCACAGTGCGGCTGTTCATTCCCTGAGTATTGTGATAGATGTCGAAACGAAAAACGAATTTGTATGTGTTGTAAACGATGTATGATGCCATTTCCAAACTGTGTTTGCAATTATGTAAACTGTCCCACATGTAAAAGTCGTTGCAATTGCAAATAATTTAGTAAAATCAATCATCTGATTACCCCATAATAGGTATTGACCAATTCCACGGTTGTTAACACCAACATTAGCATTTATTTATAACGCAATGACCAGCGATGTTATGAGGCATAATGTATATTTTGAGTAACAGTGGAATTGCCCAATACCTATTAATCAGCAGTACATCCAAAGTTTTAGTTGAATACTCAAAATATGCATTATGCCTCATTGCATCGCCGGCCATTGCGTTATACATAAATGTTAATGTTTATTTGATATTTTCCATTGGTTGTGATGTATAAACACTGATCATATGAAGGTGTGGTTGCTTCAAAGTAACTTAATTTGTAGCTGTGTGGGAATAAATATATCGGTGGGGTAAAATGAGCAACTCAAATTTTGTAGTTGTGTTGTGGTTGTGGTGGTGGTGGCGGTGGTGTGGTGGTTTTTTGTGGTGGCAAGTCATAAAATATTTAAGCAACGTGCTGAAACAGAAATTGGCAGTGTATTGGCAAAATGTCTGAACAACACGGTGTAGAGTTAAGTATAAGTGATCTGTGGAAACGATACGTAGGTATTCCATTACCGTTTTTTTCAGTAACTGCAAATCCGTAATTTTTAAAATTTTTCGTTGAACAGAATTTCAGATAATGGGTATCGAAACAAAAAATTTGTACGTTTAGCCGAAATCATTTTAAAAAACAAATATCAGTTTTATAGAAGGGAACAATTCGAAAAAATACAATTAAATCGTAAAAAATATTTATCTAAAGCCAATGGAAAGGCCGTTACACGAAAACTGTACCTTAATAATTATCTGGCTAAAAATCTCAATATATAGAAAATTGTTTACAACCCTGGTAATTTATTTTTGATTCCTACTTACATAAACAATTATTTATTTAATTAACATCAATAATCAAATCAAACAAAAATGAGCAGCGGGGCCCCATCATGGTAGTTGAATTTTTCCCTTCATCTTCGGTATTGAATGTCTACAAGCGAAATGTGATTGAAAGTCTACAAGCGATTTGTCATTTTGATGGTTTCAAAATTGATGTTGAGTGTCCGACTGATCGGGACTTTAAAAAAAGGCTTTAAGTTTTTAAGGGCTGAATCTCAGTAAATTTCAATTTTGTGCCCATAGCAGTTAGCAGGGAAGAAGCCAACACAATTCGTACGAGGGCATTCCTACCCATGCTTATCCGCCAGTTGTCTTTGTGTTTTATTTTTAAATATTAAAAAAGGAACTTAAATAGTAAACTGGAAGGCCTTTATGAAGATATTTTTTCTTTCCAAAAAAATCCAAAATTTCTATTTCATAAATAAACAGTGACTTTAATAACATTTTTAAGGGGGGAGTTCACGCCAGAAACGACTAATAAACTAATTTTTTTCGAATCTCGTTTTTTGTTTTTATTTCATTCTGTGGTCCTTTACAAACACGGTGATATATAAAACATGGCCAAAAAAAATTTTTTTTTAAGTAGAAAAATATTTATTTGTGAGCCACTGCACAGCCAAGTTGCTGCTCCTTTGCAGATAATGCTCGCCCCCCCCCCCCCGCGATTTGATCAGTAATATTTAGTTTTGGTGTGTACACGAGTTATAGTATGCACTAAGATAATGTTCTTTTGTTTATATGCCTTTGTAGACGTTTTAATAAACAGTGAGTAAACCGCTTCTTTTGTTATTATTTTTGTTTTTTACCGTTTCCCGAAAGTTGTGTTTTTTCCGACAAGGAAAATCATATCTCAAGTTCTAGAAAAGATAGAGACTAAATTTTTTTTTATTTTGTTCATAAACATATTGCGCATAAGGTGGAGTATGCCTTTTCCATTTGAACAATTGTAACTATTTGTAAATATTTGTTTTTAATAAAAAATTGGGTTTTATAATTTTTAGAAGTTTGGGATTACAGTTTTATAGTTAATTTTTAAAATTTCCTGAAACCCATACTCAGCCTTATGGACAGATCCTTTAGGAATAAAATAATGAAAAAATATTTAAAAAATATTCATTACTTTTTGAGATATGGCATTCCTTGTAAACACTTAAAAATTTGTGATAAAGGGCCCCCTCCCCCCACAGGGAAGAGTAATGAATGTTTCAAAAACAAAATTTTCTATTTGAAACCCTCCCTAATGTGAAAAAAAATTTCAACAAGCAAAATAATCATAAATAAAAAACTTGCTTTTTTATTTGAACTCCCTCCTTAATATACAAGTTGTATACATAATATACAGGTGTGTAGATATTAAGATAATTTTCATTTATAAATTATCCTAGAAATAGTTTTGTGTTATACTCAAATTCTTAAATGATGTTTTACATTCTGCTTTCAAGGTCTGCTAAAATAAACATTCAGCTAAAACAAACATTTGGATATTGGTTGTTTGTTTATTTTAAAACTGATAAAAATTCCTGGAACTAAGATTTTCCAAGGTTAAATATACAAAAAAAATCCCCTGAGTTACAGTTGACACCCAAATTTCCGGTAGTACAGTAGCGGTCGGAAATCTGGAGTCTGGACCCTGGAGTCTGAAGTTAGTTTTGCGGTAGCGCTTGGTACAGTGCACCCACAAAATTTATCGTTAGCCACCGAGTCAAATGGTTTCTTTGTTCGTTTAAGATGACGCAATTAAGTGAGGTCAAGGTTTGCACGTAATAAGCACAGTACGCTTCAAAAAGTGATCGGACACCTTTTTGGTCAGGGGGGTCCACATTTTTGACACGGTAGTGTACCAAAAATTTAGTACGGTGTCAAAAGTTTGGGGCCACCCCTCTGGGTTAGGGTATTCCCCACATTTTTGACGTGGTAGTGTACCTTTCGTTTAAGATGACGCAATTAAGTTAGGTTAAAAGCGAAGGTTTGCATGTAATAAGTACAGTACGCTTCAAAAAGTGATCGGATACCTTTTTGGTCAGGGGGGTCCACACTTTTGACACGGTAGTGTACCAAAAAATTTAAGTACAGTACGGTGTCAAAAGTTTGGGGCCACCCCTGAGTTAGGGTATTCCCATATTTTTGACGCGGTTGTGTACCCCATCTATCAATTTGTGGTCTAAAATTCAGTCTGCGCATGCGTCGGGTTCAAAATTCAGTCTGCGCATGCGTCGGGTACTAAAATTCAGTCTGCGCATGTGTTAGGTTTGTATTCAAAAACTATGGGTGGTAATGGGTTAACACAAATCCAAATTGTGATAACTAAATTGTGATGATGCATAATGGGTTAACTACTTGTGTGGTTGTTGAGGTGATGACTCATGTCTTAGGAATTTCAAGGCCAACAGTATGAGCGAGTGTTGGGGTCAAATGTCAACAACAAATTTTAAATACATGTACTCGGTACGTGCCAGGTCAAAGGTCAAGGTTTGCACATCGATACAGTTTGACGACTCATCAGTTCGGAATGTGTAGTACCGTAAAGTTACACGATTTCAAACATTGGCGAAAGGGTTCAAGTTGGTTAGTTTTACGGTGCCGCCGTACCCTGTACAGCTCATCTACTACCGTGCTTATCATGAATGACGTCGATTTGTAAATAAACAGTAACGGTTTTAATGTAATTAAAGCATTGCCACTGCTTTTAAAACAATATACGAGTATTTAGTATATTTTTCTTATAATTGTGATTTCTATATAAAAGCATAAACAATTAGTTATTTTCAATATCTGTTTTATTTGATTCGATAATCAATTCCTTAAAAAATGTATCTCATCAGTTAATTTTTCGAATTCTTAATTGTCTACTACAGCGGTTTCCAAACTTTGTGCAGTAACGCCCCCCTTATAAAAAATTTTACTTCTGCCGCCCCCTTCTTGAATAAATTTATAAACAATTCTTAAATAATTTTTTTACTAAAAAGCCTCATACTCATGGCGGACGACAGATCTATACGACACTTGAGAGGAAACCGTTGATCAGACACGTTTTCGATACTTACGCGCTAACATCACTCTGACCGCTTGAGAATTGTTATTGTTAAAATATTACGTACAGTAGCGAGCAGAAAAATCAGTGTTAAGGGGTTACAAGGCATTTTTTTAACAAAAAAAACCTAATTTATTTTAATTTTTGGCAATTATTTTCTATCAGTAAATGCTTATGGCTTGTACTTGAACAAAGGGATTTAAAAAAAATGAAATTTCAACTTTTGACAGTGGTTTATACAAAAAAAAATGTTTTTTGGTAAAAATTTTCGTGTTTTTCATTGATTTTCTAATTGCAAAATGAGATGTAATAAACGGTAACAGTAATTTTTCGTTCAAGTACAAGCCATAAGCATCTACTAATAGAAAAAATTTTGTTTTTTATTTTAGGTAAGAATTTCACGAGTTACTATCTACGGCAACAAATCAGCGATTTTCGAAAACTAGCTGGCAATGGCCTAATTATTCTTTTTTTCATAAAAAATTTTTTACAGGCTCTCAAAATAATATAAATAATATGCCAAAAGTTGAAATAAATTATATTTTATTATATTGTAAAAAAAAAATCGAAAAAATAATGTTTTTTGTTTTTGCTAAAAAGGACCCATGTAATTCCTTAATATAAAATGTCCATTATTCGGTAATTATGTCTGAGCGCTTAGTCTTAAAACCATGATTTTATCAAAACGACAACGATATTTGAAATTAACCTGCGCCCCCCTGGTGAACTTTGCGTGCCCCCCAGTTTGGAAACCGCTGGTTTACTAAATTATTGTATTTTTTAACGGTGCTTAAAAAATATTATAATTTGCTATAAACTGAAAACAAAAATTGCTCAAATTAATCGATTATTTATAATTTATAACTTATAAAAAGATTAAGTTTTGGTTTATAATTTTGCACCACTAATAAGACATATCTTTTTGAGAAGGGTAGATACACACATAAATAAAACTAAAAATTTATTAAATTATCATTTTATTAATAAATAAATACAAACAAAATACATAATCTTGAAGTTAAATTTTTATATGATTATTAATGTTACAAAAAGACGCCACTGAAATTAAGTGTCAATTTAACCTATATTTTAATTTTTACATAACATTATTTTTTGCAATTTTTGTAAAATTTTTGTCATTATCACATATCTAAAAAAAAAAAAAAAAAAAAAAAAAAAAAAAAAAAACGAATTCCTTATTTACGTAGAGTAAATAATTCCTATTTCGGTATTTCCTTTACTTTGTGTAATCCCTAAATTAGTATTTTTCCGCTTATTATAAACCTGTTTTTTAAATGAAAAATTGAGAAAAATTAACAAATTTTCGCTAGAAATGGTTGCATTTATTGATAAATACAATATTTACTTATCAAAATATCATATTGGTATACCGCAAAGTTCATTATTGTAAAATAATAATTTAATTTTTTCCACCAAGACCAAATAAGCACACTTGAGACAAATTCACATGAAAACGTGTATATTCCTATTCTTTTGTTTCTTATTTTCTGTGGCACATTCAAAAGAATCTACGTACTCATTCTAACATATCATATTATATTATATTATATCTTGTCTCTCTCTTAATACATAGGTTCCATCCATATTCTTCTATATCAATAATAGGTACTTATCGAAGATTGATAAATTCTAAATACTATCTTAATTCAGGAAATTAATATTTTAATCGAAAAATTCTTTTTCAATTGTTTTTTTGGCATCAATTCAATCAAATTTTGACAAGAATTCTCAAAAAAGGCAAATTAAATTGAAATGGAAAAAGCTTTCGTGTATGTTAATAATCGAAAAATCTATTTTATCAAAACGAAACTGAAAACGATTAAAAATACTACATATAATAAAAAAAATGCCGTGAGCAGCGGGGTTCCATGACGGGAGTCGAATTTTTCGCTACATCTTCGGTATTCTCAAGATATCTAAATGTGGTTGAAACGGTTGAGGCGGATTGTCATTTTGGTGTTTTCAAAACTGATGATAAGTGTCCGGCTGATCGGGGATTTAAAAAAAGGGTTTAAGTTTTGAGGGCTGAATCTCAGTAAATTTAATTTTATATCGATAGCAGTTAGCAGAAACAAAGCCAACAAAATTCGTACCAGAGCATTCCTACCCATGCTTATCCGCCAATAGTGAATAGTCTTAATGTTTTATTTTTAAATATTAAAAAAGGACCTTAAATAAAAAACTGGAAGACCTTTATGAAGATATTTTTCCTTTCCAAAATTCTTATTTTATAAATAAAAACTGATTTTAATAACATTTTTTAAATTGCAATACTTATTACATTTATTATAACAGTTAGTTCGCTTTTTAGCAAATTTCCAAAACTGGAAATACGCTATTACGGCAATTGTCATGACGCGACCTAAGCCCGGGATCATAACAGAAATATGTTTTGAGGTCCCTAGAATACGAAAATGACATTCACTAAAATTTATATATATATATATATATATATATATATATATATATATATATATATATATATATATATATATATATATATATATATATATGTATATATATATATATATATGTGTGTGTGTGTGTGTGTGTGTCGCCATGATAACTTTCGAACGAAACGTTTAATGCTTATGAAATTTGGCACAGAAATTGGATTTTGATCGGACTTGCCTAAGTTCTTTAGCCAGAGACATCGGATGCCCAGAAGTAGGTTTTTCGGGCGTTTTTTGTCAAAACACTAAGTTTTCTGTCAGAATTAAACAACTTTTTAAATTTTTTATAAAATCGGAAAGATGAGCAAAAATTAGGTATGATAAGTGTTTAAATTATTATTTTACGTAAACTAACTCCAGAGAAAAGTTAAGAAATTTGTTAGAAATTGACTAAAAAATTTCCATAGGGATATTTGTTGTCTTTTTTTATTATATGGACAAACTATCTCCATTTCAATTTTTAAGATGGTACATTTTCAAAAAGGAACTTTTTGAGTGATATGTAATGAAAAAATTTTTTTAAGCAAGGCAATCGGTGATATACATGTGTCTCACTTAATCACATGAAATCCTTATATATATTTATCTCAAGTTTTTTTTTTAAAAACCGCTGGATACTATGAGAATACGTCATGACAATTTGAAATTAATTATGTGGCCCTTTCCACAATAAATCTCATCAGAGTTAGACGCAAGACATAAGGCGCAAATAATGTTTCAAAATGTTTCTAATTTAATTGATTTTATGTAGGTATCGTAAATATCAGTAAAATTTGCTGAAAACAAATCCGTTTAAATTTCTTTTTTATTATTAAGTTTAAAAACTATTCAATATTCTAATTTAGACTTTTTATTGTGTAAAAGGCCACATTACGTATTTTGACATATAAATAACAAAAATATCCTAGGTAGTATGATTTTCAATTATTTTAAAAAAATTTTATAAGATTAAATTTTTCAATAAAAATTTATAAAATAACATTACATTAAATTATGTTAATAAATTTAATATGTAAGTAAATCATTTATAACAATTAAATTTAAAATTCAACTTGGCCAGAAATTTGAAAATTTGAATTTTTTTGTTCGTTTATACGGTTTGTACTATGTAAGATTTTTAATATCATTGGGGGAAGCAATTTATTAAGATTTTTTGTTAATTAGTTTGATTTATATGTGGATTTAAATGTTAAAGTTTTCATTATTCTTAATATACACGTGGTTGTTTGTTGAATTTCGATAGATATCTAATCTTTTCATACTTAACAAAGTATTAGATATTTCACAAATCGTTAAATATTTTCGTTTATTTTGAATAATTTGTTGAATATTTCAATTTTAAAACCATCAATTTGATTGGTGATTTTAACAAGTTAATAATCAAATTCCTAGTATTGAATGTAACCGTCACAAAATTTCAATAAATAGGCTTCACGCCCTCAGATCGAGTATTGAGTTCAGTTAGTTTGTATCGGTACACAGGGTACATTAGTCTCATGTGTGTATTTGTCGTGGCAAAAATGCAATCTTTTAAATCTTAACATGTTGTCGGAAACATTTTCTGTACTTAATATAATGAATTAATGGTAATCAAAAGTAATCAAAAATTTAAGTGAATATTAAATTCTAAAAGTTATGTGAATAACAAAAAGTCTAGTGTTAATCTTTGAAAATAAAAAATGTAAAATTTTAATTTAATGTTCTCTATTATGTAAAAGAAAAGTAAAAATATTTCATTAAAAATTAAGAAAATTTCAAACGTCAGTTTTTAGTATTAATTATTGATGTTATTTCACGTGATTCTTCTTCCGATCTAACTTTTGGAATATAACAAAGAAAAAACCGCGTGGCAAACTGACATCAAAAACGAGCAAAAACATCGGTGACTCCATCCTTTGGTGACTTAATCATAGAAGGTCGCATGGAACACACTTCAACTTGATTTCGTAGTGCCATATGGTACAAAATAGTGCCTGCGTCTGGGAAACAAACTCCATAAATAGTGTTGTCATCGAGGAAAAATCCAAAATAATCCAAAATGAAGAAAACAAGGTCCAAAAGCGACGGGAGAAAATCAGCTACCGGGATATTGGAGGCAAATTTCAATAAACTTATGAATTTAATGAGTCGACTGTTAGAGGAAAACAAACAACAAAATGTGCAAATAAGTGAAAAATTAAAACAGCAAAAGGTGCAAATGAGTGAAAAATTAGAACAGCATAAGGTACAAATGAGTGAACAGTTTGAAAAGCAAAATGTACAACTAGTGAATTTGGAATGGCAATTGCAGTGTTCCAAAAAGTTTAAATACTATTGTTAACATTTTAAACAATGTTAAAAAAATAATTCATGATAAACATTCTAAACTAAATAGTATTACCGAAATTAATTTGCTAAATAAAAATTACTATTTTAATGTAGGGACATTTTTGGGTACCACCCCTTAAGCTTTATAAGGGATATGGAACGAATTTTTAATAACTATACATTTTCAGAAGAAAATAAAATAATCTTTCGTCGTTGGGAGTTCAAAATGCGCTATGTGCACTTTTTTTTAAGAACTGAGTTATATATACATATGGATTTGTTCAGAATTTTAAGCTCTACTTTCTCCTAAAATGCGATAAGTGTAGTTACTTACATTTTTGAATAAATTAAATAAATCAAAATGCGTTACGTGCTCGTTTTAAAAATGATCTGTAAATCACCCTATGTGTTAATAGTTTATTCTGTCATATCACATGACATTTTGTAAGAAAAAAGTTGTCAGAAATGATGTACATGTCTCAATTTTCTGCAAGGTATTTCCACTAATTTTTTAGCGAATTTCGAAAACTCGAAATTCAACTAGTACAGTAGCTCTCATGACGCAACTTGACTGAAATATGGACTATGGCTGAAATATGTTTTGAAGTCCCTAGAATACGAAAATGATATTCACTAAAATTTATATATATATATATATATATATATATATATATATATATATATATATATATATATATATATATATATATAAATTATACATATATATATATATATATATATATATATATATAATTTATATTATATATATATTATATATATATAATAAATATATATATCTATATATAATATTATATATTTGTTAGGTTTTGTACGTTTTCAAAATTTATAATAAAAAAAAAAATTGATAATTTTCAAAGTTAATCTTGTTGTGTTTACTTTGCTGCCGCCCACTGTACTTTCTGCTGGCCCAGACTGTACTTTATAATGTGTCAAATTCATTAAAATTTTTTTTGAATTGGTAGAACTGTGGTAATGTAATTTTCGCGCTAAACTCGTCCTATATATATCAGTTGTTCAGTTATGTTAATTCTCTTTTTAATTTGGTTTTCCATTTGCTGATCACGACCGGGCTTCTATATAATACAGGAATTTTGTAACAAAATATGTGAAAATTTGGTATAAACTTTATGATATGGAATACGATTGAGTGACATGGTACAATTGTGGAAATTTGATAACTGGAAAGCATGTGTTACTATTGAATGGACAAAATTCTGGATGAAATTAACTCGCTGTGGTTCAAATTTGGAGTTCATGTGAATCGCGTCCACATTTGGGTGACCACCACCATACGTCACTGTGCTATAGTCCAACCAATACCAATATTTACAGTGGAATTCTTTAGCTAAGTAATTTTTTGGCATGTTTTATTTCCCTTTTTTGCGATGTATTGCATGGTGCTTTCTTTAATTAATAAATTAATTAATTAATTAATTAATTCTGCAATTTAACTTTCTTGTAATGTGTAGTTTTCATTTAACGTAAAACAGTTGAATATCTATTCGTATTGACTTTTCTGTCACTCAAACCATTGTTAAATCTTTATAATGTTCTTTCATTTAATCGTAATTAAGGCTACTTACATGAGTTACATAACCTACCTAACCTAATCATGAATTTTAAATTATAACGTGCATGTATTAGTCAGTAAATATTTCCATCTTGTTAAATTTCTATATCTTTCTTACGTTCTTCTTTTTTTTGTAGTTTATTAAAATTATTGTATTTCGTAATTTTTCTATATTTTCTTGCGTTATGCTAATTTTCTTGTTCTTTATTTTATCTTGCTAAAATATTTACTGACTAACTAAACTTTAAATATTATGTAATTTATTTCTAAACTAATTTGTGGCTATTTTACTATTGCTTTCTTGCTATTTTGCTATTTCCTAAATTTTAATAATTTATATTGTTAATTGTTATTAAAACAAGAAATTGTTGTTAATTATTTACTTTTATCAAATAATTTTATCACTCAATTATCTAATTTTTTTGTACAAAACTTTATATTGGGAACAATCTGAAACTAACCTTCACGACCCTGAAATTGTACCAAAAATTGTACAATTAAACAAGTAAACAAAAAAAGATATATGTAAGACTGAACTAGCCAAAGCAAATAAATTTTAATTCAAACTGAAATTTTCTATTATTTAAAATTTTCCTTTTTTTCAGGCAATAAGAAACTTTCTTAACTCAAACAATTAAAATTTTATTTTAAAAAAAAATTTCTCTTATTTACTTTGAATTCTCTAACAATATATATATATATAGATATATATATATATATATATATATATATATATATATTTGAATTCTCTAACAATATATATATATATATATATATATATATATATTGTTAGAGTATTCAAAGTAAATAAGAGAAATTTTTTTTTAAAATAAAATTTTAATTGTTTGAGTTAAGAAAGTTTCTTATTGCCTGAAAAAAAGGAAAATTTTAAATAATAGAAAATTTCAGTTTGAATTAAAATTTATATATATATATATATATATATATATATATATATATATATATATATATATATATATATATATATATATAACATCTACACTTTTTTCCAAAACTCAATAATCAGGGAGATAAAACAGAAGGGTAAAATGTAGAAGGGTGGAACGAAACTGACTTTTTTTTTTAAATTTTTTAGGCGTTTTTGAACAATGGATATTTTAGGGGTGCGTATGAGCAGGATAATTAAATTTTTGGTAAAAATTATTTCATCACTTATGATTAGGGGATAATTTGGAAATAGAAACTTGTACTTTAAATTACTCAAAAACGGTATTATTTATCGAAATGTAATAAGTATACCTATATTACATGGAATTGTCTGAGGAATCACATTTTTAAGAATCCTGTAAATAACTGCAAATTAAAAAAAAAACGCCGTGAGCAGCGGAGCCCCATCACGGAAGTCGAATTTTTCCTTTCATCTTCGGTATTGAGTGTCTACAAGCGAAATGTAATTGAAAGTCCACAAGCGATTTGTCATTTTGGTGGTTTCAAAACTGATGATGAGTGTCCGGTTGACCGGGGCTTTAAAAAAAGGTTTTAAGTTTTTAAGGGCTGAATCTCAGCAAATTTCAATTTTGTGCCGATAGCAGTTAACAGGGAAAAAGCCAACACAATTCGTACGAGGGCATTCCTACCCACGCTTATCCGCCAATTGCTTTTGTGTTTTATTTTTAAATATTAAAAAAGGAACTTAAATAGTACAACTGGAAGGCTTTTATGAAGATACTTTTTCTTTCCAAAAAAATCCAAAATTTCTATTTTATAAATAATAAAAATCCAAAATTCCTACTTTATAAATAAACAGTGACTTTAATAACATTTTTAAATTACTTAATATGTATGTATTTCATTTGTTATAAAAGTGAATTCATTTTTTTTAAATTTTTTAAAATTACTATTCGCCTACTTGTATTCAGAATAAAAATAATGCATTTAAAACACATTTAACAATAGCATTCAATTCCGATGTAAAAGTGGGAGAAGTGGGGGGAAAAGTAATGTGGACTCCCTAAAAGGTACTAGCTCGATACTAACTGAATACGCGTACAAAATTTCAGCCCTCTAGGTTTCCTTAGAGAGTCTCTAGACGTGTTAGAAAACAAACAAAACAATTAAGGAAATATTGGCGTAAAATAGTAGGGGTAAGGATTAAAAGTTGAAACCCCCAAAAAACAGTGCCTGGCTCTTAGCTTAACCTGTACACAAAATTTCAGCCCTCTAGGTTTATTTGGGGAGATTTTGACCCGAACGAAACTGTTAAAAAACAAGAAAAATCATGTTCTTTTGGGTACCAAAATGGTGGGGTTAAGGGTTAAAAGTCGAGACCCCCAAAAGGCACCCCCTTGATACTAACTCAATCTGAATACAACATTTCAGCCCTCTAGGTTTATTTGGGTGACCTGTGCGAGTGGTACAAACTTCGAAAACGTCGAAAATGTATGAAATTGCAGCTTAAAAAAAACGCCGTGAGCAGCGGAGCCCCATCACGGAAGTCGAATTTTTCCTTTCATCTTCGGTATTGAATGTCTACAAGCGAAATGTAATTGAAAGTCCACAAGCGATTTGTCATTTTGGTGGTTTCAAAACTGATGATGAGTGTCCGGTTGACCGGGGCTTTAAAAAAAGGTTTTAAGTTTTTAAGGGCTGAATCTCAGCAAATTTCAATTTTGTGCCGATAGCAGTTAACAGGGAAAAAGCCAACACAATTCGTACGAGGGCATTCCTACCCACGCTTATCCGCCAATTGCTTTTGTGTTTTATTTTTAAATATTAAAAAAGGAACTTAAATAGTACAACTGGAAGGCTTTTATGAAGATACTTTTTCTTTCCAAAAAAAATCCAAAATTTCTATTTTATAAATAATAAAAATCCAAAATTCCTACTTTATAAATAAACAGTGACTTTAATAACATTTTTAAATTACTTAATATGTATGTATTTCATTTGTTATAAAAGTGAATTCATTTTTTTTAAATTTTTTAAAATTACTATTCGCCTACTTGTATTCAGAATAAAAATAATGCATTTAAAACACATTTAACAATAGCATTCAATTCCGATGTAAAAGTGGGAGAAGTGGGGGGAAAAGTAATGTGGACTCCCTAAAAGGTACTAGCTCGATACTAACTGAATACGCGTACAAAATTTCAGCCCTCTAGGTTTCCTTAGAGAGTCTCTAGACGTGTTAGAAAACAAACAAAACAATTAAGGAAATATTGGCGTAAAATAGTAGGGGTAAGGATTAAAAGTTGAAACCCCCAAAAAACAGTGCCTGGCTCTTAGCTTAACCTGTACACAAAATTTCAGCCCTCTAGGTTTATTTGGGGAGATTTTGACCCGAACGAAACTGTTAAAAAACAAGAAAAATCATGTTCTTTTGGGTACCAAAATGGTGGGGCTAAGGGTTAAAAGTCGAGACCCCCAAAAGGCACCCCCTTGATACTAACTCAATCTGAATACAACATTTCAGCCCTCTAGGTTTATTTGGGTGACCTGTGCGAGTGGTACAAACTTCGAAAACGTCGAAAATGTATGAAATTGTAGCTTAAAAAAAACGCCGTGAGCAGCGGAGCCCCATCACGGAAGTCGAATTTTTCCTTTCATCTTCGGTATTGAATGTCTACAAGCGAAATGTAATTGAAAGTCCACAAGCGATTTGTCATTTTGGTGGCTTCAAAACTGATGATGAGGGTCCGGTTGATCGGGGTTTTAAAAAAAGGTCTTAAGTTTTTAAGGGCGGAATCTTAGTAAATTTCAATTTTGTGCCGATAACAGTTAGCAGGGAAAAAGCCAACACAATTCGTACGAGGGCATTCCTACCCATGCTTATCCGCCAATTGCCATTGTGCTTTATTTTTAAATATTAAAAAAAAAGGAACTTAAATAGTAAACTGGAAGGCCATTATGAAGATATTTTTTCTTTCCAAAAAAATCCAAAATTTCTATTTTATAAATAATAAAAATCCAAAATTCCTAATATATAAATAAACAGTGACATTAATAACATTCTTAAATTACTTAATATATATGTATTTCATTTGTCACAAAAGTAAGTTCACTTTTTTTTTAAATTTTTTAAAATTACTATTCGCCTACTTGTATTTAGAATAAAAATAATGCATTTAAAACACATTTAACAATAGCATTCAATTCCGATGTAAAAATGGGAGAAGTGGGGGGAAAAGTAATGTGGACTCCCTAAAAGGTAGTAGCTGGATACTAACTGAATACACGTAAAAAAATTCAAGCCCTCTAGGTTTCCTTAGAGAGTCTCTAGACGTGTTAGAAAACAAGCAAAAAAATTAAGGAAATATTGGCGTAAAAATCGTGGGGGTAAGGGTTAAAAGTTGAAACCTCCAAAAAGCAGTGTCTAGCTATTAGCTTAACCTGTACACAGCCCTCTAGGTTTATTTGGGGAGATTTTGACCCGAACGAAACTGTTAAAAAACAAGAAAAATCATATTCTTTTTGGTATAAAAATGGTGGGGGTAGGGGTTAAAAGTCGAGACCCCCAAAAGGCACGCCCTTGATACTAACTCAATCCGAATACAAAATTTCAGCCTTCTAGGTTTATTGGGGTGACCTGTGCGAGTGTTACAAACTTCGAAAACGTCGAAAAAGCATGAAATTGTAGCTTAAAAATGAGGGGGGTGGGGGGTAAAATATTAAACCCCTCCAAAAAGCACAACCTAGGTACGAACTTTATCAACACACCAAAGTTCAACCCTCTACGTTAATTCTGGGGGGCTGGGGGCCTGTTAGATCTAGAAAATCGTTTTTTCCCCCTGTACTCCCTCCAAATCATCTTAAGAAGCTGAATTTTGGATATGTTGTAGAAAATTCACCGAAACATTATTTCCAACCGGTTTGGAAAAGTTTTATTGTTTTACCGCCCCCCACCACACCCTTAAAAGTTGGGTCGGATCAAAAATTTTTCCAAAATTTGACCCCACTTTAATAGTATGAGGTGCCTCGAAAATGAGCCCCACTTACCAAATTTTATCTCTTAATTTTCATAGGGGGGCCCTACACAAATTAAAAGGTGGCGGGAATATATATATATATATATATATATATATATATATATATATATATATATATATATATATATATATCAGACATTTTTTTTCTACATATTCGTGTTCTACGGGTCCCAAAATGGATAGCGCCCCTACTCTCGCCTCTCGCCGTTCTTGTCGTATAGACTGTATAAGTCTAATTTTTTCAAGGAAAAATTCGACTAATGAGGGAGGTGGGGGTAAAATATTAAAACTTCCAAAAAGCACAACCTAGGTACGAACTTTATCAACACACCAAATTTCAACCCTCTACGTTAATTCTGGGGAGCTGGGGGCGTGTTAGATCCAGCGAAAATCGTTTTTCCCCCCTCTACTCCCACCAAATCATCCTAGGAAGCTGAATTTTGGATATGTTGTAGGTAATTGACCGAACATTATTTGCAACCGGTTTGGAAAACTTTTATTGCTTTTCCGCCGCCCCCCCCACCACCGCCTTAAAAGTTGGGTCGGATCCAAAATTTGCCCAAAATTTTACCCCACTTTGATAGTATTGTTGTGCATCGGAATGAGCCCCATTTACCAAACTTAAGCTCTTAACTTCCATAGGGGGGCCCTACACATATTAAAAGGTAGCGGGAAAATATATATATATATATACAGGGTGGTCCAGAATTATGTACCGTAATTGCTGGAGCTGATAGTATGTTCAAAAATAATGGTACCTTTTCATTTACACTTTTTTCCAAAACTCAATAATAAGGGAGATAAAGCAGAGGGGTAAAATGTAGAGGGGTGGAACGAAACTGACTTCTTTTTTTTTAAATTTTTTGGGCGCTTTTGATTACTGGATTCATAATCTAGGGGCGTATATGAATATTAAGATAATTAAATTTATGGTACCAATTATTCCATCACTTATGATTAGGGGATAATTTGGAAATAGATACTTCTACTTTAAATTACTCGAAAACGGAAATAATTATCGAAATGTAACAAGTATACCTTTTTTGCGTGAAATTGTCTGACGAATTATATTATCAAGGATTTTGTTCAAATAATTGCAAATTAAAAAAGAAAAGACGTGATAACTCACACCTGCCACCCAAAACCACCCCTTAGTCATGAGTGGTGGAATAAGTGTTGACATAAATTTAATCCTCCTAACACAAAATAAGTACCCCTAAAATATCAATCTGTTATTCAAAAGCGTTTGGAAAATATTCAAGAAATAATGGTTTTCGTTTGACCCCTTTACAGAGTTGTATCTCCCTTATTATTGATTTTTAAAAAAAAGTGTACATGAAAAGGTGCCATTATTTTTGAACGTACTACGAGCTTTACCAATTACGGTACATAATTCTGGACCACCTTGTATATATATATATATATATATATATATATATATATATATATATATATATATCAGACATTTTTTTCTACATATTCGTGTTCTACGGGTCCGAAAACGGATAGCGCCCCTACTCTCGCCTCTCGCCGTTCTTGTCGTATAGACTGTATAAGTCTAATTTTTTCAAGGAAAAATTCGACTAAAAAGAAAAGACGTGATAACTCATACCTACCACTCAAAACCACCATTGATCATAAGTGGTGGAATAAGTGTTAACGTAAATTTAATCCTCCTAACGTAAAATGCGTACTCCTAAAATACCAATCAGTTTTTCAAAAGCGTTTGAAAAAAAAAATTAGGAAAAATGGTTTTCATTTCACCCCTTTACAGGGTTATATCTCCCTTATTAATGAGTTTTGAAAAAAGTATACATGAAAAGGTACGATTATTTTTGAACGTACTATCTCTATCAATAGCTTTAGCAATTACGGTACAAAATTCTGGACCACCTTGTAATATATATATATATATATATATATATATATATATATATATATATATATATATATATATATATATATATATATATATATATATATATATATATACATATATATATATATATATATATATATATATATATATATATATATATATGTATATATATATATATCGTATATTCTGAGCGGATATATATATATATATATATATATATATATATATATATATCCGCTCAGAATATACGATCGAGCTGATTTTTTAATGAGGTCCAGCGGGATCTTGCAGATCCAGAAACACCAGAAATATGCTACTGAACCGATTCAGAAAATTTTGTCACTGGTAGAGAACTAAATTATTTTAAATGGATAGCAACTATGCTGTACAAAGTCCGTTTGGGTTCTTAGGTCACAAAAATACCAAAAATAAATTACCCAGCCGATTTTAAAAATTTTTTTACTCTTAGAGAGCTAAACTATTTTAAATGGGTGCAGGTGTTATATGAGATCCGCCAGTGTCCAGTGTTTCGAAATTCTCTATGTTATGCAGATGCTGCGACAGGGGTATTTTTATTTTAAATTTACCGTACCTACTTGTATTAGTATTAAAATAAATCATTTTAAACAGATAATAACAATACTATTGAATTCCGATGTAAAAATAGGAGAAGTGGCTGGCTATTAACTTAACCTATACACAAAATTTCAGTCCTCTAGGTTTATTTGGCGAGATTTTGACCTTGAAAAAACTGTTACAAAACAAGAAAAATTATGTTTTTTGGTACAAAAATGGTGGAGGTAAGGGATAAAAGTTGAGACCCCCAAAAGGTACACCCTTGATACTAACTCAATCCGAATACAAAATTTCAGCCCTCTAGATTTATTTGGGTGGGCTGTACACGTGGTACAAAACTTCGAAAACGTCGAAAAAGCATGAAATTGTAGTTTAAAAATGGTGGGAGTGGAGGTAAAATATTAAAAGTTCTAAAAAGCCCCCCCTAGGTACGGACTCCATCAACATACAAAATTTCAACCCCCACGTTGATTCTGGGGAACTGTGGGTGCGTTAGATCCAGCCAAAAAACTTTTTTCCGCTTCTACTCCCTTCAAATTACCCTAGGAAGCTGAATTTTGTATATATATATATATATATATATATATATATATATATATATATATATATAATATATATATATATATATTCAGCTGAACTCTTTTTTGTGCGGTGGGGAACAAAAGCGCATAAAAAAATCGCACAAAAAAAATACATTTAAAAATATCATAAATAGCGATAAAAAGTATAGTTCGATCAAAATTGTACAAAAACTTTTTTTGTGCGGTTGATCAGGATGGAAATGAAAATTTTGAAAAATATATCTTTAACAAATTAAATGAGGCAATAACTTATGTTCTTATGCAATGTATTGATTAAATGCTTAATAGCCGTTAAGTTAAAAAGTATTTTTATTAAAGAAAGTTATTATAGCAATTGTTTAAGTTTCTTACTGTCTCGTGATTTTGATTCACATTATGCATTTTAATGGCCACTTTTTACAAACCGCATAAAAAAATCGCACAAAAAAGGACCGCATAAAAAAGAGTTCAGCTGCATATATACCTCTCTCTCTCTCTCTCTCTCTCTATATATATTATATATATATATATATATATATATATATATATATATATATATATATATGTATATATATATATATATATATATATATATATATCAGACATTTTTTCGTCAGAATCGTGTTCTACGGTCCGAAAACGGATAGCGCCCCTACTCTTGCCTCGTCTCGTATAGGCTGTATAAGTCAATTTTTTTTTAAGTTGAAAAATTCGACTAATAAGATAAAAAAATTCCGCTGCCGCAGCATCTGCATAACATAGAGAATTTCCTGCTATTAACTTATTTTAGTTCAAAAAATAATTTTTCAAGATTACAAGACATAAAATTAATAACAGTGAGATTCTACGTCCGTTTTTCAGACTTTTGTCTAATACAGACGTCACTTAGAATTATTTTTTTTATCTACAAAAGCATCAGTCTACAGAATTTAATTTATTAGTTAAGCAAATAATTCAAATATCACTAACAATAAATATCTCAAATGAGTTTAAAAGAATCAAAACGACACTGTTTATTAAATTGCGTAATATCTGACTTTGACTCGTTAAAAGTGGTCAAGTGGGAGTAAGCTGATAAATACGAATTTATAAGGATTTTCTTGTACTACAAAATCCAAAAAAGTGGGAACGCGTACTTTTTCTGAGTTAATTGTACTTTGTCTTTTTGCACAAAATTTTAAAATTACTTTATTTTCTTAAAAAACGGTGGCAACCCTACTCACCACATATACCTATGAAAAGGTATCCTACTTAAAAAAAAAAAAAACATAAAACCTGTAAGTCTAGCAAGTACTTAACACACTAATATTTTTTGTATATATCAACATCTAATAGAATGTTAGGGGCTAAAGTGTGAGTCTTAATCCCGAGTGTGACAACAATTCACAGGAAGGATCAAAATAAACACTTTAGCCCCGTGGAGTAGGTATATACTATTTTTTGCAATTTCAGATTATTTCAAGTTATAAATTTAATATCAAATAAAAATAAAAAAAAAATTCTTAAAACATTGTTTATACTACAGTGACTGTATAATATTCTTTATAACAGTGTGGCCATTGGAACCATATCCGCCATATTCAGGCCAAATTTGAAGTGAGTAACCGTAGTAACAGAATAAACAAGGTATACAAATTCAATGCATTTGGCCTGTTAATGGCGTCAACCAATAAAAAACTAGACCTACTAATGGCCACACTGTTATCAAGTATATTATAAAGTCACTGTAGTTTATACTATATGATAATATTATATGAATCAAGTATACTTTGAAGAAATTAATCATATTATTATAAGCATGGACTATAAAATATTTAAATTGCGTAGCAACGTTTGTCAACAAAATTTATTTACTTTAGAATTTTAGCCATTTGCATTAAAAATTTTGCATGTAAAATTTCAAATTATTACTTTTCGGTTTAAATTTAAAAAAAAAAAAAAAAAAAAAAAAAAAAAAAACGATAATTTCGTGCAGTGAAAGTG
Organism: Brachynemurus nebulosus; assembly: GCA_035578155.1. Classification (NCBI taxonomy): domain Eukaryota; kingdom Metazoa; phylum Arthropoda; class Insecta; order Neuroptera; family Myrmeleontidae; genus Brachynemurus; species Brachynemurus nebulosus. The sequence continues at coordinate 236,829 of JAPWDM010000042.1, read as the reverse complement.
CATCTGCCAAACTGCCTCAAAATGTAGCCACGTTTTTAAAACTGGAGAATCCATCCTCATACACTGGGCATTGTTTCAGGCGTACATCTGCATATTTATTAGCAGATTTGGGGGCAAACATCAACATTGTCAAACGACATGGGGGGGGGGGGAATCTTCGACAGTGGCAAAAGGCTATGTTGAAAATTCAATTAACAATAAAAAAGATATAGCAGACAAATTTTTCGGACAAAAGGATGTGAAATCGACTTCTGAATTAACCCTTAATGGAAATGAATCTTCCAGCTTAAATAGTGATTTATTTAAAATATCGAGTTGCAGTAATATAAATATATATGTAGACATTAATTCTAAATAAAATTTCCCCAAGACATATACATATCTGTTCTGTTATCCTTTGTCTACATAATAAGTTTAAATTAATTTATAAATTCAAAAGTACAGGGATCTATAAATTAAACTTACTGACTGGCACCATTCTATATTTTAAGTTTGCTGATTGGTTTAAAAGTGGCAGCAAAATAATTTTTTAGTCCCTTGGGACTAAAAGTGGCACTTTACTCCCTGTTATGAGGGACTAAATCATGTCTTTTAGTCCCGGAATTGCAAAAAAACATTTCAGTCCCTTTTTGGCAATCCTGGCAGAACTAAAACACTTTTTTAAATTTTTTATTGTTAAAATCTAAACTTTCTTTTGAAAACTGTTACAATTACTATATTTTACATTAAAATGTCGACACAATCCCCCTAGTTAACCACCCCTAGACTTAATGCTAGAAAACTGAGAAAAAACAGGTCAATTACGTTTTTTACGGAGATTTTATTTCTTATGATTGAGTTACAAAAATCAAAAGGATATTTTAAAAATATGCATTCGCTGTGAGCTGTTGCCTAGAGGGGATACAAAAATCGACTACAGCACTCAAGGTGGACAAATAAATATATCAGTTTATCAGGACGGCATTTGTACATAATTTTAATATTTTCTTTAAGAAAAAGTATTTTTTTTAAATACTTGTTTGATTTTTTCAAGGCGAGTACTTATTACGATTTCTATTTACCAGATTCTACAAAACAATAAAAAAAAATCATTTGTAACACTACTGTCAAACGTCATTTTATTTTGAAATTTTCAAAAAAAATATCATAAAAGTTACCTCTTATATATGATTTTTCTGGGTTAATTATTGAAATATATTCTATTTTCAGACATTTTTGAGGTAAAATGAGCAGATATATGCCTTTCATTAAATAAATTTCAGTTTTTCAATATATTTTCCATACATTTTAAAATAGTACGATGTCCTGATAAATTGTAAATATTAAATAATCATTTGATATACGCGGCTATACTTTTAGCTCGAAGCAAAGTAGACGACGAAGATTTTCTGCCGTAAAGAATAAAATTCTAAAAGAAAATAATAAATTAGTGAAAAAAATAAAATAATTTGCCCTAAAATTACCTTTCGAATACAATTATTGTAAGTACTTATGTAAACTGTAAAAATTTTATTACAATTTTTTCGAAAAACTGTAACTTAACGTAATTTAACTCTTTTTAAATGATTCGCGTTAAAATTTTGTAATATTTTCACAACGAAATGACAGAATATGTCAAAATAATCTTTTTTTAACAAAAAAAAAAAAAATGAATATACAAAATTATTTAAGATAAGAATGCTATGCTTATACGTTCCAATCATAACTGTATTATCAATCAGGCAGAAATTTACGTAAAAATATTATTGTTTCAATATGCCTACGTAATTTCTATGCGATTGTAGCAAACTCTTATTAATTTTAGTAAGGTATAAACATAATCTAAATTCTGACCATATCACATAAAACAAGTTTTCTTGAAAATTCTTCTAAAAAAAATGGAATAAATAGATTATAAAAACTTATTCAACGAGAGAAATAGAATATATAACTGAATCGTTAAATTGGTTTAAAAAAAATTATGACACGTCACCTATAAACCCGTTTTTTTCAAAAGTAGCTTCGCAAAATATGAGACAGAAAAAAAAGACTGTGAGTGCGAGTGAAATGAAGAACGACATATTTCCTAATTTTTCTCGAAAAGTAATTAACCTAGAGGAATGGTTTAAAAACATCTTTTACGTAATTTGCTTCGTCCTTTCAACTAGTGTAAAAAAAAATTTGAAAAGTTGCTTATTTCTAGCAGAAAACTTATTTTGTTGACAAAAAATGCCCGAAAAACCTACTTCTGGGCATCCAACGTGTCTGGCTAACGAACTCGTCCAAGAGTTTTGAATTTCGAAACTTTTCACCAAATTTCATAAAAATTAAATGTTCCGTTCGAGAATTATCGTGTTCATACATACATACATACATACATACATACATACATATATATATATATATATATATATATATATATATATATATATATATATATATATATATATATATATATATATATACACATATATATATATATATATATATATATATATATATATATATATATACACATATATATATATTTATATATATATATATATATATATATATACACATATATATATATATATTTATATATATATATATATATATATTTATATTTATATATATATATATATATATATATATATATATATATACACATTTTAGTGAATATCATTTTCGGATTCTGGGGACCTCAAAACATATTTCTGTTATCGTCTCTGACTTAGGCCGCATCATGACACCTACTGTAATAGCTGAATTTCTAATTCTGGAAATTCGCTAAAATACTGATAGGGAGTATTATCTTTAAAATTTATATTTTGCTTTGTGTCGTATTATGCAACTGATAATAAATAATTTAACGAAATTTATACTCTTAGAATCAATGCAAAAATTATGACCAGATTTTAATTACCAACCACTGTATGAAATTTAAAAAGTTTGTTACCAAGTCGGATATCCGTTATAAATACATACATGTACAGTATGTACATTATACACACAATATGTATATTTGGGTACAATTTCCAACATTTAAAAGTATACATAATCAGTGCTTTTCGAAACGAACAAATGGTATCATTAGCAGTACCAATATATCATACTACTGTTGGCTACTACTATATCAGCCTACAACATAAGGCTCGTTTCGCATTATAATGCCGCTCTCGATACGCTCCCGATACGCTCTCACAAGGAAATGCACGTGGGCCCTGAGCCAGGAAAAGAGTGAATTTTTGGTAATTCGTCCCCTAACGGATTAAAATAGGGGACGAAAATTTATATAGAAAAGTTTTGAGCCTAGAAATGTGAAATCTTACACGGGGGTTTCTTATATAACGTAGGTGATCACTAAAAAGGGATTTTTGGAAATCTGTCCTACAAAGGGGTAAAATAGGGGATGAAAAATTGTATAAAAAATCATTCGGTTTAAGGACGTGAAATTTTACGCAAAGGTTTCTCTAGTAACGTAAGTGAAGAGGAAGAGCAGATTTTTGAAAATCATTCCCTAAGGCGGTAAAATAAGGGACGAAAATTTATATGAAAGCTAACTTTTGTATACGAACTCGTCTGTGTTGGTGGAGTTGATAACGACATAGTGTGTGCAACTAGTCAACCTACAACCAGTTGACGCGGAAGAAGTTACGGACAAAAGCTAGTATATGGCAAAAAAAAATTTTTAATGTCAAATTCGTGGTAATCTCGTGTGCGTACCTATATACACCCCAGACAGAAAATAAGACCACTTCAATTTTTTTTCTTAAAATGGTTTTATCTATGCAATGAAAACTTTAATTTAAACAAGGTTGTGTATACGATTTGACTACACATTTGGCTTCCAATCCATGTACTTGTTTAGGTTATTTAGGCATTTCTTTGACGATTACGTCACATCAAAGTGTGAAAGTGAATATTCTCTATTTCTTTAAGAATTGAAATATAATTTTTTTAAAAGATAAAAATTGTTTTCTCTTAATTAACGTTTTTATCATATTAAATAACACATTTTTAACTTTCTAACGAGCACCGAAAAATTTCCGAACGATGATTAATTACGAAGTTATGAACAGTCAAAGTTTAGTGTGTGCTCTACTCTGAATTACTATAACTCGGTTAAAAATTGTCGTACAGCGATGAAAAAAAACAAACGAAATTAAAGGAAAAAAAGTGATCTTTTTGAATATAATATGAAAATTAATTGAAAAAGAATTATTCGTACTAATACTAAGCTTTGAACGTAAAAATTCCATTTTAAATTCTTATATCAAGTTTTTTTTTTAATCATAAATCAAAAATAGTAAAACATGAAAAAATTTTAAGGAAAGATTCTGAAACTAGAAATTCCAAGCTTTCATTCTGTATTGAAATCAAGGCTCTCTCATTTTTTTTGCCAAATTTGCATGGACTTAAACGTAAAACACTATTTTTATAAAGACATGTAAAATCGCCAAAAAGTTTAGGACCAAAAAATATATGTAGTACTATTAGATATGGTCCTAAACTTTTTGGCGATTTTACATGTCTTTATAAAAATAGTGTTTTATGTTTAAGTCCCTGCAAATTTGGCAAAAAAATGAGAGAGCGTTGATTTTAATACAGAATGAAAGCTTAGAATTTCTACGTTTAGTTAGTTTTGACAATATACTTCGACCTTTATATGAAAACTAATTAGGTTAAGGATATAGGACACCATAAATATTCACATAAATGATCATTCATTGATCATCAAAAAATCATGAAAAAAATTTTTTTACCCCCTTCCCTTTCGAGTCGCCAAGAATCCTTTCAGATACATTCGTTTTACATATATTTGAGTGTACCCACAAAATTTCACATCAATCTGAGGGTTCCCATTTTCGGAATTCCAGCCCTAATAATTATTACTGATAGAAAAAAAAAACTCAACGGCCGGTTTTACATTCATAATTTTAAAGGCTCTTTAACTAGAGTTACTTTTAATTTAAAGTCGACTTTATTTCTAGCTCTGTTTTACAATGATTAGATCTGCTTACTTTTGTCAAAGGACTTTTAAATGTTGCATGGATAAAACGAACTATGAATGATCGTAGCCAATCTTAAATTTATAAGAAATAACTATAGAAACGAAAATGTCAACCTGTTTGAATTTAAAAATAAAAAAAATGCATTTCATTCATTTCGCTACTATCAGTGAGATTGGAATAAAAAACCATCACATTATTCCTTTTTAAAAGAAATTTATAAATATCATAAGTACAATGGATCATAAAGGAAATCCCTCAGCTAGTTTAACCAAAAAAGAATGTTTGATATTAATTCAAGGTGTAAAAATAATAAAAATATTATTGAAAATAAGCAAACAAATAAAATTTTTATTTTATTTATTTAAGGTATGAATATTTTATAGAAAAATTACGCTTATAAACAAAATTCAATGATAATAATTAGCAATGACAAATGTGTTAAAGCAGACTTTAAGCAGTAAAAGTCGAGATAATTCGTACTTTAATTTAAAGTCGACTTTTACATTAAAGGAGCTTTAAAATTGATTGTAAAACAGTACCAAAAATAAAATCAGTTTTAAAGTTGGCTTTAATGTTAAAGTCGGCTTTAAATGTGAATGTAAAACCGGCTGTTACGCTGATCTTCTTCACTTAATCCGCAAAACGGTATTGGTGATTTAAATATATTGTGTTGTAGTATATAATCTTCAGCGATGTCTAGAGCGAAACTGGCTGATTTATAATCGGATTGCGGCGTTTTATACATATTTTGTAACAATATTTGTTAACGGATTATATTGAACCACACGATCATGTAGTAGAAGACAGAATGCTGATGTATTCTCTGGCATCTCCTTCAACGTTTTAAATTCAATTCGAATATCCACCGGTCCACTTTTCAATGATTCGTTTTGATGAGAACAATCGATGAATATGATTGGAGCGATATTCTTGAATTGTGTTTTGCTTAAAAGCGGTTCATTCTTCTTACAAACATAATATGCTTGTTGAAATTTCGAATACATGTGATATGCTACTGCATATCTATCATTACTGAAATCCAAATTCAAATCCATGTACGGGTATTTCGCAGAATTTAAATAAACTTTAACATCTGAAAGTTCACAGTAATCGAAAATACTGGAATCTTTATCTCTTTTATTTCGTCGATCCGTTTGTAGAGCGAATATAATGTAACATGGTTTCTCCAGCTGAGTCGATGTTTTCACCGTCCAAATGTTTGGCCTTGCCATTGGAATCGTTGGCTGTATATGCATATCCCATGATAGAAAAGCAATTGTAATATCTCGACTATTTTCCACAAATTTTAACAATTTCATATAAGTAAGAAAACGGGGTCGCCTTGCTTTCAACTACCGTGTTTCAACTACTTTTTCAAGGTCACCATTTTCACTTCGGATGTTTCCGGCTTTCATCGCTAATATTCGCGCCCGACCGATATAAATATATGTAGTGGAATTTTATGTTTTTAGTTAGTTATTAACGGTAGTTGAAAGAGTGAAGATGAGCTCCTCCAAAATGTATAGTATTTCTCAGCGGTTTGGAAATAAATTAAAACCAACTAACGAGAGGTTTGGATTATGGTTATTGTTGGAAAATTTGGATAACAACTATCTGATTACTGATATTGGGAATATAAATTATACAGAAGAAGAAAAGCTATTGTCCAACAGCAATTTAAAACTGCTAACAGCAATTACAGAACCTTTTTGTGACAATATAATGCTTGTGAAAATAAGTGATATTCGGAATTGTGAAGAACGAGTGGTAAAGGAAAACAGTTTTATTGTGACAAAAGAAATATGTGGTACTTTATAGTTACTTACCAGGAAAATTTTCTAAATTTATTTCTGCCAGACATGCAGTAAAAGCAAAACTACCTTTTCTTTTACAAAGTGAAAATAAACGGACGTTAAGGTGGAGACTCTGCTGGAAGAACTGTCAAACATTTTAAATCAACTTAAATTGGACGACTACTATCTTTTAGATTTGAACATAACACAAGATTTTACGGGAATATTTAACGAGATAGAATTGTGTCAATTTTTAACGAATAATTATAACTTCTGTTACGAAGGAGAGTACAAACAGAATTGCAATGTAATTGTACAAACAATCATTTCACATTACGAAAAATCATGTTAGCTTACTTGAGATTGTATTATATAACATACAATCTCGTAAACTTACATGACTTTTTTTAACTACATCTGTAACAAAATAACCTTAAAATGTAAGAAAATTGTTTCATTTTTAAACGTTTAATAAAACTATATTCGTCAATAACTGAAAAAACTTACAATTTTTCGGTTTTGTTTAATAATAAGAACTACTCTCATCTTTTTTACAAAGGACTGACTTACTTTGCGTTCTTTAAGTCTCATTTATAAATATACGAACAAAATCGTTATAATTTTTGACGATCTTCAAATATCTTAAGTGGAAGTAAAATCAATACCTATAAATAAAATAGAAGGGTCTGTCTGTGATTTTCGAATTTTTAAGTATTAGTATGTTTTTCAGTTAGCAAATTCGACATATATCCCAAATATACCTTTAAAAAAAATTTTGTCTGTCTCTCTGTCTGTCTGTAGGAACCGATTTAACTCCAAAGCTATTAAAGTTATTGAGTTGAAATTTACAGGGAATATAGATATTAACCTCCCGATCAATCTTCGCCACATTTTAATGTGATCTCCCAAATGGTTATGTACAGGATGATTCAAATAGAACCTTCATTAAAAATTTATGGTCTTCTAAATAAAGTAGATTTTTGAAAATTTGGTTATAGAAGTTTTCAAAGAAACAAAAGAAAGAAAAACAAAAGATTACCTAAGTTACGATAAAAATAATATTTAAAAATTTAAAAGTTAACTTTAAAACTTTTTTACTAAAATTTCACTTTAGAAAAGAATAGTAGTAAAGTTTAATTATGGAGGAACTGAACATAATTTTAAAAAGTCCACCCAGGGTTCTGGGATCCCGAAAAGGATCTAAAATTGAATTAATTTTAAAACCATCAATATTGGAATCCATTGAAAGATCTCAGAGTGTGAAAATTAGATTTATTAATGGTTACTTCCGAGTCGTTTGGCGAGCGGAGCGAAGCATTACATGTAATTAACCTTTTATAGAATTTTGAACTGTTTGACGAGCGAAGCGAAGCACTTTAAAGAACTGATTTGAAACTAAATTTGTCCGATTTGTTTCGGAATAATTGATTTAAAGTAGCTTTACTCACAGTTAAGATAATTTTACACGCATGAAACTGGAGGGCATAGTCTAAGGAGGTCAAAAATAAATTAATGAATAGATGATTCATCACTTTTTGAAAATTAACCCTGTAAAGAGTAAAATAGGGAATAAACGCAAAAAATGGGGGAGAGGTCAAACTTTACATTTTCAACGCCTACTGTTCTAGCGTCTCCAAGAATGAATCAGTTACTTTAGGAAATGTTCAAATATAATGCAAACAGACTTATAAGGGATGTAGGGATTTAAATTTTCCGATAGGAATAGAGAGGATACTTATTTAGAGTAAAGTCTACAAAATATTAGGTTTTTTAAAAATATGTAATATTTGAGTATTTTAAATCAACATACTTTTCTTACTTCTATACCAAATTCATTGACACCTTCTTAATAGGCTTACTTTAGATTTTTAATCTATGTTATTATATGCTTGAAGAAATGACCAATTAGTTTTTGAAAATTTTCAATTGTTCCTAGATAACTAGTCAAAGGGAGAAATTAAAAATAAAGAGGATTGATGAGTGAGCTTACCAATAAATAAAGCCTATCATTTCAGCTTATAATAAGAAAACAGGGGCAAAATATTTTAGCAAACTACCTAAAAAGAATTACCTTTACTAAATTACGAAATTCACGCTTGCAAAGCCGCGGGTGACAGCTACTATTGAATAAAAAAATTTAACAACTAACTCTGATAAATCTGAAAAATTAACACAAAATGTATGTCCTCTTGTGTGTTAAATCATTGACACAAATCTTGTGTATAGATTTGACACATATGCTTTGTGTTAAAATAACACAAAAATTGAGTGGACCGTTTTGGACATGTGAAATGTGTTAATTTTAACACAAATGTTTTCACTGTGTGTATAAAATTTAAAGTTTAAATTCCCCCAAAGAAACTGTCCCCCAAAAATTGTCCCCAAGAATTTGAAAATCCCCCAATTTTGGAGGGAAGACCTCCAATCTGGCAACACTGCATTAGTATAAAAACTTGCAAGAAACTTTGGAGAAGCTTGTCGGCTTTACCAAGACTTCTAAGTAAGTAACACTATAATGTCATATATAATAAAATTTTGTTAACTCTTCGATTTTTATTATTATTTATTTATTTATTTTTTCTTTCTTATCTACAAATTTTGTATATAAATTTATTTAACTATGTTTTAAGGCTTGTTAAATTTTGTTTATATTTTTTTGTCAATTTGTTCAAATAGCTACCACTTAAAAAGGGAACAAAATATTGAGATTTTGATCAGTTCTAAAATATATTCTGCCAGCCTACTGAACAACCACACTCTCAAAGCGATTACCCGAGGTTGCAGCCCCAGGCCTGGGCTTGAATAGGGGCCCACAGCTGTTGGTAGGGGGCCCGGGAAAATGTAAAGGAACTTTTTCTTTGCTCATCACTTATTTTTTAGGGGAAAATGGGAAAATTTTAAAAAAATGAGGTTTCCTCCCAAGGCCCGTCATTTTTTTCCACGGCCCTGATTGCGAAGATAATTTTGAAACTTCTTTTGCGAACCAAAATGTAGAATGGGGAACCATTTAGTTACTTCTCTAAAATAATTAGTAGTCTGAACCCGTTTATTACACTCCTCAGCACCCCCACCATTACCAAATTTAAATTTTTTAGTGTACTTACGATGTAAATAACTAGGTTGTACCGTCATTTTGGTTTATTTGTGCTAAAAAGAAAATTATACAGTTTTTGTTTGTACCTCCAAAATCGCTTTAAGTTTTTTAAAATATAAATTCACAAAAAAAAATACCCACATACGTAAATATTTTTTAAAAATAATTATTATTGAAAAGAAAAAAAAAAGGTGAAAAAGAAGCGAACAATCAACCCCTGCTTTAGTATCCCTACAAGAAAAACAATATGGAATTCGACTCATATGAGTACATTTACTACAGAAACACCAACATAACCTATGACCGTATTAGAAAAAAATTCTTGTGAATACGGTTTAGAAGAAAAAAGCCAAATAAATGATTTAACCAGAATTTTAATGAAGCTTATATGTATAAATTCCAGTGTTAAGCATGAATTTTCCTCAAGTACTAAAGTAAGAAATTTATGCTTGAATACATACCGCTTTAATTTGATAATTTTAAAAATCCCACATAATTTTCAACAAGCACTATTTCTTAAATTTAGGTAAATTAGCAGGACACAAACAGATGGTTTTTTTTTTAAAAAGGATACATATTTAAAATTTTGTTTACATAAAAACAATCAATAACTTTAATAGCTTCTGTTTAAAAAAAATCGTTTTTAATGCTTACAATGAATAAAACGAAAGTAATCGTGTCAAAATAACTCACCTGTCTTGTAATTATTAAGATAATTTGACGAAAATTTGAGATATTAAGTTAATTTTAACACATGTTATTAAATACGTTTACACATAAAATTTAAAATTAATTTGCCCGTTATTAAATAAATAGTTAGAATTAGGATTGTGTAAACGAAATACCGGACCGTTTTAAATTATTTAAACGTATCAGATTAAAAACTTTCATTCAAAAATAAAAACATACTAATTAATACACATTTTCACTGCAACACCAACAAATCGATCTTTTAACAAATGCAAATTGTCATATTATTCCAATTGTATAAATGACAGTTTTGAATGTAAAACAATACTGGTTGTGCCATCTGTTAAGATATAGTTGTTCTATTGTATATTAGACACTGAACTTCAATTTAAAACTTGTTAGTTGTTAACCCATTAGATCCCACTCCTGTTTCTACTAGTCTGATTTTGATGAATTTCCATGCTAAGATCTAGAATGGCATTATAAATTAAATCCCCAAAGATGATCCTTGTATCCTTCCCAGGATAATAGTAAAGGTCCGTATTATATATAATATTCTGGGTCGTGGTTATGGAGGGTAGAGTATCAGGAGTAGAGATGGGCAATTACCGGTATTTCGAATTCATATGACGTGACCGTCACAAATACCGTTTTATGACGGTTATTGACGTCACAAATTTTTTTTTTAACTAGACTGTTGGGTAAATGACGGTCACAGGGGCAGTCACAATTGTGACCGTCAAATATAACTATAAGGCTGCCTTTACACGATCAGTAATACTGTCAGTATTACAAAATACTGACATTTTTATTGATCGTGTATTGACGATACTGAAATAATGATGAAAGTATTGAAGAATGGCTTATAATTCCATCAGTATTCACTTCAGTACTAAGACGTGGAGGGGACAGTGACATTACAGTTAAAACCGTTAAAATATATTTCTCGTAGGTATATGTACGATATGTACCAGCGGTACCAGCCGAGATAAATACAAATCGATTGTAGATCGTATATGTACATCATGGTAAAGTAGGCTTGTACATATTATCCATATTATTATTGATTAGTATGTACGGCAGTATGTACAATATGTACGAAATGTACCGTATGTACATTATTCTGTGGTATGTACATTGTATATGTATACATGCGTATATGTATGGCTAGCTAGAAAAACAAAATCAAACAGATCGGATCGAACATAACGTTTTTTTTTCCTTTGTTTTCTTGTTTTGAGTTGCAAACGCTAGTACTATAGCTAAACACGCTTCTTCCATAATAATAACAATTCCAAAATTTAATTAATTTAAAAATTCCGAAAAATTAAATTTGACAGTTTGTTTTAAAATACAGAAGAAAATAATGATAGTGTACGGTATCATAAAAATACTGAAGTAATAAAAATAATGATTCATTATTTTTATCAGTAAATACTGACAGTATTACTGATCGTGTAAAGGCAGCCTAAGACGTTTTGTGACGGTTTTTTTTTTCAGAAAATTGATTACCTAGTTAAGTTATAACAATTTTTCTAGGTTTTTTTTCGTTATTTTATGATCTTGATAGTAAAGTCTGATCCCAGTATGCTTATATAATTTACTGAAATAAATCAATGTTTTTAAGTGCATGTACTTACCGGATTTTTTTTTGAAAAATATAATAGTTTGTAAAAAGAATTTGGCTAATTATTATTTCAATATCTTAAATATATGATTTACATTATAACATATATATTATAATAAAACGAAGATCTTTTTATTCATTTTTAGATATTTTTGAGATCATAAAATATTTTTATTTATTTATTAAAAAATGAAATAGTATTTCGATTTATTACATGTTCATGAACACAATATACAGTAAATAAACATAAGACGAATGACACTATGTTACAGTAATTTCCCGCTAAAGCATGCAAATTTCCCGCTAAAATATTCATTAATTTAAATGTATTCTCCCAGATGGCGGTAATTGTGATAGTCTTGTCATAACTATATCGGTCACAAAACCGTTTTGTGACGGTCAAAAGTAGGTAAAATTACTCGTCACGAGACCAGTGCACATCTCTAATCAGGAGAAGTATCCATATATAAAAGTGGCCCCAAAAGTGGATGGAATTAAGATGGCGCTAGTGTAGTAAAATTCTTAAATTTAAAATTAAGCGCTGAAAATTTTAAAACTGAAACAACAGTTTTTATTGTTTTTAGCAGTTTTAATTGTTATATTTAATTCAATTTTTATTGTTTTTATATTTAATTCAATTTTTATTGTTTTTAATTCAATTTTTATTGTTTTTAACAGTTAGTATTTCCCTTTAGCATACTTCACTTCACTTATAATTGCTAAGTTCAGATCGAACCCTAATTGCTTACCAGCGCCGTTCTGGTTACTTATTGAACTATTATTTCATCAAATTCAGGGGCCACTTTTTCGACTCAAGTCCCATAAGAGATACTCCTCTTGACCTCCACCCTCCATAGTCGTGGTGTATATAGAAACTTTGGCGGGAAATATGAAATGATTTTATCAGAAATAAACTAAATATTGTTAACATTAAAAGAACGAAATAAAAAGGTTAATGATTCTTTTTTTTTAAGCTAATTTATTATTCTGGACTTTTTAAAACTGACACTACGAAAATGAAAATGATTACGTTACTTAAAAGTAAATGTATCTGTTACCCCAATATGATGTTATTTTTATTGAAAATATTTAATTTTTATTATGTTCAAGAAAATCTGCACACAAAATCTTTTCAAAATATTCCAATGCAGTAGCGGCGCTAAAGCCTTCGGGGCCCTCCCGCAAGATTTTCGTAGGGGCCCTTTTTTAGGGGTGAAAAAATATTTGTAATCAGCAGAATGAGTCGGCAGGAAGGGGGAGCGGTAACAGAAGGGGCAAAAGGCAATAGACCGTTAGGTGAGCGGTTGGGATAGCTAACGGTACACACCAAATATACATATACTACTAGGGTAATAAAGTACTGAGACAAATAATTGGAGACAGTGTATCCCTTTTGCGCCCCTGGTCAAAAAATATCTTGCTGTTTGACCGTAATAAAAGTTTTATGATATAAGAAATTTATACAAAATTCAGTTAAGGCTAAGCGCGCACTACGTTTTTTTTCCGCTCGGCGTTTTTCCACAAAAGCTGAAAACGCGTCATCAGCGCGCACTACGTTTTTTTTTTCAATAGCGGAATTGGCGGGACTTAAAATTATTTCGAAAATGGACGTTCATTAAGCTTGTTGCACTGGTGGTTTACATTAAATTAAAAATAATTTTAAAGTATGTAGAATTCTGAAAGTTTTAATTTTAATACTTTTTCATTTTTAAAATATTATTAAGAAATAAAAATGATTCAATATTAATTATCAAAATATGTCAAACTTATGAACAAATTTCCATTTTCTTCGACCATTTGTAAACCATTTAAACATTCATTTTCTTCTTTTTAAATAATTAAATTTGTAAAAATATTAATTTACCAAAATCTAAATTATCTTTTTTACCTATAATGCAATCAAATTTATTAAATTAACTATTTTATCAACCCTCTTACGATTAGCCAACACAAAATTCAAAAGGTTAAAATTAAAACTTTTCTTCTATGCCAATCGTTTGTGAATCATTTGTGAATGTTTGTGACACTTTTAAATTTGTTTGTGACTAATTAGTTTAGTAGTTATTAATTTGTTAATTATAAACTTACGATTAGCCAACACTTTTTAAAAATTGATTGTAATATAGTCTTCCAGGTACTCAGTCGATCGGAAATTGTTTGTGAATTCTAAATATGTTCATAAAAACGTTTGTGAACGCTTCTTTTCCAAAAGAAAATGAAAAATAAATATAACTTTTCCTACACATACACATTAATGCCCTCTAGTGTAACCATAAGTAATCTTGTAGTGGCAATGCAAGACGTTTATTTTCTATTATGTTGAGAGTATACTCACTAGGGATGGGCGGGATGGTCGATGTCGGTAAAAAACATCGACATCAGACTATCGATTTTTTTAATTTTTTGCCATCGAACCATCGCATCCATGTTATCACTATGAGGCCCGAGCACTTTCATAGTAAACTTCCCCGGAAGCCGGCAATATTTAAAAAAACAAACAAATACATAAAATGATTCAAACACTGAATAGATTCAACACAGTTCAACATGTATGTGTAAAACTGTAAACATACGTACATACTACATACATATACACTGGCATTCAAATCAATTTTATTTAAAAATATAAATTATATTTTTTATGTATTTTTTGTTTATCTTGAAATTTTTATGCATAGAAACCAAAAGAGTAGTATGTGTTGGTAATGGTATGTTTTATTTATGTAAGTAGGAACACATCCGTGTGATGGAATGATGATAAACATCGCAAACATAATGCGTAACCAACTAATCAATTAATCATTGATCGCGGTCGGCCTCTGGGGATGTTTTGTTTGGTTTCGGATGCCGAATCCATGGGACTGAAAGTGTTATTATAAATATTATATCGAAACATCGACCTTTGGCAGCGATGCTGAAAACGAGCACGAAAATTTGAAAATATTATATTTAACTTCTTCGCTACTGATTTTTAAAAATTTTTTACGTCAATGGGTATACTTTTGTACAGCATACTGGACGAAAATTTAAACAAGCGTTTATTGTAACTAAATTTTTTCATCTTACGTCTTTAAATAAGCGTGGTTTACTAAATTTAAATGATATAAAATTTTTAATTATTTCTCAATTAAAAAATCATGTTAACATAACCTAAATTTGATGTACAATATATTGTTAGTGACGAGGTTAAAACAGACATACAATAGCAATAATTCAAAATTTTCTTTATTTAAATAATTAAAATAATTTATTTTAGTAATGAAAACTGAAACAAAATGAAATGAAACAAAAAATTAACCCTTTGCGCTTATAAGACATTTACAGCATGACAAGGTGGTTTGTCCATTAACTCTACCGTATTTAAAGGTGTTTTGCGTGTTTTGTCTGTTGGATCATAAGACATGTACCACATGACACACTGAATGTTGAACTGTAATGACTGCTCATACTTCACATTACATGAATATTTTATTTAATAACTGCAAACACATTCCATTATTAGAAAAATTGGAAATAAAATAATACAAAATCACGTTGAATTATCTTTTTAAAATTAAAAACTAATAAAAACAGCATTGAGGACGTATTTAGCGCATTTAATATTCAACTTTGGGGAAACAAGGTTAGAACGTGAAAAGAATCCGTCAAAAAAAGAACGTTGGTCGTTGTCATGTGCTACATGTCTTACCAGCCTATTTACAACTCACTTTTTTTTTGCTTGAGTGCAAAGAGTTAATTTACTTCCGGCCGGCTCGACGATGTCGATGGTTCAGTAAATTTCGTCAACCATCAATGTTTCGACTTTAAAAAAAATCGACCAAAAACATGGATGTTTTTTCAAAAAAACATCGATAGTCGAAACGTCGATTATTATCACCCTTCGCCCAACCCTAGACTGTAAATTTCAGCAAAATATTCTAATTTTTTTTAAAAACTACGCCGTCACAAACGTTTTTATGAAAATATTTAGAATTCACAAACAATTTCCGATCGATTGAGGACCTGGAAGCCTATATTACAATCAATTTTTAAAAAGTGTTGGCCAATCGTAAGCTCATAATTAACAAATTAATAACTAATAAACTAATTAGTCACAAACAAATTTAAAAGTGTCACAAACATTCACAAACAATTCACAAACGATTGGCATAGAAGAAAAGTTAAAATTTTAACTTTTTGAATTTTGTGTTGGCTAATCGTAAGAGGCTATTTTATCAAATGCAGGACGTTCGTTAAGCTTCTTTTACTTTACGATGGCATTGATGGCAACATAACATTAAAAAATCAAAATACTTTTTGTACGCAAAATTCTGTATAATTTAATGACTAAATAAATAAAAATACAAAACAATAAACATATTAAAACAAAATCTTCAAAATTGTTAAATATATATCAAAACAGTAATCAAGTAACTATTATGTATCTAGGAAAATACATTATTGTTTTTTTTGTTTAATAATAAAATAAATAAATAGTAGTTGTTTTGCTCCCGCTAACAGAACGTTTATTTGTATTTTTCACTGCGTTTTACTGCGTTTCACTTTAGGTTATGGGCCCAGAAGTGTCCCAGAGCTAGAAAATATTGAAAAACAGTTAAAAAGTGAATATAAACGTTATATTGGTGTATTGCACAATGGCTTCAAATTTTTTAGTCAGTGTACCAAAGTTGAAAGGTCGGGAGAACTACAATGATTGGGCTTTCGCAGCGGAGAATTTGCTCGTGTTTGAAGGGATGCATAATTGTATCAAAGAAGAAAGCATAGATGCAGCCGCAGTGATAGATGATGCCAAAGCCAAAGCCAAGTTGATATTAACGATTGATTCAACATTATACGTGCATATTAAAGAAGTACAAACAACTAAACAGCTGTGGGATAAATTAAAGGCGTTATTCGACGATTCCGGATTTACAAGAAAAATAAATCTACTACGTAATTTGATCTCCATTCGTCTAGAAAATAGTTATTCCATGACGTCGTATGTAACGCAAATAGTCGAAACCGGACAGAAATTAAGTGGAACAGGTTTTAATATCAGTGACGAGTGGATCGGATGCTTATTACTAGCTGGATTAACAGAAAAATTCTCTCCGATGATAATGGCTATCGAACATTCTGGTATTCCAATTACAACAGACGCAATTAAAACTAAGTTGTTAGATATGGAAACGAATGTAGGAGAAAATAGTCACGGAGTTAGTGGCGCATTTAATTGTTCGCAGAAGTGGCAAAATAAGAATAAAAAGTCGGTCGGAGGAAATAAAGTAAACATTGAAAATTTCTCAAAGGTCAAAACTCATATAAAGTGTTATAAATGTAAGCAGCCTGGACATTACAAAAATCAGTGTCCAAACAGTGAAAAAGAGAAGAAAATTATGAGAAAACAAACAAATGCGTTCAGCACTATTTTTTTAAATGGGAATTTTAACAAAACCGATTGGTATATCGATTCTGGTGCAAGTGCACATTTGACGGTTAATAAAGATTGGATTGTGAATCGTCGTGAAGAAAATAAAGAAATTATTGTTGCAAATAGTAACAAATTACCAGTTTTATGTTCAGGTGGTGTGAATATTATCACAGAAACGGATGAATGTGAATTTGAAGTACCGGTCAAAGGTGTATTATGTGTTCCAGGTTTAACCACGAATTTATTGTCTGTGAGCCAGTTGATTAGAAATGGTAATCAAGTTTCTTTTAATAAGAATGGCTGCAGTGTTTACGATAAGAATGGTCAGTTGGTGGCTATGGCTTCGTTGGTTAATGGAGTTTACAAGTTGAGAATGCCTGAAAGTGTACTGGCTGCATCCGTGGTTTCTGGTAATATGTGGCATCGCAGATTGGGACATATTAACAGTAATTATTTGAATAAAATGGTAAAAGCTGTTGAAGGTTTGAAACTAGAAGAAAAGGTTGATATAAATAAGGCTTCATGCACAGTTTGTTGTGAAGGTAAACAGTGCAGATTACCATTCAAACATGTTGGATCAAGAAGCAGTGAAATACTGCAGGTTGTACACACAGATATATGCGGGCCTATGGAGAAGGTGTCTCTAGGGGGTTCTAGATATTTTTTGTTGTTTGTGGATGATTATAGTCGCATGATGTTTGTGTATTTTCTAAAACACAAAAGCGAAGCATTATCTTGTTTTAAAGAATTCAAAGCGAAGGCTGAAAAGCAAACCAATAAGACGATTAAAACAATTAGAAGTGATAATGGCCTTGAGTTCTGTAACAAAGAATTTGATTTATATTTACAGAAAGAAGGAATCAGTCATCAGAAAACAAACCCGTATACACCGGAACAAAACGGAGTATGTGAACGTCGTAATCGCACAATTGTTGAGAAAGCTAGATGCATGTTATTTGATGCAGATTTGGGCAAAGAATTTTGGGCCGAAGCAACAAATACAGCAGTTTATCTACAAAATCGAATTGTTGCATCTGGATTAGACGGAAAAACACCCTATGAAATTTGGACAGGAACCAAACCGGATATAAGTCATCTTAGAGTATTTGGTAGTAAGGTGATGGTCCATGTAGCTAAAGAAAAACGACAGAAATGGGATAAAAAATCTGAAGAATATATTCTAGTAGGATATCCAGAGAATGTGAAAGGATACAGAATATTTAAGCCCAGAACTAAGGCGATAACAACTAGCAGGGATGTAATTATCATGGAAGATGATAAAAAGATGGAAGTTACTATACCTATTAATGAAACAAATCCTGTTAAAGAAATTTCAGATTCAGTGGGGGAAGCTACTGAAGATGAAGAGGATACAGAAAGGCTAACATCAGATGAGTCACGTGCTTCAAGTGAACATGAAGATGTTGATGAAAAACCTCCAATTTACAGTAGACCTCAGAGGATTAGAAAGAAACCTGCAAGATATACATTTTCGGACATGATGTGTATTAGTGAAGATTTAGTTGATGACGCTACTGGTTTATCTTTGGAAGAAGCATTAAATGGGCCTGAAAAAGAACAATGGTTAAAGGCAATTGATGAGGAACTTCAGTGTTTTGAAGATAATAATGCGTGGGAGTTAGTGGATGCTCCAGCGAGTGGTACTATTGTAAAGTGCAAGTGGGTTTTAAAAAAGAAATATAACAGTGATAATAGTGTTCGATTTCGTGCAAGACTTGTGGCCAAAGGATTTATGCAAAAACAAGGTGTGGACTATACAGAAATATTTTCACCAGTTGTAAGACACACGACCTTGAGACTATTATTTGCATTATCTGTGCATTTAGGATTAGATATCACACACTTAGACGTAACTACAGCTTTTTTGAACGGGGATCTTGAGGAAACAATTTATATGCAAAAACCAGATAGTTTCGCTAGTTCTGAAAATGCTGGAAAGGTTCTTAAATTAAAGAAAGCGATCTATGGTCTTAAACAAGCCTCAAGGGCCTGGTATAAAAAAAGTTGATGATATCCTATTAAGGGCAGAATATAAACGATCTAAGATAGAATCGTGCTTATACATGAAAATTAATGATAATTGCAAAACAATCATCACGTTGTATGTAGATGATTTTTTTGTTTTTTCAAATGATACTGCTGAAACAGAAAATTTAAAAAGAATATTAGCTTCACAGTTTAAACTCAAAGACTTGGGAGAAATTAAACAATGTCTTGGAATGAGTGTCACTGTAGAAAAAGCTAATGGTATTATAACATTAAGTCAAGAAAATTATATAAATCAGTTATTGAATAGATTTAATATGGCAGATTGTAAAACAGCTGATACTCCCAAGGAAACTAAACTAAATGTGGGTAAATCAGAACAATGTCCAAGTCAGTTACCGTATCAGCAACTTATTGGTAGTTTAATGTATTTAGCAGTATTGACTAGACCAGATATTGCATTTTCAGTAGGTTTTTTAAGTCAATTTAATAACTGCTATAGCTATCAACATTGGCTACATGCTAAAAGGGTTTTAAGATATTTAAAGAAAACTAAAACTTTTGGATTAAAATTTACTAAAAATGGCAATTCACAATTGCAAGGTTTTGTGGATGCTGATTGGGGGAATAATTTAATAGACAGAAAGTCATATACAGGGATATGTTTTACACTGGCTGGTAGTGCTGTCTCATGGGCTACGAAGAAACAGCAAACAGTTGCTTTGTCGAGCACAGAGGCAGAATACATGGGTATCACAGAAGCATGTCGAGAAGCCATCTACTTGCGCGGTTTATTATTTGAAATAATTAACGAAATACCTCCTATAACTTTGTTCTGTGATAACCAGGGCGCTCTGAAGCTCTCTGTTAACGACTCATTCCATGGTAGAACAAAACATATTGATATACGGTTTCATTTTTGCCGTAATTGTGTTAAAGATAAAATTGTAAAACTTCAATACTTAGAAACAGCAGAAATGCCAGCAGACATAATGACTAAAAGTTTAAATAAAGTTAAACATTATCATTTTATGAAAGTTTTAGGTATTCAAAGTATTCATGGATAATGTTTATATAATGTTCATCATTTACTGCTTTGATATAGTGGGGGTGTTAAATATATATCAAAACAGTAATCAAGTAACTATTATGTATCTAGGAAAATACATTATTGTTTTTTTTTTTTGTTTAATAATAAAATAAATAAATAGTAGTTGTTTTGCTCCCGCTAACAGAACGTTTATTTGTATTTTTCACTGCGTTTTACTGCGTTTCACTTTAAAAATACATAATTATTATCATTATAAATACTGTCATGATATGAACTGCCACCTAGCGTGATCTTCACTGGATACTTTTGACACTCTGTATATTGAGAGTTCATGGCTAGCGCTGGTCGAGTTCACAAGTCTTTATAAAACTATTCTTATAATTAAAGTTAAATAAAATCATTAAAAATAAACATCTTGTTTTATTATATATTAAAACATAACATGGCACAGCCGGTTAAAAAGTAAAAAAAAAGGAGGATGCAGTTGATATGCCTGGATTCGCGGCACGTGGCAAAGACGAAGACGACAATTCGCCGCCATTATTAGAAGATCAGCGCTTGGAGGTGCAAAACCAAAACAATACTGGGTTACCACCAGAGGATCCGCCTGTTCTCGAGCCCATCCAGCCCAACCTTGAAAACAACGAACTCGACCTTGGGGTTAACGAGGGTCAATTATTAGACGTGGACGACCAAAACATTACGATAGAGGATCCATGCGGCCCCCCGCCGCCCTCTCGTTTGAAGGTAACCTCAAAGAAAATTGGCGCAAATGGAGACAACGTTTCGAGCTCTACCTGAAGGCGACCGGACTCGATACGAAGCCCGCAGAACGACAAATTGCAGTTCTCCTTCATGTGATCGGAGAGGATGCGTTGGACCGATTCGACACGTTTGGCTTGACGGACGACCAGAAAAAAGTGCTACAAAATGTGATTGATGCTTTTGAAAATTTTTGCACACCCAAAGCAAATGAAAGTGTGGATGGACACATTTTTTTCACACGAAAGCAACAACCAGGTGAAACTTTTTCGTCGTTCATCACAGACTTGCAAAAGCTAAGCAGTGTGTGTGGTTTCGGTGCTCTCCGTGACAGCCTCATAAAAGATAGTGTGATCATTGGTGTGCTGGACCAGGACTTGAAAACTAGATTGTTGAGAGAGGACGATCTGGACCTGGAAAAGTGCATAAACATTTGTAAAGCAGCCGAGCTGTCACAGACTCAACTCAAAACATTGGAAAGTGAGGCTAAAGTGAACGTGATAAAAGCATCGACAAACAAAAATCAACCGAAGCAGAAAAAGAAGGGTAAGCAGCCAAGCAGTTCACAGCCGTGCCAACAGATGGCAGCACAGCAGTTCCAGCAGTCGCAGCAGCACAGCAGTAAGCAGCAGTTCCAGCAGATGGCAGCACAGCAGTCAACTCGCAAGCCGTGTCATCGTTGCAACAAGTTCCATCCCAGGAACCAGTGTCCAGCGTGGGGGAAGAAGTGCTCAAACTGCGGTAAGATGAATCATTTCGCACAAATATGTAAAAATCAAGGTATAAATTTAATTCAAAATCAAAATGAAACTTTTGAAGTAGAATCAATGTTCATTGGAAACATTTCACTTTCAAAACAAAATGAAGATTGGTGCGAAATGATTCAGATTGACAATCAGTACAAGGTAAATGTCAAATTGGACACCGGCGCACACCGAAATGTTATTTCAATGGAAAATCTGAAAAAAGTGTGCACCGATGAGCCAAACCTTGAGAAGTTCTCTGCAATTTTAAAAGCATATGGAGGAAGTCAAATTCCGGTTTTAGGAAAGTGTTTCTTGACATGCAAATTTGGAAATCGAGACCCATCGAATTTGGAATTTGTTGTGGTTGACGGAAACTCAAATGTACCAACCGTGATTGGCTCACCTACATTGAGAAAGCTTAAACTTGTACAAAGAGTCAATGTCATTGAAGAAAAACAAGAAAAAAGTAACTTGAAAAATGAGTTTGTTAAAAAATACAAAAAAGTTTTTGCTGGAACAGGTTGCATTAAAGAATTTGAATATAATATAAAACCGAAAGAAGATGCAGAACCAAAAGTTTTACCATGCAGAAAAGTTCCAATTGCGCTTATGAATCCTTTAAAACATGAATTAGATAAAATGGAAAACTTAGGAATTATTGAAAAAGTACAAGGTCCTTCAGACTCGGTAAATCAATTTGTAATTGTGAGAAAACCCGACGGGTCATTGAGAATTTGCTTGGATCCGACTTATTTAAATCAAAACATAAAAAGAGAACATTTTAAAATTCCAAGTTTTGAGGAGTTGTGCTCCAGAATGCCTGGTGCGAAGGTATTTACGACACTGGATGCAGACAAGGCATTCTGGCAGATCAAATTAACAGATAAAAGTTCTTTTTTAGTAGTGTTTAATACACCATATGGCAGGTACAGATTTTTGCGAATGCCTTATGGCATAACTTCAGCTTCAGAAATTTTTCAAATGGTATTTCAAGAGATTTTTGGAAATATAGAAGGTGTTATAATTGAGGAGCTGGGTGGAAAAAGGGCGTAAGTCGCTTTACGCCCTTTTTGCTTAGAATTGATTTTCTAACTCTTTAGAGTGTCTACTTATAGTAAACAAATTTTTACAATGACCAGAAATCAATTAATGCTCCTATGCTACGATAATAATTTGAAGCGTATAAGCCATATTTGCAAAAAATTAAATATATAATTAGTAACTTACAACTAAGAATTAATTTTTACAGTACATGACACATAATAGCCTTTAAAAGATATTTCTGGTCCTATGATGTACAGTGTGATACAGAAAAAAAAAGAAAAAATCTAAATTTATTTTTTGGGGCAGTTAGCTGTGATTCTGTATTTTGAATTAACTTTCACTTCTAAACAACTTTTTCAAATTATATTTTCTTATATTTTCATTAATTATAGTACTTTACTCTTAAGCTATATTTACATTTTTAAGCCCACCCTCGATACAACCAGATATGTCCAAATTTCTGTGTGTGCTTTTTTAGCCTAAGATCAAGTACTAACTTTTATCAAGAATAAAATTTTCTGAAAAATTTGATATAAAATAGTTTTCCACATATAACCAACTTTCAGGCGGACACTGTACAAGTATCCATATCAATATTCATGAAATTAAGATGAATCAAATGTTTTGGTTTAGAATTTAATAAATGTGCTGACAGAGTTTAATTAGAATGTCAGAAAAAGGAAACAAAACTTATGTTTTTGTTCAATCAAAATTCTATCTGCAAAAAGGGCGTAAGTCATACTTCGGAAAAATTCAAAAAATTGTGCAATAACAACCGATATTTACTGTTTTTTTAATCTTAATGCATAGTGTATTATTAGTGCTACCAATTGTATAACACGACAATTACCAGTTTTTCAGTTTTCACCTTCATACTAGGCACCCAAACTTTGAAATGATCTTTTCTCAAAACGGCATTTCTGTACTTACGCCCTTTTTCCACCCAGCTCCTCAATTTATATCGATGATCTCATGGTTTGGGGTAAAGATCAAAAAGAACATGATGAAAGAGTTGAAAAAGTTTTGCAAAGAGCCGAAGAATATGGTATAACTTTCAATTTAAAGAAATGTATTTTTGGAGCTGATCAAGTAAAATATGTTGGTCACATTTTTTCAAAAGAGGGTATTAGTATGGATGATGAAAAAGTTAAAGCTATATCAAACATGGAACGTCCTAAATGTAAAAAAGAAATGGAAACTTTTCTTGGTATGTTAGCATATGTCAGTAAATATATTCCAAATGTCTCAAATGAAAGTTCACATTTGCGAAATTTGATTAAAAAAGAAGTTCCATGGATTTGGGATAAAAATGTAGAAAAAAGTTTTCAAAAAGTTAAACAAATTTTGATAAAAAACACTGTTTTACAGTATTTTGATGTAAACAAGCCAGTCATTTTATCTGTTGATGCGTCGAAAGATGGCTTGGGATGTGTTCTTTTGCAAAACAATTTACCCGTCGCTTACGCTAGCAAATCACTGACTGATGTAGAAAAAAGGTACGCTCAAATTGAAAAAGAGACTTTAGCTGTATGTTTTGCTTGTGAAAGATTTGAACA
Source organism: Brachynemurus nebulosus (assembly GCA_035578155.1). Classification (NCBI taxonomy): domain Eukaryota; kingdom Metazoa; phylum Arthropoda; class Insecta; order Neuroptera; family Myrmeleontidae; genus Brachynemurus; species Brachynemurus nebulosus. The sequence continues at coordinate 212,076 of JAPWDM010000042.1, read as the reverse complement.
GTATATTTATGGAAAAAGAGTTGTTGTTGAAAGCGATCATAAACCACTAGAGTTTATATTCAAAAAGTCACTAAACGAGTGTCCTGCAAGATTGTTGAGAATGAGACTGAAATTGCAAAAGTATGATATAAAAATTAAGTACAAACCGGGCAAAGAACTCTTATTGGTAGACGCATTGTCACGTCATTTTTTGGTAGAACCGTCGAATGGTCGCGAAAAAGATGTTTAAGCACAAGTTTTCTTATTGATAGAGTCACTACCGATTTCCGTGGAGAAAAAGTTAGAATTTCAAAAAGAAACACACAATGACGAAGAAATGCAACTGTTAATGAAGTATATATTAGAAGGTTGGCCAAGTGATGCAAAAAAGTTACCTGAAGTATTAAAACCGTATCACACTCATGCGGATGAGTTTTGTGTAGTTGAAGGGTTAATTTTTAAAGGAAACAGACTTGTAGTTCCTAGAAATTTGCGAAAAGAGATGTTAAATTTGGTTCATTATTGTCATCTTGGAATTGAAAAGTGTAAAAATCGTGCGAGAGAAATTTTGTATTGGCCATTTATGAATCAGCACATTGAAAACATTGTAAATAGTTGCGAATCTTGTATGAGGTTCAAAAAAGCGAATGTGAGACAACCTTTGTTACCGCACGAAGTTCCGAGTGCTCCGTGGGAAACATTGGTATGGATTTGTTTGAATTTCAAAACAGTCATTGGCTTTTGGTTATAGATTATTTCAGCAAATATGTGGAAGTTGCAAAATTGGAGAACATGTTAGGTTCAACAATTATTTCAAAATTAAAGTCAATTTTTGCAAGATTTGGAATTCCTAAAAAAGCAATTTCTGATAATGGTACCCATTTTGCAAACCGTGACATGATAAATTTTGCAATTTCCTGGAATTTTGAACATGTAACGTCAAGTCCGAATTATCCAAAATCCAATAGTATGGTTGAACGTAATGTTGGAACCGTGAAAAGTATGTTTAAAAAGATAGAGCATAGTAACAGAGATCCGGCACTTGCATTGTTAGAGTATAGAAACACCCCGATCTCAAACGAATTAAAATCGCCGAACGAATTGTTATTTGGTTATAAAACGCGTGGAATTTTGCCGATTAATGTAAAGAGAAATGATTGGGAGAAGAATGAGTTAGTTAGACAACAATTGTTAAAAAGACAAAGCGAACAAAAACTTTATTATGATAGAAACAGTCACAATTTAAATCCGTTAAAATTAGATGATGTGTATATTCGAAAAGAAGAATGTAAACCGGTAGAACCTGCAGTTGTAACAAAAATTTGTGATAGACCACGGTCGTATGAAGTACAAATGTCAAACGGTCGAAAACTTGAGCGAAATCGTGTACATTTATATAAAAAGACAACTAAATACGATTGTGATAAAACTGTTCCAAAAAGTGTGATTCCAAATGTAACTCAAGCGAGTCCTGAACAAGCGAGTTCAGATGTTTCAAACCAAACTGTTAGTTCTAGTTTAAACCGAAGTGTTCAAAATAATCCAACTTATGTATCAAGATCTGGTAGAACTGTGAGAACACCATCATATTTAAAAGATTATAAATTGTAAGTTCAAATGTATTTTTAGTATGTAAGTCTAAAAATGTATTGACATGTACAGATGTCATGATATGAACTGCCACCTAGCGTGATCTTCAGTGGATACTTTTGACACTCTGTATATTGAGAGTTCATGGCTAGCGCTGGTCGAGTTCACAAGTCTTTATAAAACTATTCTTATAATTAAAGTTAAATAAAATTATTAAAAATAAACATCTTGTTTTATTATATATAAAAACATAACAAATACAAATAATTCAAAATTAATTATTATTAAGATGTCAAACCATGTCCCTGCCACTTGTTTTCAAGGACGGACCTTTTCTTGTCACAGTTTGCTACGTTTGCTACGTGGCGCTAATGGTATAGGGGGCATACTAAATAGAGTTGGGACATGTGAGCATTTTTCATCAAATAGATGTCAAAATTAATTATCATATGATTGAGTACAAAAGTATCGTCACCAAGTTATGTGTTAACGAAGAATTAAATTTTTTTAATTTAATTAATCTTTCTAGGTTGAATTAAAGTATTTTTTTAAATATTTAATTTATTTCCAATTTATTTTAGATGAAAAATAGCGAACTATTAAACCTCATGTCTCGACTCTAATTTTATCCCCTAGTAAATCAACGCCATCTGGTATATTAGTTACAGCGACGTCAAAAAACGGTCCATTTTTTTATAATAGACTAAATGGAGAGTGACAGGGACATGTGTCAAACTTATGAATGGATTTTCATTTTCTCCCGCTTCTCCTATTTACATATTTAACAAGGGATTTAACCAATCTTCTCTTCAAATAATTATATTTGTAGAAAGATTAATTTATTTACCAAAACCTAAATTACGTTTTTTATTTGTACTGCAGTCCACTTTATTACTATTTTTTAACAAACTTCTCGCCAAAAACATGTTATAATATTCTTACCATAATATTAGGATTTTATCCCATACTTGGTGGTTTTTGTCTATTTCATATATAATTTTCTTCGTCAAATTTTCCATAAAATTTCAAATCTAACGATATTTTGACTAAAACATTATATACATTTCTGTTCTGTAGCAATGTATCATATGATACATAACCACACTAATCAAAAAAACCGCTTGCTTATTTACACAAGTGCGCGTGTTGTCATATATTTATACGTGTTACAAAAATGACGCGTTTTTTTTTTCAGCAAAAAAAAATGTAACTTTTTGCGTTTTTTTTTCCGCCGCTGAAAAAAAAACGTAGTGCGTTCGATTATATGGAGTATAATGCTTCACATTTTTTTGCTGAAAAAAAACAGCGGCGGAAAAACGTAGTGCGCGCTTAGCCTAACTGAATAAAATAAAATTTCCATCCTTCTCTACAATTATGTACATTAAATGACACTTATATGTTATAGTTAAATATGTTATTAATAATTTTGATTAAATTTTGAAGAATACATATGGCTGACTTTGGCTTGGTACATAAATTTTCACCAACCAGATAAACGATAACATATCTGTAAGAGAAGAACCTCACTAAGTTGCTGACGTCACTACGCAAAGTCGGAGTATGTACCATTAGATATCCACTGTAAATAATGTTTGGAAAAATTTTATTTTGCTTTAAAATATTTTAATTTTTAATTATTAAAACCGCCACTGTTTTTTGTTGTTTACATCAAACTTACGTACACATATGCAAACAACTACGTATTGTACTTGTTATTTCGTATGTATGTGTGGATGCACACTCTGGGAAGTTCACAATCTCAGAAGTTCTTCTGTATAATATAGTATATTTATTTAGTTTAGAAATGACGTCATTATCATCTCTTTTCAATTTGACGCTAGCTGTCCTTTAAAAAAATTATACGATACTGATCCTTAAAATAGTATATAAATTAAGTTTATTTCCATTTTTTCTTTTTCTCATTCTTTTCAACTTCCAAATTATATAAGATTTCACTTACGGATTTGTGTATACTGACTGAAAGTTAGAAAAAGATAACATACCATTAAATTAGGTATTATTAAATAATTTTTAGCAATAATTTTTTATTTGACCCACTCATTTCAATTTTGTATTTTTATGATACCTAGGTAGTAACGTACCACAGTAAGGTATCATAAAAATATGAATTGAAATGGGTGGGTCAAATAAAAAATTATTGCTAAAAATTATTTAATAATACCTAATTTAATAGTATGTTATCTTTTTCTAACTTTCATTCAGTATACACAAATCCGTAAGTGAAATCTTATATAATTTGGCACTTGAAAAGAATGAGAAAAAGAAAAAATGAAAATAAACTTAACTTATATACTATTTTAAGGATCAGTATCGTATAATTTTTTTAAAGGACAGCTAGCGTCATAAATTGAAAAGAGACGATAATGACGTCATTTCTAAACTAAATAAATAAACTATACATTTACATAATAGTTCCATCCTTGTCGTGTGTTTTAATAGTTTGGTCGTATATATTGTAATAAAAATTGGTTTATATGTATATGACTCTAACCTTTAGACCACCAACTGATTTTTTCAACCGTGGGGCGCAAACGGGATATCTCCAATGGTGGTCTAAAAGATTCACAAACGATCGGAATTGGTTTTAAGTAAAATTGATATAGAGAATATATGTACCATACACTAGATGACTAGATGAAGTACACATTACTTTTTTTAAGCAAATAGCCATATTGGTTAACACCTTTTATAACCTACAAAGTGTCGGTGGTAATAAATATTTTTTAATTTATTGGTAATAAATATTTATTGTATGGTACATACCTATTCAATATCAATGTTTTTCAGAGACCATTACCCTAGACTGGAATGAATCGAGAAAGGCGAGTGAATAGGGACACAAGGAAAAATGTTACTCATGAGCTTGGTTTAAAAACACTAGACATAAATCGGAATAAATATCTTTCTTAAAATATAGTAGAATAATTATTTTTTGGGGTAACAACAATAAGGATCCTTTAACTAAGGTTGAAGTTGAATAAAAAATACTAAAAAATCAATTTAAATTGACGTCTTCAAACAGTGTTACTTTTTCTTTTTAAAACTTTTTCGAAAAACTATTTATTTTGGTGCTCTAATGAAAGAATTTTAATCCAAATTTTAGTTATTTTGAAACATAATATCTGAAAAAGTAAGACTACGAACTTTTAAATGTTTTTATTTTTTTAAGAGGAAATAATAAGGATTTGAAATTGAGATTAAGTTGGAGGTTAATAGAGGCAAAAAGGAGTAAATAGGGACAGTAACTGGGTTAACAGGAACGCTATATCAGGTATAAAGAGACGAATGTGGGGTGATTAGGGTCCGACGGAACACAGAATAGGGCATTTTCAAGGTTTTCAAGTCAATCGATATTTTTATAAAAACATTCAGCATGACTTTTCTATACTTTATAAATTTTACTTTAGATTTGTTGTCAATTTCTACACAAAATCATGAACTATTATTTCTTTTTTGGATGTATAAATACAAAAAAATTCGAAATTATTTTATATTTCTGTTTTAATTTTGGTCGGCCCGACGGATTGTCCCCATTCACCCTGTTATCGTCTCTTTGACCTCAATTTACCATAGAGGAAAAATTACATTATTTTGTAATTTTTTAAAAAATCAGGGACATTTTCCAAAATTTTTGATTACTGTAATAAAGTGACATTCTCGCGTAAATATTTAATATATTAAATTAATGTTCTTTAATATATTAATTAATATAATATTAAAGAATACGTACTCATAAAAGAATATAAAAAAATACGGTGTAAAGTCTGAATTCGTGCCTATTCAGTCATGTTTACGGTAGTTGTCAAACTCACGCGTCTATACCACTTTTTGATGCGGAATACAAAAATCCACAAACACTGGTACAAACTTCAATCATCACGTTCACACGTATCGTTTGCCCAAACTTATGTTTGTGCAAACAATTTGTTCAAACAAAAGTTTGTGTGGTTTGTACAAAATGTTTGCGCAAACTTCACGTCCACACGTATGATTTGCACAAACTTATGTTTGCGCAAACAGTTTGTGCAAACAAAAGTTTGTGTAGTCTGGACCGGCTATTACATTTTTCGTAACTTTTCATCAATCCATGTAACATGTATGTAACAAAAGATTTTAAGTGTATTTATGTAACTTTTTAAAATTATATACATTGTTTGCAATTGTCAAATTCATATCTTAATTCAAAAATTCCTAACTCCGCCTTAATTGCTTTTATCAATTTCGTCACGCACACAAACGTACACTGTGTACACGGTACATGCCTGAAGTTAACTTAATTTTTACTACATACCGAAATACATGGGCATCATGACGCTGGCCGGAAGTTTTTTTGTAGTCAAAATTTAATAACTTCAGTCGATTGTAGGCCGTTTGTAGATGTTTGTAGTATATTTATTTTCGTTTGTAGCCCTTTAGTTTATTTGTAATTAACAATCAAAATTTTGTACTGAAGTTAGCCGGAAGCAATCGTGAATGTAATTTTTTTTGGTAACAATAGAAAGATTATCGTTTGTAGTGTCTAAATATAACGGTAAAATGTTAATAGGGTCGCCTGATGAAGCATAATTAATTAAAAAGTTGTTTAAAAAAATTGCGCATGCGTACCATTTTAAATTTGCTCCATGTGAGTTCGTTATTTTAAATTTGAGGCATGTATAGGTTTTATTGCATTATATTATTCAAAATTTAACAGATTGCGTTTATGAGCACAGTAAAATTTAGTCAAAAAATTTTTGATTTTTAATTAATTATCAAAGATAATAATAATAAATTATTAATGAAAGATAGATAATAATAATAAATAATTTTCTATTGTGTTAAACCTGTTATTGAGTTAACTACTCGAAAGGTGGCTCGTTACAAGAAAACTTCAGTTTGGTTAAAAGTAACAAATCAGTTATTTTCATATTAAGTAAATTATTTTTTAAAGAATTGCTTCAGTAACTGATGAGTTTGTTTAATTTGCACATTTTTGAAAATGCTTGTGAGATTTTATTATTTAAAGCTGCTATTTTTTTAGAATTTTTCATTCATACCAATTGCTGACACAAGTTTAAAAGAAACTACGATGTATTTTTGATAGTGTATTAAGAAAAATTATTTTAATATGTATTATATATTATTAAACATGTTTTATTGAAATAAAAAAAATTACTTTTTTAAAATTCATTGTTTTATTTTTATTTTCAAAAATATAACAACCTCATAAAACGACATAATTATTCTGTTACATGTGGTTAACTTTTTGTAATATTTTTTAATTTTGAAGTTTTAAAGCATATAAGATTAGATATCAAAATATTCTAGAAACCATTGTCGAAATGAAATCCATTGCACTCTTCTCTTTGCGATAAAAGTACATGAGTTTAAAAACGTGAAGGTGTAAGAAGTTTTCCTTTTTAAGAGTTTATTATTATTATCTTTCATAATTAATTAAAAATAAAAAAAACTTTTAGATCAAATTTTACTGTAATCATAAACGCAATCTGTTAAATTTTGAATAATATGATGCAATAAAACCTATACATGCCTCAAATTTAAAATAACGAACTCACATGGAGCAAAATTTAATATGGTACGCATGCGCATTTTTTTAAAATAACTTTTTAATTAATTATGCTTCATCAGGCGACCCTACTAACATTTTACCGTTATATTTAGACACTACAAACGATAATCTTTCTATTGTTACCAAAAAAATTACATTCACGATTGCTTCCGGCTAACTTCAGTACAAAATTTTGATTGTTAATTACCATGTCCCTGCCACTTGTTTTCAAGGACGGACCTTTTCATGTCACAGTTTGCTACGTTTGCTACGTGGCGCTAATGGTATAGGGGGCATACTAAATAGAGTTGGGACATGTGAGCATTTTTCATCAAATAGATGTCAAAATTAATTATCATATGATTGAGTACAAAAGTATCGTCACCAAGTTATGTGTTAACGAAGAATTAAATTTTTTTAATTTAATTAATCTTTCTAGGTTGAATTAAAGTATTTTTTTAAATATTTAATTTATTTCCAATTTATTTTAGATGAAAAATAGCGAACTATTAAACCTCATGTCTCGACTCTAATTTTATCCCCTAGTAAATCAACGCCATCTGGTATATTAGTTACAGCGACGTCAAAAAACGGTCCATTTTTTTATAATAGACTAAATGGAGAGTGACAGGGACATGTTAATTACAAATAAACTAAAGGGCTACAAACGAAAATAAATATACTACAAACATCTACAAACGGCCTACAATCGATTGAAGTTATTAAATTTTGACTACAAAAAAACTTCCGGCCAGCGTCATGATGCCAAATACATGATGTTGATGACATACTCAGACATAACAATCATCACATACATCACATAATATAAAGTGGTTAGGAGGATTGTGACACCAAATTTTTTGTCTTTTTTCTATGGTGTTATTGCTATAAATGTAGATATATAAAAAAGATAAAGATATATGTACAGATCTGCCGTGACTAAAAGGACCCGATACCTTATCTCTATACTTTGTTCTATCCTTTTTTTTGCAGTTTGTCTTTTTTTATATTTATATAGTTGCCACAGTTAGATTCCAGTGACCACCAAACAGTTGTGAATAGAAATTTGAAAAAAAAAATAGATTACTCTTATTTGTTAATTTACTGTTCCTTATATTCTTACTTTAATAAAACACAGTATAGTAAAATATTAAGTATTATTTTATAAACTCAATTTCATAAAGTAACGTTAATGTCCATTAAATATTAAAAAAAGTTTGGTTTGAAAACGAATTAAAATAAATATTAGCACATCAAAATCATATTTACAAAATAAACAAAAACGACAAAAATATCTTCAAGTTAAAAAAGTCAAAAAAATTTCTGTTTCTTCTTCATAATCTTCATACGTTGGAAACACACTTGCCAACACAGTTATCATCATGTTATCAATAAACTATGTAATAAAATTTTTCAAAAAAGCCCAGAAATAAATTATATAAAGTGGTTGGGTAATAAAACAATTTATTATCCTGTTTTTGAAGATATTTAACAAAAGCTGAAAAAACTTATGATAAATATGTTAAATATAATCTTTGCTCAAATATTCTAAAAACGAAAATGAGAAAGACAAGAACATTTCATAAAAATAATATTATTTGATAAAAAATTAATAAATAAGAATTTGATTTAACTTCAAAATCAGTATTCCAGCTTATTATTGATAATACATATGTTATTGATAATATGTACAGCTGGTCCACCGATTGGTAATCACAGATACAATGTTTGGTGTACGCTGTTGGGGGTTATTCATACTTGTATTCACTATTCAAACTGTTCATAATTTTATAACTATAGTATCAACCATACACGCTCTGTATAGCTGTATAAGATTATTATAATATTATTAATATAAATTATTATAATAATTGTGCTAAGTACAGCATTAATAATTTTTAAAAAAACATCTTTTAAAAAAAATTAAAACAAATTTTCAGAATAAAAATTTTTGTTTCACTTGGCCCAAATTTTTACTCGGTATTAGACAAAATATAAAGAAGTTTTAGTTTAATGTTAATCAAAAGTTAAAAATTTGAGCCAAGTGAAACAAAAATTTTTATTCTGAAAATTTGTTTTAATTTTTTTTAAAAGATGTTTTCTTAAAAATTATTAATGCTGTACTTAGCACAATTATTATAATTATAACTGTACTTGGCACAACAATCGATTTCAACTATTTTTGTTTATTTGAAAAGAAAAAGAATATTAAAATACTACGGCAAAACGTACTTGGCTTCGTTTTTGCAGATATTGTCAGATATCTGTTTTGTTAGATAAGAATAGATACCATAACAAAAAATGTTTAAAAATATTCTTTGAAATATGCAATTTATATAATTGCACAAAAAAGTCGTGTTGACGAACGTTAAAATGAAATATTAATTATTGAAATTAATATTCGGGTATATTTTGATGTGTAAACGTATCTAATATACATACAAGGTCAAATCAGACTACTAAATTTCAATCAACAACTGTGTATGAATTGATGTCATAGATCAGTATATAGGTGGTACGTATAGCAATCACCCATATACACGACACGATATGACACACAAGTACAAGGTCTGTACCTATACCTGTATGCATAACATACAGGTATAGTGTTTTGTGGTAGCTACATAACATTATTCTGTAGTGTTTTGTGGACGCGCTCGAACGTCTTTATTTTAAAAACGATCGAAAAACCCACTTTATAACTGAGTTGAACATTGAAAAAAATTCCAGAAGATTCTATTCAAAAGCTAACAAAGATAATTTAAAAGCTCGCGTTTCCATTTGAGAGTGTTCCATTTGAGAATAAGTACTGTACCGCTAAAGTACTGTATATTATATAATTCGCTGACGTTACTATCTAAAATCGGAGTCAGTACCATTGGATATCCGCCGTATAAAGTAATTTAAACTACAAGAGTTTATTTCATACATATGTAATTTCTGTGTATTTCCTTATTATTAAATATCAACCGACATTGGTGATTCTCAAATGGAAACACTTACTTCCCCAGTCCCGACGTGTTTCAATTTGAGAATAAGTACTGTAGTTACATTATGTTTTATCCCTTTTATGTTACTATATTCGCTATATTCACATCAGTATTCGAGCATTATTAACGCCGCGAGTGGTAAAAAAAGCCTTGTATTTACCATTTTCCTGACCAGTTTTGTCAATTCACTCTCATATAAGTAAGATCTACATCTTATTATAATACTCAATTGTGAGAACTATGAAGATTAGACAAGGAGTTTAAACTCATTGTATTCAAAAAAATGTTCAAATCAAAGATGGCACTGGTGTTCGTACGAAACGAAAGCGGTATAGTACTAGAAATCAGGGAGATGCTTTACTTTATGGTCCTTTTTATACATAAGTAATATATGTAGTACCGAACATGACATGCATTTGTATTGAAATATTACTATGTTCTACCAACTAAAATTTTTCCGTAAAAATATATGTTATAGAGTACTAAGAGACATATTATTGAACAAAAAATGGTGGGTGTCGCTAACGCGTAAGTGCCAAAAAAAATTTACTTAAATTTAAAAATTTAAAAAAATTAGTATAATAAAGGGATATAACGTTAATTTTTTTTTGTTACTTTTTTTAAGGTGGGTACACAATATATATTAAACTCAAATAAATCGGCTCAGTAATTTCGTAAAAAAAAAAATTTTTTTTGAAAATTTTTGTCTGTTAGTGTATTTATAAACTATTAGCCTCAGAGGGTTGAAATTTGGCAGGAATGTATCTGGGGCTAAGAAGTATTATTTCCAATAAAAACAATCAATGTTGCGTCAAGGGCCGTTTTCCCTATCTTACCCGGCTATGCCCTTTAGTCAAGGTCCATTCAACCTTTTATTCAGGAAGATTTTTGGGACCCTAGGACCCTGGAGCACAATTTGAATTCCACCTTCATTTTTCCCTATTCTAGTAGGGAACACAATTTACTTTGGAGCCACACACAATTTACTTTGGAGCCTTTTTGGGATCCGAGGATCCGGGAGGATAATTTCAACCTAACGTTAATTTTTTCTGGAATCTCAATAGTATTTGAGCAAAATTTGATCAAGATCCGTCTAGCCGTCTATTTTGGGCCTTTTTGGGACCCCAGGATGCTACGGGATTTAAGTCCGCCACTTACAATGCTTATGATTTTAAATAATACATTGAAACATACAATTTAAAAAAAAAAATCAAAAATTCGAGCTGTTATAGAGAATTTTGAGATTTTGATCATTTTGATGCTTCATTGACTACATTAAAACTCAAAAAAGTGTAGATCACTTGGAGTCATTTGTTAGTCTATCACGGCTTAAGGCATTTAGTCGGTCGGTGTCGGTCATCGAATGCACGACGATTGTTATGTTATGTATTGTTAAGACCACTATTGCTTGAACTGCACGTTGCTCTGTCCGCTAATACGTGTTATGTAGTTGTGTGTGTGAACACTCACACAGAAGCAAACATATAACTCACACAACTACAAACAGTATGTACTTATACAACATGGTCGTGAGAAGTGGAAAGGATTTTTTGTCTACACAGGTATCAGTAGTACAGAGATAGGAATGTTTTCTCTGTTTCTCTGTGGTTCAGACGATATAAATATACTGCTTTTGGCTAACGATAGTACAGTGTTAATAAAACTATGGCATATAGGGCAGGGTCGTGTAAGAAGGCGCGATCGGTACGAGTGCGCCTTTCTGTTTTCTGGAAACAGGAACAAAATTTGTAACTAAATTCAGTCGCATTTTGAAGTATTCGGGTATCTATAACTGTTCACCAAAAAATATTGGTTTACGACATAATCCCGATATTCTAGATCAGCGATTTTCAACCTGTGATAGGCGTACGCTTGGAGGTACATGGTGACCTTCTTAGGCGAACGTGAAAACATTATTGATAACAGCGAATGTTACAAATACATAAGATGCTTCAATTACAAAAAAATTATAATTTCAAAGGAAAATAAAAAAAGAAAAGAAATTACATATTCTAAAAACCTTCAACACCAACACTCTTATTCATTTAAAACGCAGTTAAAAGCAGACCATGATTTTAAAGTTTGATTAGAAGTCAGGTTATAAGTATTGAGTTTTTATATAGGTATATACAGGTTATATATAATACATAAATAAATTTAAGAATATTTTTGTTCTAATTCTTTTTCCTTATCTTTTACTTGTAATAACAGTAATTTTAATTCTGCGTCTTCTTTTTTTTTTTGCTTATATCTAAAATTTCTAATTTTTTTTTATCAGCTTTTCTTCTATAGGAAGAATTGTAGTGATTTATATTTCTTTTTTTTTTTAAAAAAAAACTTTGTTTTTAAGTGATGGTTGAAAGTTTTTGTATTTGGCTGAAGTGCTTGGACCTGGCTGATTCATAAACTCATCGTTCGGTTCCAACGTCAGTTTATTTACCGGCTCCAAGATATACGCCGACTCCAAGATCTCCGCTGGTTTCGATTCTTCTGACTCCTCCATCACTGCTTTATTCTATACAATAATATATTATTCAACAAGCTGGTAATGATAGCTATTACTCACGAAGATGAAATTACGACACGAGCCGAGCTTGCGAGGCGAGTGTCGTAATGCATCTGAGTGAGTAATAGCCATTGCAAGCGAATAGAATACGATATTTTTTCTACGACTTTTTTTTTTATTTAAATAAAATTGAATATTTTTAAATTAAAAGAATACAATTTTTAATCTATCTCTAATTTCATTAAATGTTTATATATGTACAAACGATGAAAACAAAATACAAGCTACTTTGTTCACTTAGATGTTACTACGCAACATATTTGAAATTAAAAATTGATACGTATATTATACACAAAACAAAAGCCAGCCCATTGAATAATGGTTAATACGGTGATTTCATTGGTCAAAAAGGTAGTGAGTAATGAAAATTCCTTCACACTTTTGAATAATGCCTAACTTTCTCAACAATTAATAAAATATAACAGATATTTATCTGTAAACTTACGAATTACGAAAACTGTATTTTCTTTGTTTTCCTTTAATATTTTGTCTACAAAAAATATTTTGATGCATTAGTATTTCTTACTTTTTACTTAAATTATTTATTAACAATGAAATACAAACCAAAAGGTGCCGCACTGTCATATGGGTTTATAATTTTTTTGTAAGTATTCCCAATTATAGAAAAAAAATTTCATCAGTAGCGTCCATACATCTTTTTGCACTGCCACCACCCGTTTTATAGATTTCGACCTAAAATTAATACATTCTTGATAAATTTACGTATATTAACGACATATATTAAATATCGAATTTATTAAAGTCAACCAACCACCGGAAAGAAGTTGGCGCCGAAAGTTGGAAAATATTTCTGTTTTTTATAAGGCTAAATTGCTCCCAAATTGCTCCTTTGGAATCAGTAATTGCTCCACCTGGAACTTAATTACTTAATTAGTTATTTACAAATAAAAAAAACTTTTTTGTTTGACTATTTCTATTATCAAAATCTTGTCAAATAATGCATTTTTATACAATTACTTTATATCAAAAAATTGCTCCCAATTTGCTCCATCCAATTTAAAAGTTAATTATTAATTTCTCTGAATAATAATTAAAATATATTAAAATAAAAAATATTATGAATTTGGTTATGTATTATTAAAACGTATAGGCAATCCATTATACCTTTAAGTCGTTTGCATATATTTAAGGATAATTGAATTTTGACAAGTTAAATAACATTATAAAAAAACAAAATATTTTAATAATTATTCAAAAAAATTAAGATTTAGCTTTTAAATTAATTAGAGCAAACTGGGAGCAGTTTATTGGCGTAAAGAAATTATATAAAAAAGTATTATTTTGGGAGATTTGGATAACTTAAATAACGGAAAAAAATTTTTTTTCTTTATAAATAACTAATTAAATAATTAAGTTTCAGGTGGAGCAATTACTGATTTCAAAGGAGCAATTTGGGAGCAATTTAACCATATAAAAAACAAAAAGATTTTTCAACTTTCGGCGCTAACTTCTTTCCGGTCAACCAACCTTTTCCTCTGTAGAATCTTTCTTCGCTTTTTGTTTATTTTTTCGTACAGTAATTTTAACTGCATGGCATTACGTTGGCCAGTTTCCGACACACAATTAAATTCGTGCGCTATACATCTGGGCTGGTTCCAAAGATTTAGTAAAACATATAACCCTAATATAAAAATTAATCGAGGTAATGACATAAATAATATTAAATCACTAATAATACCAATTACAAAAGATCTTCAAATAAAAGAAGAATTAAAAACATTTATTCTAAATAATTTTAATAAAAATGATATCACAAATGCTAATATCGGTCAAATATAATGTCAAAACATAAAATAAAAGATAAACTAAATCTTAAAATATTATATCAAGTGTTAGAAGAAATATCTTTAACATCCGAAAATAATACAATTATTAATTTAAAATATATCGATAAAACAATAAGTAAAAAATACGTAAATAACTTACTATCGTATCATTTCAACGACGACATCGAAATAATCGATATAAATGATATTGGTTTTTCTTCACTATTAACTGAAGAGGAAATCCAAGAAGCATTAGAAAAAGAATTAGGTGTAAGCAGTAATACAATTGAAGAAGATTTAACAGAGGAAGAAACAATACCAAGCACTTTAGGTATGAATAACGCAATCGAAACGATACCGATAGATGAAGAAACAAGTGATGAAGAAATTGTTAATGAAGAAATCACCAATGAAGAAACAGTTAACGAAGAAATAAATAAGAAGAAACAAATAATGAAGAAACAGTGGAAACTATCATCGTCAGAACAGAAGCGGAAAAACAACAATTACTACGCGAATACCATGATTCACCATTAAGAGGTCACCCAGGTATTGCCCGCACATACAGCGAACTTCGACAAAAATACTTTTGGAAAGGCATGAAAACATACGTCGAAAAATACATCAAGAATTGTCCCATATGTCAAAAAACAAAAACAACTCGTATCGGAAAAGCACCAATGGTAATCACCACAACAGCAAAGAACTTCAATGACGAAATTTCAATGGATTTTATAGGCCCACTTCCGGTAACAAGGAATCAAAATAAGTTCATCCTTACGATCCAGGATAATCTGACAAAGCACCTTCAAGTTTATCCACTTCAGAATAGAAAAGCAGAAACAACAGCAATCTATTTCCTGAAATATGCAAGCACATTTGGTTTTCCGAAGTCCATTCTAACGGATCAAGATCCTGTTTTTACCAGCTCCGTTATCAAGAAAGTCAATAAACTATTCAACATCAAGCAGAAGACCACATCTCCATATCATCCTCAAACAAATGGTTCGCTAGAAAGAACACATTCGTACATTGAAAATTATTTAAGATCATATATCAACACTGAAATGAACGACTGGGATGAAATGTTGTATTTAGCTACATTTTCATTCAACACCCACAAAAATCGCTCCACTGACGAAACACCATACAAACTTGTATTTGGAATCGTTCCGAATATTCCAACATCGTTTGAAAGAAACACAAATGCAAAAAAATATCAAGAATTATCACAAGAAGTGCAAGAAAAAATCAAGAAATTACAACTAGCTGCAAGAGAAAATTTAAAACAAAGCAAAATCAAAAATAAAGCTCAATACGACAAGCAAACAAAAGTAAGAAATTTTCAGGTAGGAGAATACGTCCTAGTAAAAGAAGGCCAATCCGCTCCAGGGAAATTATCCTGTCGCTACAAAGGTCCATTTAAAATCATATCTGTCCATCCTGATACTCATACAGTTAAAGTTAGATATAGAAATACAAATAAAACATTCCATGAAAATAACCTGAAACCTTACGTTTCAGATGGCGAAGTTATCAACGTTGTTACCAATACTACTGCTTGTACACCAAACGACGGCAGAAATACAGGTGGAACAAATTAACACCTCGCCGGGAATTTTATTCAAGAAACTAGGGGACGCGAAAATATGTAATCAAAAATTCACACTAATGCACTACATCAATACAACTACGTTCGAAGAAAATTTAGAAAAGGCTCAAGAATACTATCACAAATCTTATATTTTCTGCAAAATGATACCAAGTAATCACTCCAACGCCGGGACTTGTAAATTACAACAAAAAATATTAGTACAGCAAATGGAAGAAATTAAAACTTTAATCAAAACTATTCAAGCTCATCACGTACGTAGACGAAGAGGACTTTTAAATGTAGGTTCTAAAATACTAAAATGGCTGATAGGATCACCTGACTCGGATGATGCAACATTCTATACAAATTCAATAAATTCTATTATTAATGATAGGAAAACAACGCATTTATTAATGAAAGACCAAATAAAAATTCTATCAGAAACAATGAATACTTTAAATAAAACATTAAATACTATTCAAGACGCGGAACAAGAATTAAATATTAATATTAAAACTTTTAATCAATACATATCTAATTCTTCTAGCCTAATTAATCGCAATTCACTTGAAATCGAGCTTTTAGACCATTTATTGTTAATAAAACAAATAAATGATTTGAATTTAAAACAATTACAATCTTATAGTATGACACTAACACTAATAAGACATGGGATAATTGATTACAATATAATTACTCCTACAAATCTTATGAATGAATTAAGTCAAATTTCTTCTCTTGAATTACCAATTAAAGTTAGCACAGAGACTATTGAAAATTATTATAAATTAATGGAAGTTAAAGCTTTTATGACCGATAACATTTTAGTAATTTTATTAAAAGTTCCAATAGCGCAAATTACTGAATACAGTTTATATCAAGCATTTCCACTTCCAACACCATTACAAAATTCCTCACAAGTATCCTATATTACCATAGATTTTCCGTACATAATATCCAGCAGAGGAAAGTCACAATTCGCTACTTTAAAACAGCTCGATCCGTGTACACTAGCTAATGATGTGTACATTTGTAAAAATATCGACACACTACAAAGAAGAACCGACAACATTTGCGAGTTAGAAATGTTCGATCTTCAAGAAGCATCCATTCCCAGGTCATGCAAGAAAACTACCATATACGCACAGTCCGAAGTCTGGAAACAAATATCTCAAAATGAATGGTTGTTCATCTTATCAAAACCGACAAAGGGAACCGTACTCTGCACACAGTATCCAGATGAAGAAAGAAGCCTACATGGAATAGGACTTCTCAAAATTCCAAACAACTGCCGCTTCATGACACACAACGTCGTACTACAGCCCGAAATGTCAATCAAAAACCTATTCGTCTACATACACATTCCCGCAGTCGACATCCTGGAAGATGATTGCTGCAAATATTTACACAAAGAAGAGGCCCTAAAACCACAATACTTAAAGCCAATAAAATTAACAAATCTGGACCTCAACGAAGTTAAATACACTCAACATCAATTGGAGAAGATGGACGAAAATCTTCAAAGCCAGTTAAACAAACCATTTATAATCAAGTACGAAAATGTTATTTACAATTGGTTATGTTATATTGGTACGGGAATCATAGCTGTGCTACTACTCTACTACTTTTATGAATATGGAATATTCAAAGTAATAGCGACGTTACTATCAAGATTATTCAAATGCCTATGCCCATGCACCAAATCGGGAGGCAACACATTTAATTTTTACAATTGCCTATTCGGGGAGAACCGGAGGAATCAAGTCCAGCCATACAATCACGAAGTGGTCTTCGAGCCCAGCAGCCAAACAGTACTTTTGAAGGACCGAAGAATCCAAACTTCAGCATCATGCGTATCTGGACGCCGTCCCATTCGCCCAGTCAAATTCTAAGGTCCCGCAGGAACCTTTCTAATGGGGGAGGAGTGTGGTGCCATGCACAACACATAAAATTTACAATTTTCAACAAAACCTATCACCGTGAGATCAACGCAACATAACGACACACCGGATGTGAAAATGCAGAAAACAGCATAATCCACGAGCCAGCTACCGGACCGTTCCCTAGACATATTAAAATAAAATACATTTTCTATTTAATACATTTTATTTGAATATAAAAATAAATTCTATCTCTGTTAAACAAATTTTGCTAAATAAACATAAAAATTATTATAAATTCAATGTAATTTCACTATATTCAGTTTTTGGCCATTTTAATAAATTTTGATAAAGTCTTTTCGTCGTTATGTTCAGATCTTTTTATATTGTCATTTTAATTGTTGTAATAATAATTTTCCTTTAATAAAGTTAACTTAAGTTGAATCTTCGTTTTTCTCAGTCATTACCAAATCAAATCAAACAATTCAAACAAGACAATGATAAGTTAATAAAAATAAATAAGTGAAATTATTAAAGTAAACAAAACTTAATAAAAATAAATAAAATTTAAATAAAAGAGAACAAATTAATCAACCAAGACTTTAACTTAAGCCAAAGCTCCGTTTCTTTCGTTTTCGTTAAAACAAAGTGGCGATCCTCATTATACCAAACGGGATCTCCGGTGTCGTCCGGTTTTAATAAGTTTATTAAAGTTTCGGTCACGACATATATATATATATTTATGTGTTCCCACGATAACTCTCGAACGAAACGTCTAATGCTTATGAAATTTTGTGTGCGGACTGGATTCTGAATTGGCTCGGCTAAATTCGTTAGCCAGACACGTCGGATGCCCAGAAGTAGGTTTTCTGGCCATTTTTTATCATTCGATCCTATCATAAGACAGTTCGATTTTTACATCGTTGAAAAGGAAAAAAAAATTATGAAGAAAATGTTCTTATAATTTTTTTTCTATGTTAAGTAGTTTTCGAGAAAATCGTAATTTTCACTTTTGCCTTATCTTGCTCTCTTTGTCATTGTAATAAGTAATTTATATTTCTCTCAGTTGCTTATAACATATACAAAAACTTCATTTATTTTACGTAAAACAAACGGTAGTTATTCAAAATCTATGTATTATAAATACCATATCTCTGTCTCATTTTTTAAAATTAAAATTAACCAGATATTTTAAGCATGTGTAATGAAGATTTTTTTAATTTTTTTATTGAGTTTTAAATGAACAAGATAATGAAGGTAATGTCATGATATAATATTATTAAATATTATAGAAAGATAACATAATAATAATGTTTATATGCCAGGAAAAAATTTTAAAGAACTAGATCGATTTTGAAAATTTTTTCACTGTCAAAGAGCTAAGCTATTTTAGATAGATATAGAATACGTAATGTAAGGTCCGCCAAGGTCCATGGGACCCAAAAATGTCAACAATAAACTAACCGACCGATTTTGAAAATTTTTTCACTGTTAGAGAGCTAAACTATTTTAGATAAATATAGATTACCTTATGTAAGGTCCGCTAGGGTCCATTGGATCTAAAAGTGTCAAAAATACAATAACCGACTGATTTTGAAAATTTTTTCACTATTACAGAGGTAAACTATTTTAGATGGATTTAGCTTATATGTTGTATGAAGTCGGTCAGAGTCCTGGGATCTTTTAAGCGTCTCGAATAAACTAACAGACCGATTTTGAAAATTTTTTCGCTGTTAGAGAGCTAAACTATTTTAGATAGTTATAGATTACCTTATTAGGTCCGTCAAAGTCCATGGGACCCAGAAGTGTCAAAAATAAAATAACTGACCGATTTTGAAAATTTTTTCACTATTGCAGAGGTAAACTATTTTAGATAAGTACAGTATGTTATCTGAGATCCACAACTGTCCTGCGGATGCAAATGCGGCATAGAAAACCACACAACGGGTTTTAAAAATAGTTTTTCTGTTAGAAAGATAAAATATCCTATATTATATAGGATAGAAATAAGCTACCGAACCGATTCTCAATATTTTCTCATTGCCAGAGAACTAACTTATTTTAGGTGGATAGCACTATGCTGTACAAAGTCCGTTCGGGGTCTTGGGTCCCAAATATACCAAAAATAAATTACCTAGCCGATTTTGAAAATTCTTTTACTCTTAGAAAGCTAAGCTAGTTTAGATGGGTATATGTGCCAAGAACCTTATGCGAAAAAGCGCCAAAAATTAACTACTCAACTGATTTTGAAAATCTTTTCACTCTTAGAAAGCTGAATTATTTTAAATGGATACAGGTCTTAGATGAGATCCGCCAGTGCCCAATATTTCGAAATTCGCTATGTTATGCAGATGCTGCGACAGGGGTATTTTTCTTTTGAGTGTTGCTAGTTTTCAAGTTTGAATCTACTATAAATTAATCACATTACCATCTAGCGAAGTCTAACCGAACTAGCATTATTCAAAATTAACACTTAACAATGCTTTTCTTAAAGTGGACAATCACTGTCAGTGGGCAATTACTCTCTGGGTTACCCTACGTATTATCAATACCTATAAATAAAATAGAAGGGCCGGTCTGTGATTTTCGAATTTTTAGGTATTAATATGTTTTTCAGTTAGCAAATTCGACATATATGTATAGCAAATCTAACTTTAAAAAAAATTTTGTCTGTCTGTCTGTCTGTTTGTATGAACCTATTTAACTCAAAAACTACTGAAGCTATTGAGTTGAAATTTACAGGGAGTATAGATATTAACCTTCCGATCAATCTTAACCACATTTTAATGTGATCTTCCAAATGGTTATGTACAGAATGATTCAAAAAGAATCTCCATTAAAAGTTTATGGTCTTCTAAATAAAGTAGATTTTTGAAAATTCGGTTTTAGAAGTTTCCAAATATAAAGATTTTAATTAAAATATTTCTAACAGGCTGCCACTTCCGGTTATACCGGAAGTTGACACCAACTTTGCTATTTTAAGTGTTTTTAACAATAAATTTGAATTCGCTGGGATTTGTTATTAATATTCTATCTGACAGTGGCATTTCAGCTTCCTTGACATAATACAGGCTAATCACATAAAGCATTTTTAAATATTTTTTTGAAAAACTTTTTTTTTTAAATGAACCACCTATATTTTTTGTTATAACTATGTAAAAAAATGTTAACTATCTATTAATATCAGATATTCTTACACCTAAAACTGATATTTTGGAAATTACATCGAATTTATATAATAAAATGTTAAGTTAGGTTTTCCATGGGCACGGCTGACACAAAAACCACTGGACAGATTTTAGTGAAACATTGTAAATTTATTCCTTAGACGCTTCACCATCTCAACAACTTCAGTCAGAATCTTCACGATATTCTTTATGGAGGTTGATATATTCACGACAAAAGTTGATATACCTATCAAAAATACTCATTTAATAATAAACGGAAACAAAAGAAAGAAAAACAATAGATTACCTAGGTTACGACAAAAATAATATTCAACAATTTAAACATTAACTTCAGAACTTTTTTTATTAAAATTTCATTTTAGAAAAGAATCCAAAATTCAATTAATTCTGAAACTATCAATATGGGAATCTATGAAAGGATTTCAAAGTCTGGAAATTAAATAAGTATATTGGTATGGTTGTTTTCGAGTCGTTTGCCGAGCGGAGCGAAGCATTACATGGAATTAACCTTTTATAGAATTTTAAACTGTTTGACGAGCGAAGAGAAGCACTTTAAAGAACTAATTTTGAATTAAATTTATCTGGTTTGTTTCGGAATAATTAATTTAAAGTAGCTTATTACTCACAGTTAACATAATTTTACACGAATGAAACTGGAGGGCATAGTTGTCAGAAATAAATTAATGAATACATGTTTCAACACTTTTTGAAAATTAATCCTGTAAAGAGTAAAATAGGGAATAAACGCAAAAAAATGGAGGGAGGTCAAAGTTTACATTTTTAACGCCTACTGTTCTGGCGTCTCCAACAATGAGTGAGTTATTTTAGGAAATATTCAAGTATAATGAAAGCAGACTTAGGGAGATTTAAATTTTCCAATAGGATAAGGGAGGATACTTATTTAGAGTAAAGTGTACAAATATTAGCTATTATAAAAATATATAATATTTGAGTATTTTAAGTCAACATACTTTTTTTACTTCTATACCAAATTCGTTGACATCTTCTTGAGAGCTCTTTTAAGAAATCTTTTTCCGAACTATAAACGAATTAGATTTGACGCATGCTTTTTAAAATCATTTTTAGATTATTTTTAAATTATAACCTAGAATTTAATACAGTTGATGTCGTTGATGTTTTTATGAAATTGAAAACGTGCTGTATTGAAATTTGTTCTGTGCATCAGTTTATAAAATATAAATAGATAAGGTATGTATCGAATAGGTTTAAGGAATAAATTTGTAATCATTATATTTTTTATAAATTGAAAATATTTTTAACTAGGAGCTATTACTTGGTACCAAAATTTCCAAATTCCGAAATATACCACTTTCATTCTAGGAAGGCGAAATATTAAAATATTTGTATTTATTTAAATAAAGAATTAATATTAAATTTCTATAAGTTTAATTTTTGTTAATATAAATATCTTTCTAAGAACCCTATAATCTTTAATAAAAAATCTTAAATAAGAATATTATAAAGAAGTCTTTTTTCTGAATTCATAAAAAAGTTCTTGAAGAAGTCCAAATTATGAGCTTTTCAAGAACTTTTTCTTTTTTTGAAGTCAGAAAAAGGAGATCTTTCGGAATTCTTAACGATGTTGCAAAGATGAGCTTGTAGCGGCGCATTCGACATCCTCAGAACGTCTTTGAGACTTCAGTTGGAAAAAAATTAAGACGTCTAAATCGTTAATAAGAGCTCTTTAAAAACTTGTAAAGACATCATATTGCTGGCTGGGTTGAAGAAATGACAAATTAGTTTTTGAAAATTTCCACTTGTTCCTAGATAACTAGCCAAAGGAAATTCTCAATAAATAAAGCTTATTAACGTTTATGATAAAAAACGCCGTGAGCAGCGGAGCCCCATCACGGAAGTCGAATTTTTCCTTTCATCTTCGATATTGAGTGTTTACAAGCGAAATATAATTGAAAGTCCACAAGCGATTTGTAATTTTGGTGGTTTCAAAACTGATGATGAGTGTCCGGTTGATCGGGGCTTTAAAAAAAGGTTTTAAGTTTTTAAGGGCTGAATCTCAGTAAATTTCAATTTTGTGCCGATAGCAGTTAACAGGGAAAAAGCCAACACAATTCGTACGAGGGCATTTCTATCCATGCTTATCCGCCAATTGCCTTTGTGTTTTATTTTTAAATATTAAAAAAGGAACTTAAATAGTAAACTGGAAGGCTTTTATGAAGATATTTTTTCTTTCCAAAAAAATCCAAAATTTCTATTTTATAAATAATAAAAATCCAAAATTCCTAATTTATAAATAAACAGTGACTTTAATAACATTTTCAAATTACTTAATATGTATGTATTTCATTTGTTAAAAAATTGTATTCACTTTTTTTTAAATTTTTTAAAATTACTATTCGCCTACTTGTATTTAGAATAAAAGTAATGCATTTAAAACACATTTAACAATAGCATTCAATTCCGATGTAAAAATGGAAGAAGTGGGGGGAAAAGTAATGTGGACTCCCTAAAAGGTACTAGCTGGATACTAACTGAATACACGTACAAAATTTCAGCCCTCTAGGTTTCCTTAGAGAGTCTCTAGACGTGTTAGAAAACAAGCAAAAAAATTAAGGAAATATTGGCGTAAAAATCGTGGGGGTAAGGGTTAAAAGTTGAAACCCCCAAAAAACAGTGTCTGGCTATTAGCTTAACCTGTACACAAAATTTCAGCCCTCTAGGTTTATTTGGGGAGATTTTGACCCGAACGAAACTGTTAAAAAACAAGAAAAATCATGTTCTTTTGGGTATAAAAATGGTGGCGGTAGGGTTTGAAAATCGAGGCTCCCAAAAGGCACCCCCTTGATACTAACTCAATCCGAATACAAAATTTCAGCCCTCTAGGTTTATTTGGGTGACCTGTGCGAGTGGTACAAACTTCGAAAACGTCGAAAATGCATGAAATTGTAGCTTAAAAATGAGGGGGGTGGGGGTAAAATATTAAAACCTCCAAAAAGCACAACCTAGGTACGAACTTTATCAACACACCAAATTTCAACCCTCTACGTTAATTCTGGGGGGCTGGGGGCCTGTTAGATCCAGCGAAAATCGTTTTTCCCCCCTCTACTCCCACCAAATCGTCCTAGAAAGCTGAATTTTGGATATGTTGTAGATAATTGACCGAAACATTATTTAAAGTTTTATTGCTTTTCCGCCCCCCACCACCGCCTTAAAGGTCGGGTCAGAAAAAAAATTTGCCCAAAATTTGACCCCAATTTGATAGTATGAGGTGCCTCAAAAATGAGCCCCATTTACCAAATTTCATCTCTTAACTTCCATAGGGGGGCCCTACACAAATTAAAAGGTGGCGGGAATATATATATATATATATATATATATATATATATATATATATATATATATATATATATATATATATATATATATATATATATATCAGACATTTGTTTTTGTACATATTCGTGTTCTACGGGTCCGAAAACGGATAGCGCCCCTACTCTCGCCTCTCGCAGCTCTTATCGTATAGACTGTATAAGTCTAATTTTTCGGGAAAATTCGACTAAAAATAGAGGCAAAAATTTCAGCAAACTACCCACTAGGAATTACCTTTACTAAATTACGAAATTCACGCCAGCGAAGCCGCGGGTAACGACTAGTTATAAATAAAAATATTGCTATTTGATTGTAAATTAAGATGTTTGAAAGTTTCCTAATTTTAAAGTTCTGACTTGAACAATTTATCTAAAATCTTAAGGTGACTAAGTATCCACATAAAAGTCTAAATTATTCATATTAAAGTCTAGCAATATACAGTTTATCTTCAATAATTTTAGTATTATACCTAGGACTTTTACATTAAATGAATTTTTTTCATAACAAAACAATGTAAAGAATATTAACATACAACATATTTGTATTGTATAAACGAAAAATTTTTTAAAATTTGCTGTTACCAAAAGCGGTATTAATATTAAAAAATTAACTAGCACAAATAGACAATGTACAAATTTATAACAATAATATTTTATTAGGAAAATTTGAGGTTATTTTTTGTTCATCACCCGTTTTTAAAGGATAAGTAAATATCAGGTAAAATATATTTAAAAATGGAAAACAAAACAGCTTTTTGCAGAAATTTTTATTTAATAAATAATATAAATAATACAACAACGAGACAGCAACTGTAATATTATAGTAAAAATCAATCTAAATGTCTTTAAAAATCTTGGCTAGGTTTTTAGCGTGTGTTCCGAAATATAATCCAGCATACTGGCCAGTGTGAATGACGTCATAAATCGACGCCATGCTGGTGAATCGTTCCGAAATACACTGGCCAGCCTGGCCATGCGTTGTCGTAACTTTGACACTTATAGGCTGGTCGTCCATTGGATGCGTAGTCGTGCGTAATTTAATTCAGACGAATACGCGTGAAACGGACGAATGATCCAAACAGCTGTGAAGCAATACATCCTCGTCCATTGAGAGAGACGCTTTCAATGGACGAGGATGTATTGCTTCACAGCTGCTTGGAACGTTCGTCCGTTTCATGCGTATTCGTCCGCATTAAATTTCGTACGCCTGCGCAACCAATGGACGACCAGCCTTTGTTGTGAATCATAGATATGATAGATATAGATGCTCACCAGTACAATATGGCGTCGAAGTCATGACGTCATTAACACTGGCCAGTATACTGGATTATATTTCGGAACAAGCCCTTAATGTGTCGAAATGTTCCTTATAAACTATTGCAAGCTTAGGCGGCTTAGGCTGCAAAGCCTACAAGGTATTTTTTTTAATATCGTTCGTAGTAAAGGAAACTGTAAACAAAAATTATTAACCATGAATTAAAATGAAATATCTAAAACTTCAGTATGACTTACTACCTAAGTGTATTTTGACTATAAATACCTACAGTCGGACTCATGTATTTTCAACTCATGTATTTTCAACACCATCTATTTTCAACTGATTTTACTCACGTATTTTCAAGTTTTTGGTCCCCACTTCTCACGCAATACTTTAATACAGAAAAATAACTGTCAGATTAATCGATTGATCACTTGTGGCTTTATCCTACAATATATGGTTTTATTTCATTTGCATTTGTTTAAAAAATAATTTTATTACAAGTTTATTACACTTTTTTCATGTTTCACTTTTTTGTTTATCATATGTTACTTGACAATTTGTCATTTTAAGGTTATTCACTGGGGAAGTACACGTGGCTACTGTGTAAAGATTTGCGCGGGCTTTTTGTGATTGGTTCTATGTCTGTCACGTGGCTCTATGATTGCCATGGAGTGAGGATAAAGGAGAAGTTGAAAATACATGAGCGGATTAGTCCCGACAGGTTGAAAATACATGAGTTCGACTGTACTTAACCAAAAAAGTGAAATATTTACCTAAAACAATTTTATGAACCTTTTTCAACACTTATTTAATTTCTGTTGTTTCTGTTGGTAAATTTTATTTTTATTAGGCTGTATACACAATCAATGAAATAAGGAATAAGAAATTAGGAATAAGAAATAAGGAGTATGCCATCTAGTGATATTGAATGGAACTTTAACGTAACTGGTCATAGATATAAATATGTAGGTATTTTTTTACGTCAAAATTCGTGATTTTTTTCACTTAGTGACAAAAAAGTCATCACGAACGTTACTTTTTCATGAATTCTAATGTACAAAAATACTTAAATACATTTACCCATGAGCAGTTAAGTTTTAAAGTTTCATTCAACGTCACTAGATGGCATACTCCTTATTTCTTATTTCTTATTCCTTATTTCTTATTTCATTGATTGTGTATACAGTCCATATATGTAGTATACATATATAGCCAAATGGATATGAAAAAAACGTCCCAACATCACGGTGCAGATTTGGAAGTATTTTGTTCGTTTTGCGCAAATGCGACTTTTTTGGTGGTAATATGAACCAATCTGAACAGTAAACACGGTAAACACTAATTGATGCATCTGCGCAAAACAACTGAAGTGCCTCTACCCGATGTCTATCCGTCTCACTTCATCGGAACCACTGCCTCTTATAGGGATTGGCCATATAGTTATAATACATATCGCGCCTTTTCTGTCTCTAACTCGTATATCAAAAATCACAGTTCTCAGGAAACACAAAAAACATATTAAATACTGTATTTTCATCACTATGAATTTAAGATTTATGTATGTTACACTTTTTGATGTTTGCTACCTATGTAGACATGAAGCAGATATTTAAATGTTTTAAATTACAAGCTATCGATGTTTTTAGTAAATACGAGTTTGCTGCCCACTTTTTTTTTCAATATACGAGTTTGCGAAATAAATCGATTTTTTTTTTTTTGCATATTCCGATAGTATAACCAGTAACTTAAATTTTAAACGCGTTTTTCTCGAAACTACATTTTTTCTGATAGTTTTCTGACAAAACCTGGTATATGGTATACGAGTTTGTGTAAAATTATTTTTTGAAATAAGTAACATTTTTATCAGCATACCCTCGTACTTGACCAAGATACAACTATCTGACACTAGAGTTCGCAGGTGCTGTACACCACAAATCCAATTGTACGTAGTGGTCGGTGCAAATTTAAGGGAAAGTACGTAAAATCGGAAGATCAGGAGCGTCGGTAAACTTTTATTTGAGGGGTTGGTAAATATTATTTATTATATAAACAAGTACATATTATATATAAATAAGTACAGTACGCGTCAAAAAGTGATCGAACACTCTAAATCAGGGGGGTGCCCACACTTTTGACGCCGCACTGTACTTAATGTTGTGGTACACTGCCGTGTCAAAAGTGTGGGCACCCCGCGTTACAAATCTTGACATTTGACTCCAACACACGCGCGCTTAAATAAGTACAGTACGCTTTAAAAAGTGATCGAACACCTTAACCCCGAGGGGGGTGCCCACACTTTTGACACGGCAGTTTACCACAACATTAAGTACAGTGCGGTGTCAAAAGTGTTGGCACCCTCCCCCCTGAGTGAGAGTGTTCGATCACTTTTTGACGCGTACTATACTTATTTATATATAATATGTACTTGTTTATATAATAAATAATATTTACCAACCCCTCAAGTAAAAGTTTACCGACGCTCCTGATCTTCCGATTTTACGTACTTCCCCTTAAATTTGCACCGACCACTACGTACCAATGGATTTGTGGTGTACAGCACCTGCGAACTCTAGTGTCAGATAGTTGTACACAAACTCGAATACCATATACCAGGTTTTGTCAGAAAACTAAATTTAGTTCATGTGGTACAAGTTTGTATTTAATTGAATAATTATTTTTCCATTAACTATTTTGCAATATTTCTTAGTGCATCATATGGGGAAGTGTATTATGTACATGTATGACTTTTTAACTCAAAACCGTCAAAAAACCTTATACGAGTTTGAGACAGAAAAGGCGCGATATATGATACAGTCTTACTTATCCTACGTGCATAACCTAGACTGTCTTAAGTTAGCGGCGGAAAATTAATTTTTTAATTATTTTTTTTGCTAAATCGTTTGTTGGTCGTTTGTTCGTTATTGTTCGACCAAATTTATTATTTGTTCGTTGTTCATTTTTTCACAAAAAATAAAGAAAAAATGGACCTGAAGTTGGCTCCTAATGTAATAGTTTTTCGGTCTTTTTGTTTTTTATTCGATCAATTTTGATTAGTTATTGTTTGTTCGATCAAAAAAAATGTTTGTTCGATTTTATTTACATTGATATTTAATTTTTTCATGACCATAATCACTACGCACATGCGCCAATTTATTAACAACCAGTGCTAAGCGTACATATAAAAATCTGTGCACAGTAGCAGGTCAAACTGGGTCAGATACCGCTTAAGGTGACTACTTGACTAGTCGTGCACGAGCTGTAGCGGTGCGAACACTGATTGTTTGTCATTGTTATAAAACAGTTACCAACAATGATCGACCTGTTCGTACATATTATATCGAGCCATTACCGCCATTTTAGCGTAACCGACAAATATCAAATTTTACAGGAGAAGGATTTTTTAAATACAGCAATGATTCTTTTTATAATACACATGCGAGAAAGAAAGAAACATATTTCGTAATCTTTTTAAGAAAGAAAGATATATATTTTTTATTCATTTAAACATGTACCTACGAATATATAATTTGTATACAGGATGTTTCATGTATTAAATATGAAATGCATTTTTAATACGAAATATATTTATTTTTTATAAAAATATAAATTTTTAACTGATTATTAAATATTTTGCATTAAAATGTATTGCAAACAATTATCATATACATTTGTATTCTATACACATCGAAATCGCAAGTCAATAGTTATCAACCTGTATATTCTGAATTTGTATTTAAAAAGAGATAGCAATATATGTAATAGTAATTGCATTTCTATCTGGTCAGGGTGTATTATAAAAAGAATCTTTGCTGTATTTATATGGCGCTTGCTATTTGATATTGATATTTCTATAATTTTATTACGCCTGAGCGTATTATTCCTATTATTTCAAGCCATTACCGCCGATTTATCGTAAGCGACACTTTTATCGAAATTGAGATTTTTATTGCAAGCAACATTTTAAACTGTAACGGATCAAGCAGTGTTAACGTTTTTCTCCAAAAGTCGTTAATTAACGAGTTATAGCAACTGCTTACTTTATCGTTAATACAACACATTTTCATTTTAGCGTAACCGACAATAACCATCCTTATCGTAAGGTTAATAAAGTAATAGGAATAACGTATTATTCCTATTACTTTATTACGCTCAGGCGTAATAAAATTAAGACAGCAGAAATATCGCAAGCGCCGTACAAATATTTAAAAAATCCTTCTCCTGTAAAATTTGATATTAAATTTGTCGGTTACGCTAAAATGGCGGTAATGGCTCGATTTTATTAACCTTACGATAAAGATGGTTATTGTCTGTTAGGCTAAAATGTGTTGTATTATTGATAAACTAAGTAGTTGCTATAACTCGTTAATTAACGAATTTTGGAGAAAAACGTTAACACTGCTTGGTCCGTTACAGTTTAAAATGTTGCTTACAATAAAAATCTCAATTTCGATAAAAGTATCGTTTACGATAAATCGGCGGTAATGGCTCGATATGTACCATATGTACATACACAATGCACGCCAAATCTACCAGAGATTGAGTGTGACGTATGACACACACACAAGCGTAGATCCGTGTACATAAATACGAGATTTATGTAATAACATGTTGTGCGTTTGAGGGAGGGGGGCGTTTAGACAAATTTTACGTCATTTTTTGGCCACAGTGATCTCACTAGCATAGACTATAGAGATAGGAATTTGGTTTCTGATATATTCTGTGGGTAACAACCACAGCAACAATAATAATAATAATAATTTAACTTTTTTTAATTTCGGTAATTATGCATTTACGATGTGCATTAGAAATGTATTTTTTTTTAAATTTTAAATGAAACTAGAGACAAAAATAAGAGATTCTACGTTTTTATTTTTTTGCGGACTCCTCGATGAATAATTAAAATATTGATTTAAAATTGTCTGATTCAATATTACTTCAGCCATTTTTCGTATGCATGCGAGCATTTATGTATGTGTATTAGTGTTACTACATGCATACGCTTTCCTTATTGGTTTTTTAATGGCGGTATGTTTTTAAAATAATTCCCGCCCGAAAATTTAAAACTGACATAAATATATAATTTGTTGTTAGTGTTGCTAATGCAATGTGATGAATTTGATAAAATATAATACGAAATTAGTTCCTTTTATACTTTTTAAGCTAAAAACACGTGATTTAAAAAGATTTTGTTTTGTTTTCAATTAGTAGCTAAACTAATTAAAAATAACTAAATTAATTATTAATAAAATTTATATTAATTTTAATTGTGTTTTTAAAAAAAGTTGTGAATCTGTTCTAGCTAGAGCACTCTTAAATTACAAATACTTATTTAGAAAGTGTGAAAGAACTATTGGCGACGCAAAGATTACGCGAGCGCTCCTGGTTTGTTAAATTAGAAGCTGTATCAAGTAAAAATTTTTGTATACGTTTAATTGTCGCTAGAAAAATGTACTATACAAATTATGCGCAGATTACTAGATTTTTATTTCGCCCATTAATCGTATACGTATATTTTTACTTGACGCTAGTTCCAATTTTACCACCAGAGGCGCGAGTGAGAATCTTTGCGCCGCCAATAAATGGGACTGATTTTATGTTATATTTTACCAATTTTGTTAGTATCATTTGATATTTAGTAATATAAAAATTTGAGGAATGTCCTTGTTTGCTTTCACCTGCATTAACTGGTGTGGTTATATGCAGTTTAATAAGCAAACAAATTTTTCTCTGAGAAGACAGAATTTTTCTTATCCTGTCTCATTTACCTCCCTCAACCAGCCCCATCCTAAAGAGTTTTGTTCAAGTGTACTCGTTATCCTAATGATTATTCACTGTGAAGGTGAATATAATTGCCCTACTGCAACATAAAATGCATGTAAGCGGGACGCTAAATCCGGGTATTTACGCTTAAATAAGTACTCAGCTAAATATCCAGTAAAATGTGCCGATTTACCTCCATACCGCGGAATATTTGCGCGAACTTCTCGCCACGCTCTTTCGATAGTATTTGTATGCGCACCTGATACTGGATCGACGAAGTTATAACTATGATTTACGATGTTCGAAACCTTCCGTACTTAAGCTATAATAAGCTTTTCCAACAATCTGATATAATCGTTGTACGTGGCTCTATGTACTCTCTGATAATTTGCAACAAAGTGACAGAATTCCTTTCTGCTACAGGTATCAAAAAAGTACGACCAGTGCCTCTTTCTATACTCCCAAAAATCCACTGTCCCTTAATAATTCGACCACGGTGATATTTTCGACGCCCGAACTTCGCCTCATCAATTTCTACAATTTTTCCTGAACCGCCGCTTTTACTACTATTATTTATAAGTGAAAAAATAAAAACTTCGCGACAATAGGAATACCAACTGACCATAGTATGTTGTGAAATTTTTAAATTTCAACAAATGAAATTCTGACGAAGTGGTTTCATGAAAAGTAAAGCGGTTGTGAGCCGTCAAATTGTAATTAGGTCTAAATGAGAATTTTGAATAAATGTATTAAACCTACCACTTTGAAAAAGCCTACATCGTTGAGATTTATTTTTTGGTGTACGCTTAAAAGTTCTAAAAAAACGAAAATTTAGACTTGAATCGAGTACACATTTCATTTTACAAGTCGGACAGTAACATTCGCCTAAAAGTACACCATGCCGAATTAAAAAATTTTTCACGTCCTCAAAACTAAACGCGGCACTATCCCAAAATAAAATACTACAACCCTCGCATAAATTAACCGAGTTACCCGAGCTAACCATTATCCCAACAATATTTATAATCGTAAATAATCTATAATTGCCAATAAATGCCCAGAAATATTAAAGTCTGAATGCACTGGACTCTACAAACAGACTGATTAATTGTTGGCTTGCTGGTTATTTATATTCTTCTTAAACGTCGGATGGATTTTTCTAGAACTTATATGACCGTTACAAAAAATTTAAATGTTCAACAATCAACAATTAAATAGACCATTCTAGAATTTAATAACGTTTTACTGAACTTTACAAACAAACTGGTTCATTGTTAACCTGTCGTTTCTTTATATTTGATATGCGTAGGTTAATAAATTTGTAAAGGATTTTTCTAGAATTTATATACTATCTA
The DNA here is from genome assembly GCA_035578155.1 of Brachynemurus nebulosus. Taxonomy (NCBI): domain Eukaryota; kingdom Metazoa; phylum Arthropoda; class Insecta; order Neuroptera; family Myrmeleontidae; genus Brachynemurus; species Brachynemurus nebulosus. Next base: position 179,207 of record JAPWDM010000042.1, on the reverse strand, counting down.
TAAAATTTAAATAATTTTCCAAAATTAAAAGAAAAATATTACAAAACTTTTTGATGAAATGTTAAAATATATTTTTATTTACAACAGCTACATAGTTGTAGAATATTAAAATATAATTCAGTGTTTTGTCAAATGTTATGCATTTTAAACTTCCGCGCGCGAACTATTTTAAAAACATACCGCCATTAAAAAACCAATAAGGAAAGAGTATGCATGTAGTAACACTAATACACATACATAGAAAGCTCACACATATATGAAAAATGGCTGAAATAATATTGAAACAGACAACAATTTTAAATCAATATTTTAATTATTTATCGAGGAGTCCGCAAAAAAATGAAAACGTAGAATCTGTTATTTTTGTCTCTAGTTTCATTTAAAATTTAAAAAAAATGTACATTTCCAATGCACATCGTAAATGCATAATTACCACCAATACTTTTATAATCGAATTTTTTTTTTAATTTGAATGTAATTATTTTAATAATTTTTACTAAAATTAATGTAACTTTTTAACTGGTTGTAAGAAAATTTGAGAAAAATAAAAATAACTTTCTTTTTACATGTTGCATTTTATTTATAGGTATAAAACATTAAATTTGCAGATTTAAAAAAAGAGTATAATTATATAATTTGAATTTGGCGCGTTAAATTGTCTGTTTGGCCTACTGGGAAAATTACGAATAATCTATTTCAGGTGACATTTTTAATGCTCCCCCGTTCCGCCCCTTGGCAGCTAACATTTGAAAAACACGTACCCTGAAAACGTCCATAATTCATAATGTTAACGTATACGTACAAACATTTTTAGATCATTGAGTGAGGTATACCTGATAATTACCATTCAATCTTGACCATAGGACACTGGAAGGAATACAACTATATCTTTTCTGCAATCACTTATGGGCATTTGTGCATTTTGCAGAACTATGTTGTCATTCACTTAGTAGCTACCAATGGGTGTGTTTCAATTGTTGTCATATTGTTGCCGTCGTGTTGACACGGTATACGTGGTATACATGCATGATGCGTGCCACATGCATGTTATGTATATGCGTATGCAAGACACCAATACACATAACCATCCATCGCACTAACACACACAACTCCGCGTGCACATATATAACATATTGGTGGGATATTTTCTATCCTTTGTCGTTACAGGGATTTCAGTAGTATAGAGTAGGTACCGGGTTTCTTCGGACAGGTCAGGACCGTACTTATTTCAATAAAACTGCAACTAAATTACATTAAATTATGCACATTTGAATGAATATAATTGGTCAAAAATTACATTTTTCACCATTTAGAATACTAACAGCATTTTTTATTTGATGAAAAAGTAAGAAAATTCAAAAAATCGGAAAAAGTTTTTGTAAAATATATTGAAAAGTTGTTGAATATTTAGACGGTCCACTATAATAGCTAAGACTTAAGTATTTACTAAGATTTTTTTTATTATTGAAAAACAAAGTTTTAACAAGCAATTATACTTCTATCTCTCAAAACTGAAAACAATAAAAAAAGATGAATTTATTTAATTTAAATAACATGTCACATAAATCACATACATAATATAAACAAAAATACTTTTGATAGTCAATTAAAATTACAGTGGCACTTTTCAATTGTGCAGGTAATAAATAAAAGAAAAAAAAGGATGTTTACATAAAATACGTATAAATAATATTTTGATACACATATGTATGTGTGTGTATGTAACTTGTGTACGTTGTTTTTATGAAAATATTTTGAACTTTTAGTCACATTGAGTGCAATATGTATACCTGCATATGCTAAAGACGAAACTGTCTGATCCGAAAGAAATCCGATACCTGGTATAGAAATATACTAGCGTTCGTTCTGTAATATTCTGTGATTTCGACGTTTGGGGGGTTCAGCTGGCAAGGGGAAAAGGACGTAATTTTGTACGCATACGTACGTACTAATTTAAGTGAACTCCCCATGGTTTGTACCGTATGTACGGTATGTACCAGGTATACCTCACTCAATAATCTTAAAATGTATGTAGAAAGTTATTTTTATTTTTCTCAAATTTTCTTACAACCAGTTAAATAAGTGTTTTAGAAGAAGATATTTATTTATTTTAAGCTAATTTGTGATTCAAAGTGTTGATTTTCGGTCTTTTCTGGGAATTTTCCCATTAATTGCATGTTAAACAATAATTTTTACTTTATAATATACTATAATGGCAGAATTAATTCAAATTTTTACATTTTGTGTATTATATATTTAAAAATAACTTCCAAAAATCATTCGTTAGTCTTTAGAAGTTTAGAATGTGCTAGTCCTACAACCGCAATAAACTACATTCTGTAAAATTTTATGCAAGTTCATTGAGAGTTTAACACAAATTGACCAAGGAATTTTTAGAAATAACAACAACCTGCAAGTTTTTTGTCGTTATTTATAAAAATTCCTATAATATTACCTGCAGTTGGACAGTGGCGTAGCAAGACGAAAATGGGACGTGGGCAAGATAATTTTTGCGAGGCCCCCTTTAATTTCCTTTTTAAAATTTCTGTCTTAAAAATTAGGCGACGAGCAAAAAAAAAACGAAAAACAGCCACTCGCGAGGCCCCTATAAGTGCGAGGTCGTGGGCGTGGGCCCATACCGCCAACGCCTAACTACGCCACTGCAGTTGAAACAAAATTTGTACAACAAATTGACTTATTAGCTAATTGTATTTTTAACAATATTATTAAACGTTAATAGTTAAAAAGGATTCAGAACAAACATTCTAATGTTTGATTTTTTTTAATACCACTGTGGAAGTTGCTTCTTCTAAGATTTATTGAAATTAATATGAGTCATTATTTCTATATTAATTCTAAACTTGGCTACTTCAATTTTATTTCTCCAGTGCTTCCAACAGAAATACCGGGTAGGGATGAATTTAGACAGGGAGAAGTGAAGTTGATGAAAGAGTACCTTTTCCGAACAAATACACAGCATAGATCTTCGATTTTGAATAAAGTCAACCATTTTTTACATCTATAATACAATAATTGACTATAATATAGTATAATAACTGGTCTTATTTATTAACTGTTATAATTACCTGTCGAGACAATGTGGAAAACAGTGAAATTTTCAGCCGCTCTTTGGATTCTTGCTCACAATAGATTTTCGGATATCCGAAATATGCATCTGAAACAAAATATTTATTAGATATTAGAAACGTAATTCATAATTATATTAAATTACAAGCGAGGGCATTCACAAAGTTACTAAAGGGTTTCGACATGTTAAGTACTTGGGAGCCCGCCCACCACATGAAAGATGCCCCGGAGCCTCCACAGTGGTAAATCCGGCACCACCGAAGAATTTGGTTAAATAATAACTTAATAATATAATAAATTTTGTTAATATCAAACAGAGATTGCTCTAAATACAATGAAATAATATTTTGCGATAATAGAGCGCAAAATTGGCGTTCAAATTTTGCACAGTTAGGCAATCATGAAAACCGCGATTTTTAAATTAAATTTTTAATAATTGATAAGATAAGTGGCCCAGTTTCTGACCTTTTAAGAGTGACGGCTGAGGTTAAACGACAGTAATAAATATAAGTTTCAACTTAAGAGACAATTAATAATTTTATCAACTAGTTTATGGCTTTCAAAATAAAGTCATATACGTAAAATAATTATTTGAATTGAATTAATAATTTAAATTAATGTTTTAAAAATTGACAAAAAGGACCCAGTTTCTGACTCTCAAAATTTTTCATGTGACAGTTTCTGACCCTGACAGTGGCCTAATTTCTGATCCTTAAATTTAATTATGATTAACTTATGAAAAAAAGAAAAAAAATTAAATTTGTCATAAAAATTTTGTTACAAAAATATTATTCAACTAAAATTGTTGTAATAATTTAAATACTAACGAAATTGACATTATTTTAACAATAATTGTATCACTCCAAAATGTACTTTCAAGACAATATAATTTTTTGTTGATAAAAATGAATGTTTAATGTTAACTTGTCACTACGTTATGAAAAATAACAAAAACTAATCGAAGATAACTATAAATAACAAACTAACTAACAAAAATTAATTTAAAATAACTATTTTTACATTTTATTCACATGTCAATAAGCAGGTAACCTCGCTTGTTTTAGGTTAGAATTTTAGGGTGAAAAACTGGATCATATCTTTAGAATTGAGCCTAGTAATATTGACCCCCATATTTCAATAGTAAAGATCATTCTAAGGTATTTTATAAATATTTTAAAATAAATTTTAAACAAATATTAACCTGCTCATATATTTTTAATTAAATTTTCATACTTACATGGTGAATATTGCACAGATCAAAATGAGGTATCTTCTAAACTAAACCATTTAGAAAATAACTAAAAAATAGCATTTACACACATTTTAAACTTAAAATTTTTTTTTAGTTAGTTAATATATTCTATACTTTTTCAATTGCTATTCATAATCACAGAATAAATTACTTTAAATTAAGAATTTATTTTTTTTTCGTATTTAAAATATTGTTTTTTTTATTAATTTATAAAGAAGTTGAAAACGTCAGAAACTGGGCCAGGGTCAATTACCGGGTCTTTTACCCTATGGATTAAATTATTTTATACAATTCTTAACATGCATTATTTTAAATAAAAATTCATAATTATTAATTTAAATGAAAATAAATATAAGAAATTTCATTATAACTTACCTACGTATTTTGACGATTAATACTCAAGTAAAAAAAGCAAATAATTTATTTTAAAAATATATTATAAACTCTTTTTTAACACTTGTTTAATTTCTATTAGGTAGAAAATCGGGAAAAACTTATTTTCAGACTTTATTTTCATTATTTATACTGCATACATAACCTACACGTATATAACAAAAAAAATTTAACAGGTGGCCACCTGTAATTGTTTTTTACACATATATTTTTTTATAACGCAAGCGCGCATATTTTATTTAAGTTAATTTTGAATAGATAGCGCTAAATTTAGATCTTAAAATTAGAGATCTTTGACGTTGCGGCGGCCAGCTGCCAAGGGGAAAAGGACGAAGATGGACATATAGTGGACCATCTCAACAAGAAACATCTCTCTCTCTATATATATACATATTATGTATATATACATAGAGAAAGAGGGAGATGTTTCTTGTTGAGGTGGTCCACTGTACATACGATACATACGTACGTTCTAATTTAAGTGAACTCCCCATGGTATTTACATAAATATATTATTTATGTATATTTATTACTTTTTGTTGATATTCTCTACAAATACGGTGTAGTGTTATGCCTTTTTATATGGTTTTGATCTTTGAAAAGTGATCATAAAATTTGCATGGAATATGTAAAAAAATTTAATAATTTAAAAATTATGAAAAAATACGTTCTGTTTAATTTTTTAAAATAATATTAGGACCTTTTAAAATAGTTTTAAGATTTGAATAATACCCATTCTTAGCTTTATTTTTAGATAACTGAAATGATCAATCAGACTTTAAATTATTATTGTCGTAAAAATTTATCTTTAAATTTAGTAGATACCTAAATAGTTATGTCTATTTATTAATACTGCTATTTACTTTTCTACTTAAATATTTATAAACATGTATGATAACTATGGCTGGTGTATAAAATTAAAAAATATTGCCTAATTGATAAATCATTTTAAAAGGTTAAACAAATAGATGTAGGTAAATGAAGACTAATTGAAAGAAGTGTTGTGCAGATTATAAATGAAAATATCTAATACAACATGGAACAGAAAATTGAAAAAGACGGTGAGCCATTATCTTTATAATGTAGTAAATGCCCTAGATAGAAAATAGACTTAAGTTATAAATTAATTTACTTATTTAGATAAGAAATTGCAGTAAGTAGGTTTTTCTGTAACTTTATAGATAAACCTCTGCTAACATTTGAAGAACAGAATAATACCCAAGATTTGTCAAATTCAAATAATGAAAATACAGACTGTCTCGACTGCAGTAGTATTATTTGTTCATGTAATAAGGTTAGTAAAACGTTCGATAGTAAATTTGGGCAAAATTTTAGTTAATTTTGAGTATCTGTTTATAATTAGTCATCAAAAAAGCTAAAAAATTGTAAAAGAGAAGATAAAAAAACGGAAAAAACGAAAAAGGATGTGGATACTAATCTGACAGAACATTCGCCCGTTAAAACAAGTGATTTAAGCAAACGATTACTGGGCAAAAGTAAAGCTAAACAACGCCTTCAAGCTTTTTCGTCAAAAAGAGAATTATTAAGTATTCCATTGTCATCAAAATCGAAAAAAAGTTTAAATAGACCTAAATTAGTTGTCAGTATTGAAACTCAGTATGATGAAAATGGTGAAATAACTGAAGATTCATTGGTCATTCGGAAACCACCTAAACCAGGTTGGTGTTTTTATATTATTTTTTTATTTTTTATTTATTTCAAAGTAAAAAAATTATTCGTAGGTCGTCTTCTCATAATCTTTGTTAAATTTGTTAAACTTGTTAAATGTTATTTATGTTATTCTTCTAAATTTATAAATAGATAAAAATCATGAACAACCTATTTGCTACTGTGTATTAAGGGATTACATCTATTTGAATGCTCGAAAAATAGGCGTTTTTTGAGGATTTTTTTTTCTTATATAGTAATAAAACAATCAAAATTCAATTTGGAGGATTTGTTATACATATAATGAGGTGTATAAAACAATTTTTTTGGCGGCGAAACGGCAGTACAAACGTTTGAAATAGCATATGTCTTTTTTTGGAAGAGGTTTGCGGCATGACAAAATTTTTTCATTTGCACTTAGGACAAGAAAAAACACTTGCTGCTTCAAACGTCTGTACTGCCGCCATTTTGCACTTCCCCGTCAAAAAAAAAAAATTTTCTACATCTCATTATATTATGTATAACAAACCATCCAGATTGCATTTTGATTGTTTTATTACATTATGAGAAAAAAATCCTTAAAAAACGCCTATTTTTCGAGCATTCAAATAGACGTAATCCCTTAAACTCTTAAAAGTACATATCGTACATATTACTTGACAGTTATTTAATATTTTATAGTTTTATACCAGTTCTCGATTTCAACTTATTTATTTATTTATTTATTTATTTTTTTTATAACACATTTAACATGCTATAGCATGTTTAACAAAGATTATGAAGATTTTGTTTAATACTTTGTGTGTATTTAAATTAGTGTGTTTGGAATCGTAGGCATTATTTTATTAGGTTACGTTGATTAAATTACAGGACCATGTCCACAAGAAAAAGCTAAGGCTGTGATATGCGAAATAGAAGAAATTAAACGTCGTGAAACAAAAATGCAACAAAGCTTAGAAAATAGTAAAACTAGTTCGAAATTATCTTCCGCCATTCATATGCCTCGTAAGTATTAAATTTTCTCAAAAATTGTATTTAAACAAGGTAATTATGATTTGTTTGAACTAAAGAATTTGTTAAATATTTTTACTCCAGATCCTAGACCACCCAGCAAATTACAATACGGTCGTTCAGACCGCTATGACGAGCATCGTTCAAAATCTAATTCACGACATCGTAGTAGGGAAATAACATCGTGGTCAGACGTTAAGTCAGCTATGTTAATGAACAACCAGTATCGGAGAAAGTGAGTTTATTTAATAATTTTACTCTTAAAACTTTATTTTCGCTCTCAACGTTCAAACACAATTGGAAATTTTAAACAATTTCACAATGTAAATAGTAAAAATGACTATTTGCGGGTATAACTGAACGTGGAATTTTTTAAAAAAATTTTCGTTTTCCTTGGAATGTGTCCCAAAACGATCATAATTAGTACGCTGCCAATGTGGCACACTTTTATACTATTTTTAAAATGATTTTGTGCTTAAACTTCTTCTTATTTTAAATTTCGTGTCTTATCATATTATTATAGTGATATGTTTGAAACAAGAAATATTTTAAGATATAAAATCTTCAAGTTTTCAATCAAATACATACCTACCTTGAAATTATATTTTGGTAGTACAGTTTATGAAAATTTGTTGCAACTCAAGATATTTATTATTATCGTATCAATAGTTTTAGAAGCATTTCTATTTTGGACCCTTCTTGGAGCACGAAGGTCCTGGGAGCCCATTTTAACTTTACTATTATATTTTTCGGAAATATCAATAGCATTTAAGCAGAACTTTGTCAAAAGTTGTTCAGATTTTTAATTGAACCACATATTCATTTAAATTTGATATTCTGAAATTTTTTACAAAATCAATTCCTTATAGTACGTCGACTCTTCAACGACTCTAAAGTAGCTATATTTATATTTTAATAACGTATCTAATTTTCATACCACGACAACTTTTCGTAAATACCCATATTGGTAATTTTAGGAGCACTTTGATTTTCGATCCTTTTTGAGGTCCCATTTGAGGAGAACATCTCTAAACTCACGAAGAGTTCTGATCTCTGAGAATGTTTCGGAATCTCAATAATATTTGATCAAAATTTGGTTAAGATTCGTCCAACCGTTTATTTTGGGCGTTTTTTGGGTCGTAAGGTCCCTATTTTACGTTTTCACTTATAGTTACTGAATATATTGAAATTTATAGCAGATAATACATGGATTAACTCCAAAATACTCTCAAAATTTTAGCGAAGTGGGAGTAGTAGCAAGTAAGATTTATCTACATTTAATGGGATTTCATGGTAGCGCCATCTAGGAACCAAACTGCATAATTTCTAAAAATTCTATCAAAAAAAATCGAATAGTTCATATGTTATGCCACTTGGTGCGATATGACACTTGAATGGAAGGTCACGGTAGCGCCGTAGTTACCGTCACTCCGTTTGCGATGAAATTCGTAAAGAACTATTTAAAACCAAATCGTATAATTCCTGTAAATTTCATTAAAAAAAAAAAAAACGAATAGTTTAGAAATTATGCCACATGGTGCGATTTGGCGTTACACAGACGGGCAGACACGAAACCAGAATTATTCAGGAAGCTCTAAAACAAATTTCAGGTGAAAATTTTCATTTTGGGGAAAAATTTTTATATTTTAAAAGTGATTACAAGGCTTTCGCTACTTCAGTAGTCTCGGAAGTAAAATGAATATTAGATAATAATCTTATACTCCTTATATTAATCAATACATATAATAAAACTATAACGAGACTGTGTGTCTTTTTAAATTTTTTGTTTGTCTGTGCACGCATCACGCAAAAACTGTTAGACGGATTCTGATGAAATTTGGTGAGATAATAACATTATTACCTGGGTCAGTATATATGATACTCATGCCTGCGGAAAAATGTATCATCTCCACGGGAAAATACAAAAATCGATTCGAGCAAAAATTACACAGATAGTATAAGATGTAATATTTTATCTATGACTACTATGAAATTGCTTGTTTATTGTACCGTGTGGACGTTATAGATTGAACGGTCAAGGTCATCTTTAAATTGCCGCTTTATGCATACTTGTACACTATGTTATTTATTATAATTTAGTTCGTAACGTGCTGCCTCCTACATGGTCTTAAATCGAAGTATTATTTTTGGAATCGCTGTCAGATTTGCATTTTATCTGTTATTTTCTTATTGTTTATTTACTTTTTCTTAAATTTTGTGGCTGTTAATTATTACTCGAGCTGTGAAGTAAGTAAATAATTTTTTATTCAAGCAATTTTTGTTAATTTTTCACATTTAAGGACATGCATTTTAGTATAATATTCACCACCGTATTGAGAGTGCGGAAATTTGTCTACTGTATATAATGTAAATATAATAAGCCGTCCAATCTTTAACGTCCGCCCGGTACAAAAGCTATCTAAGTAAGCAACGTTTTACATACAGCCACATATCCAGCTGTACAAAAAATGGCTCTTTACACGCATGTATAATAAAAATAACAAAGCCTACTACACTTTTATTAATTCTTATAATTATTATATATTATACAGTGATATACATGATACATATTATGTTAGAATTTACAAAAATTTTACCTAGCAACTGATTGTTTACGTTTGTTTTTAATAAATTTCAAATAGGGTAAACGGTATAGTGGTTGACACCCCTATAGTGATTGACACGTATAAATTTAAACCGTTATTATTAACAATTAAAGTGGTAATTACTTTTAAAAAACGAATCAACGAATTCTTTGTTGTGTCAGTTTATATCTAACCAAAGCTTTGTTCCAACAAACAATTTTTGTACGGTACATGTACTGGTATGTACCATGCTTGGATTAGTTCATGAAGGACATTTGTGCGCATGTTTTATAGTGTACTATGGTAAAACTACCAAATACCGACCACCTAAGTTCTATCATTTTTTATTAAGTTATACGAAGCGACTGGTAAGAGCAATAAAAATGGGGTGATTGTTACTCGTACAACTGTGTTTCCAGATACTTAAATTTAGTCCGAAATATCTTTTTTCTCGTTAGTTAGCACTAAAAAAAATTGAAAAATAACATGTAGTTGCAAAAGTGTTTTTATCCCTATTTCCGTCCGCCATAACGGTTTTTCCTTTATTACGACCACAGACATACCTATTAACGACCTGTCTAAATAATAATTCAAATTTCGACTTTACGCATTTAATAATAAAGTCTATATTTCTTTAAAACAAGTATTCAATAAATGATAGAGGTGGAAATGAAATATTGCTACATAAATTAAATTATTTAGGCATTTAATTCGATTAAAAATAAATATATTTGTATTTAAATATTATAATTAATACAAAAATAAAATTACCATAAATAATTTCTTAATCCTAAATCCCTAATTTATTTTAATAAGCAAATCAAAAGGAAAGAGACCACAAGCACGAAATGAGTTGCGCAGTTTCTGGAGTAACAGCTTTATCAATTGATTTTTCAAGGAGTCTAGCGAAATCTGCGGGCCTTAACTTTTATCCACAATCTTCCGTTCGCCAATCTTGAACGTTTTTTCGCCAAATATTCTTTAATGGGTGAAAAACACCAACGTCTAGAGGTTGCATCCGATGGGTAGCATTCGGATAGAACGCTGTTAATATAATTCCCTTTTCTTGCAAAATTCTGTTATATGTAGGTTTATGTGCAAAGAATGTCCATCAATGAAAAGTATTACTGGAAGTGGAATGTTATTCTTTACAATCCAGGGGTAAAATGCATTCGTTATGTATTCGTAAAATGCTGCACTTGTCATCCATCCTGAATCTGACTTCCCTATTGCCCAATTGTTAGGATAATTCACATGAATGGCAGAAGGTATTCTTCTTTTATAAGGGTATAAAACCATTGGAGGTGGTATGCTTCCATTAGCACTAATTGTAACCAATATGGTTAGACATTCCTTTTCATCGTTGTAAGTTCTGGAATATACCTACTTTATTTGATCCATTCCTCACTAATACAAACTGTTCTTTAGGACTCAAATAGAAGCCACTCTCGTCCCTATTAAAAACCCTTCTCGGATCAAGCATTGTCTCTAATAAATTGTTGTCTATTAAGTAGGAACGCACACGGCCGAACCAGTCTCGAATATTTTGTTCCGTTACAGCTGCTCTTTGTGATGTTAATGACTGAGGCACTCTGGTAGATATTTCCGGATGGCGTTTTAGAAACCCTTTCAACCACTTAGATCCGGGTATTCCATTTTTAAAAGGGTTTTTTCTTTTCAAATTTTCAATAAGTTTTGTTACAGATTCTACCAATTGTACTTTTGTTACTGGGAAACCTTTATCACCCATTTCAATAACCCATTTCGCTAACAGAATCTCTTCGTTGGTAGTTAAAACAGTTTGTGCACCTATTGTCCCAGTCTTTGTATATTTATTTTTTCTTTTATCAATAAATGTGGTTTTGGGAATATTAAAAGCTTTAGATGCCATTCTAATAGACAACAATTTGGAATTAACCGCGTTTACGGCTTCATTTATACATTCAGTTGGATAATTCATTCTTTTTTTTCCATTGTTGGTTAATCTATAGACAAAGAAAAATAAACTAAACACAAGTTATGTAATGTAAAAATGAATTTAAATTAAATAATAATTGTAATTGATGTCTGCCTATTTTTTTTAAACAGTTAACTGTAATCTTAATTAAGACATAAAAATAATTTAGATTTTTCTTCCTCCTTCAGGTGGGAGAAATTACCCGGTCGAAATTAAGAAAAGTTACATAAACGACTAACCTAATGACCGACCACTTTTAAATTATTAAAATCTTAAAAATATTGATACTTCTTCGAAAAGTATATTGATAATAATAATTAATATATTTTTAATAATCGAAATTTTCATTTAAAAAATTTACAATAAATACGAATAATTTATTAAACGCCATATAATCTTCATGGATTATTTCTACTTAAAACATTTTTGATAATCAGTGGTCATCAAAAATAAACAAAATATTTAAATAAGTAACCAATTTAGAATATGTCGTAAATAGGTTCTGAATTAATTTAACAAATATTAAATAATTTTAAAAAAATTCTAGACTTAGTTTTTAATAACTTATATATTTATTTACAAATTAAAATGTATGCTTGAATTGCCCCTAAAACGACCCTTGGTCGGTTTTTGGATATTATTTGATTTTTATCATTCCTAACTCCGACCATAATATTTTAATGGTTTTTGTCTATAAATAATGATAAACCCCCGTAATGTTTCCGTTTTACTCTTTTTTAATAATAAATACATAAAATTAGTACTTTTTACTTACCTTAAACAGCTTAGTTTACCAAAAAATCACAATTTTTTCAGAACTCTATTTTGAACATTCCACCGTTAAAAGCGCGCATAATACAACATTATACATTAAATAATTAACTGACATACCTAATACAGAACACATCCAACTAAATGTTTTTAAAAGTAGTGGGAAAGTCATGAGTTCGGTTATTTATTCGAACAGAATGTAGCCTGCGCACACGCAATCATGAATTAAAATTTAACGCGAAAATTAGAGGTCGGATTAAGGTATGCGGTCGTAATTGGGTGGTTTTACCTTAGTACGTGAACTAATTATTGAAACGGTTTTTTGTATGACAAACTAAATAAGATGGCACGTAAAGTTAATAAAAGTAAAAACTCGTAACTATATAAAACACGTATAAATATAAAAAAAAAAATTATACTAAAAAAGAAAAATACCATAAATTAACGAAATTAAAAAAAAAATTAATTTATAAACCAAAAATGACAGCAGGTAATAATATAATATAAAAAATATTTTTAAATCATTGTTAATGCCGTTGTATTCATATGGGTACTGAGTATTTATTTGTAAAAGATTATTTTTTAGAATTAAATGAATTTCTTATATTACAAAATGGACAAAATATATGTATTGAAGCTCAAGAAGAAAATCAGTCCAGTTTATATGAAAGAAATGACTTCAAATGACTTCAAATGTATTCGTCATATTGGGGTACTATTTATAAATAAAAAATAATATGTGTCTTTAAATAGTTTTATAATGAATAAAGATATTGAATAAATTATTACCTAAATAATTTTCATTTTTTTTACTGATGTGTTCATTAAAAATTCTAAATCTTCATCTTTACTAGATTCAGAAACGAAAAAATCATCATTATCTAACTCGCTCATACTGATTTAAAAAGAAAGCAGTTAAAAATATTTCAAAACAACAGTCTTTATTTTATTATTAACAGTCTTATCTTATTTTATTAAAAAAAGAAAAAAAAGAAAAAAAAAACGGTAAATCAATCAGTTTTCAAAAAATTCAGTAAAATTATCTATTGCGCAGGTGTAACAAGTAGTTCACATTTCGATACATGCTCTTGACTGCCGACTAATTTGACCATACATGAATCAGTTCATGTACTAATTAGCATTTATGTTGGAACATAAACCGGAAGTTAAAATTGGTACATAAATATGTACTATAACTTGTTGGAACGCTAACTTCATTATGCGCATGCTATAACCGTACAATGTACGATATTTTCGTTTGTTGGAACAAAGCTCAAGTCTTGTTACGAAAGGTTTATAAATGTTCTGTCGGTAGCTGTTTTAATAGTCGTGTGTGTAATCTACAGACAAAATTCGTGAATATGTAAAAAAAATTGTTAAGCGGGTGGTTCTAATATTTTATTTGTATGCAAGTTGTATTAACGATTTAAAATTTTTTTCGAATTTATATGAATACATTGTAAGTTAACAAATATTAAATTGTGTATTTTAGTATTAATAAGTTAATATTTTAATTATTTTTTGGGGTGTTTACGACTGTCGCGATTTTAATGCTTCCAATTAGTCATTAACAGGGGGAATCAATAACTATAAGAGTGATAATTTTATCAATTAACAGTTATTGTCATCTGTCATTAACTATAATTCGGCTGTGTCAATCACTGTCTTAAGACTCGTTAGTTGCTTGTTAGTATTAAAATCTACCATAAGCGTCAAGAATATTTTTATTCGTAACTCAACATGTGGTTAATGTTATTTTAATTGAAGATACGTTTAAGGTTAAAAAGAACTTGCCATATTTAAAACAATATTCTGAGGTTAACCCTCCAAGCTGTCATGAATGGTATGAGTCAAAAGGAAGTATTTAGAAACATAAGTTGTCTGTAAATGCGTGCCTGCCTATCCTATAAATGAATTACTTCATTTTATTTGTAAAACAAAACTCATTTTACATAAAAGTAAGACAATAAATTTTTTTCTAAAGTACACTAGTTTCTCGTTGTAAGCAACATCAAAATTGAAATAGAATCATATGCCTTACTCTTTTTATGTATATGCGAATTTTAATAATAATAATAATAATAATAATAAACCCTCAGGGGCTTGTTGTAACACCTGGTTGCTTAGGTGGTCGGTTGCTACAACAACACGGGAAGTAGCGCTCCCGGGGTTCCCGAGCTAAGACCAGGTACTTTCTGGTACCTGGTGCGTGGAGTCAACCAGCGCTAAATGGTGGTCTCTGTTAACGGGCTAACTACCCCTAACAGGTTTTAACTAGTTCCCAACGGTAATAGAACTAGGAAGGCTGGTCGTGCCGCGGGTCTCTCGGATGGGGCCGCACAAAAAGGCGGAACCAGTCAAAATTCATCTTCTCGTCTCGTGCGCCTGGAGTGGACGGACAGCTTGAGGAGAGATTTGCTCACGTGCCGCACACAAAGTGAGCCAAATAAGAGAGGGTACATGGCAAGGATGCACGCCATATGGTGCCAGATGCATCCCGAACACTCTAATTTAACGCCACAAAATCTGCGTGACCATGTAGCCCGAATTATAAAATTAAACATACCTACCGGACATGACGATAATCGAGAAGCTCGCGAAGAAGCTAGGGTTGCAGAAACTACAGTGGTGGAAGCTGAACAGGATTCTGCGGTCAACGGTGAGAGCTCGACCAATAACATCATAGAGCGGGATCAACCGGTAACTTGCGGTGGCAGCGTAGTTACTGAGGCACAGACGGACTTGTTAAATCAAGCCAACACAGATACTGTGCTAGAGTCTAACACCAGAACAAGTTCAGCTCCCACACAGAATGATGCCGATCTAAATAAATCCCTTTCTGTCTCAGACAATTTAAGAAAACAATTTCGCGATCTTCTCGATACCGATTTAGACTTCGACAAACGACCACGTCCCAAATACCGACGGACGTATATAAAGGGCGAACAACTGACCCTACCAAACGAAATTTTGGACGATCATCTATCCCCATCCAGTGATCTCACCGACGTCGACAACGCAGTATATGCAGCGATGCGTGTCCTGACCCCATGTACTAAGCAGCAAAAGACTGCAGAGGAGAAGGCACGTATTCGTATTAAACAAATTGACACCAAGGTGAGGACACTACGACAGCTGGTATCGCGTATCCAATGTGTGATAGAATATATGCAGACCAATAGGCGCTTTACGCGAAAGGTACCGGCTTTTGCCAGAGAACTAAGGTACCGCTATCACACGATAAATTTGGGCAATCTGTTGACCATCAAACAGACACATTTGGATAAGATACGCGCATTGGCCCTGGCCAAGAAGAAAGTAGGCCGGCGTGAACGGTGTATTCGGGAAAATAAGATCTTTAACTCGAACCCTTCACGCCTGTTCGCATCTAAAAGCCCTGTCGTGGAGCAACCACCGACGGTCGACGCAATAGAGGATTATTGGCGGGGGATATATGAGACGACTAAAGAGACTGACTTGGACTGTATTTCCATCAGCCAGTTTAGATGGTACTGCAAACAACAGCTTGGCAAAGTGCCATCTCACACCAATATAACATCTGTTGATAAAGAGGAAGTCGAACTTGCTTTCAAAGGCAAGAAGAACTATTCGGCTCCGGGCATTGATGGAATAACGAATTTTTGGTGGAAGAAGCTCGCTAGTACCCACCGCCACCTTGCCTGTATATTTTCAAATTGGTTATTTAACTGTGAGCCAATACCATCGTGGCTCGCTGAGGGAAGAACGGTCCTAATACCGAAAAAAGGAGACCTATCACAACCACAGAACTACAGACCGATAACGTGCCTGAACACTGTGTATAAAGCGTTCACTTCCATTCTATATGAACGCATCTTGAAGGCGATTGAACCAGTGTGGAGTTCGATCTATGAACAACGAGGTTCAAAAAGAGGAATGTCGGGTTGCAAAGACAACTTGCTGGTCGACAGATGTATCTGTCAGGACGCTAGACAGCACAAACGCAACCTGAGCATGGCCTGGGTGGACTATCGGAAAGCATTTGACACAACGTCGCATGAGCTCATTATCTATTTGCTCCATTGTCTGCGAGTCCACCCCGACATTATTAAATGTATTGAACACCTGTTGCCGCTCTGGAAAACAAGGTTCACAATAACATCCGGTGAACACGTTGTGTCAACGGAGTTGGTGACATACAAACGAGGCGTATACCAAGGAGACAGCCTCAGCCCACTTTTGTTTTGCATCTCGTTGTTGCCCCTGTCAATCAGCCTGAGAGAGGAACCCGGGTACTTGTGTGGCCCGGTAGGAAATCGCGAGCATAAAGTCACACATTTATTTTATATGGATGACTTAAAACTGTATGCCTCGTCGGAGAGTGATCTCAACTGCGCTCTAAAATTAACACACAAATACACGCACGCGATCGGTATGGAGTTCGGACTGGACAAATGCGCGGTAGTGCACTATAAGCATGGTGTAGTTCCGAATTTTGATTCACACGCCCAATTAGTGGATGGAAGCATCATAGAACATCTTGATGAAGGAGCGACCTATACGTACCTTGGTGTTGGCGAAAGTCACATCCAGGACGTGAAGAACATGAAGGCCGCCTTAAGTAGTAGATATAAGCGCCTTCTCCGACAGATTTGGAGTTCCGAATTGTCGGTGAAGAACAAGACCAGCGCTACAAATATGTTAGCCATACCCATCCTTTTATATACTTTTGGCTCAATTAAGTGGAATGTGAATGAATTGGAGAAACTAGACCGAGACACGCGAAAAATAATGAATATCAACCGTAGTTTGCACCCACGCGCATCAACACAACGACTTTACCTCCCACGAGACCAGGGGGGGGGGGCTCCTGTCAGTCGAACGTTTACATGATCGTATAGTCTTAGGTACAGCTTGTCGTGTACTTAACAGTTCAGACCCGCTATTGCAACTCGTCAGGGATCACGAGCTTGCTGGCGTAGGCGCATTTTTATTCACAGCAGCGCAACGTGCCGCCGATATCTTGGGCTTAGCCTTCGATCCGCGTAATCGCGACGGTGATGATAACATTCTTTCACTATCACAGTCGCGCCAAAAGTCGCCAATCAAGAGAGCCGAGCAACAACATCTGCTCAATAAACATCGCGACAAAGTTCACCAGGGTATGTTCTACCGTCATCTTGACAACCTTGGCCTTTCGAGCGAACTCACTTGGGCTTTCTTGAGAGCTAATGGACTTAAATCGGAATCGGAGGGCTTTATCATGGCAGCTCAAGATGGAGTGTGGAACACTTTAACACACCAAAAATATGTGATGGGTAATAAAGAGGTTTCGAGTACCTCGTGTCGGGCATGCAAAGCATACCCGGAAACCTTAATGCACCTGACTTCAGGTTGTTCTTATTATGCTAAATCCACCTATATCCATCGCCATAATGCAGCGTTGCGTGTGCTCTACTTTTATTTTCGTCATCATTACGAAGTTGACAAAACACCAGTCTTGCCCTACGATCCTGCGGAAGTAGAATCCTTTGTTGCCAACCAAAAGTGCAAGATCTTTTGGAATATGCCGGTTGCAACTACCAGGCAATTGAACGCCAATAAACCTGATGTTGTGCTCCAAGATTTAACATCTCAGACTATGTATGTTATCGAGTTCTCTGCTCCGGCGGAAACTAACATAGTCGAAAAGGAGGAGCAAAAAAGGATTAAATATCAAGATCTAATACATGAACTGCGACAACTGTACCCGGGCTATACTATCCGCTTGGTCGTACTTATAATCGGATGTCTGGGGGGTATGCATAACTCCTTTGTGCGCAATCTTAACATCATTCCGGCTTGTAGATCTCACGCCAACATGTTAGCGGCGTCAATGCAAAAAGCAGTTATTATCGGGACGCTCCGCACGCTCCGGTCGCACGAGACGACTTTCTCCGGGAGTTCATGAACACCTTTGAACGCCCATGCCCCGTTTAGAGCGGGTCCTCGAACATCCATTGGACCTGCCCTCGAATCTCCCACTGCCATGGTTTTGCAGCGAGGTTCGGGGATTTATTAGGTAGGGAAGACCAGGAAGGGGATGCTGTATGACGGACATTACGTACCTGACCTAGAAGTACCTGACCTGGTACGCTGCACGGACACTTTTTCCTCCGCCTGGGGGTTTTTGAAGTGCAGTCGCGTTTTTCGTTAATCTTTCATAATAATAATAATAATAATAATAATAATAATAATACTTACACAAATCAAACCAACTGCGGGGAAAAAGTTACAATTAGTAATAGAAAGGACGACAAGCCCGCAAAAAGAGTGACTATTGTTATAGTCGAAACTAGTCAAACGTGACCTTTTCATTTCTCTTGTATTGTATTGTTTTTCATCTTTTAATTTTTTTTCGCTATGCTGATAATTTGTTGTAGTGATTTTTATTACTCTTTTTGCGGGCTTGTCGTCCTTTCTATTACTAATTATAATAATAATAATAATATTTATTTGCATCGACCAATATAGGTATACAAAAGGTTTACATTTGATATTACAATATATCACTTATATCATAAGGTACCATTTCGATTAAATACTTCCTTAATGCCCTTTTAAATTGTTGCGTGTCTTTACTTGTGATCCATTCAGGTAGTTTGTTATGCAGCTTCTGCCCAGTATAAACAGGTGTTTTTTCATAAAAGCTTGTCCTATGTGTAAAGTCAAAATTTGACTTCACTCTTGTATTGTACTCATATTTTCTTGGTACACGATTGATCAAAATATGAATTTTCTTTCATGTATGAAAGTAATTCATATGCATATGTAGCCCAAAATGTTAGGATCTTGTTGTCTTTGAATGCCGTTTTACAACTGTCTCTTGAAGGTATTCTAAATATTAGTCGAATAATTTTTTTTTTCTGTATTATAAATACTCTGCTAGATTCCGTACTTCTACCCCATGCTAATATGCCATATTTTATAGCTGAATATACATGTGAGTAGTAAAACATTAACAGTTGAGATTGTTCAACATAATTATTCAATATTCGCATTTGGTAGTTGTCATATATGTAAAATTCATATTTTAGTTTTTTTTTTAATAAAAACAGTTGGCACTACGTCAGATGTTCAGATAGAAGGGATCGTGCGCGAACAATAGAGGCAGCACTGTTCTCGAAAGTAGAGCACCCTGGCGTCAAATGAAAAAAACAAAGTAGTGTAAACAACGTAAACAGTAACATAGCAACACAGAGCACTGAATCAAACATATTAACATATGTTTCCTAGAGATAACACAGGCATTAAATTTTGAAGCATGACTCCATTTTAGTAAGCCCAAATTGTAACCACGGAGACTTGTTTATAAATATTAGATAAACCAACTAAACCATTAAATTAATGGTTTGACCGCCATTAAAGTAATCCCATCAGTCAATTTTTTTTCTCACATCAGTCAATTTTTTTGCTTCAATTTCCTAATGTATTTGTAATACACAGCATTCTCTCTAGTCGATTCTCTCCTCAATGCATAGCAATGTAATAAAAATTATAAGTGTCAATATTAAGAAAAAATGCAAAAGATAATTACATTTGGTTTTTTACCGATAAAAAATGACCGTGTTAAGGGTCAAAATGATATTAAAGGTAAAAAATTATTTAAATCGGGTCATGTTATGAATGTTATTGAAACTGAAGATATAAATAAACAATCTACCATAACCTGTTCAGTGGTTGCCCAAACCAGTATTTCAAATACTTATAATGTTGTAATTATTGTAAGTATTAAAAATTATTTCTATAAATTAATTATGTGATATTGAAAATTATCAAAATCCAATAACATTTAAGTGTTTTGAAAAATATTAACAGAAAAAAAAGTAAAAAATAAATGGTAAAAATGTTTAAAAATGTCGAAGTACATATACTAATTTCTTGTAATTTTTAATTCCTTGAGAAAGACATGTGATTCTTATTATTTTCAATATCAATCAAATTTTTAAAATAGCTGTCAATAAATAAAAAAATTATTTTTAGCTCGACAATAATCGCAACATAACTTGTGCCAAATGTACCTGTAAGGCCGGCCTTTCAGAAAGATGTAAACATGTCTGTGCTGCAATACATTATATTAACGCTCCTGAATCTGCAGCAAGTAAGACAAGTCACTTGGCAAGGATGGGGAAAACCCTCTTATCGTCAATTATTAGGGTACGATAAAGGTGCAAGAATGATAAGTTTATTTCCACCTCCTTTGTGCAGTAAAGTCAGCAATCTAAAGCCGTATGATGTCTCAGTTAAAAATCTAGAAAAGTTTGTTGCTTCATCTCCTTTATGTACTATGCTGAAATTTGAAGAAAGGAATAAAGTAGAAATTGTAGCTGCAGAATCTTTGGTTGATATTGCACGGATGACGTTGAAAAAAAATTTAGAAGATAAAGCCAAAAAAGTTAGCTTAGAAATTTTTACACTCCAACTTCTTAATAATCTTTATAGTGTAGACTGTGAAATATTAAAGCCATTATATGCCTTTTACCAGGAGAAAATATGCTGTGATATTGATAGAGCATTATTAATAAGTGTTGGGACAATTAATCAGTCCGAAAATGCGCAATGGTATGAAGAACGAAAACTTCGTATAACTGCAAGTAACGGGCATAAAGTAAAAGGAAGTCGTTTTGACGTTGATAAAGTTGTGACTAGTTTTTTAAATCCTGGAAAAATTGAGACGTCAGCTATGTCATATGGAAAAAAAAAAAAAAAACAGAAGAAAAAGCACTTGAAGAATACAAAAAGCTAATAAAGTCGGACTGGGAAGTAGTCAAAGTTGGGCTTATCATCAACATCCCTCAGCCATGGTTAAGTTGCAGCCCAGATGGTATTCTTGTGTATGGATCTAACATTTCGGAGAAAAGATTAGTCGAGATCAAGTGTCCCTATTCATGTCGCGATAAACCTGTTTTTGATGAAAAATTATGTCAATCGAACATATAAATTATCTTAAATTTGATGAAAATGGTTTGCGCTTGAGTGCAACTCATTCCATTTATACCCAAATTCAATTGCAAATTTATGTTACAAACATTGCTTTCTGTGACTTATTCATTTATTCACCTTGGGGAAGTGTTCTCATCACAATTGGGCGTGATGATGCATTTTTAATTGATGTGATACCTAAATTACAAAAATTTTATTTTACTCATTATCTATCAAAGCTATTTTCTACGTACTCAACAGATTTAGGTTAATTATTTAACTGCAATATTAATAATAGATACTGTTAAATAATTAAAATTAATTTTCGTTACTTGTTGGTTTAGGATTGAAGTTTATGTTTTGATAATAATTATTCTCTTTCTTATTTTTATTAATGTTAAGTAGTTACTTTGATATTTTTTATAATCGAGATAAATAATAAAAACTATAATTAAAACTGAAATTTATAATTAAAACTATTAATAGTTACAAAGCATTTACAAAAATGTTTAAAAAAGTGTTGTACTTAAATAAATATTTTTAATACATTGTTAACTGAAATAATCATATAATAAAAAAAAATTTATAACATAATTTACGTGTTATCATTTGCGATGTACATTTTTAACTTTCCATTGGAAGTTATTGTAATGGGTCCGATTTTACGAATCGCTAATTTTGACATATCTCCACGTTTCAAGGACACTAGAATCCGAATCCATCGTTTTTAGCGTGATGTCTTAATTATTTTAACTATTATTAATTTTCTATTGGAAGTTATTGCATTGGGTTCGATTTTGCGAATCATTAATTTGGAAATATCTTCACGTCTCAAGATCACTAGAATCCGAATCCATCGTTTTTAATGTCTGTGTATCATGTACAATAATCTCTAATCTTTAAGAGTACCCAATGGGAAGTTGACAGTGTGGGTAGACCTGTCACCCCAAATTTTTTAAAGTATTACATTGATAGCTTTTTACAATAATTCATATGTTCCAAACATATGTAAAAATTTTCAGGTGTCTGTTAGCTTAAATATAATTGTTGCCCTGTCAATTTGTATAGCTTACAAATTATTGTTTTATTATTGGCTTTCCAATGTTTATCAAGTTGCATACCACAAAAACAATTTCATCAACGTGAGGGAGTAAAGATACTGGAACTTTTGAAAAAATGTTAAAATCTTTGATCCTTTGATTAATTCGTTCAATATGAATTCTCACTGAAGCTATGTTATATGTTTCTTCCACCTCCTCTGGTGTAAATTGTGTATCATGACAAAATGGAGGCATTATAAAAACTGCATTTTTTTTCCACTGCTGTTTTTATCTGGGGGAAACCTTTGTCTGCAAGAACAACATCACCAGGTTCTATTAAATACCACCATAACATTTAGATATAAAACTTATGAATCCATTCGGAGTACACCCAACCAAAAATTTTACAGTTTGATGATGTTTGTATTCTGAGTACATTAAAACTCGTTGTTTCACTTCTGGTGGCAATTCTGTATTCACTTCAGTGCAATCGATTATTAGTATTATTACTCGTGTTTCAGGATAATTTTTTTTAAATGCTTCCGGTAAAGTTGCTTGTACGGTAGCTTTCGAAGGCCAAAATATAAATTTTCTTAATAAGATGTTGAGTTTCTGTAAATTACTTATAAATATTTTTTGTGCTGAAGTTCGATGGATGTTAAATAGTACGCCTAGTGCCGTGAATGTAAGACCTGTTTTTAATTTTGTTAAGGTAATTAATAATTTTGTTTTTTTATCAATTTTTGACGATTTGACATCTGGAAAAATGTTTAAAAGAAAATAAAAAATTGAAAAACTGACGCCGGTTAAATTGCTCAAAGATTGATCATCATGAATAGAAGTAATACCATGAAAACCTTGACAGTCAAGCATTGAAGAATCTTGACTAGTTGGATTACACCCTATATCTTGGACAGACTTTCGTAAAGGTGGCAAGCTTACATCACACATTTTTTCCACTGTTTTCTTAATTGATACATTTACTTGCACTTCTGCAGTACTAACACCATCACAAGTGTTAATATTACAAAAAAAATACGTATACTCATCTAAAACATTTCCACAAATCAGTTCATCAGTTTGACAAGTTATACTACGACTTGCTGCTTGAAGAATAGTATTAGATCCACGATAGGTTTCCACATTTTCTAGTTTCATTTCGACAAAATTATAATCTTCGTCAACTGCAATGGCAGTTTCATTACTTGTATTAATGCCATCATCATAATTATTATTATTATTTTTGTTGTTATTATTCATTTCATTGACTTTTCTAATTCGTGATCGTTGAAGTGCCTGAATAGATTTTTTTGTATTTTCTTTGCCAGGAAAAATTGTTGGTATGTAAGATGGATGTAGAGGATGTTCTGATTTCTGATTGTTGACAAAATGAGCACTACAAATTCTAGTATTTTTATTTGGTTTCCAATCCTTCGGGTTCTTCCTGAAATCTACTTAATAAATTTCTAATACTGACTGACTGACAGACAACGCACAGCCTAAACCGTTGGGTTTAAAAGAATGAAATTTTGCATAGGAGTTCCCTATGTGACGTAGGTGAGCACTAAGAAAGGATTTTTGTAAATTCTTTATTTTTGAAGTTAGTGGTATATAAAAATATGTTACTATGGCTATTAAAATAAATAATATAATAGTTAATAAATCTTTAACACTGACTGATAGACAACGCAAAGCCTAAACTGTTGAGTTTAGAAGGACGAAATTAAGCACAGAAGTTATGAAAATTGGCGTTTAGGCTTCTATTTATAAATAAAAGTCAGTTGTTTCTGGAAATTTATTCCCTAAAACAGAAAATGAAAGTTCATATGGGAAGTTAATCATTTTTGAAGTTATAAACGTGGATATTGATTTAGGCTTTTGAAAAACATTAAAAGTGAGCAGAAATTGAGTACCTAATAAAGCGATGTTGTCGATGGGAAATCCCATCGGGCATATAGCTAGTGTAATTATAAATAAATTAGAAATTCATTTTTTACTAATTTTTAATTTCTTTCTTAAATATTATTTAATTATTTAAACTTATTGTATAATATTTATTGAAATTTTGTGAGAAAAAAAATTTAAACTTGTCTAATTTTATTGATTGTACAAAAAATTATAATTAATGAAAATTATTAATTAAAATATTTTACTTACACGTAGTTTTTCACTGCGTTTATCCACTTTTTACGTTTGAAAGTTATCCACGCAGCGTTCAAAGAACTGTACGGAAAACGATAAAATTTAGTCTGCCTATTATTTTTATATGGCATATTTGAACACCCGCGAATACAACAAGTTACTTTTGATGAAGACATGTAATTGGCTTTGCTGTTGGGTTCAGAGTTTAAATCGTTTAAATAAATGACAGATGAGAAATAATAAATAAATCCATCACTTTATTTGTAATTTTTTCCAGCAGATGGCACCATGATCATCATTAGTGAAATACAATTATTATCTTATTTTTAATTACATGATAAAACCTCCGAACACAGAAACATTACATGGTGGCAGCGGTTGAAACATTTGAAAGTGCACTAAAGGTTATGTTGCGCGGGATTTCGGTGACGCGTAAAGTTATTACAATGAAAATACGGATGTAATGAAAAAATTAATTACATGAAATTTGTGTAATTTAGTAACTGTTTAGTGATAAAACTAATCAAAAACTATTGTGTATTTAAAAATCCGTGGTGAAAAGCATAGAAATGAGTGAATTCAGAGCACCTGAACCTATGAATTTTACTGGTAATTTGGCTTGTAACTGGAAACTTTGGAAACAAAAATTTGAACTTTATCTTACGGCGAGTGATAAAACCAAAAAAACAGACCCTGTAAAAATCGCAATTTTATTGAATTTACTTGGAGACGAGGGAATAAAAATATATAATACCTTTGAGTATGAGACAACAGAAGACAAAGAAAAACTATCAATAGTGTTGGAAAAATTTGAAAAATATTGTAACCCCAGGAAAAATTTAGTATATGAACACTTTAAATTTTTCCAAAGAAGCCAGTTACCAGGTGAAAATGTCGATCAATTTATAACTGCTTTAAGACATTTAGCGTCAACCTGCGAGTTTAAAGAAAAGGATATTCTTATTAGAGACAGATTAGTGCTGGGCATCAGCGACTGTCGTATACAAGGAAAGCTGCTACAGAATGCTGATTTGAGGAAGCAATAAATATTTCTCGTTCCATGGAAGCTAGTATAGCTACACAAAAAGAAATTGCTAAAGAAACTATGTCAGTAAACGCAATTAACAAACGTTTTACTAAAAACAGAGATGGCAATGGCATATATGGTGGTTCTACCAGTGGAACACAAAAACTAGAAAGTATGGGACACTCGGGACAGTTTGGAAAACATGAATTTGCTGGCAAAGGCAAAACTGGAGGGCATAAAATTCATGGTAAAAATGTTTGTAATTCATGTGGAATGCAACATGAACAAAATAAGTGCCCTGCGTATTATAGATACTGCAGCTTATGTAAAAAACAGGGACACTATCGTAAATATTGTCATAACAAAGTACATGAAATTTTGGAGGATAGTGACAATGAAAATACTTATATAAACTCACAAATTGATCAGGATTCAAATCTGATTGTATGGACTATCAATAGTTCGGATATTAATACTATTGAGTGGTTTGAAGAGCTAAATATTGCTGGGACCAAAATTAAACTAAAAATTGACACCGGAAGCCAAGTGAATACATTAAATCTTTCTGATTTTAATAAACTTAATTTATTAGGTGATAAACTCTTAAAATTTTCATCTCAACTGTCATCTTACACAGGACATAAAATTGATGTTTTGGGCCAAATATACTTAAACTGTCAGTATAAAAACATGCATAAAAAACTACTTTTAGCGAATTTCGAAAACTCGAAATTCAGCTATTACAGTAGGTCTCATGACGCCCGGGACTATGGCAGAAATCTGTTTTGAGGTCCCTAGAATACGAAAATGATATTCACTAAAATTTATATATATATATATATATATATATATATATATATATATATATATATATATACCGTGTGAGTTTTTCGGGAGTTGCCATTTTGATTACAGCCAAACCGTTGATTTAATCGAAAAATTGTTCAAATAAGAGTTGTAGATATCGACGGGGGCAACCAATTGCTATAGTCAGGAGCTTTATAGCTCTTATGGTCTTCGTGTTATGATACAAACTTATAGTTTTTTAAATGGAAACGTATGTTTAAAAGTTTTTCAAAAATTTGTTTGTGATTCAAAACTACCAGAAACACTCAAATTCTCATTGTTTTATGTCATATTTTTGAGTAATTACGTTTTGAAAACGACACTTTTAAATTTCGTACTCAAGTACTTGCAAACGATTAGGATTTTACGTAATTTAAAAAGATATTGACTCAATATGGTTGCCATTTTTGACAATGTAGTAACGAAAAATTAAACGATTATTACGTTTTCCATCGGAAATTAAAATTATTAAATAGATTAAATTATCATATAAAAATGATAACTAAGTACAATAAGGAAATAAAATTTCAGTTTTAATTCATTGAAAAATAAAAAAATTATTTCTGAAATGTCACTGTTTGACAGATACATAGGCGTCTAAACATATTTTTGCAGCAAGTATTTTTAAAGGAAATGAAAAGTTTTTTGTGAAAAAACTTCTCCTTTTTAATTTGGTTTGTAATAAAAAGAAAATACTATCGAATTTCAAACATTTTTACACTATTTGAGTACATTTATTAATAATATTTTCGTTCCCAATTAACCTCACTTTGCTACTATCAAGAAACGCCAATGTCATCTTGATTTGTATTGAATGAACACATTAGTGTCATTTATTTCACTTGCCACCTGTCATTGGCAAAAATAAAATAAATAAATAAAAAATAAATACATTTTTCAGTAAATTAATGAAATACTTCAAATTATTTTTAAATTAAGTTACTTTAAATACTAATTTTTTAAAATAATTTGATTTTTTATGCAAAAATGTTAAAAACTTGAAATAGAGCCCGACATCTATACTCCAAAATCTGAATTACTGCCATTCAGTTTTCAATGCTGTATTATAGAGAATGATATTGGAAAAGGTTCTTTTCTTGGATATAATAGAAATTTTAGCCGTTAAAACTCTGTCGGTTGAAAGAGCCTCAAATACGTATGCATATTTCTACCGCCTAATTGCTAAATTAAAGAAAAATTCAAAAAATAAACATGGGCAAAAAAAATTTTTTTCTTCATTTATATTTTTAATTGATGCATTAGAACAGTTTCATCGAAAAATTAACATATAGTCTCATTTAAAAAACTATAAGTTTGTATCATACCTCGAAAACCATAAGAGCTATAAAGATCCTGACTATAGCAATCGGTTGCCCCCGTCGATATCTACAACTCTTATTTGAACAATTTTTCGATTAAATCAACGGTTTGGCTGTAATAAAAATGGCAACTCCCGAAAAACTCACACGGTATATATATATATATATATATATATATATATATATATATATATATATATATATATATATATATATATATATGTGTGTGTTCCCACGATAACTCTCGAACGAAACGTCTAACGCTTATGAAATTTTGTGTGCGGACTGGATTCTGAATTGGCTTGGCTAAGTTTGTTAGCCAGAGAAGTTAAAGTATTTGAATTAATTAATTAAATGATGTCCGCAAGAAGCTTACGGACTGCCATAAGTTATATGAGATCCTTAGAACCCTTTTCTTACTGTTAGAGTACTAGACTTGTATGAGTTTCGCCAGGATTTACTGATCCCATAATTGTAAAAAATAAACTAAACGACCAATTTTAAAAATTTCTTCACTGTTACAGAGCTAAACTATTTTAGATAGATTTAGAATACATTATGTAAGGTCCGCCAGGGTCCACAGGACCCAAAAGTGTCAAAAATAAACTAACTGACCGATTTTGAAAATTTTTTCACTGTTACAGAGCTAAACTATTTTAGATAAATATCGATTACGTTATGTAAGGTCCGCCTGGGTCCATAGGACCCAAAAGTGTCAAAAATAAACTGCCTGATCGATTTTGAAAATTTTTTCACTGTTACAGAGCTAAACTGTTTTAGATAAATATAGATTCCGTTATGTAAGGTCTGCCAGGGTCCATAGGATCCAGAAGTGTCAAAAATAAACTAACTGACCGATTTTGAAAATTTTTTCACTGTTACAGAGCTAAACTATTTTAGATAAATATAAATTACGTTATGTAAGGTCCACCAAGGTCCATAGAACCCAAAAGTGTCAAAAATAAACTAACCGACCGATTTTGAAAATTTTTTCACTGTTACAGAGCTAAACTATTTTAGATAAATATAGATTACGTTATGTAAAGTCTGCTAGGGTCCATCGGATCCAAAAGTGTCAAAAATAAACTAACCGACCGATTTTGAAAATTTTTTCACTGTTGGGGAGCTAAGCTATTTTAGATACATATAGATTACGTTATGTAAGGTCTGAAGTGTCAGTAGGACCTAAAAGTGTCAAAAATAAAATAACTGACCGATTATGAAACTTTTTTACTATTACCGAGGTAAACTATTTTAGGTAGGTACAGGTTGTGTTATCTGAGATCCACAACTGTCCTGCGGATGCAAATGCGGCGTAGAATGCTACACAACGGGTTTTTAATATATATATATATATATATATATATATATATATATATATATATATATATATATATATATATATATATTACATAAAGTCCGCCTAGAATATACGGTCGAGCTGATTTTTTAATGAGGTCCACCGGGATCTTGCAGATCCGAAAACGCCAGTAATAAGCTATCGAACCGATGCTAAAAAATTTCTCACTGCTAGAGAACTAAATTATTTTAGATGGATACAATTATGCTGCACAAAATTCGTTCGGGTTCTTGGGTCCCCAAAAATACCAAAACTAATTACCCAGCCGATTTTAAAAATTCTTTTACTCTTAGAAAGCTAAACTATTTTAAATAGGTACAGGTCTTAAATGAGATCCGCCAGTGCCCAAGATTTGGAAATTCGCTATGTTATGCAGATGCTGCGACAGGGGTATTTTATATTATAAACTCAAGTGTTCCTTGTTCTATCTTGGGCTTAAAATCGATTCATGAGTTTAAAATCATTTCATCTGATAAAAACAGTAATATTCATACTCTAACCGATGACAGTGTTCAAAATATATTAAATTCTTTCTCTTCAGTTTTTAATGGCATTGGGAAAGTTAACAAAGAATTTTCTATTAAACTGGCTGAAAATGCGGTTCCACATGTAAGCCCACCACGAAAGATACCTATTGCATTGAAAGACAAAGTCAAACAAAAACTTGATCAAATGGTGAATGATAATTTAATTGTTCCAGTTACAGAACCAACTGACTGGGTACACCCGATAGTGGTTGTTCAAAAACCTAACAATGATATACGAATCTGTATGGATCCTCGTAATTTAAACAAATATATAAAACGAGGGGTATTCAGGATTCCCTCACAGGATGATCTGTTCTCACAGTTCGCTAATGCAAAATATTTTAGCTTGCTGGATGCTTCATTAGCATTTTTACAATTACCACTTACTTATGAAGCTTCATTGCTTTGTACAATAGCTACATGTTTTGGCAGATACCATTACTTACGTTTGCCCTTCGGTATCTCAGCAGCGCCTGAAATTTTTCAAAGGTGTATGCAAGAAATTTTAGATGGTACTCCTGGTGTTTTAGTCTACTTTGATGATATTTTAGTGTATGGAAAAACAGAAAAAGAACATATTGAAAATCTGCAGGCTGTGTTGCAAAAAATTAAAGACAGTGGTATGACATTAAGCCGCGAGAAATCTAAATTTTGTGTAACGAGCATTAAATTTCTTGGACATAAAATCAGTGACAGTGGTATAGCCCCTGATGAAAATAAAGTCAAAGCCATTCGTGACATGCAGTCGCCAAGAAATAAAAAAGACTTACAACGATTTTTAAGAATGATTACGTACTTATCAAAATTTATTCCTAATCTGTCTAACGAAACTAATACTTTGCGTAAACTCCTCAGTAACAAAACTCAATGGCAGTGGACTTCTATTGAACAGAAGTGTTTCGATCACATTAAAGACTTAGTGATATCAGTAACTAACTTATAATTTTTCGATCCTACACAGGAAACAGTGTTATCCGTTGACGCAAGCCCATTTGGTCTTGGAGCTTCGATTTCTCAAAATGGTCGCACCATAGAGTTCGCAAGTGTATCTTTGACACCGACACAGCAACATTATAACCATATTGAAAAGGAACTGCTTGCCCTGGTATTCGGATGTGAACGTTTCAGTTTTACTATTTAATTGGACAAAATTTTAAAATACCCCTGTCGCAGCATCTGCATAACATAGCGAATTTCCAAATTTTGGGGACTGGCGGATCTCATCTAAGAACTGTACCTATTTAAAATAGTTTAGCTTTCTAAGAGTAAAAGATTTTTTAAAATCGGCTGGGTAATTAGTTTTGATATTTTTGGAACCCAAGAACCCGAACGGACTTTGTGCAGCATAGTTGTATCCATCTAAAATAATTTAGTTCTCTAACAGTGAAAAAATTTTCAAAATCGGTCGGTTAGTTTATTTTTTACAATAATGGGAACAGTAAACCCTGGCGGAAATCATACAACATAACCTTTATTCATCTAAAATAATTTTAGTAAAAAGTTTATCCTAACAGTAAAAAACGGGTCCTAGGGATCTCATATAACTTATGGTAGTTCGTAAGGTTCTTGTGGACATCATTTAATTACTTAATGAATTCAAATACTTTAACTTACTAACGGTGAAAAAATTTTCAAAATTTTCGACATTCGCTAAAAAAATCATTGAAAAATATTTGATATGTTTCGATCAATTAATGGTCAACATCAGCAAATAAAAGTTACTAAAATCGAAGAAAAGAATGAGTTATTTGTCCGTAGAAATTAAAATACAAATTCTGAAAACGAGCAAAGAAATATTGAAAAAACTAGATCGGCAAAACATTCTGACAAATAACACTACCCAACTAATACTTGCCAATTTGAATGAAACTTAACATACTTATTAAACAGCGAAAAATATTAAATACGTGTTTTTTTATTTCGGCTAAATACGCTTTTTAGGGGTAGAAAACACCATTCAACCTCTGTAGATGAAAAGAGTTATAGCTAAATATTTTTGAAACGGCATATTTTTTGAAAAAAGGGCTGAGTACCAAATTTGTAGAATTTAAAGCGATGCACTTGATAGTGACCCTGAAATCGATTTTCAAGGTCAGTTGAAAATGATTAGCCATTGCCGAACTTTGACCATATCCTGTACCTATAAGCAGTAATTTCATGTATTGACTCAATCTATCTTCAAAATTGATTTGTTGCGTTATTTTTCTAAAATAAAAAAAATAAAAACCTGACGAAATGAAAAAATAGGCGCAAATTTATAGAAAAAATTAGAAGAAAACATTTTTGTAAGTAATTTTAGAAGTTAAGAAAAGATTTAATATCACTCCAATTGTAAGTTAAACATTAACTTTATGTTATATTAGAAATTTTCAAAATTTTTTAAAATTTTTATTGCTACTCTATAGTTATCATATTAGGAATTAAATTCAACATATGATTAACTATTATTTTTCCGATTGCGATTGAGCAAGTATTTTTCAAAATTACTTCTTGATCACTTATTTTCTATCTTGCATGTGAAATTCGTTCGAATATACTTTGAACCATTTAGGGATGAAAAGTAAACTACTCCTTTTGAAAAATATTAAATGATTTTCAAATGACTTTGGAAATTGACCTCAAGGTCAACTTCAAAGTCAAGTGCATCACGAGAGTCAAGTGCTTCAAGATCATCAAGTGCATCACTTTGAACTCTATAACTTTGGTCCTAAGCACTTTTTTCAGAAAATATATCGTACCATAATCCACTTCTATGTTGATTCCTGGTCTCTTTTCCTGCGTTTCTAATATTTATGTCAATAAAAAATGTGCTACCGTAGACAAGGATGAATAGGTACGCATTCCGACTTCACACCGTATTTTTTTGTATTTATTTTATGAGTACCTAATCTTTAATATATTAAAAATTTACGCGAAGATGGTCACTTTATCAGCAGTATCCAAAAAAATTTAAAAATATCGGTGGTTTTTGAAAAATTAACAAAAATCGTATAATTTCTTCTCTATGAAAAATTGGGGTCAAAAGAGACGAGAAAAGAGTAAATGGGGACAACCCGTAGGGTCGACCAAAATTGAAATTCTAATATAAAATAATTTCGAACTTTTTGTATTTATACATTCAAAAAAGAAATAATAGGTACTTGATGATTTTCTGTAAAAATAAACGTAGAATCTAAAATAAAGTTTATATACTCCTGTCGTTTACCCCTAAGTTTATATTCCTCCTATTCTTATTTTAGTTCAAAAAATAATTTTTCAAAAGACTAAGACATAATAATTAATAACAGTGAGATTCTACGTCCATTTTCAGACTTTTGTTTATTAAATTGCGTAAAAGCTAGTAAATGCAATAACAGATATGATGAATTTATAAGGATTTTCTTGTACTACAAAATCTTAAAAATATGAAAACGCGTACTTTTTTTTCGTTAATTGTGTTTTATTCTTTTGCACAAAATTTTAAAAATACTTTATTTTCTTAAGAAAGGGAGGCAACTTTAGTCACAGATATGCCTATGAACAGTTTTTGGTAATCCGGGAAAAACGAAAACACTTTTTAAAATTTTTTTATTGTTAAAATCGAAATGTTCTTTTAAAGAGGGTTAAAATTACCATATTTTATATTAAAATTTTAACACAATCACTCCCTAATTAACGAGCCTTACTTAATATTAGCAAATTGAGAAAAAACACGTCAATTAGATTTTTTTACACAGATTTTATTTGTTATATAATTCAAAAGGATATTTTAAAAATGTGTATGAATGGCTTTCATTAAATAAATTTCAATATATTTTCCATTTATTTTAACAGTGGAATGTCCTTATTAGTGGCTATACTTTCGGCTTGGAGCGAATTAGACGAAGATTTTCTTCTAAAACCAAATTTAATAATTAATTAAAGAAATAAAAAAAAATTTGTGGATTTCCTACCGTTCAAATATAATCTTTATTGTATGTAAAAATGTTATTACATTTTTTCAAAAAACTGTAAGTAAACTGTAAAATTTTCTTTACAAATATGTTAAAATAGAGAAATGTTTCCTTTTTAATTTATTTTTAACTCTTTTTAAATGATTCACTTTAAAATTTTTTAATATTTCTTAATCGAAATTTCATAAAAGAATGTGTCAAAATTTAAAAAAATTTTTCTTTGTTAAAAAAAAAAATTGAATGTGCAAAATTATTTAATATTAGAATGCTCTGATTATACAATTCTAATCATAACTGTATTGTCAATTGGATAAAAAATTACGTAAAAATATTATTGTTTGAATATGATTTAACGTAATTTTTATACGATTGAAGCAAACTCTTATTAATTTTAGGAAGGTGTAAATATAATCTAAATTCTGATCATATCACATAACAGATATCGTCGGGATTTTTTTTGTAAAAAAAAATGGAACAGAGATACATTATAAAAACATTTAACTGACAGAGAAATAGAATATAGCCGAATCGTTAAATTGGATTAAAAAAATCATGACACGCTACTTATAAAGCGGCTTTTTTCGAATTTAGCTCGCAAAAAATGAGACAGAAAAAAAAAGAATGCGAGTGCGAGTGAAATGGAGAACGACATATTTCCTAGTTTTTCTCGAAAAGTAAGAAATTTAGAGCAACGGTATAAAAACATTTTTTATGCGTTTTACCTTTTACAATGGCTTAGTGTAAAAAAAAATTTGAAAAATTGCTTAATTCTGGCAAAAAACTCATTTTGTTGACAAAAAACGCCCGGAAAACCTACTTCTGGGCATCCGACGTGTCTGGCTAACGAACTCATCCAACGATTTGGAAAATCGAATTCGCACACAAAATTTCATAAGCATTAAACGCTTCGTTCGAGAGTTATCGCGCGGATACATATATATATATATATATATATATATATATATATATATATATATATAAATTTTAGTGAATATCATTTTCGTATTCTAGGGACCTCAAAACATATTTCTGATATGGTCTCGGGCTTAGGTCGCACCATGACACCTGGCGTAAAAGCTGAATTTCCAGTTTTGGAAATTCGCTAATAGAAAGTGATCATAGACCTTTAATTGGTTTACTTAAAAAGCCTCTTGATGAAATGTCACCACGTATACAAAGACTAGCAATTAAGCTATTAAAATATCGTTTCACACTAACGTATGTTCCTGGAAAGAACCTTTATATACCCGACACACTAAGCCGTGAACCTACTAAAGACTTTATAAATACTGATTATTTGGATTTCAACTTACGAGTGTTTTGTATTATTGCTACAAGGCCTGAAAATGAGAAAAAATTACAAGAAAGTACTAATAACGATCATGTTCTTCAAAAAATCAAATATTATGTGTTAACTGGTTGGCCGAAACACAAATCAAATGTTCCAGTGGATGTTAAAAAATTTTGGTCCGTCAAAAATGACATCTTTGTCCATAAAAATTTACTTTTTTATAAAAACCGCCTAATTGTGCCTAATGCTTTAAAATCAGAGTTCCTCAAATTAATACATAGAAGCCATCAAGGTGTCGTAGCCTGCAAAAAAATTAGCACAAGAAGCAATATACTACCCCAACTTGTCCTTGGATGTGGAAAAAATGGTACTCTCATGTTCAAAATGCCAAGAATATGCAAGATCCAACTTTAATGAGCCTCTAACGCCACACGAGATCCCAGATCTACCCTGGCAAAAAATCGGTATCGATTTTAAATCGTTTGGGACTGAAAATTTCCTGGTTTTGGTGGATTATTTCAGCAAGTTCATTGTTGTCAACAAAATATCTTCCAAAACAGCATCAAGTGTTACTATAGCCCTGAAAAATATTTTTTTCATCAATGGTTTGCCGCAAGAAATTTTTTCTGATAATGGACCACCCTTCAATTCACATGAATTCTATAAATTTGCGGAGAAATACGACATTAAATTAACTACGTCTAGCCCTCATTACCCTCAATCAAATGGAATGGTTGAAAGAGCTATACAAACGGTGAAAAGTTTTCTAACAAAATGTGATGATTTATTTTTAGCTGTATTAAATTATAACACCACACCTAAACAAAACCTTCCTGCTCCCTGTGACTTGCTTATGGGAAGAAAAATTCGTTCTGTCTTACCTATTAACAAAAACATTTTAAAACCTAAGTTCTCTATAAAGGGAGTAAAGGAAAAATTGAAAGAGATGCAGCAAACACAAATATTGTACCACGACGTGTCTGCAAAGAAGTTGCCTGAATTTATACCAGAACAACCAGTACTAATTCAAGAAAAAGTACAACAATGGAGACCTGCAGTGGTTATAAATAAATCTGGACCTAACGACTACAACGTACAGGCTGGTGATAGCATTTATAGAAGAAACAGGCACCATCTTCGTCCTTTACAAAATTCTGCAGAAGCAGTTGAAGTTGAAAAGACTCAGACTGAAGTTGCACCCAAGAGTGATTATGTTTCTCAAGATGTGACATTAGCAAAACCTAAACAAAGTCCAGAAAAACTTGACAAAAATTATGTAACAAAAAGCGGCCGGATTTGCAAACCTAGAATTAAACTAAATCTTTGAAAAAAAATATATTTCTTTTTTTTTTTTAATTGTTGGGAGGGGCGTGTCATATATGTAAAATTCATATTTTAGTTTTTTTTTTTTAATAAAAACAGTTGGCACTACGTCAGATGTTCAGATAGACGCTTTTAAGAATATGTTATAATGAAATATGTACTTATATATTTATAAAACACATATTGTAATAGCGCTCAATAAATATAACCATTAGTGAAATACAATTATTATCTTATTTTTAATTAAATGATAAAACCTCCGAACACAGAAACATTACAGTACTGCAACTGATTCAATTTTTTACACACATAATTCACATTATCGACAAATTTCAAATTGTGATCAATATGTATCCCAAGAAATTTGGTGACTTTAGTCGCTTTTATATGATTGCTTTTATTACCAAAAATAAAATCTGTATTGGGCATAGTTCTTAATTTAAAATCTACTATATTAGTCTTATCTAAGTTTACAATAGGGTACTTGACTGCTATTAAAAAAAGATTCAAAATGGTTTGTTTTTACGTATGAATTAGTTAATTTTTGATAAATTTTATAAAAATTATCAAAAAACCACAGTTTAATTTTAAATGAACAAATTGGCGCGAAAAACGACTTGGCGTAGTGACGTATGCAGTGACGTCACGATTTAACTCAAACAGATGTCACTTCAGTCATCTGTACACGGTTCTATATCTATGGTTCTATATTTGTACAAAGCATTACCAACATAATTAACATGTATATGACTGGTTGTCATAGACAATTTATCTAGGGTAGTCATATTTATATACATATTGTCAATCTTGTCTATAGTATTCATATATAAAGCTTATAAATCGTGACATCATTTTAATATCTCGGTGCGTTTTAGTCATTTAAATAAAGGCTAAAAATTTATAATTTTCAAAATAGAATTTTTAAATAACTAAAGAATATTTTTATTTGTCACTGCTAAAATTGAATATATTTAAGGATAATACATAAAATTATTCAACATTTAAAACAAATTTTGATTACAGTCAAGTACCGTATTAACTGATTTTGTGAGCACCATTCACTGAAACGCTCAATTGTAAGGTTTGCTATATTTACAGCATCGTGCATATCATCCCCAGTTATTAATATGGTGATGTCATCTCCATACATTATCAGTTTACCAAATTCTAAATGTGCATAGAGATCATTAACAAAGCACATAAAGAGAAGTGGTCCAAGTGTACTCCCTTGGGGTACTCCTATTTCCATCCCCGCTATGTCCGATTTCACTCCATCGATCTCAACTATGATCTTCCTATCCGTTAAGTAGGACTTAATTAACTTATAAGCATTTCCCCTTAATCTCATAGTTTCCAATTTTGTCATGAGAAAGTCATGATTTACACTGTCGAAAGCCGCACTAAGATCAAAGAATAATCCCAGTACATACTTCCCATCATCAATTGCTTTTGAGAGATATTTATAAAATTCAAATATTGCACTTGTCGTAGATCTTTTCATTCTGAAGCCGTGCTGTGCTTCATTTATCATTTTATTGTTTTCTAGAAAAGTTATTAATCGGTTAGCGATGATTTTTTCATAAATTTTCGAAAATACAGAGAGCAAAGAGATTGGTCTGTAATTCTTTACGTTATTTGTATTATCTTTCTTATATATTGGCTTTATTTTGGCTACTTTAAGTCGATTTGGAAAAACACTTGTTTCAAGCATGCTATTAATATGTTCGCATAGTATATTTGAAAATATATCGTCGGATTTTTATATTTAGACAATGACGTAATAAATTAGCACAACCCTTCAGAGTCATGTCATATGGATTTTAAGCCAATAATTGAATACAAAATTTTTAATACTCCTTGAAAAATTCCGTCTCGATTCGACATTACGAGTTAGAAAAAGATAATATAATAATTTAATCCAACCTAATTAAACAAAAACAACCGAAATATGAATGATAATTATATAAATTATTTACTAAGAGGCGACTTACGTCGTTACCTATTTTTAATCACACTCCAAAAGAAGACGTAATTATAATGAGTTGTCCGTCAAAAGTTACCCTTAATACGATTTTCAAATTTTTTAAATTTGGTACAGTAAGGCTCAACGTAATGGTAGATGATTAATTAGATTTTACCGTGCAAATGGTTTAAATAGTTATAAATTATAGCTATTTAATCACAAACAAATCAATCAAACTTTTCAATCTTATACCTAAACTTTTTCTATCAATAACAATTCACTCATATTTTATTTTAAAAATGTTTATTTTTTTAGCTTATCGTACTTTGTTACTTGACCTAGTAGTGTACTTTTAAATAGTTTCAAAAATCAGTTTATTTATTAGAATTCAAATGTTTGATGAATTTTTGAAAGGAAAATTCAGCTACTACACCATCTCTCACCAGGTCACCATAAACAGAAAATAATGCCAATTCGTCGATGTATATATATTTAAATTGTCCTCGAAACGTTAAGAAAAACTTTATATTTTTAACCAAAAAAGCTTTTCAAACGCTACAGAACGTTTATTGTCCGCAGAAAAAAAACGCTTTTATATTCTCCAGCCGCTGTATCACTGTTGTGTGAGGATAATTTTGCCACGCGTATATGTAATACGCGTGGCAAAATTGTTCTCAAACAACAGTGATACAGCGGCTGGAGAATATAAAAGCGTTTTTTTCTGCGGACAATAAACGTTCTGTAATGTTTGAAAAACTTTTTTGGTTAAAAATATAAAGTTTTTCTTAACGTTTCGAGGACAAATTAAATACATATATCGACGAATCGGCATTATTTTCTGTTTATGGTGACCTGGTAAGAGATGGTGTGATAGCTGAATTTTCCTTTCAAAAATTCATCAAACAGTTGAATTCTAATAAATAAACTGATTTCTAAAACTATTTAAAAGTACACTACTAGATCAAGTAACACAGAACGATAAGCTAAAAAAATAAACATTCTTAAAATAAAATATGAGTGAATTGTTATCGATAGAAAAAGTTTAGGTATAAGATTGAAGAGTTTGATTGATTTGTTTGTGATTAAATAGCTATAATTTATAACTATTTAAACCATTTGCACGGTAAAATATAATTAATCATCTACCATTACGTTGAGCCTTACTGTACCCAATTTAAAAAATTTGAAAATCTTATTAAGGGTAACTTTTGACGGACAACTCATTATAATTACGTCTTCTTTTGAAGTGTGATTAAAAATAGGTAACGACGTAAGTCGCCTCTTAGTAAATAATTTATATA
Organism: Brachynemurus nebulosus; assembly: GCA_035578155.1. Lineage (NCBI taxonomy): Eukaryota > Metazoa > Arthropoda > Insecta > Neuroptera > Myrmeleontidae > Brachynemurus > Brachynemurus nebulosus. The sequence continues at coordinate 139,472 of JAPWDM010000042.1, read as the reverse complement.
ATTATCATTCATATTTCAGTTGTTTTTGTTTAATTTGGTTGGATTAAATTATTATATTATCTTTTTCTAACTCGTAATATTGAATAGAGAAGAAATTTTTTAAGGAGTGTTAAAAATTTTATATTCAGTTATTGGTGTAAAATTCATATGACGTCATTTTGAAAGGTTGAACTAATTTATTACGTCATTGTCTAAATATAATACTTCGGGTATATATGCATTTTGTTTTAATACTATGGCAGGAGTCTCATCAATTCCTGTAGATTTCTTATTTGGGAAACTCATAATAATATTATAAACTTCCACTGGATCTGTAGGCATCAAATACACTGTTTTATGACATGCAACGTTTATTTTAGTACAATGAACTGATTTTTTATCTTTGAAATGTTCGCTAAGCTTTTCATATACTGAATTAGAAAAATATTCTAGGAATATTTTAAGTAATTCATGGTTAGCATTAACTACCTTACCATTATAGTGCAGTACTAGTTCCTTGTTAGTTTTCTTTTTGTTACCTAATAGTTTGTTTATTCCACTCCAGATATCCTTCGTGTTTATTAGACCCAAATCTATGTTTTTAAAGACTGTTTGTTTTTTTGCTTGTTCTATATTTATTTTATGTTTTTTTAATAAAATTTTGTACCTATTTTGCAATTCAGTACTATTATTTTTAATTTTATATAGTTCTCTTAAGTAATTGCCCTTCTCAATCAATCTATTTGTGACCCAGGACTTAATTTTCTTGTTATTTACCGTTTTTATTTCCATTGTATTGATGGGTATACACACATCAATACAATGCTGAAAGTAGCTCCAGAAATAATTAAATTCTTCATTCACATTATGACTTGATATATTTGGCCAGTTAACTTTGCTAAGAGTAAATGCAAGATAATTTAAATTCCCATCATTAATATTTCTTTGTTTTACTATTTTTAATTTTTCTTTATTAATTTCTTTTATATCTTTAGTAATAATTTGCGCCATATGATCTGATAACAGTGTATTTACTACCCCCAGATTAAGACAGTGATCCATTTTATTTACTATTGCGTAATCTATAGCAGTAGCTGTTGTTATATAAATGCGTGTTGGCTCACTTACAATATTATTACAATTATGTGAATCTAAAATGTCAATAAACTTATTTCTATTTATATTATCAATTAAATAATCTATATTCAAATCACCCATAATCAGCACATTGTGTTTATCAGTTTTTAATTGTTTCAGCAAATTTTCAAATGCGTCTAAAAATGCTGTGAAATCACTATTTGGAGACCTATAAACTACACATATATACCATATTTCGTTATGTAATGACAATTTAACACCTGCACATTCAAATGTCTTGTCAATTTTGTAACATTAATACTGTTTACTCTATTGTGCAATTTATTACTGACCCATATTCCGACACCTCCATTGCAATAATATTTTCGACAAAATTTTGCACATAAGCTAAAATTTTCAATTTTTACAAGTTCAATATTCAAATCACTACACCAATGTTCTGATAATAGCACAATATCAATGTTTTCCTTTTTTAAAGTCATTTCTAGATTTGCTGATTTGTTCCTTAAACCTTGTATATTCTGGTGCATTATTTTTAATTTTCCAACGTCACCGTCTACATCTGAGACAGTGAAATTATTTAACTTGTGGTTCAGGTTCACTAATTCGTGAAACTTCCCCGCTAGTCCCGGCTGTTGGCTTGTTCGATTGCATTTCTGGTTTTGATTTTGCATACAAATCATTTTCATCACCTTGGTTGAGTCGAAAAAGTTTAAATCGCCTAACTACAGTTCCTTCTGGTCAGAATTCCGGACTGTACAACTTTTCTTGATGTTTTGAGTTCACTGCAACTTTAAATGCAGCATTTTTTCCAATTGTCTGAAGCTTTTCACATATGATTTCTTCATTTGAATTTCATCTTCTTCTTATATAATTTATTACTATATTTTCGTTAACTGTAGATTTCATTCCACGTATGTATAACCATGTTCGCCTTTGGACGGGTTCAAAACCAATGTCAGCTTAAGGTTGTGCTACCCCAATAACTACATTTTCCTTCCTTTGCCTTTTTTTATTTTTGACAATCTTAAATTCTTCATTAGTACTCTCTTGATTTTCTTTTCTATGTACATCTGGCACATTTTTTTTTTGTGATTTGTTCTTTTGGTGCCTGCCATTGAAGCTACTTGGCTGTATGTAGGTTTATCTATTTTCTCTTCAACGTTTGCTACGTTTACTTTTTCAGTTGATGTATTGGCATTGTCTGCATTGTTGGCAATGTTTGCACATTTGTCATTATTAACACTGTTCGCAGGATTAGCAATATTCTGGGTAATAAACACTTTCTGATTACCTTTAAGTCTCTATATTTCTATTTATTTTCCTTCTAGTTTTTCACTTATAAGTTTCATTTTATCATCCATTTCTTGGAGTAGCTTTTTTAACAACATTTTCATTGCTTAAAAATTCATTTTTCTGCTTTAGTAGCTCAATCCTTATATTCTCTACTTCCTTCTTTTCTTCCTGTTGTTTATTTACTTCTACTTCTATAAGCTTCGTAGCATCTCTACTAGGCCCAGCAGAGTTGCTTGAAGCAGGCACTGGTGATGAAATTTTCACATCAATTTTTGAAGTCATCTTGCATTTAGGACAGGTCCACACTTTTGTTAATTTTTCATCTATCAATTTACGAAAACTTTCAATATCAATTTTCAAGCATTCAATATGATAGCTTAAATTGCACTCTGAACAACTAATTACATCGCTATATTTTCTATCAATCGTATTTTGACATTTAGCACACGTCAAACCACGTCCACCTGCCATGACGGCAGACACATTACCTAAAAAGAGTAAGATATATTATTCTATTTCAAGTTGCTTACAACGAGAAATCAGTGTATATACATATTATATTGGGCAATGATTTTTCACCTATGTATTATAATTTAATTCTAAATGTTTATTTAGGTATTATAATTGTTTCATTAATGCTCCTATTGCTTTCTTTCTCATAAGTATGGCATTTTTGAAAGAGGAAAAAATGTCAATAACTAATCTACCGACTGTTAGTGATTATCTTCAGTGTCAGTTACTGAAAATTCTACATTAATTCATTTTTACTAATTTATTTATATATCTGTCTTTATAAAATTAACTTAGATGTATACTCCATGAAAATAGACAAACTGGTCTTCACAATACGCTTTTTCATTTCTATAAAATCAATATACTTTCCAAATTATAGTCGTTTTAAAAAAAAAAATTTACCTTAGAGTATCAACCACTATACCGTTTACCCTACTACATAATTTTAATGTATTGGTATTTGTAGATTTGTACCAAATTTTTATCGTTTATTGTGAATTTCATGTTAGTCGTAGATAAAGTATAGTACGTAACTCGGTTGTAAGGCATATCACACACACTCGCGCAATTACGCACTCGCCGCTGCGCGGCTCTTGCGTAACTTTTTCACTCGTGTGTAATATGCAACTTACAACCTCAATCACGTAACATACTATTATAAATTTAAATGAAATTTTGAAGTTGTAGCGTATCTAAGATAAAAAAAATGTATATATAGAATTACGGACTGGAGATGGGAATCGAGCTGAGTGTTTTAAACGTCTTCTCGGGAACGGGCGAAAATGAAAATTTCTTTACGAGAATAGGAGCGGGGAGGAGTGAATAAATGTCCCAGAAGTGTTAAACTTTTATTTTTATTATTTAAAATTAAAAATCTTGACGGGCGGAAACGGGTTAAAAAAATCACTCCCTTACGCATTGCTATTATGACACCTCGCGTGAACGAATCGCTCAGACGCTACTGACAAGGAAAAGTTTCCAATTATCAGTTCGCAATTTTGATGAAACTTGGTGTACGTGTAGTACAAACAAAAATAATGGATACGTATTTTCTTTTATCTGTCACAGTAACCATTTAAGAGGTGAAATCACCTTCAAAGTTAGGGTAAAATTTTAATATTGCTTAATTACTTGAAAACTACGTAGACAGAGAAAAACTTTAAATATACACAACACTTTATTTTTAAAGAGCTTTCTAATGATGTCTATAAATCCAGGGTCGGACCTACTGGAGAGGTTGTTCAAGTAAAATTAGGGTTTAATTTTGAAATAGGGTGGATATCCTTTGGTATATTAAAATTTGAATAGCATGTATAGGCTTGTTCGAGCAGCAGTTTCGAATAGTACCAAACTGTCAGGAATGTGCGCAAAACGTTTTTAGTCATGATTAAGACCACTCTGCGCATACTAAAATTCTTTTGCGCATAATCCTGACAGTTTGGTACTATCCAAAACTGTTGTTCGAACAAGCCTTATGAAAACTACATGAAAATTACTAGTTTACCTGTTTTGCTCAAAGTTGTAATTTAAAGTCTAAAGTCTTAAAACTGGACAGCTAATTTGAGGTGTGGATCCTAAATTTTACACGCAGTTAGCAGAATAATAATTTATTTTTAATAAGGTTTTCAGTATAGTGAATTGCCTTGTAATTAATAATTAGCCAAAATACATTAAATATTAGAACTGAGAATGCCCCCCCCCACGAGCGCGGGGGCCATTTCACTATATTTATGACGCTAGACCCTTTACCACCAAAATTTGTCATCATAGTTTAACTTGATAAAATCTAATTTGCAATTAAAAAAAATAATGTCAAAATGAGCCACAAGACTGACATTTTCTAGAATTTTATGAAACTAACCATATGTGTAAAAATTAGCCGTCAGCGAAAATTTTTGGGTCCTTTTTGATCGTTTTAGCGAATTTCCAAATTGGAAATTCAGCTATTACGCCCGCTGTCATGACACGATTTGAATCCGGGACTATGGCAGAAATTTGTTTTTGGGTCCCTAGAACCCGGAAATAACATTCACTAAGGCTAAGGCTACACGAGCGTTTTTTAACGCCTAATTTTGAGCGGAAAATAACGCTACGTTTTTTAACGCTGACTCCCGGCTACACGAGTGTTTGATAACGCCTAATTTTTGAGCGGAAATTAACGCGACGTTTTTTCCAGGGGTAGACGAGTGATAAATAACGCCATTAGCAGCGTTAACAGCTCTTTAATGCTAGGGCCACACTAATGTTAACGTCTAACGTAATGTCTAATGTCTATAAACGCAATAATTATGGCGCTATTATAACGACTTAAACTACGCGTAAATTGGGCGGCTACACTATAGCATTTAACGTATTATTTCGATAATTATCGTGCCAAAACAAAAATGGATACCATTTTTATTTTTAATTAATATAAATCTTAATTTTATGTAAATACTGTTAATTTAAAAAGAGGAAAATTTTAAATAATTTGTATTTTAAATTTAAAACAATGGTATGTACGCTTTTATTTAAATGATGGTATCGATGATATACCGTACTACATAAGTACATAAACATGCAACATAAAAATGATTGTTCTTGTTGCCTGGAAATACATAGACATATTAGTCCTTGAGCCCAGACCTAAAAAAGTTAATTATGACCACACTGTCGAAACTTTGTGTATTTGTTACTTGGGTGGAGTCGGACAAATTTTGAGCCTAGTGCAGTATGGTAGTGCGGCGTTTATCTCTCAAGCTATCAAAAAGTCGTCAATCTTATGCGAGAAAAAAATTTATTACCACAATTGTAATTTTTATTTTAATGAATAATTTGTACCAAATAAAAAGAAAGAAAAAAAATTTGTCGGACAAAAATATTGGCTCGTTTGACGCATCGGTCACGCGAAAGATGTTAAGGTTATGCAAAAAAAAAATTATTACCACACGGCTGATTTTTACAAGATCCATCATAAAAAATTTTTAAAATAATGTGGTAACCTTGTCGGAAAATTTTCAAGAGGCACATGTGCAGTCGGACGCACCAAAGATGGGGGTTTCCTGCAACCTTTATATTTATAATTTTTTTTCCGACAAAAATAGGAGATTACTTTGCTAAATATTTCTTTGTTCCCTATATGAAATATTTTCAAGATGGCGACACAGTTAACATCTAGTATGGTTACTCGTGCAAAGGCTTGTAAAAACTGTGAAAATTTGTTGGATATCAATCAAATAGTAACAAGTGTTTTGGAATCAAAAGCACTTAACAACATTTTGAAGAGTGTAATTGAAACTGCAGTTCGAGAGGCTGTAAATCCTCTTGTAAAAGAACTTACAGAGGTTAAGTTACAATTAGAAAAATATAAAAGTCATCCACAAAATGTCGTTTCAAAAAAACAAATCGTGTCAGATAAAGGTGATCATAAAGTGTCTGTTGTAGTACACGCGAAAGATACAAGTGCAAATAATAATCAAGACTCAAATAATCAAAATGGGTCTGAAGCTTCCTCAGTTATCACTTTGGTAGAAAAAGATGAAAATTCTGCAAATATGGAAAATACTAAAGAGGATTTTAAAGTTGTAAAATATAGAAAGAGACGTGTGGTTGTTGGGAAAAGTACTGAAAACAATATGTTTCAAGCTGCTGAAAAAAAACTAACAATGTACGTAGGCCGTGTTAGAAAAGATATGGAACCGGAAGATGTAATTAATCATTTAAAAAAGAAATTTCCGTCTTCAAATTTTGAATGTGAATTACTATCCGATAAAGGAAGAAACCGCAGTTTCAAACTGGTAGCCCCAGGAGAGCTGGAAGATGAACTCTACAAAGAAGAAACTTGGTCAAATAACGCTATCATTAAAAAATTCTTTTTTCGGAAACCAGCAGCAACATTCAAGTGAATTTTGTCTGACAATAATTCATCAAAATGTTCAGTGTATTCGTAATAAAATTACAGAATTTTCACTATTTTTAGAAGATTATAAACCAAATATAGTTTGCATTTCTGAGCACTGGTTAAATGGTGATGAAGACATAATTATGAATTTTCCTAACTACAAAGTATTCAGTTTTCGTAGTAGAATATCGTTCAAAAATGGAGGTGTCTGTATGTTAGTGAAAAATAATATTATGTGTGAAAAAATATCTGAAATAGAAAACTTATGTTTAGATAAAATTTTTGAATGCTGTGGTGTAAAGATACTTTTTAATCAACTAAAGGTATTTGTTTTGACAATTTATCGTTCTCCTAATTCAGACATACAAATATTTTTTGAAAAACTTGAATACATTTTAAATATGTTTTGTAAACAAAATAATGTTGTTATTATAGCTGGTGATCTGAATATTGATGTTTTCAAGACAAATAATAATGAAGTACAAACATTACGTGAAATATTAAACTCTTTTAATCTTCAATTAACCATTAATACCGCAACTAGAGTAACTGCCTCTGTACAATCCTGTATTGATAATATTATAACTAATGTAAATTCATTTGAATCAAGTGTCTTGAAAATATTATTTTCAGATCATTTCCCTCAGTTTTTAAGCTTAAATTTGGGAGAAAATCTTATGACTAATTCTCATAGAGACATTCAATATCGTCGCAGTTTTTCTAAACTTAACATTCAGCATTTTAGTTTCTTACTCAGATCGTATAATTGGCGGTCGATTTTAAATGATTTTAATTTTTTGACCAGTTTTAGGGAATTTTATGAAACTCTTAAACATATTTTTAATATTTCGATATCCTTGGTACCTCTCAAAACGCCTGCTGTTGATAAAAAACATATTAAACCTAAGTGGATGAATAACAATCTTGAGAAATCGAAACGAGAGCTCTATGATTTATTTATTTCAAACCGAGATAATCCCGATTTGTTAGTACATTACAAAAATAAATATAAGAAATATAAATCAGAACTTGATCTGGAAAAATCCAAGTGTATCGAGACAACCATTGCTATTTCAGGTAATAAAAATAAAGCTATTTGGGAAATGTTAAAAACTGAAACCAATATAAAACAAAATTCTAAACCTAAAATTGGAAATGTCGATTTTAATGGAAATGTTATTCAAGATAATTATATAAAAGCAGAACAATTTAACGATTTTTTCATAAACTCAGTATTAAATTTAACTAAGTCGCGTAATTTATCAAGTTGCTCCAGACAATTTCCGCTTCATTTTTTCTCTCACCTGTCACATTTTTTGACGTTAAAAATATTATTGCTAGATTAAAAATTTCATCTGCTTCCGGTATTGATCAAATTCCAGGCTTTTTAATAAAGGATGAAGTTTGTTTGATTGAACCTTTGGTTCACTTGATAAACCTATCGTTTGCTAATGGTATCTTTCCAGATCAGTTTAAAACTGCAAAGGTGGTCCCTGTCCAAAAGTGTAATACACCCAAAACTTGTAATGATTATAGACCCATTTCAGTCTTAAATTCGGTATCTAAAATTTTTGAATACGCTTTTCTGAACCAACTGGTATTATTTTTGAATAAATATAACATATTGTCAGATATACAAAACGGCTTTAGGAAGCAGAGCTACTCTATTATTAACTTTATACTAGCAGAGATAAATAAAGGTAATTTTGTATGTGCAACATATTATGACTTTAGTAAAGCATTTGACACCATAGATCACGCTATTCTTTTAGAAAAGCTCTGGCATTTGGGTATTCGGGGTCAGCCCTTATTATGGATAGAATCTTATTTAACAAATCGAAGCCAAATAGTATATCTAAATAGAGTCGAATCTACTGAGCGCTCTATAAGATCTGGAGTTCCACAGGGGTCCATTTTGGGGCCTTTACTGTTTATATTGTATGTAAACGATCTTCAGCAAACTATTGGTGACAAGGGACACCTTGTGGTTTATGCTGACGATACAACAATTTTAACGACTGATATATCTGATAATCAATTAGAAAATAATACGTCAAATTGCCTGAGTGACTTACAGCAATATTCAAAGAAAAATAATCTAGTTTTGAACATGACCAAAGCAAAAGCAATGGTTTTTAAATTATACAAAAATAGCAAATTTCCCTCATCATTTAATATAGATGTAGATCAGCAGAAACTAGAAACAGTAAGTAGTTTCAAGTTACTGGGTATTAGGATCACTGAAAATATGAACTGAAATTAGCATACAAACGAAATTTGTTTAAAGATTAGTAAAGTTAATTATGTAAGAAGACGTATAAAAATATATGTAGAGACATAACTATTTTAAAAACTATTTATTATGCACTGGTTTTTCCACATCTAAAATATTGTATTCTCTGCTGGGGAAACTCAGAATATGGAATAAAGTATTTATAACTCAAAAGAAAGTTGTACGATGTATGTTCGGCTTAAATTCAATGGAATCATGCTTTTCTTGTTTTCAAGATAACAACAAAATTCTCATTTTTCCTTGCGTCTATATTTATTATGCAGCACTTAGCGTTAAACAAAATATATCTTTTTATGAAAGCGTTGGTGACAATCACACTTATGATACTCGTATGAGAGATATCATCAAAGTACCGAAATATAACATAATTAAATTTAAAAAAAGTCCGAACGTGTACTCTATTTTAATTTATAATAAGTTGCCGCTATATATAAAAAATTTAACATCTCTTAATAATTTTAAAAACCAATTGAAGTCATTTTTAATCGACAAAACCTTTTATTCAATCGAAGAATTTTTGAATTCTGAATTTTAAATCTATTAGCGAATTTCCAAAACTGGAAATTCAGCTTTTACGCCAGGTGTCATGTGCGACCTAAGCCCGGGACCATATCAGAAATATGTTTTGAGATCCCTAGAATACGAAAATGATATTCACTAAAACTTATATATATATATATATATATATATATATATATATATATATATATATATATATATATATATATATATATATATGTATCCGCGCGATAACTCTCGAACGAAACGTTTAATACTTATGAAATTTTGTGTGTGAATTCGATTTTCCAAATCGTTGAATGAGTTCGTTAGCCAGACACGTCGGATGCCCAGAAGTAGGTTTTCCGGGCGTTTTTTGTCAACAAAATGAGTTTTTTGCCAGAATTAAGCAATTTTTCAAATTTTTTTTTACACCAAGCCATAGTAAAAGGTAAAATGCATAAAAAATGTTTTTATACCGTTGCTCTAAATTGCTTACTTTTCGAGAAAAACTAGGAAATATGTCGTTCTCCATTTCACTCGCACTCGCATTCTTTTTTTTTCTGTCTCATTTTTTACGAGCTAAATTCGAAAAAAACCGCTTTTTAAGTAGCGTGTCATGATTTTTTTAATCCAATTTAACGATTCGGCTATATTCTTTTTCTTTGTCAGTTAAATGTTTTTATAATGTATCTCTATTCCATTTTTTTTTAGATAAAAAATCACGGCGCAGTTTTTTATGTGATATGATCAGAATTTAGATGATGTTTACACCTTCCTAAAATTAATAAGAGCTTGCTACAATCGCATAAAAATTACGTTAAATCATATTCAAACAATAATATTTTTACGTAATTTTCTATCCAAATGACAATACTACGTTATAATTATATGTATAAACCCATCATTTTAGTGGTAAATAAATTTGCACATTCAGTTTTTTTTTCTTTTGACAACAAAACAAATAATTTTAAATTTTGACAAGTTGTATCATACATTTTTGAAAATATTAAATATTTTAAGGCAAAAATGTATTAAAGATCTGAAATTTGTTTAACAAAAACCATACATCTGCTCGTTTTACCTTAAAAATCTCGGAAAATAGAATATTTTTCAATAATTAACTCAGAAAAAGCATATATGAGGTAATTTTCATGATATTTTTTTGAAAATTTCAAAATAGTAGGGTTACAATGTTTTTTTTTTAATTATTTTGTAGAATTTGGTAAACACACATCGTAAAAAGTACTCGCCTTGAAAAAATCAAACAAGTATTTAAAAAAAAATACTATTTCTTAAAGAAAATATTAAAATTATGTACAAATGCCGTCCTGACCAACTGATATATTGGAACCGATTTTGAGCAGCTGGATTTACTACAGGCAAAAGCTCATAGTGAATACACACATTTTTTAACATCCTTTTGAATTTGTAATTCAATCATTACAAATAAAATCTAAATAAAAAAATCTATATGACCTGTTTTTTCTCAATTTTCTAGCATCAAATCTAGCGATAATTAACTAGCGGGTGATTGTTTGAAATTATCTATCCATTTGAAAATTGGGATCCAGTGATGTTGTACATTGGCACTACAAAAGTGTGGGTGAAAAATTTCATTTTCACTTTTACTGAAATTATGTCATAAATTCATATTTTCAGAATTTATTCATTTGACAGAAAAATTCTAAATTATTAAAAAAGGCAAATAATTAATAACAATTAAAATAAAAAAAAAAAAAAAATACCCCTGTCGCAGCATCCTGCATAACATAGCGAATTTCCATTTACAAAAGTACGTTTTTCTCGGAAACTAATTGATATACATAGAGTAATTGTAAATAAAAAAAACCTTCTTTATGTGATTTTTCCGCCTCATTCTGCCAAATTTTTTTCACGAAAAATGTCCAAAACCCCGTAAATGTTTTCACGAAATTTCTTAAAAATAAGATGTTTCGTTCTTGAGTTATCGTGCGGACACTTAGTAAACATATATATAAATGTGTCCGCACGATAACTCAAGAACGAAACATCTTATTTTTAAGAAATTTCGTGAAAACGTTTACGGGGTTTTGGACATTTTTCGTGAAAAAAATTTGGCGGAATGAGGCGGAAAAATCACATAAAGAAGGTTTCTTTTATTTACAATTACTCTATGTATATCAACTAGTTTCCGAGAAAAACGTACTTTTGTAAATAGAAATTCGCTATGTTATGCAGGATGCTGCGACAGGGGTATTGTTATCTCTATAGTTGTTTGTTAACTCTATAGTTGTTAACTCTACAGCCTTCTGGCCTTTATTCAATATGGATGTACAACTCAATAATTATTCAATCACGTGTTCAATTCAATCACACAACGATATTATTACGTCATCTTCGATGACATAAAAAAGATGGCATAATGCGTGTTTACCACGCACTTGACAATTTTTTTTATTTTGTAATTTATTATGTACATATTGTACATGCATATAGATCTTTGACGAATATATTGGTAGTACCGTAGCATATATTATGTACATATGTACTAATTCTATATATCGTCATTTGACTTCAGTAACAAAATAATATATATCCCTGTTGCAGCATCCTGCATAACATAGCGAGTGTCCGTTTATAAAAATTAATTTTTCTCGGAATCTAGTAGACATAGAATAATAATTTAAAGACCAATTTTATGTAATTTTTTCTTCTGGTTTAAATGGTGTAAAAAAATTTCGCAAAAATTTTTGAATAAGTGGAAATTTTGGCAAAAAACTAATTTTTTGCAAGAACAAAAACCATGTTCCTGGCATCCGACGTGTCTGGTTAACGAACTCATCCAACGGTTTGGGACTTCCAACACTTTCACCAAATTTCGTAATCCTAGGATATTCCGTTCGAGAGTTATCGTGCGGACACATATATATATATATATATATATATATATATATACATATATACATATATATATATATATATATATATATATATATATATATATATATATATATATATATAAATTTTAGCGAATATTATTTTCGGTTTCTAGGGACCTCAAAACAAATTTCTGCCATGGTCCCGGGCTCAGGTCGCGTCATGACAGTGGCTGTAATAGCGTATTTCCAGTTTTGGAAATTCGCTAAAACAGAAAACATTTATTTATATTTGCATTTTTATAAAAACATGTAGGTATTATATTTTATATGCACTTTAACTAAAATGTCAAATTTCACACGTTGTTAATTTTCAATTTCACTCATAATATGCTTAAAAATCAAAACTTAAAGTTTATAACATTCACAATCCGTGTAGAGTGTCCATACGTCTTGGTTTTCCCGGATTTGTTACGGTTCTAGCTCCGGTGTCCCGACAGACTTTTGACTTCGATTTGTTCCGGTTTTTCAAACTACTAATTTTTTATTTTCATCATCTAATAAGTACACAATTTTTCATTTTAAATAATGAACAGTTCAGTATCATATTAAAAGATCAACAGTAGATTCATTTACAACCAAACCTAAAAATATTTTTAAAAAATTAATTACTAATTAAATTTTCCAAGTTTTTTCGATTTTACCTTAAACACGAACTTCCAAAAAAACATTTTCTTTTCTTAACTTTCCATCATATATGTATCTACATAAATAAATAATTGTAATATTATTTTGCTTGCTTCTATGATACTGAAGTTCCTGAACAATTAAAAATTAAAATGACTGGAATTTTATTCGAACTTTTAAATAAAGTAGTTAACTAACGCGGACAACCGATAGCGCCACAATACAGAAATTGCCAACATTTAAATGTTCATGTTTTAATACATTTTCTTGAAAATAAAATTGTCTAAGAAGCTCACTTTCATAAGAAATTTTATAAAAATTTAAAAAATATATATTTCCTAGAACAGGGGGCGATTTATTTTGAAAAAAAAATTAATATTTTATACAAAGGGCCATTAATAGGTAATCTATAGATATAATACAAATGTAACGAGACCGTTTCTGTATAGGGAATATTTTTTTAAAAATTGTGTAGATACTGTAAATAGTTATCGATGTAGATATCAAAACAGCGATTTTTAAAATTTTTGTCTGTCTGTCTGTCTGTCTGTCTGTTCGTCTGTTCACGCATCAAACAAAAACTACTGGATGGATTTTAATGAAATTTGGTGTGCTGACAACTTATTACCCGGATCAACATCTAAGATACTTTCTACTTTCTACTTCGAGAAAAGGTCTCATTCCCACGGGAAAATGGAAAAACCATGTTGAGCATGTGCATACAGTACGCAAAAACTATTGAACGGATTTTGATGCAATTTGGTGTGGTGATAACTTATTACCTGAGTCAGCATCTCAGATACTTTTTATTTCGGGAAAGTGGCTCATTCCCACAGGAAAATAAAAAAACTTTTTGAGCATGTGCACATATTACGCGAAAACTATTGAACGGATTTTTATGAAATCTGGTGTAGTGATAACTTATTACCTGCGTCAATATTTAGGATACTTTTTATTACGGGAAAATATTTCCTTCCTTCAGGAAAATTCAAAAATTATTTTGCTTATGTGCATGTATACTTAAAACTATTGTTCTATGCGAATGCTTTATAATTACTATACTTATATACTTGTCATTTATTAAATTAAATTTACCATAATACAAAATTTCTGGAGACTAACTCTATTTTAAATTAATTTAGAAATTTCGAAAATTTAAGTGCCTATATTTCCGAGAAATTCATTTTGGATGAAACTTGTTATATTTATAGGATAGATACTAGTTTGGGATGCAAATATAATAAAACAATAAAACGTTGGAAGTCCAAAAATTTTGTATGAGTTCTCCAGTCAGACACGTCCAATTCCAAAAACCCCAAAAAAATGAGTTTTTTGCAAACAATTTGCCAAAATTTAAAAGTTTTTCCAATTTTTTTTACATTGTGGTAAAGAACCAAGAAAATCACAGAAAATACATTTTGAACCATTATTCTAGGTAAGCGGGTTTTCGAAAAAAAGTAACTTTTATGATTGGAAATTCGCTATGTTATGCAGATGCTGCGACAGGGGTATTACTTGATATTTATACGTAAATTATATTTAATCATCTGATGTATTTTAATCTAATATTTTTTTTTTTTTGTATTATTTTATTCTTTGTGTATTATTATTGACATTGTCAAGAACCACTTGGGTCAATTGACTAATAAATTATTATTATTATTATATTATTATTATTATTATTATTACAAGTAATTATATTCTAAAATAACAAATGTAATTGTCTGACAAAAATGTTGGGGCAAATACGATAGTCGGACAAAAAATTTAATTTTTTATTGGTAATCGATATTCTTAAACTATACAAAGGTTAGAGTTTTCGTAAAACCCTTATTTTTACAACCCTTTTTCCGACAAAGGTAGGAGGTTAGAAGTAATTATATTCTAAAATAAAAAATGTAATTGTCTGACAAAAATGTTGGGGCAGGTGAGTCGACAATTTGATTTTGCCTTTAAATCTATCACATCAACTCAAAAATTTAAAAAATTGGATTACAAGTACATACGCATACGTATATGCATACGTAGACAAATATGTGTGCATATACACATCGATTTCACGATTTGATTGGTTATGGAAAAAAACCCAGGTAACAAATTTTGATAAAAGTTCCAAAATATTCTATTCGAAAAATAGCAAAGATGTCGAAAAACCGACTTCACCATTTGATAGTCTACCAAAGAAGGGACTAAACAGCAGAATTAAGCAAAAATTCAATTCGGAATCTAGCAAGAATATCGGGAAACTAACTTCACCATCGAATCGGTTTTCGAATAAATGCATAAATAAAAAAAATTTAGCAATGTTCTAGAATGTTCTATTCGAGAACTAGCAAAGATATCGGGAGACTAGGTCCACCATCGAATTGGTCTTCGAATAAAAGCATAAATAACAAAAATTTAGCAATGTTCTCGAATGTTCTATTCGAGAACTAGCAAAGATATTAGGAAACTGACTTCACTATCGAATTGGTCATCAAATAAAAGCTTATATAGCAAAAATTGAACAATGTTCTAGAATGTTCTATTCGAGAACTAGTAAAAATATCGGAAAACTGATTTCCCCATCGGATTTGTCGTCGAATGAAAGCCTAAATAACAAAAATTGAACAATATTCTAGAATGTTCTATTCGAGAATTAGCAAAAATATCAAAAAACCGATTTTATCACTCATCTAATTATTAAATAAAAGATCAAATAGCGGAATTTAACAAGAGTTAAGATTCTTTATTATCTATATTCTTCCATTTCAGTTAAATTTAACCATGCTTCATCATTTAAATAATTTCCGTTTTCTTGCAGTTTGTTTTTAGAACATTGATTTGTTTTGAATATAAGAATTATTTAATTTTTTAAGTTTCACTCATGATCAATTGTATCTGAAATAGGGTATACTTGTTTATATAATAAATAATATTTACCAGCCCCTCGCCTCAAATTAAAGTTTACCGACGCTGCTGATCTTCCGATTTTACGTACTTCCACTTAAATTTGCACCGACCACTACGTACCATTGGACTTGTGGTGTACAGTATCTGCAAACTTTAGTGTCAGATAGTTGTATCTTGGTCAAGTACGAGGGTATGCTGATAAAAATGTAGGGTAGGGTATGCTGATAATAATTTTTTCTACAATCTTAGTGTAAAGTAGACTTTTGCGCTCTGTGAAGAGAGCGCAAAATGTGTATTTGCTGAAGACTCTTGTTGCCGAGCAACAAATTACTACTTTGCGCTTTAAAGCGGAAAAGTAATACTTTGTCGCTCGCTCAATGTATATTTAATTACAAATGGGGTAGGCGTTGTTTATATTTTCTATGGTAACAAATAAACAGATTCTAAAGTTATTAATTATTTTTATCGTAATCAAGTGAAATATTAATTTTATTAAATTTCAAAATAATTGCAAAATATCAATTAAAAATGACATAGCATAACATTCTCAATCGAGCGGCAATGCATCATTTTGCGCAAACTACACAAATAACTATTACACAAACTAATATACCATATACCATGTTTTGTCAGAAAACTAAATTTAGTTCATGTCGTACAAGTTTGTATTAAATTGAATAATTATTTTTCCATTTGCAAATAACTATTTTGCAATATTTCTTAGTGCATCATATGGGGAAGTGAATTATGTACATGTATGACTTTCTAACTCAAAACCGTCAAAAAACCTTATACGAGGTTGAGACAAAAAACGCGCGATATACAATTCACACAAGTAGCAAGCAACGTTTTTTATTTCTATATAACGTAAAAGCCCTTTTACAGAAACGCGATATGTCCGAACAGTTTTGATATTAATGAAGTTATTTCTGAAAGGAACCTCTGGTAACAAAAATTATAATTAATAGAATGATTATTTTTCAATTTAAATTCACCTCGCATTTAATGTTTCCTTACTTAATTAAAAAAATACATATCGTATATACATATTAAACAATTTTTGTTGAATACAGTAGGTATTTTGATCCTTTATTTACACGTCTGATACTTAAACCATTCTGTTTCCTACTTTGACGTCTAGATGTCACTCTATGTGTCATATTACTCATATTACACGTCTGTTTGTATATTGGTTTTCAACTTCTAGTGTCATTAATATTTCTCTGTTTGGATATAGATATCGACATTTTGTAAAAGAAAAACATTAATAAATAAAAAATTTTGGGTTGTATTTTTCTAAAAAACATATTCATTGGATTAAAAAAAACTTTCTTTCATACTTATTAAGAAAAAAAATGGGTGTGTAATTTATTTGTCAATTTTTATAAGCCAGTTTAATTATACACCTAAAAATAGTGTTCCGGTATAGGGGCTTTTACGTTATAAGTAAAAATATTTTATTTTTACGTATTCTATAGGAAATAATCTACCGGTCACATCCAAAAGACACTGAACACTTAACGAATTATTACCTAACGTAGAATCACTTTTCAGCATTAAATATTAAGTACCTATATATTTTATAGATACAGTGTTGACAATATTTCAGTTTACACCGGACGTCAAACGTCGCATGAAATGTACAAAAAATATACATAAAATATACGATACTAGTGGCGCCTCTTTGAAAGACGGAATTTAATTGAACTAAATTATACGGAAACTTTTACTTTTCTATCAAATAGACGTCCAATTTCGCTTCCAAAATTTCGTTGCTAAAAAAACCCAAAGTATTTTAACAAGAATCGGCAAAGAGTATTCGATAGTTGGATATTTAAGTCGTTGTTTACACTATCAGTGCGAGGTGTTATATTATTTGAAGAAATTTTATTAAGGATTGTAATTTGACGTCCATATATGAACGTCAAATTATAGCCGGACGTCACGTGGATAGAAAATGGTCAATTTATGGACGTCACAATGATAGCGGGATATATATATAATATATATA
Organism: Brachynemurus nebulosus; assembly: GCA_035578155.1. Classification (NCBI taxonomy): domain Eukaryota; kingdom Metazoa; phylum Arthropoda; class Insecta; order Neuroptera; family Myrmeleontidae; genus Brachynemurus; species Brachynemurus nebulosus. The sequence goes on along the minus strand of JAPWDM010000042.1, from coordinate 121,467 downwards.
TATATATATATATATATATATATATATATATATATATATATATATATATACACTATAAGTATAAACCTACATAATAGACATAAAATATACATTAATAAAACGTATGTAGGGTAAAAGACCCGATTGTCGAACGGGGTTATAAGTCCGAACAGTTTTGACATTTATATCTTAATGAAGTTATTTCTGAAAGAAACCTCTGATAAAAAAATTATTATTAATAGAATGATTATTTTTCAATTTAAATTCACCTCACATTTAATGTCTCCTCAGTTAATTTAAGAAATACATATATATATATGGAACAATTTTTGTTGAATTCGTGAATTTTTAATATGATGGATGATCATTATTCAAAACACATGAGTTATAAATTGTAACATTTTTCACCGAATTTTTAAAGTTATTAGCATAATAAAAGTATACAAATAATTGTTATTAGTCCATTTAAGAGATTAGGATAGCTAAATTATATTTTATATGCGTTAAATATTATTTGTATAAGTGTTTCTTCTTGGGATCCAAGTTTTAGGGTTGGGTACCCCATTTTGAGAATTATATATTACATATCTATTTTATAAACATTTTTAATTTATTTTTGGGTTTAAAACACTTAACTAACCGTTTTTATAATTTCACTTTAATATTTTCTTTATTTCAGAACGTAAAATCAATTGAAAAATAATTAATATTGAATTAAAACTTCGAAATTGAAATAAAAACGTCAGACATTTATATCTGACACGACTTATAAATATATACGTCATATACGTAATTTAACTGTTTAAAAATTCACAATGGCATATGGGTAAGTTAGAATGTACACAATGTTTTTTAAAACATGACTAGATGGCGAAAGAAAATACAGTATTTTAGTGGTTTATTTTATCGAATATTTAAACCCTTCTGTCATTGTTGCTATGTTTCACAAGGTGTCGCGCTGTGATACTCTATGACACAGAGTGACCCCTTGTAGTGGATAGAGTGTCAAAGTGGCTGCAAGATAATGGTTTAAATATTCGATAGCAGGAGACGTATGATTTGTATGTCATGTACATTAAATGCGTGTTTTTTCTTACGGGTCAGTGTGTTGTTTTTTTAAAGGAGGTTAATATATTCTGTCCGTTTTTTCATAGACGTCAACAAATTATAAAACAAAAACATTAATAAATCAAAATTTTTGGGTTATATTTTCTTAAAAACATATCCATTGGGTTAAAAAAACTTGGTTTCATGCTTATTAAGAAAAAAAAATGGGTGTTTTGTTTATTTTTTAATTTTTTTAAGCTACTTTAATGATACAGCTAAAAATAGTGTTCGGTCATCGGGTCTCTTACCCTATAAATTATATGTATAAAATAAGTATGTAGTGAGAAATTTGAAAAACTGGTCTTTTTTAATTTTATCAAAAATCCCCATTATTATTGTCGGACAACTCGTCCAATACGTATTACACATGTAAAAAAAATTGTAAAAAATGAAAATAGCATCTGTGGTAATAAATATAAGGGTTGCAGGAAACCCCCATCTTTGGTGCGTTCGACTGCGCATGTGCCTCTGGAAAATTGCCCGACAAGGTTACTACATTATTTTAAAAAATTTTTATGATGGATCTTCTAAAAATCAGCCGTGTGGTAATACATTTTTTTTTTGCATAACCTTAACATCTTTCGCGTGACCGACGCGACGCGTCAAACGACCCAATATTTTTGTCGGACAAATTTTTTTTGCTTTTTATTTGATACAAATTATTGATTAAGATAAAAATTATAATTGTGGTAATAAATTTTTTTCTCGCATAAGATTGACGACTTTTTGATAGCTTGAGAGACAAACGCCCTACTACCATACTGCGCTAGGCTCAAAATTTGTCCGACTCCACCCAAATAACAAATACACAAAGTTTCGACAGTGTGATCATAATTAACTTTTTTAGGTCTGGACCCAAGGACTATATTATGTACATATGATACATACATATCGTACATATTTGTATGCATCCAGCGTAGAATGATATGGCAGAATGTCCCGGCATGTGTAACCACCAATTTTAACGCCATAAATGACGCGCTAAAATCCTTTAATGTGCCAAAAAGACCGCCACCGGAGTTATCGCCTAATACCTAACGTTATTATTAATGACGTTAATAAATTAACGCGTTAAGTTCTGGTCACACCTGCATTTAATGTCGATTAATGCGATAATTAACGGCATTAACCGTTAGTGTGGCCCTAGGGTAACAAGAATATATTGTACCAGGGTCCCTAAAATTATTGTATTTTTGTCTAAATTATTGTACTTTTGTCTAAGTTATTGCACTTTTTTTAATATGTATGTAAGTTCCCTAGAACGCCAGAAAATTTGCTTTCAAATTTTCCTCATTATTAGGCCTCTAAGAAATTATATCTCCCACAATGAAGATAAAAATAACAGTTTATAATTTAGGAAATAAGAATTAGTTACTAAATAAGAAATATAATATTTAAGTTCTATTTATATCAGTTTTGGTATTTGTATAAAACCCAAAATAGTGTTTTCAAAGTTGATAAGGTCGATAAATTCCAAGGTGGGTTTTTATGTGCAAAAATTGCATAACTTGGATAAAATCTCTATAAAATTAAAAGTATAACTTTAAATTATATTAAAGTTAAATTAAAATTACATAAAATACACATTTTCGTAAACATTTTTTTTTTATGTTTATGACATCAGATTGAGACGTTTACTTCCAATAAGATTTGCCCTATACGCCAAGACTGGTTATACACGTTATATTTTCTATTGCATTATTGGTGTATAAGAAAAAATACCACACGATAGGAAAATACCTTGTTTAATGTAAAGACGTTGCATCCATGATATTGCGCGGAAAATTCATATTTTCATGTAGGTCAATTATAAATACAAAGTTAATACTTATATGAGTCATTTCAAAATATACAAAAAAGCTAAAATATTTAAAATTATTGTATTATTGTAAAGCCAACATTGTACATTGTATAAATGCTCAAATTATTATACGCGTACAATAATTATTGTACGGCTGCCAACGCTGACCATTAGTGTTTTTGAACTTCAAGAATTAATAGTTCATTGTCGACAAATTCCATTTCAATATTTATTGTGTTATAAATTCGAAGAATGAAAACAAAATAAAACTGAATCATCAATTTGTATCTCTCAATACATAACATACATAATTATGGGGTATAATATGGTCGATATGACGTTTGGCGTTACTAGCGTTATTTGTCGCCAGATGCGTCACACGCGTTTTTTATCGCCGTAGAGGCCTAGACCGGTCACATCACAGAACAATAGAAAGAATACAACTATCTCTTCTGTAACACTCATGAGCATTTCTGAGCACATTAGGCAACTAGGTACCGTCAGTTAGAGCGAATGTAGACGATTTTTTCAGTTTTTTGGCAATAAATTGTTTAGAGTTTATCTAAAAAATTCTAAAAAAAATAATTTAAATGCTTTAATATCACGAGCATATAGGGCAGTAATAAAAATATCAAAACTGGTACTGCAACTTTTTTTTTTTTTTGTTTTATAGTGTCTAGATTCGCCCCTATGTGTGGGGCGAATCGAGACAGTGCTTTATTTGCAATATAAATCACAATCAGTCACGCATATGGGTAAAATCGGACATAGTCCAAGCAAATTAAATTTTTACGTGCCAAAATTAGTACCTGGAAGGGAAGATATGGAAAAGATAGGAAAAAATTCTTAGAATTCGATGAACTATTTTTAAACAGCTGAATCATGTGGGAAGTTTTTCAAAATGGCGACCAAAGGAGGCCTATATATATATATATATATATATATATATATATATATATATATATATATATATATATATATATAAGGTGGGCCATTTTAATCTATGTATCTAAATATCTCGGAATGACTTTCAAAGGTCATTAAAAACGAACAGAAGGTCCTATTTTATGTCTCCAAAAGATGCCGATCCTTTAAAGTTAGGTTTTTCCTTTAAAATCTAATTTTTTATTGTTCTTTGGTGGCCTTTACACCTCTTAAGGTCAATAATAAAATTTAATAAATTCGTTTATAGCATTTTCGACGTGAAATTTCACGCTCTTTCAGAATCTGAAATAAAAAATAGGTCATTCCATTTGAAAAATACGACTTGACTTCAAAATGACCTTAGTACGGCGGGTACGGCGGCACACTGCGTGTCAAAAGTATAGACCCCCATAATGGGTGGCCGATTAATTTTGTGTCGCACTGTACTTGGCTTTATCAGACTTCCGGCGGCTAATTGGTCTGTAGTTATTATCAGCGTGCGATAAGCCGTTGTTGTTTGTTGAGTCAGTTAATTGGTCGGTGCGTTGTGCGATAAACCGTTGTTGTTTGTTGAGTTATAGTTAACTGGTCTGTGCGTGGGTCTTTATGCTCATTAAAGTTAATTGGATAGTTTTTTTGAACGTTGTGCGCTCATTGAAGTTAATTGGGTAGTTATTTTGAGCTCATTAAAAGCTGATAAGACATTCCAGACTTCGGAATTGTGATATCATAGCTATTTTTAGAAATCCCCACCAAATTTCATGAGTGTATAAAAGCTGTTAGTAAAGAATTCGATAACACAGCAAGTGTTGAGCAAGCAGCGAGATTTTACTCCAACAATGGAAAAATATCAACAACTTAGAACGAGTTACAAGAGTTTAATTAAAGCCAGCGAGGTTAAAGAGGGCGAAAAATATAAAATTTGTGGTTTTCGAAGTGTGAAGACCAAGTTTGGTGCGAGGATTGTTGTGGAATTGGAAACGCATTCGTTGTTTTTACCGGGCCGATTTAATCATTTAACGGACGAGGTCTTAAAGGAAATTCAAGAACAGAAGTTTCCAATCACTAGACGCAGCAAGACTGGCGTACTAATAATTTAAATGATTTAAAAATTAGTAAACTCTGTAAATATTATCTAATTTAGAAGAATCAAAAATGTATTGAATTTGTAGCATAAAAAGATATTTATAATAAATGAAAAAAAACATACATTGTGTGTGTGTAATTATTTTTTATCATCCTTGGTTCTGATAACATTTTCCAGACTTTCCAACTCCGGAATTGTGAGATCATAGATATTTTTAGAATTATTTTTCGCACGCATGTTATAACTTGTTAGCAGAATGCTGAATCGGAAATCAGTTTCTATTTTTAGCACACACGTTAAGACTTGTTATGAGAGCGCGGGATCGGAAATCTGCTTCTACTTTTAGCATATAACAATTGTTTCCAAACGCTCACAATCGAGAAATCTGTTTCTACAACGCTCCAGCTCTAAGTATTCTTCCTTATTTTTATTCGCTATAAAACGTTTGCATTTAAACAAGCTGAAGTTAATGTATACATGCTGTATTACCATAGAAAGCAAATTTAAAGTAGGCTCAGGGTATACATAGATATTAATTTTATCAACATCCGCCAACAAGATATAAAAATAATTTTATAACAAAAAAGAATTTAAAGAGATAAGTATTAAACAATATTATGTCTATCTACATAATATCCGAGTTTAATTAATAGAAAATATTAAAATTTAGTCTTCTCAGGTATTTAAATGCAATGTATTGATACGTTTAAGAAACTGAATCATGATAAGTATATACCTAAATCAGTGTTATCAATTTCTGAGAAGATTCGGAGCCAATATTTATATGACTGATAAGGAATATTTTAAGACAATTAAAGTCCTAATGAATATCTTAATACAAGATAGAGAATATAAAGAATATCTTGAGACAATTAAGACAATTAAAAATAGTTAAAATCAACGTCTTTTGACAGGAGGATGGAACTTTACTCATATTTTTGATTGATTAAAATATTAGCGATCATGTGTAAATATAAAATATTTATAAATGGTATCATATGAAGATACTAACAACGAGATTCGACTTGGATCCTTCTGTAGTAATTTTTATTGTATACACATCAATAATATTATTATGCATTTCACAAGCTATGGATAGATTTTTGAGAACTTTAAGTTGATTCAAACACTAAATTTATTAATAATTTTTGTTAGGTGTTCGATATATTGCCTGAAAATATGAAAATTGGGTTCAGGATTATTAAACATATACACATATGATTATTGAGATATTTTTATTTTATTTGTATATTACACATATATAATTTTTTATATAACACATTGCTTAACACACCCATGTAAATAATTATAAATATATACATTGTTTTTTTACCTTATTCACAATATTAGTAAAACAATCATAATCACAAATAAATTGGAAAACTTAAAATTCATAACTGCTATATTCATCACTTAGCAGGTATTTCTTTATCACAAGCGATGGTTCAATAATGTTAGCTTTTTCCAACTCATCGATTATTGAAAATATTTCTCGACCCACATTAGTATTTTTCAGCCTATTAATGTTCTTAAGTAAATCGCTGCGATTTTTTATATAATAACTAAATGTAGCCGGTTGCAAAAAATCACTTTCATCTTCTGTTATACTTAAACTGCGTAAAATATCCAACATTTCTTGTCCAGTTGCTGTGGTGGTAATTAGTTCTAGTAACTTATACATTGTTTTTGGAATGCGCCAATTATTAACATACTCGAAGTTTTCATTATTCCTATGATGATCCATAGCGTTGGTGTACTTGAACTGTTTAGTTGGTACTTCTGTTTCAACATATTCATTTGAATCGCATATTCTATGACGCTTTAAACTTGCTGGTTTGGTGGAACTGGAAGTTTGTTCGTCATCTTTTCTGTATGTGTTTTCAAGCTCTTTGATGATTAAAATATCTAGAGCAGTTTCTAAAAGGTTAGTTAATTTAGGAAATAAGAGTGTTTCCTTTATAATAGATGTTAAATTATTTTCTCGCTCGTTTTCATTAGCCAAGCTATCCTTTTTGTTCATCAATTGCAAAGAGTTTTTTGATTTCTTTAAGGAATCAAATTCAGCTTTAATTGATTCAGTTGCAGCTATCATTCTTGGATCAAAAGGATTTATGGTGTAATCAATATCATTTGCTGAGCTACTTTTAATTAAGCATGATGTATTTTCTTTATCATTCATTGTTTTATTACTATAAGAGCTATCAGAAGAAGAATCATCATCTTCACGAACATTTTGACGAAATGGGTATTTATTTCCCTCATCAATATTTTTTGAATTATAAGTATAATCATCACCAAAAGCGTCGCCATCATAATTAGACGTAGAGCCATCATCCTGTACTGATAAAGATGTATTTGATAAGGCAACATTTTTTAATTTATTCGCTTCAGTCTTAGCACCATTAACGTAATTTAACGAATGATGTTGAGTACGTAAATGTCGAGAAAGATTGAACTTTCTTGTAAATGCTCTACCACAAAATTCGCAAGTATACATAGCTTAACAGTGTAACTTGTTTGCGAGTAACTTAGCAACTGACTAGAAATTCGTTGTGCGTCAATACTTATATACTCCTGCTTCTACTCTTTCTTAAACAACAAAAGAACAGCTAGAGTTAGATAAGTGATGAGTCTTTAACCGGTTGTTGAATCACACTGGTCAGGAAACATCCTCGGGGTTGCTAAAATACAATGTCCCGGTCGACAGGAACATCGGTTGAGTCGACTACAACATCAGTTGGGTTGATTGAAACATTAGTTGGGTCGATTGAAACATTATTTGAGTCGACTGGAATGAAATTTTGAGTCAAACATAATTTTCAGCGTGACTCTTTCTGGAGTGAGTCTTTTAGAGTGGCTCATTTTGCTGCACCGAATGACTCATTTGGCTCTACTGAGGGACTCATTTTCTCCACTGAGTGACTCTTCTGGAGTAAGTCACTCGTACATGCTCCTAAATATAGGCAATTACTTTGCGTTGGCAAGTGGCCCTACCGGAACATCGGTTGAGTCGACTTCATCAGTTGAGTCGACTAGAACATCAGTTGGGTTGATTGAAACATTAGTTGGGTCAATTGAAACTTAGTTTCTGTCGACTTGAAATATGTTCCAATCGAACCGTACAATGTTCCGGCTGAACCGTACAATGTTCCGGTTGAGCCGTACAATGTTCCGACTGAGCCGGACAATGTTCCAGCTGAGGTAGACAAGGTTCTAATCAATCAGGACATATTTCCAGTCTTTCAGGATGAAATTTCACGCTCATTCCTACATGCCCCTAAATATAGGCAATTACTTTGCGTGGCCAAGTGGTCCCATACCTACTTTCCGGTTAGCCTGAACAAAATTTCAATCAAAAAATTCAAACAATTTGAAATTGTTTTTTTCTGAAGTTGAATTTAATGTATACACGCTGTATTTCATATAACACAGCAGACGCTCGGTATCTAATATTATTTTATATAGAGTTGTGATAAATATGATAATTAACAACATATTTCAGTACTATTACAACACAGCACTATAAGAATTATCTAATGTTTGAGATTAAATTATTTACTACATATAGTAAACGGCCTTTCAGTAAGGATAATTCATTTTTATTTATATTATAAAAGATATTAATATATGTGGCAATTAACATTTTTCTTCACTAATTGATCTGAATAAATATATTGTTTTTGGAACCGTATTGTTCTTGCTTTTTGTCGCAGGATATGGGTGATATAAAATCCATGTTTTCGATTGGTGGTTCTACACCTTGTTTTATAAAACGCATCTTTAACGCTATTGGGACTTGAATGCGTATTCGTCAACAATGAATTTAATTGTTGTCGACAACAATGAGTTGACTTGAACACTGTGCGTATCGAGCGGATCATTATTCTGATCGATTGAAACTAAGTTTCAGTTGGCCTAATTTATAAATGATTAAGCCGAAATGGAGTTTCAGTTGGCTGAAACAGTATCCTCAACCCGTTTGAATAACTAATTCTACTATAAATTACTCACTTTGCTCGCATGAGTCACCCATTTAATCATTTACACGTCTGAGTTCAATTTTTAATGAGGCAAGCTATATTTACTATATCCGCGTTGTATTTTTGTAAGGAAAATATATACTCTATAAACACAGGGTATATTATGCTTGTAATATGATACTTCTGTCTTTTAGATATTAGATAATTTTTAACTCCTTAAAATAAATGCAATAGAAAACGATATTTTATTCATAGTCAAGATATTTTTATATAACGGACATCTAGATTGATAATAAAATTGCTAAATATTACTAAAATTTCAGGTGGTGTTAAACAATTAGAGGATTATCTAGTCGATTTATTCTTAGGATATATGAAATTAATCCTGTAAAATATGTAATTGCATACATATTATGGATAAAGAACAATAGCTGAAGCGAAAATTTTAAATGTAGCTAAATCCAGATGTGCTAAATATCGCACACCGAAAGATATTGATCATGGACGAGAAAAATATTTACAAGAATCATTTATAACAATTACTGAATCACTTAAGGAACTAGCTGTTGAAATAAAATATGATCCAATAAAAGCTTCTTGCTTAAAGACGAAAAAATCGATGTACTCTAAAATTAAATAAGCACATCTTTTCGCTGATTCTAATACTAGTATAAAACAGCGCTTTCTTACAGCCACTGACACACAACTACCACCACCGCAACACAACCACCACCTTTGGTCTACTCAATTTCCAGTCAGCCGGAACGAAATTCGATTCAGCGGGAGCAAAATTTCAATCAAAGAATTCAAACAATTTGAAATTGGATTTTTTAGAAGTTGAATTTAATGCATACACACTGTATTTCATATAACACTATACACTTGATATATACATTTTTTGTTTAGAATATTGTGATAAATATGTTAATTAAAAAAAATATTTTTTTAATTTGAGATAATACACTTTTATGTGATAAAAATTTTAATTACTATAGGTTATATTAAAAATTTTCACTACAATTTAATCTAAATAAAATATTATATCAAAGAGATATACGGCTGTAAATAGATTTAGTAAAAGAGCATTTAATTAGATCTGTTTAACCGGCTTATATCTCCATGATGTGTATCTCAATCTATACTTAGGTATAGGTGCAAAATTGTAATTGAACATTGACAAATCCTGCGCTTTGCTAACAGTGATCCTTGAAAAATTGCAATCATTTTAAAATTATATTTAGAATTCTTATTTAAAAATGGTCAAAATTTTTGAATGCACTTTGAAAATAATTTTTTATATTAATAGTTTTAATTCTCTCATTGTTAGAAGTTTGCTGCAATCTACCCGGATTTCGGTCTTCTCACCAGAACGTGGACAACGCCTCATTCAGTGTTGATATGCTCAAATAAATTGTGAGAGAATACCTCATATTTCCAAATATCTTTGCGCGTTGCTGTTAATTATGGACTGAATTCATCAGTTATCCCTAATTATAATAATAGAGTGCTAAAATTCCCGTAATTGCATCGACTAATATATAAATGTACGTGATATAATATAATGTATACAGCCGTCTTATACATTGATGTACCACTTGCTGTTACTAGCATCACGATATATATTTTAACTATTAGAACTCTGAATAACACGTAAATTCTGAACTGTATTAAACAAATGTTATGAAAAATTATTCTTTTTTAAACCTTAAACCCAAATGATTTAAATATTAATCTACGGATTGAAATAATTTATTTCTTCATAATTCCTTAGTTGTTACAACTATATTTTTATTGTAGTTATTCCTTAGTTGTTACAACTATATATTCCTTACAACTAAGGAATTATGAAGAAATAAATTATTTCAATCCTTAGATTAATATTTAAATCATTTGGGTTTAAGGTTTAAAAAAGAATAATTGTTATAATTATACCCAAAAAACATATTATATGTTATGAAAAATTTTTATTCAATTAAATAAAAATTAAGAATTGAAGCCAAGATGATGGTTGAAGCATAACTCCCACCACCTCGCTTAATTTGTATTACAACTAAGGGAGTATCCCTTAATATTTTCCGATAGGAAAATTTCGTGTGTAAATTTTACCAACTATAATTTTAGTACACCACATCTCATTTAGGTGTTAACGATTGCGATTTTACTTACAATTTTAAGTAAAGTAACTTCCAAACTAGTTGAGGTACGTCAACATTTGAACATAGTCAATGGAATCTTGGAATATTGTAGGAATTTTTACTATGATTTAAACTTTTATTATAAGAAAACAAAGTAGGTAGTAGGTAGATAAGAAAACAAAGTAGGTATTCATAATATTTATTTATATTTGAAAAATTTTATATAACATTTTAGATATCAAAATATGGTACACATATGTGTAGTTTAATATCTATAAATACAGAGTTAAGTATAATAACTGTTTTACATATTTAAATATATTGATCCAGATGATGGGTTCAAATTTTGAATTTTCGCAATTGCATCAACCATTTTTTCATATGCTTCAATTCGTTTGCACAATTTATCCAATTCGCTTGAGGACACTTGTAAACGCTTCCAGTAGGCTGACGATGACCTTGTTTTTGGGTGTTTAAGCCGAAGTTGAAGCTGGGTCAGTATTTATTTCATCCAGCGAATAGTGTCCCCACGCAAGCGTACCGGTTTCCCCTTCCACAATATGACGTTTCATATCATACGAACTGAGTGCTATTTTCTTTTGCGTCACACTGGCCACATTATGATTTTTAGATCGAATCATATTCTGCGGGCGAGTTAGTATGATACAATTTTTCAAACATTCCACATAATCATTAAATGTGATGGTCTTCTTCACAACAAATGTTTTTACACCTTTCGCTTTTTTACAATGATCCTCGCCGTCCACTTGGCAACTATACATCTTAGCGCGCAGGCCAACAAATTTTGTTAAAATCCGTCCGCAAAATTCATCTTTCATGAGGCCGGGAATTTTTTTATTCAGAAGCTCTATGTTATATCTGTTGGCGGGCGGATAATCCAATATGTCGAAGAATCTGATATCACGTTTCATTATCGCATAGATATCTGAACATTTTATCTGATAGATCAGCGAATTCGTGTCAGTATATAACAGTTTACAATTATTTCCGAATGTTGGACTCATGTAACCGTAGTGAAAATCGTAAACGCATGTCTTAGAAATATCAAGAATCGCCTGACCCACATATATTGGTTTGTTCATTATAACTTCAGTCTTGCGTAACTCAACCGCGATAAGATTTTCGGCAAATATTGTGCGGCTATGAAAATTTGGTCTCGCAAGCATAGTTTCAGCACCATAACGACCGTACCATTTGGTTAGCAATTTGACGATTGAATGTTTGCGTACATTTTCCATCGTTTTACCGAAAACTGCGTTGTTCAAGAGCTTGTATAGGTTTTTCTCGAATTCGTTACTTGCTTTCTTTCTTAACTCCGTATTCAAATCGATATATGATTTCAACCAGGGCTTTTGCTCGAACTGTAGTACTTGATAAATTTTCGTCAATTTCATGCCGTGTTGCAAACATTGCTTTAAATTGCGATAGTGAATTATATATTTTTCTTTATTGTATAGCGTAGCTAACAACATTTCTTGTTTGCTACCTGGCGGACACATTCTCTCCGGACACAGCGGCAAGTCATTATGTTTATCGTGGAGTTCACGCGGATATTCCAAATCAACTTCCAACAAATAACCGATAGGTGAATCATCTGGCACATGGCTAACATCGATGTTTACATTATCGAGCCATTTAAATTTTCCCGTTGATAGATACTGAGACATTGCCCAACCATACAAGTTATTAACATCGTAATACATGAGATATTTTGTCTCATCGTTTGGCTCGTACGTTTCCTTGTACTTGTTATTTGCTTCGATTACTACATTGGGATAAACCGCCACGTATGCCTCGTTCGACGAAAAGTAGCTGATCAATATCCGATATCAACTCCAATTCAACTTTCGTATGCTTCAACGCGGCGTCCCAAGTTAAGCCGGGCGCGGTGTAGTAGTGGGCTGCGTCCAACCCGTGTGTTTTCATACAACTATCGTGAAAATTCTCGAAAACATCGGCAAGTAACAGTATATCGGTCTTCATATAGAGATCAGAATTTTCACCAAGATTCCGACTGCCGAAGGTGTCCCATACTTTTTGTGCGTGCTTGTAATCGTCTGTACTGATATGACTATCATTTAATTTATTATAAAAATCTTCCTGTGATGGTAAACTTGTCTCTTCTAATTTATCCCAGTCGGATATATAATCATCATATGGCAAGACACCTTTACGCGTAAGTAACTGATAGTCGACGTTTGGGAACTGTGATTCAACAATCTTAAATTCGTTTAGATATGACGCCAATTTATCTAAACTTGAAGCCATGAACCGAAACGAGTCGGTGAATCGAAACGAAATGTCGCTACCGGTAACATATTTAGTGAACGCAATGTACCGTTCCTTGTTAAGCGGCAATAATTCGATGCGTCCTTCAAATGCTGTAGCAATATCTTTTATCACAAAATGAGCATCGTAGCCGCTCAAATTATGAAACACAACCGGAATCGTGTGAAGATCTTTGTAATTTAAGTTACAACCGTTGTGTGCAAGCCCATTATATTCACCCGTGAAGTGATTGTGATCACAAACAACTTTATCCTCTGGCTGAAACGGTTTTTCGCATATATGACATGGTGTATTTCTTTCTTTCAATTTTAATCGTTCTGCGGCGGAAAGTTCTGGTTGTGGTATAATGTTTCCAAATATTGGTTCCAAAATATTTTCCCGTAATGATGCCAACTCCTCGGCAAACCATTTCTCGCAATTCGGTCCGCGATATGATCGATAATAACTTAAATCAGAGTTATATGAACAGTGAAAATAGTAGCCTATACTGTACGCACGGTGCTGTTGATAAGTTGTCGTATTTTTATTTGAATTATCCGTTACCGGCTGTAAAAATGCCTCTATATCAGCATAAATAATGAACGGCACTCGTTTCTTGAAGCTATAATTTTTAAAAGAGACAATTTTATTTTTCCCTTCTGGCATAATTATTCGACACTCGTTCATTTTCTCACATTCCTCAGCATGTTTTTGTAATTTCTCTTCAGTTTTAAAATAATTCAAACATCTATCGTAAATGTATGTTTTACTCTTGTGTTCTGTTAGTTGTTTTGATACCAGTCTTGATAAATTTTTTATCCAACAAAAGTGATAACGTATTTCCTGATCGTCAACATTAGCCGCTGAATCTTCATTATCATCATCGTCATCATAATACACATTTTGAATCATAAGTAGATTAATGTGGTGTTGCTTTTTTTGTTTTGTTAAGCCGGTTAGTACTGTTTCAAATTTACCATTTCTTTTTTTCAATATGAATATATTCACCGATATAGATGGATTCAGCTTTTCGAATTTCGGCACTTATTGAATGGTCATAGGAACTTGTATTCCTTCCAAATTCAATATAGTCGAATAATGTGGGTAGGCTGATGTTCTTTTTGTGTAATCTGATTTTGCTGGATGTAGAGCTGATACCACGGTCCACGCAAAACAGGCATCATCGTTGAAATTTTGAACATTCACACACGCTTGTTTTGTTTTGATTTCAGCAGGTAAATCGATATAGCTGGAGCCCCTGAATGGCGTGTATTTATTGATGTTTACAGCCAGGTTAAAAATTGCTGATATCGCCCAGCCGCTCCCGCTTTTCTCGAAAGTTTGAAGCTTTCTTAATATTGGTTCTTGCACGCATTCGATGAACCAATTGCTTAAATTGGTTGCGCCGTCAATAATTTTATTTGGTGTATTAAAATGTTTCAATAGTACGGTACAGTTATTCAAAAAAACGGCCTAACCTCAACATCCAAAGTAACAGTTTCACTCCAACTCCAAATTGTTCTATACAGTCCACATATTGTTTGGCAAAAAGTTACACCATTTTGGGCGTCGGGTTTCGGGGGGAGGGGGGAGAAGTAGGTAAATTAACGGTTTTTTTAAATATTTCCGAAACTATAGGGTTTAGCGTAAAAAGTGTCATGTACAAAAATAATCTACATTAAATTGCGAACAAAAATGGTCCTGTGCATAATCTTGCTAAAGTGAACAGTTCCAGAGTTACGGAGGGTGTAAAAGTAGCAATTTTTAGTATTTTTAGCCACTGCTGCACCTATCACCAGGTGCAGCAGTGGCTGGATAAGAAGAAGAATCCATTCGAGTGGGGATTAAAGAAGACTGACAATCACCTGAGACCAATTACAACAGCACGTCCTGCAGCTCCCGAGGAATTACTTTCCCTCATAGTGTGCGCTTGCAAAGACGAATGCGTCGGTAACTGCGAATGCAGAAAGAGTGGTCTAAACTGCTCAAGCATATGCGGTAATTGCTCAGGGCTAGGATGTGATAACAGGGATACGACCATCATAGACGAAGATTTAGAAGAGGAGGGTGCTATGTTTGAAGAGGACTAATCGAAATTTCCTTTTACAAAACACAATCCTGTATAAGAAAAATTAGTTTCCTTAGTGATATTGGGTCATAATTTTTCCAAAAAATTTAAAAATACTAAACATTGTTCCTTTTACACCCTCTATAACTCTGAAACTCTTCACTTCAGCAAGATTATGGATAGGACTATTTTTG
Organism: Brachynemurus nebulosus; assembly: GCA_035578155.1. Classification (NCBI taxonomy): domain Eukaryota; kingdom Metazoa; phylum Arthropoda; class Insecta; order Neuroptera; family Myrmeleontidae; genus Brachynemurus; species Brachynemurus nebulosus. The sequence goes on along the minus strand of JAPWDM010000042.1, from coordinate 105,903 downwards.
TTCACAATTTAATGTAGATTATTTTTGTATAGGCACTTTTTGCGTTAAACTGCATAGTTTTCGAAATATTTAAAAAAACTGACGAAAACCGTTAATTTGCCTACTTCTACCCTCCTCCCCCAAAACCCGACGCTCAAAATGGTGTAACTTTTTACCAAATAATATGTGGACTGTATAGAACAATTTGGAGTTGGAGTGAAACTGTTACTTTGGATGTTGAGGTTTGGGTCTAATTGCACCGTACTATCAAGTCGTATATTTCTTCATCACCACTCGTTTCCACACTCAGCGCAAAAAGTGGTGTTGATTTTCACCGTCAAATATGATTTGAGTATGTTTTTTATACGGCGTATGAACATTGATGCGCAATCTTCCAAGAAAATTTTCGGGTCCTTATGAGTAAGGTTTGTAATAACACCTGTTCGAATACGCCCGGCAAACGCTGACTCGGTATCCTCCCAACGCAGCCTATTGTTTTGTTTTGGTCGTCCTCTAAGTCCAGCACCTGTAGAATAATCAATATATAGTATATATAAATCAATATTTAAATATTATAAATAATTACCTTGTTTTTGCAACGCCTTCATTTGCATGCGAAAACCGTGCATTTTACCGCCGCATGATTCGAGATGTTGTTTCGAACCAAAATCTTTCGCGGTTCGGAGGGCTCTACTGATGAGTCGTATGTTTGTATTACAATGTTTGACCTATCGTTCCAATTCATCGGCGTTCTCCGTTTGATTCAAATTGATTAATGCTTGACAAACATTTTCCAGCATTTTAGATGTAATTTCATTTATTTTCACCATAATTATAGCAATAGCAAACAGCAGTAATATACCAATAGCAAAGTAATAATACTTAGCGAGTATGCTCACGAAATGTATAAGCATGAATAGCACTAGTACGTTTTCGCCGCTCATTTATGTACGCGCTCTAGCTGACGTGACACATTAATTAAAATTCCAATGCAGCGAGATTAAAAGTTAACAACATCCCGCGCATACGCCAATTAACTTAATTGACTTCTAAAAAATATTTATCATATCACAATTCCGAAGTCTGGAATGTCTTATCAGCTTTTAATGAGCTTAAAACAATTACCCAATTAACTTTAATGAGCGCGCAACGTTCAAGAAAACTATTCAATTAACTTTAATGAGCATAAAAACCCACGCACAGACCAATTAACTATAACTCAACAAACAACAACGGCTTATCGCACGCTGATAATAACTACAGACCAATTAGCCGCCGGAAGTCTGATAAAGCCAAGTACAGTGCGACACAAAATTAATCGACCACCCATTATGGGGGTCTATACTTTTGACACGCAGTGTGCCGCCGTACTAAGGTCATTTTGAGGTCAAGTCGTATTTTTCAAATGGAATGACCTATTTTTTATTTCGGATTCTGAAAGAGCGTGAAATTGCACGTCGAAAATGCTATAAACGAATTTTTTTATTATTGACCTTAAGAGGTGTAAAGGCCACCAAAGAACAATAAAAAAATTAGATTTTAAAGGAAAAACTTAACTTTAAAGGATCGGCATCTTTTGGAGACATAAAATAGGACCTTCTGTTCGTTTTTAATGACCTTTGAAAGTCATTCTAAGGTCAAAATCCAGAAAGAAATGACACTAAAAAGTTATGAAAATTTAATTTTTCATAACTAATAAATTTCATAACTAAAAAATAAAAAATTAAAGGTCAATAAAAAAAATTCGTTTATAGCATTTTCGACGTGAAATTTCACGCTCTTTAAAAATCCGAAATAAAAAGTAGATCATTCCATTTGAAAAATACGACTTGACCTCAAAATGACCTTAAGAATGAAGGTCAAGGTCAAATTTAAGGTCACCATTCAATGTCCCCCTTCGTACCTAACAACTTTTGTAAAGGTCATTTTTTGATAGGTGGCACCTCTGGCGAGATATTTAGATGCATAGATTAAAATGGCCCACCTTATATATATAAATTTTTGCCTTTGGCTACACCAGCGTTTTTTAACGCCTAGTTTTAACTATAACTCAACAAACAACAACGGCTTATCGGACAACGCACAGACCAATTAACTGACTCAACAAACAACAACGGCTTAATCGCACGCTGATAATAACTACAGACCAATCAGCCGCCGGAAGTTTGATAAAGCCAAGTACAGTGCGACACAAAATTAATCGGCCACTCATTATGGAGGTCTATACTTTTGACACGCAGTGTGCCGCCGTACCCGCCTGCCGTCGTATCCGCCTTGGTTACCTACTGTCCTTGAGAATGAAGGTTAAGGTCAACATTTAATGTCCCCCTTCGTACCTAACAACTTTTGTAAAGGTCATTTTTTGATAGGTGGCACCTCTGGCGAGATATTTAGATGCATAGATTAAAATGGCCTACCCTATATATATATATATATATATATATATATATATATATATATATATATATATATATATATATATATATATATATATATATATATATATATATATATATATATATATATATATATATATATATATATATATATATTATATATATATATCCACTGTCATATATAATGCCTTCCATTTGAAAATTTGAAAATATTTTTTTCGAAAGCATTTGAGATTAAAGTTATTTTTTTTTCTTTTTTACAATATTTTATTTTTGAAATATTATTAAATAATGTGTATTTCTCTTTTAGAGTTGAACCAATTACGAGAAGTATGACTATGCGTTCTATACTACATTGTTTTGAGGAAGAAAATCTAATAAGTGGAACATATTTTTGTGCATCTGCACCAGACAAAAAATTTGGCAAACTCTATTACAAGGAAAGTGTAAAGTAAGTAGAACTCTTAAATTTTATAATTTTAAATTTTAAGTTATTACACCGTGTAATATAAAATGTCGAAGTTTTGGTACTTATTTAAAGCTCGTACCGTTCTTAACTTTTCAGTAAATACCAATTATTAAACGAGTCCAGATTAGGTAATAATATAGTTTGGCAGTGGTATATTGTAAACCGCTAAAATTTTTGTTTAGAGACAAATAAAATAAAATATTCTTGATAGGAAATTATCTATCCTTATTGATGATATTCTTCAAGCTCTGATTGGAATGAATGCTTCTCAAACATTTTCATCATTAGTAAAAGCGTAAAAGGGCATGGGATGTTACAGACATTTCAGAGACCGTCGGCAACTCCTCCAAACTCTTTACACATTTCATATTACACGGCCTAATAAAATTTCCTAATATATATATATATATATATATATATATATATATATATATATATATATATATATATATATATATATATATATATATACCGTGTGAGTTTTTCGGGAGTTGCCATTTTTATTACAGCCAAACCGTTGATTTAATCGAAAAATTGTTCAAATAAGAGTTGGAGATATCGACGGGGGCAACCGATTGCTATAGTCAGGAGCTTTATAGCTCTTATGGTTTTCGAGGTATGATACAAACTTACAGTTTTTTAAATGAGACTATATGTTAATTTTTCGATAAAACTGTTCTAATACATCAATTAAAAATATAAATGAAGAAAAAAAAATTTTTTGGCCATGTTTATTTTTTGAATTTTTCTTTAATTTAGCAATTAGGCGGTAGAAATATGCATATGTATTTGAGGCTCTTTCAACCGACAGAGTTTTAACGGCTAAAATTTCTATTATATCCAAGAAAAGAACCTTTTCCAATATCATTCTCTATAATACAGCATTGAATACTGAATGGCAGTAATTCAGATTTTGGAGTATAGATGTCGGGCTCTGTTTCAAGTTTTTAACATTTTTACATAAAAAATCAAATTATTTTAAAAAATTAGTATTTAAAGTAACTTAATTTAAAAATAATTTGATGTATTTCATTAATTTACTGAAAAATATATTTATTTTTTATTTATTTATTTTATTTTTGCCAATGACAGGTGGCAAGTGAAATAAATGACTCTAATGTATACATTCAATACAAATCAAGATGACATTGGCGTTTCTTAATAGTAGCAAAGTGAGGTTAATTGGGAACGAAAATATTATTAATAAATGTACTCAAATAGTGTAAAACTATTTGAAATTCGATAGTATTTTCTTTTTATTACAAACCAAATTAAAAAGGAGAAGTTTTTTCACAAAAAACTTTTCATTTCCTTTAAAAATACTCGCTACAAAAATATGTTTAGACGCCTATGTATCTGCCAAACAGTGACATTTCAGAAAAATAAGTTTTTATTTTTCAATGAATTAAAACTGAAATTTTATTTCCTTATTGTACTTAGTTATCATTTTTATATGATAATTTAATATATTTAATAATTTTAATTTCCGATGGAAAACGTAATAATCGTTTAATTTTTCGTTACTACATTGTCAAAAATGGCAACCATATTGAGTCAATATCTTTTTAAATTACGTAAAATCCTAATCGTTTGCAAGTACTTGAGTACGAAATTTAAAAGTGTCGTTTTTAAAACGTAATTACTCAAAAATATGAGATAAAACAATGAGAATTTGAGTGTTTCTGGTAGTTTTGAATCACAAACAAATTTTTGAAAAACTTTTAAACATACGTTTCCATTTAAAAAACTATAAGTTTGTATCATACCTCGAAAACCATAAGAGCCATAAAGCTCCTGACTATAGCAATCGGTTGCCCCCGTCGATATCTCCAACTCTTATTTGAACAATTTTTCGATTAAATCAACGGTTTGGCTGTAATCAAAATGGCAACTCCCGAAAAACTCACACGGTATATATATATTAGGGTGGCGCAAAAAACCCATATATTTTTCTTTTTTTTGTCTCATAGGAAAAAAAGTTAATTTAGCTCGATATAAGAATGCTCACCAAAAATTAGCTCGATAAAAAATTTTTTAAGGGTCGCTCAAACCTTTTTAAAATTTGAAAATGGGCCAAAAATCGGTTTTTGTTTTTCGTCAAATATTTTTTCTCATCCCTGCATATGTTTGTACATTGAATAATAAAAAATTCCTCCAAATTTTAAGTCAAAAAATTGATAATAAAAGGTCGCTCAAGAGTTCTGAAAATTTTTCGAGTCAAAATAATTAATATTTTTTACCGCACCTAAAAAATATTAAATATTTTGACTTTAAAATCCTGAGCCACCTTTTATCATCAATTTTTTGAGTTAAAATTTGGAGGAATTTTTTATTATTCAATGTATAAACATATGCAAGGATGAGAAAAAAAGTTTGATGAAAAACAAAAATCGATTTTTGGCCCATTCTCAAATTTTAAAAAGTTTTGAGCGACCCTTAAAAATTTTTTTATCGAGCTAATTTTTGGTGAGCATTCTTAAATCGAGCTAAATTAACTTTTTTTCCTATGAGACAAAAAAAAGAAAAATATGTGGTTTTTTTGCGCCACCCTAATATATATATATATATATATATATATATATATATATATATATATATATATATATATATATATATATATATATATATATATTATATAGGGTGGGCCATTTTAATCGACGCATCGCAATATTGCCGTTGGTAAGCCAAATACAAAAAAAATGTTTAGACAAAAGTTGTTCAGGATAATGGGAGTCGTCTGATTGTACTAATAACTTTGATCTTGGTGTCACCTTTCAAGGTCATTGGAAGGTCAGTCTTTTTTTTTTTAATAGGAACCCGTACTTTTGACGCTGGATTCGGAAAGAGCGGAAAATTCTACGTACGAAATCATAGTTTATACAGTCGGCACTATGAAAGTGTTACAGCACGGGACTAAAATCACAGTTTCATAGTGAGATCAAAAAAAAAAAAAATACGTAGACCTCAGTAACTAGTTTGCTGCTGTGTACCTGTACTACGATAATAGCGATTGATTGTGGTTGTCACACCAGAGTGGTAAAAGTAATATTGGTTCTAAAAATGATTTTTCCATTCTTCTTTTACTTTTTCTGTTCTCTATTGCAAGTTTGGTCTTCAGATGTTTTGTTGTTTCACATTTCCGTTTTCGTATATCATTTTTAGTGATGTACGTACAATATTTCCTTTTTTGCAATCAACGAGTTGCTATATTTAATATTGTTTGATTTGATTGGTTTTGATCCAAACTAAAAGGTTTTTAATTTCTTTTGTTTATGAAAAAATGTTTTAAATTTTTTCATTTTTTATTTTTATTGATTTTTATATTCTTATCTTGATAATGGTGTTTTGAGACACCGAAACCGGTCGACATGCTGAAGATTGGTTAAAAAATTCTGTTTGGTTTTTTGTTGGTCTTAATATTGAGGTTTATCGCCAAATAAAGTCAAATAATGAAATTACAAGTTTAAAATTTTTTGGCGAAAATAGAGGTAACAATTTATTTATTTTTGGTTGTAATACTTTGGTAGTGCACAGTTTCATAGTGGCTGCTGTAATTTATTCGAGTGACTTATAAAAGATCAAATCAACGTAAATCAACCAAGAAAAAAATTTTAACTACATTTTTACGTTGACGTAGTAGTAAATTCTAAAAATCTTTCTTATCAGATAATAATTTTTAATACTTTTAGCTGGTATTTTAATTTTATTTCGACGGGTCTTATGAAAAATAATACTACATGATTATCTACGAAGAAAAAGATCATATAACATTTTTATGGAAAAAATATTGTCGGTTAAACTTTTCAGTGAAAATTTTGACTCTGAATTCATATTTAGTGACCCTGATTTTAACCAGGGTCAAGTTTACCCCTCCCCGAAGTTAAAGTTATTAGTACAGTCAGATGACCCCCAATGTTCTTAACAACTTTTGTTTAACACGGGGTCTCCACTAGACATAATTGATGTCAAGACATATGTCTTAACATAATTTATGTCTTAACACATAATCAATAGTGGGAACTTTCTAAGTCTTGACCATGTCCCTGCCACTTGTTTTCAAGGACGGGCCAATGACTGTCACAGTTTGCTAGGTGGCGCTGATGGTAGGGGAGTATACTAAATAGAGTTGGGACATGTGAGCATTTTTCATCAAATGGATGTCAAAATTAATTATCATATGATTGAGTACAAAAGTATCGTTACCAAGTTATGTGTTAACGAAAAATTAAAATTTTTTAATTTAATTAATCTTTCTAGGTTGAGTTGAAGTATTTTTTTAAATATTTAATTTATTTCCAATTTATTTTAGATGAATCTGATGAAAAATAGCAAACTATCGAAACTCATGTCCCGACTTTAATTTTAACTCCCTGTACATCAACGCCATCTGGTATATTAGTTACAGCGGGTCAGAATACGGTCCATTTTTTTATAATGGACCATATGCAGAGTGGCAGGGACATGGTCTTGACATATTTAATATCTAAAAACAGTAAATCCTATTATTATTTCTGTAGAAAAGTTTTCAAAGCTGTTACATTAATTCTATGTTCACAACAACTAGAAAATTCAGAAAAAGAAACAAACAAACAGAATTAAAAACAAAAATATCCTAAGTGTTTAGTTAATTCATCGATTCGCCATCTTGAAAATCTTAAACGTCAAATTTATGGCTGAAAATATGTCCGAGCTGATGTTATAGCATATGTCAAAACATGCATGTCATGACATAAAATATGTTATAACATTTAGCGTCTCCACAGGACATTTTTGTCACGACATAAGTTTTAACATAATATACATATGTCTAGTGGAGAAGCGGTGTAAACAATTTTTTTTTATTTGGCTTACCAACGGAGATATTCGGGTGCGTCGAATAGCCCAGCCTGCATACATATATATATATATATATATATATATATATATATATATATATATATATATATATATATAAATTCATATAATTAATATACAGTAGCCGTCCAAGATAGTCACACAAATGTTCCTCTAGTGACTATCTTGGAAGTCATAGACGTCCGTGAGGTGGGGTAAATGTTTAGTTAACATAACAAATTGGAATTTTTTCAACAATGTTATTATAAAAAATTATGTTCAAGTCAAAGTAGACAGAGGAAGGTACACTACATTTGAAACCAAAATAAGCCTTTTGTTGCGCAATTCGCCATCTACATCATAATTACGTCACATATTTGAATTTTTAGAAAAAGACAAGATTACAAATATTTATTATTTAAATTAGTATGAATGGTGAGGACACTGGTCCGCACAAACTCGTTCCCAATTTTTTATAGTGGGTTCTAGCACACACTACGTCGTCAAAAGTATGGCGACACCTTGGCCCAGGGGGGAGGGTCCCACACTTTTGACACGGCAGTGTACCACAACATTAAGTACAGTACCGCGTCAAAAGTGTGGGCACCCCTGGGTAAGGTGTCACCATACTTTTGACGACGTAGTGTGTACTAGAGCCCACTATAAAAAATGTGTGATCTCGTTTATGCGGACCAGTGTCTTCACTCTAGACTAATATACGTACACACGTATCACACAAGACACACATTACACGGTAGCTACCTCACAAAGTACCACACGGCAGGTACACGGAGTATGTATGTAGTGAGTATGCAAGTATTACATGTGACGCATATGTGCGTACAGACAAGAGCAAACAGTATGTGGATGACGTATGTGTATGTCTATTTCACTCGAAGTGACTAACTTGGACGGCTACTGTATATATATATATATATATATATATATATATATATATATATATATATATATATATATATATATATATATATATATATATATTCAAAAAAAATACTTTTAGATATACATCGGCACTGCCTCAGATTTCTTACTGTGAAAGCCCTCGAACTGTAAACAATTTATATCCAACTAGAAGTGAAATTTTAGATACAGTACCTAAAAAACGAGCGGAACTTATGAAAACTTTTTTTAAAAACTGCTCAAGGTAAAATTTTAATTTTAAATTGACCGTCTATTGGTGACATGAAAAGCTTCCTTACACACTACATTCAGAATTTATGTGAATCTAGTTCTACTATTCTTGATGAAATCACATTTTTAGAATTTGCAGTTATAGTGCACACATTACATTGTTTGCCTATATATATTCCCAGGGTCGGATCTAGGGGGGAAAAGCGGGGCATGCGCCCCCCTGGAAGTTTCTAGCGGCGCCAAAACGGTGAAAATATTTAATTAAAAATTTTTTTGCGACAGCGATGAGCAAAAAAAAAAGGTCAACACTATCCATGAAGCAAAGTGTATAATATAGAATATAGATATAATACAGACATTATATATGTGATGATGACACGCATCTTGTATGATCATTTGTCGAATAAAGATATTATTATTATTATTATACGAATCCCTCGATGCGCGAGTCAGACTCGCATTTATCGAACTTGTTTAATAGGAAAATCAGTTATATCCTGATTTAATTAATAATTTTTAAAATTTTTTCACATTATCGAATGAATTTGAATACCTACCAATATGTTAAAATCGTTCTTTTTAACATCCATATTTATGATTTTTAATATTTTTACTACTGTAATTTTGTGCAGGTATATGTATGTAAATGTAAATACTATTATAATTATACAAAAATAAAAACACTAATGTCAAAATTCGAACGAAAACTAACGACAAATGGGTTTTTGAATAAAAAATAAATATCATTTTTTTTTTTTTTTTTTGTTTTATTTCAAATCTATATCATAAATAATATTGATAATCGATGCAAAAAATTTTTAAAAAATGATATAACTATAATAAATAATAAATTAATTAATTTGAAAAATTGTTAAAAATTTCATTTGGTTAAAAGTAGCACTACAAAAAATCGCCATGTCTGTGGCGTCATAGAGGTAATATATCAAAAGTGTCAGAATTATTAAAATTTAGTAGGAAGAATTATTGGTGGTTGTTTTATTGATTTCGACGTTCAAAATCTTGAGGGATATTTTTTCCAAATTTATTTTTGTATTGCTATCATAAAGTGGTACAAAACAAGCTCGATATTTCTTTAAATTAGACATTTTCAGTAAGTTATTCAATACAGTGATGTTTATAGCAAGCAATAATTTGGATAGAAACAACAATTTCACAGCAACAATAATTTTATAGTATACCCAATTTCAAATAAAATTAAGCATGGAGTCATCTTTAAAGAATTAAATAATTATTTTATTCGAGACAAATCAATCTTCTATTCTTTTCTAATAGCTAGGGAGCTGATGGCAGGAAAATCTATATGATTTCATCGTCTGGCAGAAGTTGATAATAAGAAAGATCTGAGTAAAATAAACAATAAAAACAATTTCTGCCATTAATATATTGCTGCGATATTAAATGAGGGCTTTCCAAAATTGTAAAAAAAATATAGGTACCCTATATAATAGCATCGCGTCTGCCTCTTGTACTAATAAAATTGTGTTAGCTTTAAAGTAAAGGAAATGCAAGCGGCAGAAATTTTTCCCGCTGCGTTTTAGAAAAAATTCAATTTTTTTGGATTTTTATGATATATGAAAAAGTAAGTCATTTCATCGTCAGGCAGACTGAGTTAATTATTGAAATTACTTTATAAAAAGTAAGAATTTTCACTTCTGCCACTCAGAGGGCGCTGCATTCGAAAACTGGAGTGTTGCGAATTTGCAGAACAAAACATACCTATGAAGTCATTTCATCGTTTCTGCCTTTAAGCATAATTGTTGCTGTTACTCTAAGAAGCAAAGAAATAAAAATGGCAGAAACTTTCGATGCTGACTTTTCGAAGGCAGAAAGAAAATGTAGGATCGAATGTTCAAAACAAAACAATTTTTTGTCATATTTATTCACATACTTATTTTAATAAATTATAGGTAAATTTTTCTCTTCCTTTGTGATCCTGTATACTTTAGGATTGCCACCTGTTCCGATTTCGATGGTAGAGTGCGGATGAATTCAGTTATTCTGGCAGTCAGCGCAGCCAGCCAGTCAGTCAGTTTTATTTATTGGCTTATTCTGAATCACTCTTGCCCGCTACTGCATATCGAAATGCAATTCACTCAGTGTACTATCTGTGTAAGGGCAGAAAGGGCATTAAAGGCTAAAGGTGAATTTTTCAGAGAGCAGGACCCTTAGTATTGAAATCTGTTAAAACTGCACGCGTGCCGATATAAGAAGTTTATGACGTCATTCCTTAAAATCACACGTTTTTTTAAAAACCGTAGTATTGAATATTTTGAGCGTGCTATGCTTGACTTATTTTAAGAAGGTGCAGTAAACACACTTAAGAAACTGCACGTTATGAAATGATGGTGTTGACCCTGTGCTATGAGGGTGCTATAAATTAAAACAGTTTCAAACAATACTTTGACCACTTTCTTTTTATTGATTTTTAGCTTGTATAAATAGTAAACAAAAGCAAACGTTTTTACAAAATCATTCACTTTTTAAATTTTTTTGTCTGCATTTTTTTGGATTTTTAACATTTTGTTATATATTTTCATATGACTTATTCTTATTATTATTAAATTTTAAGTAATTAATATTTTTCAATTATGTATTTTTAGTTGTTTAATATAAAATTTCACTCTTTTTAAGAATTCTTAAGTCTTAATTTAGTTTTTATTTTTTAAAATAATTTATTAATTTATTCTAATTGTTACTCTTGTATACAGAGTGTCTCTAATAAAATTAACAGCATGGGGATTTTGTAAATGGTGTTTTTTGTAGATGCTGTTTCGGTTAAATTAGTTGAATTATGCAGATATTAAATTACATAAATTCGATGAACAATTTATCAGACTTTTCAAATTCTATATAATTTAAGAGCTAGAGTTAACAAAACCTGTAATTCCCAATTTATTTTTCTTTCGGTAACTTCTTATTGGTAAGAACTATGGTATTTTTATCTGCGATTGAAACTGGTGCCGGATTGCAATCCCTAGTTATAGATACAATTTCAAATACAATTAAGCATGAGTCATCTTTAAAGAATTAAATAGGTAATTCTTTTATTCAAAACAAATCAATCGTCTACTCTTTTCTAAAAACAAACTGCAAATTCAAAATTTACGCAAGTGCAATAATGAAAGAGATAAAGCCAAGAAAACGGAAATTCTTTAAATTTATGTGATGAATCATGGTTAAATTTAAGTGAAATAGACCAAACTTGCTGCGTAATTTATTTGTTTCATGATCCAAACTTATTGCTAGAATAAAATTTTCTAAATACCGTTTTTATAAATTTATAAAGTAGATATGACATATGGTATATCAGTAGAAAAGAGAAAAACTGTCACTTATGTGTGTCAAAATCTGCTTCATGTTCCACGAGAAAAACACAAGTTTGGGGTCATAACTTGAAAGCGGATAGTTATAGGAAAGTTCTAAAATATTTGAATTCTACGTAAAAAACTGCTATAAGAATGTGTAGATAAAAATACTACTTATAGTTATTACCAGTAAAAAGTTATAAAAACTGCATGGAATTTGGAAAACTTGAAGTCCAATACTTCTGTACTATATAATTCATATAATTTAATCGAATCTGCATTTCCTACTGTCTACAAGATTTATACATACTGGTAATTTTATTAGAAACACCTGTATATTGTATTCGCTGTCGTTTAAGAAATGTATTCCAAATTATTAAATATAATATATGTAGGTACAAATTTTTTATTTGTATAAATGTATTCCAAATTATTTAATATAATATATGTAGGTATTTTAAATTATTTAACCATTTTGATTATTCCCACTAGATATACTTTTTCTACTTTTTCCTATTAATGCAATAAACTACTATATAATATATATTAATTATATTACATTTAGATTTAAAATAAACAGTATTAAAGAAAATTATATTATTCAATTTAATGAAACTGTAATAAAATAGATAGTCAAATAAAAGAATTTGAAATAACAAATGTACTTTCTTTATAACAATTAAAAAGATATTGGTCGAAGAATGTGATAATAAATAAGTACCATAAATACATAACTGACAAGAAGGGACAAAAACATATGTCAAAATAATGGTTAAACTCCAATATCCAATTGGATGAAGTGAGATGCTACGATTTTTTTTCTATTACCAACCGAAAATACAACAAAATGTGTGATTCTTTGCACGATCATAGAGTTTAATAGCACGAGCGAGTTTTTGGTCCGCTCGTGCTATTAAACTCTATGATCGTGCAAAGAATCTTGAAACTGTGCTAGTTAAGTTGGTCCAACTTAACTAGCACAGTTTCAATACTTGCATTTTTGTTACAAAGTGCTACTAGCGTGCCGTTTCCGCACCTTCTTATTATTGCACTTATTCAACGTGCAGAAATAAGAGATTTCAATACTAAGGGTCTAGGTATCTGACTGTTAGGCATATGAAAATTCTAAGAAGTATCTTGTCAGATGCAGTCTATTTACATTAATTTGAATGCAGTAAATAATCTGGAATAAGTTTGTTACTAGTTTATATACATATTTTTGTAAAAATATTCCGATCAGCAACGAAAAATATGGAAAAACAAATAAAGTAATCACAAATTTTATTTTTAATTTTTCTCTTAGATTGTCCCGACTTTATTTTGTCCAAAGGTGGAAACCCTGATATACCTTTATAAACCTCGAATACAAGTCAAAAAATTACCTTACAAACAGATGCTCACTAATATAATTTTACCGGTAGATAAAGTAAAGAGTTACTTGTTTTGCACTAAAAATTTAACACGTTTTGGTGAATTTTTCACATTTACCTCTTATATCAAGTATACAATATAATTTTAATTGTTTTATGAAAGATAAATAAAGAGTAATAATTCATTCAAAAATCGGCAGTTTATTTATAACACATATGCATTATTATCTATACTATGACCATTTCTAACATGGTTTGTATTTGTAAATATGTTAGGATAAAAATGTGTAAGAGAAAACAAAATGAATAACAAGCATTCCAAAAAATTTATATTTGTAAACTGAAAAAAATAATAGAAAGCAAGACAAAAATAAAAGATTTCCTTGAAAATTAGGGTATCGACTAAGGGATGATTAGCTAATAATCAGTTAGTTTTAACTTTCTATGCAAGTGACTGAATGTGTTCTAGTTTTTATCACATTTTAAATTTTTGATTTCATTCATTATTTTTAAAGTGAGTAATTTGGTTTTTAATTAATATGGACAAGTTAAAGTGTTGCTTTTATAAAAAGAGCTCATCTGAGCGAATTATTTTATTTAATTCAGAAACAGTTACTATGTAAATGTTTGGCATAGCAATGTTGTATTACCTAAAACTATTGAAAAAGTCAAATTCTTTTTTGCAAATTTCACAACAGACAAGAGATTTTTTTAGGTCTCTGTAACCCGACGTAACATTCACCTAAATTTATCTGTAGGTATATGTATCCACATTTCGGACTTTCGGAATTCCAGTCGGCCGATAACCCGGAACTGTGTATATGTTAAACATTTTTCGTTTGGCAAAAATTACTTTTTTACCAAAATTTAAAAAGTTTTTCCACATTTTCTTTTACTACGTGGTAAAGAAATCACATAAGCTTTTGAGTGATTATCATTTTTAAACCAATTGTTGAGTAAAATTAACATTTTTTGCAAATATTCTCAAATTTCTTAAATAATTGTTTACACCATGATAAAGAGAAGCAAAAAGTACATACGATAGGCTTTGAGCCATTATGCCATCTAAACGGGTTTTCGTGAAAAAATATTTTTTGTAAATGCAAATTCGCTATGTTATGCAGGATGCTACGACAGAGGTTTTTTTTGAAAATTGTGACTAAAATCAGAGGCCCCTATGTCTGCCACCTTTATTTTCCTCTTCCAGGAGGTATATTAAATCCAAAAATATAGATTAGAAAGACGATGAAATGACTTGGTCGGCCATTTTTTTTTACATGTTTGTAATTATTTTTTATCAAAATGCAGCGATGTGGACGTCTGCCTTCCACAAACTTGTTATATATTGACTGTCATTAATATAATATATCAATGGCAAACACGATGCTATGATTTAAGGGAGCTCTTTTTTTTGCATTTTCAAAATTTATTTGCAAAAAAAGTCAGCGCCGTCTGAGCTTCGTTTTAACTTTTTCTTATTTGCACAGTAGTAAAGTACATAACATATTACTATCAACGACGACGCTATCATATACCTAAATTGCCATCAGCTCCCTAGCTATAAAGACAAATTGCAAATTTAAAATTTACGCAAGTGCAATAATGAAAGAGATAAAGCCAAGAAAACGGAAATTATTTAAATTCATAAGTGATGAATTATGGTTAAATTTTAGTGAAATGGATTATAATAATAATTTCATAGCAACAATAATCTAATTGAAAATAAAAAGGCACCATTGTTCAGGCCATATAACTTTTATTACGTCACATAAACGCTCGGAAACTATCGGCCCGTTATCGGTTCTACGTTTAAAAATTTATTTTTAATTTAATATAACTTATATGATCTTTTCATTTATGACAAAAAAAATTTTTCTTTCAAAACCTAAATCCCGTCAAAATTGAATAGTTTGCACATCCACTTTTCCATATAAATTCTGATGAACGAATATAGCTGAAAGTGTAATGTAATAATCAGAAATAAAGAATGGAATCGATCATTTTTGACAGGGTTTTTGTGAATCAGATTCACATACATTGTGATGCAGTGTGCGAGAGGCTTACATGATAGGTCATACAGGGTATACGATATCCCTATTGAAAAAAAATAATTTGGAGTATAATTTGATTATCAATTTATTAGTAATTTGTAGAAAAAAAGTCGTTTATAAAAACCAAATACACTGTGTGACTCAAGATATATTTTTCTTATTATTAATTTATATTCTTCATAGTGGTGCAAATAATTCTATATCTTCAAAATCCAAAAGTCAATTATGGTATCCAGCGTTTAACTATTTAATTGATACTGAAAGAAAAACTTCAGTAATAAAACCAAATAATTTGACTATAAAACCAAAAGATTCAAAAGAGTCCAAGGAGCCAAAAAAAGAGGAAAGTAAATCAGTTGATAATATCCCCGTTAAAAGTTATGGTTTAGCAGTTCTTTCCGAAAGCTATCGAAACCACTGGGACGATAGCGAAAATGAAATCGATGAAAATGAACTTATCTCGATCGATGTTTTACAGGAGGGTAAATCCTCTAGCAACAGTCACATATCCCAAAACACACCTAAACATAAGAGTAAAAAGTCTAGTAAAACAAAATACGAGAAAACCAAATCAAAAAAAAAGAAAGATAGTAAGGATAATAAAAAAAAAGATGATTCACGTGCTACAACTAACATCAAGGATAACACGAAACACAAAACAAAAAAGAAAGTTCACGAGGATGAACAAGTTAACGAAAAGGAAAAAAAGAAAAAAGATGAGAAGGAGACTAGTGCTAAAGAAACTAAAAAATCTAAAAATAATGATAATAATAATAAAAAGAGTGAATCACAAGGACCTAAAAAGGAAGAAACCAGAAAGAAAAGTGAGGAGAGAACTTTAAACGAAGAAAGAATTCGAACTCCCGACACCGACGAGTACAAATCAAATTGGGAAGTAGACGACGATTTTTTCTTAGACAATAAATCCCCAATCTATGAAAACGAAGTCTGGGACAGTGATGACAACAGCGGTTTTTCCCAAAAAGTGTCCAAGAAATTTCAAAAAAATAGATACCCAGACAAATTCAACTACGCTGATATCACCTACGATAAAAAAGACACCTCCTGTGGCTTATCCGACAGTTTTATTAATAGTTTCGGTTACCGAAAGTCATCTTCTAAAAGCGATATTGAACACAAAAGTTCGAAAAGCACTGAAAAATATTCTAGTAAAAATAAGACTGAAAGTTATAAATATAAGAAAGACAAGGAGAAGCATGTTGAAAGCAAATTTAGTAAGAGTAAAGACGATTCTAGCAGGGATAAAAAACGTAAAGATTTATCGAAGATTAGTCTTAACTTCATCGAAGAAGAATTAGAAAGAAAACGTAAATCAATGTTGAAAAAGGACGACCGATATAGCAAACATTATGATAACATTGATCGAAAAATTATGGAAAAAGAGTATGAACGAGCAATCGAAACACTGTACTTAGAAACGGAAAAACACAAAACCTACTGGGATTACGACGAAGAAAATTACGATAGTTTTGTGTCGAACAGACGAGAGAGAATGTGGGAAGAAAAACACTTTTGGAAAGAGGATGACGTCAATGAATTTCGTATGAAAGAAAAGATCCAGTTAGAACAAACTCTAGAAATCCAAAATGAACTCCAGTTATCACGAACAAGTTCTGAATTTAATGAAAGCATAAATGTTCCTAAATCGAAATCAGATGAAAATTTAAACGAAAAGTTGGAAAATGAACAGCAATTTAACACGCAATTATCTGATATATCAAATTCTTCTGAAATTATTGAAAAACCAAAAGAACAAATTTTGAATCCACCAGATACAGTCGAAAGTACAAGCAAATTGGTTTCAGAGTATGAGGAATTTATGAAAACTGTAGGTTTCGATGTATCCGAGGAAGTGGTTGCCAACAAAGAAGAACTACAATTAAAAACTTTAGAAAAAAATGACACAAAAACCTCAAAAGATTCTGAAGTTACAACAAAAGGTCATGCATCAAGTTCAAGTGAAGATGAAAGCGGTGACGAATATTCCAAAAATAAATCACACGAGACTTCAAAAAGTAAAAAAAGAAAGAAATCCACTAGTTCCAGTAGTTCCGATTCTAGTTCAAGTTCTTCATCCAGTTCCTCGGACAGTAGTTCTTCTGATAGTTCAAGTGACAGTTCATCTGAATCCTCTGATAACACTAAAAATGATATTGAAGAAATGATCGACCCCAAAAATATCAAAGTTGAAAAACTTAGTGATGATGAAAATAAACAGGTCAAAACGGATCAAATCTTAGACAATAATATAAAGAAAGAAAAAATTGACGCATATATTTCGGAAAAACCGAAAATTGATCAAGAAGAGCTATCATCAACAAATTTAAGTACTGAAATCGCTCAAAACATAGTAGCGTCATCAGATTTTTCAAACACGGATATCATTCCTAAAGATACAATATTTTCTAACACGACGAATTATGATGAATTTTCAATAGGTGCGGAAAATAATGATGTTAAAACTAATGATGACCTAAAGCAAGATAATTCACAAAGGAACATAGAAAACTCGCAAAATATAACTAGCACGATTTCCTTAACTTTAACTCCAACGAAAAAATTCAAACCTTTAGTGCTACCAAAAGATTCAAAGACTTCAAATGATTTAACTGATGTCCCCAAAAATCATCAACCTAAAAATTCTGTTGAAAAATCTGAAGAAATGGAAATCGATGTCGATTTTACGGATATAATTATGAAAAGATCACGTGAACATGATCATAGTCCAAGTCCGGAACATAAAAAAGTGTGTCGAGAAAAAAAGATTTCGAGGTCTCCTGAACGAGATAAATACCATTCAGAAAGTCGACGAAAATCTCCAGAAAAACCTAAAAGCCGCGATAGAAGAGATGACTATCGATATCGAAGATCTCCCGATAAATCGAAAGATTACTATCGAGACAGAAAACGTTCAGACCACAGAGAGTATCGACATTCGAGAAGGCATTACGATAGCGACAGTGACAGAGAGAGTAAATATTATCATTCAGACAGATATCGATCGAGTTATCGAATTGAAAAAGAGCATCGAGGTCAAGAAAAAGACGAACGAAGATCCGAAATTCGGCGTAGTAGATCTCCAATCGAACGAAAACCTACAGAAACTCATCCAAAACAGGAAATTGAGTGTGCCTCAAATTCGCCACTGGGTGGTTTAAAAAAAAGTGTGGCAGACTCAACAATCAGTGATTCGGAATTAATTGCTCAATCATTCCAGAATCATGAAACCGAATCGTCGAAAAAAGCAGAACGTGTATCGCGTAGACAAATTTCTCCTCCTAGTGCCGATTCTCCGCTGTCCCCTAAACGGTTATCGTTGGATGATCGAATCAATCAGTTTTTAGGGATCGAAACAGATTCTTCACGTTCAAAAACCGAAGAACAAATTTATGCTCAGAATTCATACGATGATTACATGTCTCAGGAGTATTATGAACGTTATGGTAATTACATGTCTTCGCAATATGAGCAATATTCTGTACATAATTCAACAGTTCCTCCAGAAAATTTTTACTCTGGTGTCACGCCGTCACGGTACCCGCCTTCTCAAGCTTCTGGCACGCAAGTACTTCAAGTTGGGAATGTTTTGCAAGTTGTACCAACTGAATTACCGTATGCAAATGATGGAAGAGCTGTGGAAGGATATCCAGCAGTGCAATCAAGAAAGGTACGTTTATATTCTTTAAATATTTGGAATATTAAGGTTTGGAAAATTTTTAGGCGGATCAGTACACCAATGATTCAAAATAAGGGAAACCAATTGCGTATGTATTGGCCATACGAATGTAAAAAAAAAAAAAATAACTATTGTAAACAACTTGTAAAATAAACAAACTATTTTCGATGTATACGGTATAATTTTATTAACTTTTACTTTTTTTTTTGGTGAATTTTGATAAAATTTTACCTGATTATTTATGAAAATGAAAAATTAACGTTAATTCGTTTATGTTCGTTCCGGCTACACAATAATTTAAATAAATTCAATAAATTTTGAAATGGAAAAATATCGCAATAACATTATTATCACCTATTTTATCAAGCGATCGTTAGAAACCAACAAATTAAAAAGATGTTGGTAGATGGTTTCGTTTCATAAAAGTAGAACTCGTTACATAGACCGTGAGCCAGGGACAGGTGAAAGCAAGTCTTCAGCGTATGTGTAAAAAATTGTAGCTAGAAGTGTGTGTCAGATGTCGTTTAAGTCCATTAGTCGTTGAACTGCTCTCCCAAGACACACATCATATTGTTAGTATTGTTGATGAACCACTTGCAATAATGTAATACATATATAGCATATATACGTACGCATGCGTATACCACTCAACACCTCACCCGCCTCACATAGAGTGTGACGTACCTAGCTCACATATCATACTAATATATTCGCATATTCGTGTCCATACATCATGTGTTTTGGTTGTATGTGTGCTGTGCTACGTCACTCGTTGTCGACAGTGGGAACAATTTGATACATATACTAGTTTGGCCCCTTGGGTGAAAGGTTGTGGTTTTTTTTTACCTGCCTTTTTGAGGAGCTGTCATTCCCCGCATGCCAATGAAGATAGGCAATGTATTAACCGTGGCCTCGGTAACGCGGAAACGGAAAATCGATTTTTTCGAAAGCACATTTTTGGGAATTTTTAATGTTCTCCTTTTACCTGCCATTGCATAAAATAAAAGAAATGATATAATAATGCCCATCGAAAAAAATTCGTAGGAAATTTCCACTGATCGAAAAAGTGGAAATAAAGGTGTTAACTTGCAAAAAAATTTTGAAATTTTCCACGATTTTTTTTACCTGCCAATTAACAAAGTGGAAGGTTAAGCTGTAAGTAGCTGATAAAAAAAACTGGCAAGTGGTTTGTACATTACCAAGTACAATTTTCCGTGAAAATATTTTTCAAAAATTTTCATTACTTTACCGTTTTTTTACTTTTGACTTGAAATAACCACCTGCCATTTTATTTATCAGCAACTTATAGCTTAACCTTCCTCTCTGTTAATTGGCAAGTAAAAAAAAGTGGAAAATTTCAAAATTTTTTTGCAAGTTAACACCCTTATTTCCACTCTCTCGGCCAGTGGAAACTTCCTGCCAATTTTTTTCGATGTGCATTATTGTATCATTCGTTGCTTTTATCCAATGGCAAGTAAAAAGAAAACACAAAAATTTTCAAAAATGTGTTTTCGCAAGAATTAATTTTTCGCTTCCGCGTTACCGGGGCCGAGTGTGCGAAACTGTTCGTTCATGTTTGTTCACTTTCGTGGCTACGTCCATATTTTATATGGCGAAGAATGTTTAACTTTGTCAAACTTTCAGTTAAATACAGAAAAACACTTTTTCACAAACTAGTTTTCGGTTTCCTAAACCATCTTCAGGTGAACTCTGAAGATGGTGGATATTATGGATTTTCACAAAGTGAAACTGTCTACAATTAATTATACATCCATATTTGTTTATTTATGTTTGTTCGCTACCATTTGTTTACGTTTGCTCGCATTCGTTCATGTTCGTTCGTTCGTTATATGTAGAACTTGGCTTAATAATTAAAGTTCGTATGGTATGTAAAGGTAATTTTAAAGGATAAACGTTTTTAAAAATAGTAATTCAGTATATGAATGGTTTTAAAATATTAAATTTTTTAAAGCTATAGAAATTGCATAGCAAATGCATAATAATCTTTAAAAACGTTTATAATTTAAAATTACCGTTAATTTTTCTCTTCAGCACTATCGTGCTATCTCATAAACATGTCGTACGAACTTTAACTGTTTTATTGGAATGAATATCATGATTTTTACATAAGAATTCTATTATAAATGATCAGATAAAATTTTATCAAAATTCAGCAAAAAAAGATTATAAAATCAAATAAAATTACACTCTGTATTGACGACGCAAAGATTCTCACTCGCGTCTGTGGTGCTAAAATTAAAACTAGTATCAAGTAAAAATATACATATACGTTTAATTGGTGATTGTATTAATATGTACATGTTTCTTTCTATCGACAATTAAACGTATACAAAAATTTTTACTTGATACAACTTCTAATTTAAAAACCAGAGGCGCTCGCGTAATCTTTGCGTTGCCAGTATCGAAAATAGTTTGTTTATTTTGAAAGTTGTTTATATATATATATATTTTTTTTTACATCCGTGTAACCAGTACATACGCTTGTCTTTTCTTATTTTGAATCATTGGTGTAATACTAACAGTATTACTGACCGTCTATTGACAGTCAGACATATAGAATTGATACGGTTGATGTTATCAAAATAAAGATTAATTATTTTTGTCAATAAATAACTACAGTATTATTGATTATGTACAGACTACCTTTGAAGTAAAAAAGTCTGATTCGTAACGCTCTGAAGTGGAAAGTTTACTCGATTCCTCAACCCGAACTTAGTCGAGTGAGCAATAGTCATTTCGGTCGTACACATAAAATTAACTATTTTGCCTCCAAGTGTACTAAGATAGCGGATGCATTGCAATCAGTTTTATTAGATAAAGAATAATTTTCATTCAAAATCAAATTTTGCTTTTTAGAGTTTCCTGAACAATTTTGTTTTCGTATCTGTCTGTCTGATGTCCATAAAAATCGATGATCGTATGTGAATTTCATCTCAGTTGGCCCATGATTTGAGTGAAATCCCTTAAACACCGGCGTTAGACTATTTGTCTGATAAATTTTAAGGATATAGTTGGGGGCTAATTTAGAAGAACTTTTCACTAATTTATGCAAGCATGTTACGAGTACAATGAATCTATGTTCCACTTTCCTTAACAGTGTATTTTGTTTTAGGTTGAAGAAGATGTCAAAACAAAAGTTGTACAAGTCGGAAATATGTTACAAATTGTTCCTACGGAAGTATTACCAGAAATTATTGCAACTAATACAGTACCTCCAAAAACTGTTAAAGCGTCTAAAACTGTCGCAGATACGAAGGAAGTAATGGTAGTACAAATTCCAGTTGTCGTGAAACAGGAAGAGAAAAAGACAGTCAGTAAGTAACCAGCTGATAAATTTAAAGAAAAAAAATATTTCAAACTATTTATTTGGATGAATTAGCAATAAAGAAAAGATATTTTGAATTTCTTGTATATTTATCAGATAAAACAAAATCAAAAATAAATAAGTAAATCGCCAAGTTAAATACCGCGCGTGATAATTTGAATTTTTTATTAGTAAATCTGTAAATTCAACTACTTAAATTGTTTTTTTTTTAAATATATACTGTTAATATGCTTGTTTTGACTATACTTTTATTATAGTAGATGAAGTTCAGAGACAACGTAAACTAGAGAAAGAGAAACGTCATGCTGAACGTGAACAAAGAAGGAAAGAACGAGAATTAAAGAGAATTGAAAAACAAAAGCGAAAAGAGCAAAGACTTAAAATAAAAACTGAGAAAATGATAAAGGTTTGATTCTCTTTACATTAGTGAAAAATTAAAAATCGAATATTTATCATAATTTACTTTGTGTCCTTTTAGCGAGCCTTACTTCTAGAAACTTCTGAAAATTTTACACCAGATTTAGACATATCAGATATAATTGATAATGATAAAACAGAAGAAACCAATACAAGTAATGTTCTGCAGACAATGTGGCCGCCACCAGCTCCTCTACCAACGAATTTAGATCCTCCGTCAAAGGGAATTTTAGTTAAATCAGGATTTAGGTAAGCTTTAAAAGATTTTACGTTTTATAGAATCAGTCAAATGCCTTTTTGTAGTAAATTAAAACATGAAAGTGATAGCCCACTGGTAACGGATATATTAAGCGAAGAAAAAATAAGAATACAAAAAACGGTTAAATTTGCGGACGGAATTTGCCCAGGAGAAGGTACATCACCATCAGCAGGGGAAGATTTGCCTTCGCCACCTCCGCCTAAACGAAAGCTACCGAAAGAACAAAGATATAAAAAGACTCAGTTACGAACGAAGAAAAAAGTTAAGGTATATGTAATTGTGAAATATATTTTTGGCCACCTCTCAACGCTTTTTTTTAGGTGAAGATTATTCGACCAGCTCCTGTTGTCTCCGCAGATGATAACGACGATGATTCCGATGATAATCTACCACCACCTCCACCTCCTCCTGGTTCCCCACCACCCCATTTATGGCCTCCAAAATATTCAGTTGAAACTGTTCCACAATTTGTTGGTCCACCAAGTCATCCTCCATTCCCTGTTAATCATCCACCTTTCCCTAACGGCGGTCATTTACCACCTCCTGGTTTTGTGCCTCCAAATGTTATAATTTCTCCTCAAAAACCAAGCGGACCACCACCACCACCACCACCACCCGTGATAAACTTCTCTTCACAACCGCCCCCAATTTTCCCACCAACGCTGGGATCGGATCGGCCACCACCACCACCACCACCTCCATTGCCCCACTCACAGTTTCATGACGCTAGACAGAAAACAATGCCTGTGTATATGACAAATTTTGCTAAAATGGTATAAGCGAAGCGAAATATTTTTTTATATAATTAAAACTTGTATATAATAGATTATTTGAAATGCGTTAAATAAATTGTATAAGGTACTTATAAGTAATAACGCCTTCTGAAGGAGCATTACCGGATAAGAGTACATGAAAAGTGACTACTTTGATAAAAAATGACTACTTTGGACTAGAAACGGTAATGTACCAAAAATCAGGTCGATTGCCCGTACTGGTGGTAAAATACCATGAGGAAAAGTTTTTTCGACTTTCCTTGTATTTTCACACAGGAATGGTGGGATTGTTGTCCGACTGGAGTATATAGAAGTATATCATACACTTGTAAATATATGCTTCTTTTGAGATTTTTCCTTCATTCTAAACCTAAGAAATATGACCTTGAAATTTTAGAATTAAAAATACAGGGTCTCACAGTTTTAAAAGCTCATAGTTTTTTACCCCCTTTTAGCTACTTTAAAAAAGAAAATTTCCAGGCTATACGAGAAAAAATCATGAATGACTAATTTTGTCACTTCTAAAGGTCGAATGAGTTATTTATTCTAGACATGTGGGGTATGTTGTACATAGATAACTGAGAGTAAGGGTGTTGTGGATGATGGCTATTGCTTTAAATCGAATGTTCGCTGTAAAAAAAGGCTTGAGTAGTTTAAATCATTCACAGTTACTTCTACTAATGTAAGATACTTTGAATTATTTTATAATATTATGTGCAGATTCGCTACCAATAAAACATAATAATAAACCTACATCGTCTTCTAGTTTTTTTTTTTTTTTTTTTTTTTGTTGAAAGCAGTTTTTTTAAAATGTTGTACCAATGTACAGACAATGGACTGTTATAAGATGGACATCGTACTTATATGGGAAGAATTGACAAAATTGGTCAAGAAAATGACAATAATTAGGTTTCCTTTTTTTACCACTCGTGGCGTTAATATTCCTCATGAACTGATGTGAATATAGTAAGATAAAACGGATAAAATAGAATGTAAATACAGTACTTATTCTCAAATCGAAACACGTCGGGACTGGAGAGGTGAGTATTTCCATTTGAGAATCATCAATGTCAGTTGATGATATTTAATAATAAGGAAATACATAGAAATTACATATGTATGAAATAAACTCTTATAGTTTAAATTACTTTATATGGCGGATATCCAATGGTACTGACTCCGATTTTACATAGTGACGTCAGCGAATTATATAATATACAATGTAAATGATGCGACGCAAAATAAAAATTGTTAAGTTTATTTTAAAAACGATCGAAAAACCCACTTTATAACTGAGTTGAACATTGAAAAAGATTCCAGAATATTCTATTCAAAAGCTAACCAAGATATAGAAACTAGCGTTTCCATTTGAGAATAAGTACTGTACCGCTTTAGTACACAAGGAACACTAATGCGCTCTTATTTTTAGACGCTTTTTTTTGGATACATTGAGTTTGGTCACCTTTATCTAGACACTATGGTACGGACTGTGAAGTGTGGTTTTCTAAGACAACTCAAAATTCGTTCCTAATTAATAATAAAGCAAAGTGGATTTATTACGTACGCAGAAATCTAGAACAAACATTTTAACTGTTAGCATATTTTATGAAGCACAAAAAATAAGTAATAAATGTAAAGAATTCTTAGAATGCAAAGAAAAATCAGTAGTAATCGTAGTGACAGTGAAAACGAGAATTTCAATCCATTATGTAACTTACTTTTATCTAAACCTCACAAAATATATACCATGTGAGTTTTTTGAGAGTTGCCATTTTTATTACAGCCAAATTTGTATGATAGAAATGGTACTGGAAAAGGTTCTTTTCTTGAATGTAATAGAAATCTAACCAACCAGAACACTATCGGTTGAAGTAGCCTCAAGTACATATGCATATTTTTACCACCTAATTGATAAAGAAAAATTCAAAAATTAAACTTGGGTAAAAAATTTTTTCCCTTATTTATGTTGTTAATTAATGCATTAGATCAGTTTTATCGAAAAATTAATATATAATCTCATTTAAAAATCTATAAGTTTGTGTCATAGCTCGAAAACCATAAGAGCTATAAACCTCCTAACTATAGCAATCGGTTGCCCCCGTCAATATCTACAACTCTTATTTGAACAATTTTTCGATTAAATTAACGGTTTGACTGTAATTAAAATGGCAACTCTCAAAAAACTCACACGGTATACACTTTCAAACTGTCTGGTCCAGCTTCACATGCATAGTGAATGACATGTCATTTTAAAGATTTTAACAATATACAGATAATTATAAAGGCTGCGAATGTAAACCTATATTTTGAGAAATATATTTATATTGTTTTGTACAATAGAATCTATAAGAATTTTTGAACAACAGAATCATTGGGCCAATTCGTATCGGCGTAAGCCAAAGTGGCTTGCTCTTATTTTTAATCACATTACACTTGTTTTGAAGCGCACTTGGCTTGCTTTTGAGATATTTCTATATTCCTGTCTCACTTTCCATGTTCTAGAGAGAAGGGTCAAGTATTAACGTTCGGTATACATCGTATAGGTACTGTATACTGTATACAGTAATTAAAGAAATTACTACGTATACTGTATACTGTATACGATGTATACCGAACGTTAATACTTTCTCTCTAGAACATAGAAAGTGAGACAGGAATATAGAAATATCTCAAAAGCAAGCTAAGTGCGCTTTAAAACAAGTGTAATGTAATTACTACGTATACTCTATACGATGTATACCAAACGTTAATACTTGACCCTTCTCTCTAGAATATAGAAAGTGTGACAGGAATATAGAAATATCTCAAAAGCAAGCCAAGTGCGCTTCAAAACAAGTGTAATGTGATTAAAAATAAGAGCAAGCCACTTTGGCTTACGCCGATACGAATTGGTCCATTCTCATAACGTGATTGATTTAAAAACTATAAGCGTTTACTAAGAATCTCAGTGTATTTTTTCTGTTCCGAATTTCACAACATTGCCTGGTACCAGGTTAACATCAAAATATTTTCTATTTATTAGTTCTCTCACTAAGATTCATAGCAGAAATTGAAGTGCTTCGGCTTTTGAATACGTAATAAATTCATTTTTGCTTGATTGTAAATTAGGTACGGTTCTTTAGTTCTTATCTTAGAAAACTGCACTTCACAAACTCTACGTTGGTATAACATTTGAAAAATAGCTTTTAATAATAAAAAAAAAAAAAAAAAAAAAAAACTAAAGGACGATAGGTTTATCATTATGTTTTATTGGGAACGAATCTGCACATAATATTATAAAATAATAATAAATAAAAGTAATACTCAAGCTTCTTTTGTAGTGGACATTTGATTTAAAGCAATAGCCATCACCCACAACACCCTTACTCTCAGTTATCTATGTACAACATACTCCACCTGTCTAGAATATATAACTCATTCGACCTTTAGAAGTGACAAAATTAGTCATTCATGATTTTTTCTCGTATAGCCTGGAAATTTTCTTTTTTAAAGTAGCTAAAAGGGGGTAAAAAACTATGAACTTTTAAAAAAAATAGTCTCAAAGTGTTTCTCCAACTGTGAGACCCTGTATTTTTAATTCTAAAATTTCAAGGTCATATTTCTTAGGTTTAGAATGAAGGAAAAATCTCAAAAGAAGCATATATTTACAACTGTATTATATACTTCCATATACTCCAGTCGGACAACAATCCCACCATTCCTGTGTGAAAATACGAGTCGACAAAATTTTTAAAGTAGATATCTAAAAAGGGGTAAAAAACTATGAGCTCTTAAAAAAAAATAGTCTCAAAGTGTTTCTCCAACTGTAGGACCCTTGTATTTTCAATTCTAAAATTTCAAGCTCATATTTCTTAGGCTTAGAATGAAGGAAAAATCTCAAAAGTAGCATATATTTACAAGTGTATGATATACTTCCATATACCCCAGTCGGACAACAATCCCACCATTCCTGTGTGAAAAAAACAAGGAAAGTCGAAAAAACTTTTCTTCACGGTATTTTACCACCAGTGCGGGCAATCGACCTGATTTTTGGTATATTACCGTTTCTAGTCCAAAGTAGTCATTTTTTATCAAAATGGGTCATATATGAAGATTAGGCACTTTTCATGTACTCTTATCCACAGGGCTGGGAATTATTTAAAATGATTTCATTTTAAATATGTATTTAAAATACAAAATGGCATTTTGCATTTTCTATTTTAAATAAGTTCGATCGAACCATTTTCCATTTTGTATTTAAAATGAAAATTTGAATCCATTTTACATTTAAAATGAAAATGCATGTATACTCAAATTCATGTGCATATGTATGACACTTATATGACTCATATTAGTCATAGAACTCGAATTGAACGCAGTCTAACAAATTCTAACAAGGGGAGTATCAAACATGAGAATCACGGATTTGGGAGAAATTAATATATGTTGTTGAATATATTTCTCTGAGTATTGTAGTATTGTAAATTAAACACACGAAAAATTTAGAATAACATATCGTGTTTGATATGTATCAGTTAGTTGGTATTATCTGCAACAAGGGCCGCTGGTGGTGTGGTTAGTGTCTGCTGTCATATATGTAACTTTTTTTTAATATACAGACCTAAAGGTTCTATGTTCGAATCTATGCCTTTGCAACATAAATAATAATTCTCTTTTCAGTTTTTTTTTTTTAATTTTCTCAAAATTGTACAATGGTCAATTACATTGACGATGCAATAATTCTTTTTTAAATGGAGATATGGTATTCTTTTTTATGTTATTATTACAACTGCCATTACTTTAAATAAGGATAAAATGAAGAATGTCTAAAAATAGTATAAATAATTTATAATAAAAATCGCTTTAATTTTATGTAAAAAAAAGTCAGTAATTTAAAATTTACGATAAAATTACTGTTACATATAATGACAACATGTACAAAAAATATTATATCCCCTTTTTCAGAAAATAATTACAGACATAAAAAAAAATACCATATCTCCATTTAAAAAAAGAATGGTAGCATCGTCAATGTAATTGACCATTGTACAATATTGAAAAAATTAAAAAAAAAAATTGAAAAGAGAATTATTTATGTTAGAAAGGCATAGATTCGAACATAGAACCTTTCCGTTTGTATATTAAAAAAAGTTACATACATGAGAGCAGGCATTAACCACACCACCAGCGGCCCTTGTTGCAGACAATACCAACTAACTGATACATATCGAACACGATATGTTATTCGAAATTTTTCGTGCGTTTAATTTCTAAATAAAGTCGCATTGGCTTAAATTATTATCACTATAATACTTAGAGAAATATATTCCACAACATATAATAATTTCTCCCAAATCCGTGATTCCCATGTTTGATACTCCCCTTGTAAGTTAAATATTAGTAGATTCAATTGACTCAAATTTTTATAACTCGAGTAACAATGTTACTTGAGTTAAATTTATTACTAGAGCTACAGTTCTCTCAAGTTAAACTTTTCTGACTCAAGTTTTGTGCTATTATCTTTAAGACACGTCGATAAAAAATGTTTTGGTATTTTGAGTAGATGATTTTCATAATTTAGAAATCGCAGTTGTAGCATAGTCAAGGTTTGGATCTGTCAAGGTTGAATTAAATTTTGCGATATTTTTGAGTAATATGTTTTTGCGATATTTTTGAGAAATTTTTCAAGCGTTAAATTTTGTTTTCATATCATGTAAACTTTATAAAAATTTCTCAAAAGACTGTTCTTATTTAATTTTAGTACGTTAATTTTCTTAACTTTTTTTGTTTATTCATAGAAATAATGATAAAAAAAATTAAGTACAGCTGAACTCTTTTTTGTGCGGCGGATAGAGGCCGCATAAAAAAAATCGCGCAAAAAAAAATATATTCAAAAACATCATAAATAGCTATAAAATTCAGATCCAGATTGTACAAAAAAATTTTTGTGCGGTTGGTCGGGACCGCATAAAAAAAGTTTCATCAAAAAAACATCACTCAAAACGCTCAAAACTTAGAAATTTCCTTAGAAGTTGCTTCTATAAACAAGATAAAGCATTAATTTACACGTAGAAACATTTTATTTCAATTTTATAATATTATGAAAATTTTGAAAAATACATCTGAAACAAAATTAAATGATGCAATAACTTATGTTCTTATGCAATGTATTGATTAAATGCTTAAAAGCCGTTAAAAAGTATTTTTATCAAAGAAAGTTATTATAGTAATTGTTTAGGTTTCTTACTGTCTCGTGATTTTGATTCACATTATGCATTTTAATGGCCATTTTTTACAAACCGCATAAAAAAAATCGCACAAAAAAGGACCGCATAAAAAAAGTTCAGCTGTATAGAATAAATTTAAGGTAAAAAAGGACCGCATAAAAAAGAGTTCATTACATTTTGCATTTTATAAACCATTTTAAATAGCTATTTTCCATTTTCTATTTTAAATATGTTCAGCAAAACCATTTTCTATTTTATATATCTATAACTGAGAGGTAAAGGGTAATAAGTCTATTTTTTTTAAATTCGTTTTTGAACAGATTTGGCCTATTTAATGGTCATTATTTTGGAATTTTAATAAAGGATAATAAGTCCACTTTAATCAAAATTCGTTTTTTAACGCATTTGAGTTACTTAATGAGCATTAAATAAGCCAAATTTGTTCAAAAACGAATTTTAAAAAAATTGACTTATTACC
Organism: Brachynemurus nebulosus; assembly: GCA_035578155.1. Lineage (NCBI taxonomy): Eukaryota > Metazoa > Arthropoda > Insecta > Neuroptera > Myrmeleontidae > Brachynemurus > Brachynemurus nebulosus. Next base: position 75,151 of record JAPWDM010000042.1, on the reverse strand, counting down.
CTTTACCTCTCAGCTACAGATTTTAAATGTATTTTTGGAAACTATTTTTCATTTCCTATTTTAAATGGTTTCTATGAACCATTTTTCCCAGCCCTGCTTATCCAGTATGCTCTTTATAATTACTATGTTAATCCGTTCTAAATGTGTGTAAAGTATAATTTTGTTTCCCGGGTCATAATCAGGTTTTCCAACTGTCCGGTTATGACGTAATTTGTCCAAGCCCGGTTCTCTATGCGTTGATAATTGTAAAAAATATCGTCTTTAATAGTTTATTGTTAGATAAAGTATATTCCAAATAGTTGTGAAGTTTTCTTTGCTCGTCAAGGATATACGGGCTCAAGGTCACGAGGTTTTTTTTTTTAATTTTGATGTCTGGTCGTCAAAAATTGAAAATTGGCAAGCCTGGTCATAATTACGTGTGGCACTTTATTTGCCGTAGATACCTGTAAAGTTAAAGAGGCGTTATTATCACCAAGTACCTAAATATGATATTGTTCATTTAGTTTATTTTTAAAAGGCGAATAATATATTGTATTCTATTTTGTATTTTAATTGTTTTGATTAGTTTTTGTTTTGTTTTTAGACGTAATTATGTAATTGCAAATAAAAATAATCTCGTGTTCATTTTTATAGTCTGATTTATTTGTCATTATATAAATTATGTATATAAAAATGTATCGATAAAGTTGTATTTATAAATGTGTTTAAAATAAAATATCTTTTTTTTATTTTCATCAAAATTTATCCTGTTTTTTTTAATTCACATTATATAGTCCTTTCAAATCTCCGATACAAATGTACTTATTCAGGTTTTACAAATTCTTAACTCACATGATTCCAACTTATTGTCAGTTTCGGTATATGTAACAATACAATAATTTTAAATTATCAATCAAATCATCTTACAAGTAAAGGTCCCAAGGCCGGATCTATCAATTTTGATGAAACTTAAATATGTTGTAGAACACTAAAAACTAAGGGACACGTATTTTTTTTTATCTGTGAAAGAACGGTTTGAAGGGGTAAAATCGCCCTTCAAAAATTAGGGAAAAAATTAAAACTTTAAATATTTTCAATATTTAAAATGAAATTTCACAAAGTAAATCTCAACAGTGAACCTTTTATTGTTATTAGCGAATTTCGAAAACTGAAATTCAGCTATTACAGTAGGTCTCATGACGCAATCTGAGTCCGGGACTATGGCAGAAATATGTTTTGAGGTCCCTAGAATACGAAAATGATATTCACTAAAATTTATATATATATATATATATATATATATATATATATATATATATATATATATATATATATATATATATATATATATATTGTTCCCACGATAACTCTCGAACGAAACGTCTAACGCTTAAGACATTTTGTGTGCGGACTGGATTCTGAATTGGCTTGGCTAAGTTCGTTAGCCAGACACGTCGGATGCCCAAAAGTGGGTTTTCTGGCCATTTTTTATCATTCGATCCTATCATAAGATAGTTCGATTTTTACATCGTTGAAAAGGAAAAAAAAATTATGAAGAAAATGTTCTTATAATTTTCTTTCTATGTTAAGTAGTTTTCGAGAAAATCGTAATTTTCACTTTTGCCTTATTTTGCTCTCTTTGTCATTGTAATAAGTAATTTATATTTCTATCTCAGTTGCTTATAACATATACAAAAATTTCATTTTTTTTACGTAAAACAAACGGTAGTTATTCAAAATCTATATATTATAAATACCATATCTCTGTCTCATTTTAGCGAATTTTCAGAATGAAAATTCAGCTATTACAGCAGCTCTTATGGTAAGACCTAAGCCCGGGACTATGGCAGAAATTTGTTTTGGAGCCTCTAGAACTCGAAAATCTACTTCACTAAAATTTATATATATATAAATATATATATATGTATTTATGTGTGTACGCGATAGCGGTCGAACGAAGCATTTAATTGTTACGAAATTTGGAAAAACCGTTAATTGTTCAAAACGCTTGGATAAGTTCGTTAGCCAGACACATCCGATGCCACAGACCGGATATTTTGGGCTTTAAAGTCTTTTTTTTGTGTTTTTGATCAGAATTTAAAACTTTTTCAAAAATTTTATTACATTATCAAAAATATCGTAAGAAGTTATATCAGAGAGCTTTTTATACTTTTCTTCTATATAACGTCGTTCTTAAGAAAAATCAAAAATAATCTCTTTTTAAAAGTCTCTTTTTATTTGTTATTTCACTCTACCTCGTTTGATTTTTCTATTTAATATATATTGTGTTTATAAATGTGTCTAAGGGTGTTTCGTCACTAGTTATTTCTATTACCTAAATATATGTCAGATTTCTTTAATTAAATATTATGAATAATGTCTTAATAAATTTATAAAGTTATATTATAAATGTTAATCAATTAAACTGTACTATTTATTTGATTAAATAAACTTTTGACATATTTTTTTGTGGTGTTGAATGGCCCTTAGCTATTTGTAAACGAAGTACAAATTTTGATAATGTTAGTTTTTTGTTTTGTTTTTTTATAACAATCTGTCAAATGGAATCATTTTTAAATATATGCATATAATATGCATGCATGTATATAACCTAATTATAAATATTTTTGTTTTAACACATTATATTTATTATTTTGAAAATTTTCTTATTTAATTTTAAATAAGATGAACTAAATTAGAAAAAACTGATTGATGGTAAGGAAATTTTATAAAAAAAAAAAACGACTAAATTAGCCATGTAGCAGGAGCCAGCAGTTACGAGCCTCGCGCTTGTGTCCAAAAAAAACAATACAAATTCATACAACACGAGTTATTTAACAAAAAAAAAAAAAATAGAAAAAAAACGAGTTTTGGCTCAACTTACATTTGAATGCTAAATCAAATCTACATAAGTGACATTTTTGACTTTTTGCTAAAATAGTAAAGTATGAAAATATATGCAAACGGATTGTTTGGTGTAAAAAGCACACAAAAAAGAACTTGTAAAAACACCAATAAAATTATGTATCATTTAATTAAAAATAAATTTTAATCTGTCTTAAAATATTTTACATTGTTACACATGTAATTTAATTTCCATTAATAATTGTTAATGAATTTTAACCTCTTTACACACGACAGTTAGCTATTCAAACATTTTTACATTTGTGATTAAGTATTAATTCGTTGTTGAAAACATTCATCACAAAAGATTGGAAATTTCTTTACTGTCAAGTAGATTGTTTGTCTACAATTTAATTCAAATACTCATAAAACAATCTAAAAAATAAAAAAAATACATTAATTAATTATTAAATTTTTTGAAATATTTAACATCTTACCTGAATGGGGTTATAAGTTCCAAAATATGTTACAACCTTTCAAAATGTTGAACAATAATCCTATTTCAAATTTTAAATTTGTAATTCAATATCGACTAGATAAAATGTTTACAAATGAAAATGATTTCTACACACTAACTAAAAAAGTAATAGCCCATTTTCTGAACAAAGGAATAGACATTAAAGTATCAAAGAGATTAAATATTAATTGTGTAGACAACCCAGCAGAGGGCAACAAGTTACAAACAACAAAGCAAATTCCTCAAAGCGGCAAATTTAAATAATAAATAAAAAATTATAATTTTTTGTTTAGTCTATTTAAGAAAATAATTAGTCAATTAAATAAGTGTTAATTTATAATTTATTGAAGTAATAATTTTGATTACTAAAATCTAAATCTTTTTAACAATGATTTATTATTAAATAATCAATACATAGATATATAATACAATTAGAAAAAATGTTATAAAATTTTGTGAAAAGCACACAGCCAAGGTTACTTAACGGATTTCGACTAGTGAAGTGTCTATGAATAGAGCATCATATCAGGGGTGGCACAAGAGAGCCTGAATTTTCAAATTTGGTTTCATTATTAGTTGTTATCGTTAGTTACGGAGCCACAAATTTTAATTTTTTTCCAAAGCAATTACACGTAAAGTAAAATAAATTGTTTATTCATTTTTCTTATAGAAATGGATAAACGGATCTCAGGTAACTGTACTATTATAATTTAAATTAAAATAAGATGATTTTGTTAGTATAAGTGAGGGCAAAATTATCACCCAGGACCTTGGGACCCCAAAAAAACTTCTTCATACTAAACAGCTGGGCGGATCTCAAGAAGATGTTGCGAAAATATGATATGCTACTGAAATATGAATATTACTTGCTTTTATAGTATTAATTATTTAAGTAACTGTTTTTGTACAGAATTTCAGAATAGCGAATTAAAAAGTGAAGTATATATAGTGAAGTATATATATATATATATATATATATATATATATATATATATATATACAGGGTGTAAAATATATAACTCTCCGAAAAAATAGGGGAGAAAGGTCTCAATTTACTAATTAAGTTTTGCTAGTTAAATTGTACCGATCAAGTTTCATTTCAGAAATTTTCGATTGTCAAAAACGTGTTAAAAAATGGCCCCTAGAAAAAAAAACTTAATCAGGCTCTGATTACTTATCATTTTTTTCCTTTGCTTTTTGGAACGTAAATTTTTTTGTCAACAAAATATTTTTACCTGCTTGTTTACGGAATCTTTTTAAAATAGCTATACAGCAGTGTCCATAAAAATTTGAACATGATTTTTAATGAAACAATCTACGTCATATTTCAAAAAGATAGATTTCGTCAAATCTCATTAAATTATTTGGAAATTTAACAAACACCTGCAATCGATTTTAGTAATCACTGACTGTCAACTTTAATCCAATTCTTTGACACATTTAACACATTCAGGGCTGCCTCTAACTTTGGCGTAGTTCAGAACAAAATTAAAACTAAACACCCCTCAGAATAAAGATGGTTTAATGGTTAAGGGCGCTTTTCTAATCATGGGACTGGTGACATGAAAATATTTTTTTCACTATAAAATTTAGTTTTTTACGAATTATGACACAACAATTAAATTTAAAACATTTCTAAAATATACAATCGGTTTATTATTCATGCACATACAAATACTTTTAATTTTAATACTTTGATTTAAAGAAAATCCAGTACTTCTATTGTTGAAAATATGGTTATTTTCGAAGTGAAAAATGTACTGTTTTATTATTGATAAAATGATAATATCAGTCGTACCCATGTGACAAATATGTATAAATAGGTTACTAGTGTTTTTAATAAATAATAAATTTTCAGAACAGTATATGTATAAATATCCAAATGACAGGTACCTAATAAATAACTTGAAAATATCTTTTTTTAAAAATAACTAATGGTCCAAGAGCCCGCCGTATGCAAAACCTATGATAAGATACCTATGTATTTTTTGTAGGTAGTACTAGAGTCCCTATAATAAATAGAGTCGTGACATGTGTGCTGAACGCTGATTGGTTCCGGCATTTTGTATCCAATGTTTTCGTAAAATACATTGGAAATAAATTAAATGTTAACAAAAACCATTTAGTTTAACTTAGAAAGAATAATTAAATTAAAATTTTTAATTGTTCATTAATTCATAACTTATTAACAATAATTATGTACTCAAAAATATTTACTCAAACATGTGATAATTAATTTTGAAGCTTCCCGCTCTGTTTTGGATACAAAATGGATGACATGTCACGACTCTATTTATTATAGGGATTCTAAGTAGTACTACCCCAGACCTAAATTTTGCCTGCATGATAAAAATATGACGTCACTTCCGGTTATGGTTTTGTTACGTCATCAAATACATTGATGATATTTACACAAAAATGAAAGCTGCCAGATCTTAAAAATTCGTAAAAATATGGCTGCCTTCATTGAAAGGTTTTTTTTTTCAGTGAAAGCAGCCTCATTGTTGCGAATTACTAAGGCCTGGCAGCACTCAATCTTTTTATTTTGGACTTCGAAACCTTCGTTTTGGTGTAAATATTATCAATGTATTTGATGACATGACAAACCCATAACCGGAACTGACATCATATTTTTATCATGCGGGCAAAATTTTGTAATTCTAAAGAAAGCTCCCTTTAGCGCTACTTACAAAAAATCGTTCATCTATCTTATACATACGTTTTGCATACGGTGGGCTCTCCGGCTATAAGTTTTGTGTACATATTATGTGCAAATAGAATATAATATCAATATGTATATGGACATACACACAGTAATACTCACACACATACATATGTATTACATATTTCAGTCTTTTTTTTTAGGGTTCCGAAGAACTCTAGAAGCTGTTGTAATTTTTTAATGTGACTGGGTTGTAACATTTTCAGAAATTCTACGCCTTTGGAACACGAAATTTTGCAAATATAATACATGCTACAGATAGATATCTCAACTAACCGTCAATTTTACGTTAAAGTATATTCTGATATTTGTTAACATTTCCAAAAATTCAAATCAAAATTATTAAGAGAAATGTTGAAAAATAATTCTACGTATACTGTTTGCAGATTATCATTAGAAAAATCTTTTAAAGTTAAAGTTCTTTTAACAACTTTTATTCTTTACATCTCGTTTCAGAAATATTGTGTTTCAAAGTCTATGTGATTTGTAAGGAATCAAATTACCACTTAATTGACCCTTAAATAACACAAACAGAAATAACATTGTGATTGTCGAATATATTTATTTATTTTCATAGTAAACTGTACAAAATAATATAATGCCACCTATTTTATTCGGAAACTACAAAAATGCAAATAATTCAGAAGCCCTGCTTAATGTGTGTATAAAACGCACTTGGACAACTCTTTTAATAAGTGTTGTATATGAATATGGAGATTGTATGTGTGTGCTATCAATGCTATAGTTGTTTATTTATTTAAAAAATTTTTGTCTAAGCGTGTGACGATGATATGGATGTCTGTGTGTTTGTAAGTATGCGATGTCTGTTTGTCTACTGAAACTTGAGTTCGCTTAGGTCGGGTTGCAGGTAAATTGGTATTTCAAAGTGTTGCTGAAATAAAAGAATAAATATGGTAAAAAATTTATAGCGGTGACTTTCATGTGGACATTTAAAATTTTACGATAATGATAACTGATGCAGATACTTTCGCATTTTCCGTTAAAGTTTTCCTCTAAAGTTACTCAATTATGAATAAAAAATTTTCTTTTAGATAATTGAAATACATTTTTGTTTGTAATATAATTGGCCTTTCGTCACATCTGTTTTTCTTTACAAACTTTTAACTATACCCCTTTTCAAATACAATTGATCATGAGTTGTCGTTAAAAAATTAAATAATTCTTATATTCGAAACAAATCAATCTTCTATTCTTTTCTAAAAACAAACTGCAAATTTAAAATTTACGCATTTGAAACAATGAAAGAGATAAAGCTAAGAAAACGGGAATTACTCAAACTCGTAAGTGATGACTAATGTTTAAATTTAAGTGAAATAGATTATATTTAAAATCGTTTAAAAATTAATTTTTGATCTTAGTGAGAAAATTGAGAGAAGAAAAAATAAATCGTTATCAAACATTGTTATTAATTTCTGTTTTTCTCTTATGTACTTTAGCTGCAAAACTATCGAATATGGAACACATTGTACAGATTTGACATATGTACATACCAATACATAAAACGGGTATTTAGTTTTTATAGATAGTGAAGAAGTTGTCTACCAATGTATCAACAATTAGAAATTCATGTTTTATGATAGTTAAAAGAAAATGTTTTTAATTTTTGAAAAATTACAACTCATGGAAATTTTTCTTGTGTATTTTTTTCATTGTTCTGTTCTGTTCTTTTTATTTGTTTGGTAATTTATTTGTAAGTGTAGTTTTTAATGTAATTTGTTACTAAATTAATAATGTGCTATGCAAATATTGATATCAGAGTTATGGTTTTTGCAGTATTCATAATGCACTGTGATATAAAAAACTAAAAAATTTTAAAAACTAAAAAAATAATTCATAAACTTATTTTAAGCAAAATTTATGAAAAACTGTTCGCTTTTCTGTGTACAATATAGTACTTATAAGTTCGACAGTGAACACATGTTTACATATTATAGTAAAATAAAAAAAATTTTTTTGTTTATTTTTAAAAAAATTTTTATTATACAGGGTGCGAATAATTTTAGTTTGGTCAGAGGCGTATTCAGGGAAATTTATATTAAACGATGAGTTGGCTGGGATGCGATTTTTTCAGATAGCGAATTCCGAAAAAAAATTTATGTCTTCGGCAATTATACACCGAGATAAACCATCTGTTAAAAGGAAGAGAGTTATTTACTTTACACCCTGTATATATATATATATATATATATATATATATATATATATATATATATATATATATATATATATATATATATATATATATATAATTATATATATATATATATATATATATATACAGGGTGTAAAACAAATAACTCTCGTCCTTTTGTGGAGGGCGACTCCTAGCAAACTGTAGACACTAAAACCGCAGGAATTTTTTCGAAATTAACAGTCGCGTCACCCCTCAAACGGATAAGAGTCATTTCCTTTACACCCTGTATATAATATATGCACACATACATATATACATATATATATATATATATATATATATATATATATATATATATATATATATATATATATATATATGTAGGTGTGTATATATATTATATACAGGGTGTAAAGGAAATAATTCTTATTTCCTATATCAAGGGGTGACGCGACTGTTAATTCCGAAAAAATTCCTGCGGTTTTAGTGTCTACAGGGTGCAAAGAGTCACCCCACAAAAGGACGAGAGTTATTTGTTTATATATATATATATATATATATATATATATATATATATATATATATATATATATATATATATATATTTGTGTGTGTCTGCGCGATAACTCTCGAATGAGGCATTCAATCTTTACGAAATTTTGTTAGAAGTTCAAAAGTCTCAAAAGCTGGGACGAGGTCGTTAGCTGATATGTCCGATTTTTAGAAGCCATTTTTCACCATTTTTAGTGATTTTTTGGTTAAACTTATTTAAATGCATATGTGCTATACTATATGTGATCCGCCAGGGTCCTGGGGACTCAAAAGTAAAAAATTTACTACTCAACCGATTTCGAAAATCTTATCACTGTTATAGAGTTAAATTATTTTAGATGGATACAAGTTGTTATATGAGATCCGTCAGTGTCCTATCTTTGAAAATTCGCTATGTTATGCAGGTGCTGCGACAGGGGTATTTTTAAATTAAAACTAACCAGATATTTTAAGCATGTGTAATGAAGATTTTTTTAATTTTTTTATTGAATTTTAAATGAACAAGATAATGAAGGTAATGTCATGATATAATATTATTAAATATTATAGAAAGATAACAAACATAATAATAATGTTTATATGCCAGGAAAAAAATTTTAAAGAACTAGATCGATTTTGAAAATTTTTTCACTGTCAAAGATCTAAGCTATTTTAGATATTTTAGACAGATATAGATTACGTAATGTAAGGTCCGCCAGGGTCCATGGGACCCAAAAGTGTTAAAAATAAACTAACCGACCGATTTTGAAAATTTTTTCACTGTTAGAGAGTTAAACTATTTTAGAAAGATATAGATTACCTCATGCAAGGTCCACTAAGGTCCATTGGATCTAGAAGTGTCAAAAATAAAATAAGCGACCGATTTTGAAAATTTTTTCACTGTCAAAGAGCTAAGCTATTTTAGATAGATACAGAACTCGTAATGTAAGATCCGCCAAGGTCCATGGGACCCAAAAATGTCAACAATAAACTAACCGACCGATTTTGAAAATTTTTTCACTGTTAGAGAGCTAAACTATTTTAGATAAATATAGATTACCTTATGTAAGGTCCGCTAGGGTCCATTGGATCTAAAAGTGTCAAAAATACAGTAACCGACTGATTTTGAAAATTTTTTCACTATTACAGAGGTAAACTATTTTAGATGGATTTAGCTTATATGTTGTATGAGGTCGGTCAGAGTCCTGGGATCTTTTAAGCGCCAAGAATAAACTAACCGACCGATTTTGAAAATTTTTTCGCTGTTAGAGAGCTAAACTATTTTAGATAGTTATAGATTACGTTATGTAAGGTCCGTCAAAGTCCATGGGACCCAGAAGTGTCAAAAATAAAATAACTGACCGATTTTGAAAATTTTTTCACTATTGCAGAGGTAAACTATTTTAGATAAGTACTCAACTGATTTTAAAAATCTTTTCACTCTTAGAAAGCTGAATTATTTTAAATGGATACAGGTCTTAGATGAGATCCGCCAGTGCCCAATATTTCGAAATTCGCTATGTTATGCAGATGCTGCGACAGGGGTATTTTTATTTTCAAATTCAAACCTATAATACAATATTATTTACTTGTCTTGTACACATATGAACCATACAACCATAATCCACCTTTCAATTCCTTTGTTTTTAGGTGGTTTATCATATTATCTTCAAAAATCTTATCAAATTAAAAATAATATACTTATGTCTATCTTTTAACCATCGCTTCGTCTAATTCTTTTTTCTTTTTTAAGCACTCCTGACACTGCAATTGCAGTTGCTACTAATAACACAGGTCGTAGATCGCACATTTCTTTATTAATAAAATTTTTTGTCTGTACTGAGGTTTCGCGATGGAGTTTCAGCGTGTGTGTGCTAAATAAACGTGATACAAATCTCAAATATATGTATCGCTATCTATCGGTACCAGGTATCGATACAGATCTCACCGTGTATGGGGTCTTTAACGTTAGCTAACAGAGCTTGCACCGTTACAAACCAGAGGGCTCTGATTCAAATAATTAATGCACGTTTAGATATCTTTTCATAGTTTTCCACGGTATAAATACTTAACTTCTGAAGTACAGCCACATTTAAAAATTATGGAATAAAAACAATCAGTCACCATGTTAGAAATTGTTGTTTTAACCCTTTCCAATCTTTTTTTTTTTACTAAAGTGTTGCCACCAGCAGGGTCTGAATTAAATCTAATCTGGCGAATCTGACATACATCCATCTCTCTTCGACACTAAAATGCCAGCCACAGAACAAATAGAACGAATACATCTATCTCTTTTCTGCAATCACGTATGGGCATTTACATATGTGCATCTTAGGCTACTTAGTCCATAGAAAAAATTATATACATATAGAATCCTATCAAAAATAGGGCCATATTGCACATCATTGTACTTTCTCCCCAACTGTAAGATGGCTCTCAGTGTCCGTTTTTTCGCTCATTTTATACCTATTCGTTTCGTCATAGTTCGTCCGTTTCCGCCATTTCAACAAAATACAAAACAAATGATGGACGTATAAAACACGTTCTAGGCTTTCTAGCGTAGGGATGAAAAAGGCGCGCGCAAAATCGATTCTCGACTTTAAAATCGACTTTCATTTTTTCGATTCGCAAAGTCGATTAATTGACTCTGATAGTCGACTTTTCGACTTAAATCGACTTTTCAAAAATTTATTAGTTTATTTATAGAAACTATTAAGTATATACTTTAAACAATCTGTACTGTATTAGGTATGTTTTAAACAATTTATTAAATAATGAACATATATTTTTAAGAATTTAACAAGAGATAATTTATCATTAAATCTCACGCGATTTGGCGTTAAACATTAAAATTAAAATTAAAATGGACAGTTGAATTAATGGGTCGATTCGTATCGGTGTAAGCCAAAGCCGCTTGTACTTATTTTGAATCAATTTACACTTGTTTTGATATATACATCGACGTATACGCTGTATACATCGGTATACAGCGTATACGGTATACGCTATATACCGAACGCTAATACTTGACCCTTCTCTCTAGAACATGAAAAGTGGGACAGGAATATACAAAAATATCAAAAGCAAGCCAAATGTGATTCAAAATGAGTGCAAGCGGCTTTGGCTTACACCGATACGAATCAGTCCAATGTTAAGCTACCGTTTAATTAATGTTAAGCTAATGTTTTTGCGCGATTTATAAATGCACATTGCACATACGCAAAAAGTCGAAAAGTCATCGAGTGAGAGTCGATTCCAGGTCGACTTAGCGTAACTGAAATCGATTCTAAAAAGTCGATTATTTTTAGTAAATAATCGACTTTCGACTAAAGTCGGAGTCAACTTTACCATCCCTATTCTAGCGTTTTACACGTTACATATCTTACGTGGTAGACATTTTTATTTCTATCGTGTTAATTTATTTAAAAATATTTTTATTTAAATTCAAATTAAATTGTTATTTATTTTTTGTGAATACACAGGTAATTGATGGAATTTATTTATTTGATTATATACAAAATAAGGAAATTTATTGTTATAATGCAATAAAAATTAATCAATATTAACCCTATTAACCCTAGATCCACGAGACAATCATAAAATCATCGTTAAAATTTACGAGCACTATCAATCTATCATATAAACAAAACGATAAAAACTGTAAATAAATTGACACGTCTTCAGTTATCACAACAAATAAATAACAGAAGTTTTAAAACAAATAAATTTTGTCGTCAATTTTAGGGTTAATCGAGTCTTGTCGGATTATTAAATACAAAAGAACAACTGAATTGCTGCTTATTTGAAATACACTAGTAATCCGATTGAGAGAAAGAAAAATGCGTATGTATTGGTCACACGGATATAAAAAAAAAAAAAAAAAAACATTAAAATTATTTTATGTAAACAAATCATTATATATGTATACAGGATGGAATTTTAATAACTCTTATACCTTTTGGTGAATTTCGATAAAATTTCGTTTAATCATGGTAAAATTTTATCGAAATTCACCAAAAGGTATGAGTTATTAAAATTCCACTATTTTTTTTTTTTTTTTTTTTTTTTTTATATCCGTGTGACCAATACATACGCATTTTTATTTCTCTCAGTCGGATGACTAGTGTAATCTATAATTCAAAGGTAATTAATTACAGAATGTAATGATTAATGAATATTAATATTTGTAGCATGGTGGCAGTTTACTGTGCTGTTTCCAATTGTTTTGGATCAAAGGAGAACAAGCGTAGGTTTCCTAATACAGCTAAAGATTTGGACCGCTTTAAAAAATGGTTAGATTTATGCCAGAATAGAAGACTATTGGAAATGTCTCCAGAAAAGGTTTATACGAACTGCAGAGTTTGTAAACTCCATTTTCGAAATGAAGATTTTGGTCCAAATAATATTCTTTTACGAAGTGCATATCCCAGCTTAAAATTACCAGGTGAGATCCAATATGTTTATTTTTTTAATAATTAATTTAAATCAATAGTGAATTAGTAGCGAATTTTTGTTTAAGAGGATAATTTTTACACCAAAAATGTAATTTTTCTCCAGTTATTTTTTTAGAACAAAAAAATGTGTATATTCACTGGCCAAATTATTCAGGAATTAGTTTTTGAAATATACTTTCATTAATTAAATATCATTACGTCCCTAGAAACAATTTCAATTTTAAAATCAGTAATTTTTTATGTATTATTTTAGTTTCGGAGAAAAATGTTTTAACTGATCTCGGCGGCGACCAAGTTTGCTCTCCTGTTCAAAATTTGTTAATAGGGGAAACATTTTCAACTGGCTCTGAAATTCTGCCTGCTTTGAAAGATATGTCTCCGAGAGAACAACGAGAGAACCTTGTTTATTTGACGATCGATGTATAGAGCAACCACAGACTTCGAAATCAGGTAAGCAAAACTAAGCAGAAACTAACAAATAGTTCACTGATTTAAGCGTTATTTTGGGTAATTGTGGTCCGATTTGGATGATTTTTTTTAAAATGTTTGTCATTACGGCAAATTAATAACTACATAGTCACTGAAATAAACAAAAATGAATATTTTTGATAGTTTTATGGCTTTAAATGGACAAAAATGTGAAGCTCTTCGGAATAACAGGGTTCCCACAGACCTGGAAAGTCAGGGAAATTGATTCACAGTCATGGAAAGTCAGGGAAGGTAGTGAAAATAGGCCGAAAGTCATGGAAAATTGGTCAAAATCAAGATAAATCAGGGAAACTCTGGTAAAACTATAAGAAGCGCGCGTTTTTTTTTTTTATAGAGGTTAGAATGCTGTTGTAATATAATCTTTGAATTTTAGAAAACATCCAATATTTCGATTTTTAGTGTAATGTATTTTTGTAAAAGTTTTTTGTTACTTATCATAACTTTTATATAAGTCATATGTAAGTTAAGTTTTAGTAAGGGCGGCTATGGAGATGGAGACCGTATTAAATATACTCTGTTTCAAATACAAATTTTGACCAATAATCCTTTTGTACTATCCGTGATAGACAACATATACCACATTACTATAGAGATATAACCCCAACAAGGGGGAACAGGATGTATTTTTGTCTTATGTACGTTACGGTTATTATTAGAGTATTCATTCTTTTCTTTGTTTAAAAAATTGATAAGAAAAATAAAATTAAAGATCAAATATAATCGGTGTATTCATTTCTTGTAAATTATTACTAAATACATAACAAAAGTGGCGACGAGGAAAAGGAAAAATAATAATAATTACGAAAATGGAACAATCAAGAGAAGAAACTATATCAATTTTGGAAGCGTTACAGTTGCAATCAAGAATCCTAGAACAATTACTACAGAATAATACAGGCAACACGGGAACACAAACCGAAATACATAAAAGCACAATACAATTTGAAACCTTTGATGAAGAAAAGGAAACATTCAAATCGTACAAAGAGAGGTTAGAAAATTTTTTCGAGCTAAAAAATTTACATGGGAACTCACCTGAAATAAATATGATAAAAGCAAGAATTCTAATTAATGCATTAGGCGCAAAATATTATCAGTTGTTATCAAGTTTGACATTACCTCAATTACCTGCTTCGAAACCATATGATCCCAGTGAACATTTTTCTGTAAATTTTATGTCAAAGTGACAGAACTGAAAGTCACCTGTTACATAAAATATGAGTCACATATGACTCACATGTAACTTACAATTTCCCACTTATAAACGTAACAATGTGACGTAACATTGTTATGGTCTTGTTACGTTTCAGGAAAATATAACTTTGATGTTACCTTATAGATAAAAATACGCCTTACGCCTTCTTTTGCAAAAAGCAAATTCAATATTCCCCTTTTTTGTTTCTTATTAACATTACATCACATATTACCAACTTTGTTCATATACATACACCTAAATTATTATTGTTTTTTTTTTCTTTTTTTTTGTTGGCTGTTACAGGATTCGAACCGTTATCCAAGCTGAAGCATCATTTAAATTATCGACAGTCTTAACCACTAGACCAAACTGACTTATTTATTCTCATCGTTATATATTAATATATATCACAAAATAGTAAATAAAGCCTTACAAAAATTTTCATAAGAGTTTAATTTTTAAATTAATAACAAAATTAATTGTTTTAACGACGTATTAACGTTTTTTTAATGAAATGTCACAATCATGACTCTTTTGTTATGTTTTTGTGACGTGTCAATATTAATAAAACATTTCACTTGTCACTTTTGTGAAATGTTTTGTTACCATATTAATTTTAAATGTATCAGTTCGCGAGGAGTTATCAATTTAAAGATTCCTGTAGTTAATACGTCACAAAAACATAACATAAGAGTACTGTTGTGACGTTTTGTTCAAAGTAACATTGTTAGGTCATCGGGACATAACAAAAGAGTTATGATTGTGACATTTCAATAAAGTAACGTTGATACGTCACAAAAACATAACGTAAGAGTCAGTTCTGTGAGGTTTTATTAAAGTAACATTGTTAGGTTGCGAAGACATAACATAAAAGTCACACTGTGACGTTTTATCGAAGCAACCTTGATACATCATCTAAACGTAACATAGCAGTCACAAATGTGACATTTTATTACAGTCACAATGGCACGTAACTGTTACGTAACATACAGGTACCAATTAGGTATATAACGTAAAACTCTAATTTTATATAACTGTTATGTCACCCATAAGTCAAAAAAGTTGCGTAACTTGTTATTTCCTTGTTACATCACATTTACATTCTATGTTCACTGGGATGAAATAATCAGTCTGTTAGAAAAACAGTTATGCCCACTTTCAAATGTTCAAACAGAACGACATAAGTTTTTTTCATGTATCCAAAAAAGTAATGAGTCCATAACTCAATATATTGCAGAATTAAAACATTTAGCTACAACTGCGAATTGGACATGTCAAGATCCAGATTGTAAAAAACCGATAAACTCCGTACTACAAGCGCAGTTCATTAGAGGACTACAAGATGTAGAAATACGCGAACAAATATTACAACAAGGAACTGATATTAACCTCGAAAAAGCAATAGAAATAGTATTAGCTATCGAAGCAGCGAAAAAACAAAATAAAATGTATGCGACATCATCAGGGACTGAAGTGAATCAAATAAACAAAATAAGTAATTATACAACACTATCATCAAGTGGGGGAGGAAACACCTCGTATTATAAAAATCAAGGAAAAAGAAATTATAAAAACAAAGACACTGATGTCAATCATGTACAAAATATCTGTCTGTGTTGTGGTAAAGAAGATCACATTGCAAGGGACTGCAGGACTAAGAGAAAACTTAAATGTAACAGCTGTGGAAAAAAAGGTCATATTGAAAAAGTTTGCATTTCAACTAAATTGAAAAATAATAAAGCTGTCAAACGAATAGAATACCCCTGTCGCAGCATCTGCATAACATAGCGAATTTCCAATCATAAAAGTTACTTTTTTTCGAAAACCCGCTTACCTAGAATAATGGTTCAAAATGTATTTTCTGTGATTTTCTTGGTTCTTTACCACAATGTAAAAAAAATTGGAAAAACTTTTAAATTTTGGCAAATTGTTTGCAAAAAACTCATTTTTTTGAGGTTTTTGGAATTGGACGTGTCTGACTGGAGAACTCATACAAAATTTTTGGACTTCCAACGTTTTATTGTTTTATTATATTTGCATCCCAAACTAGTATCTATCCTATAAATATAACAAGTTTCATCCAAAATGAATTTCTCGGAAATATAGGCACTTAAATTTTCGAAATTTCTAAATTAATTTAAAATAGAGTTAGTCTCCAGAAATTTTGTATTATGGTAAATTTAATTTAATAAATGACAAGTATATAAGTATAGTAATTCTAAAGCATTCGCATAGAACAATAGTTTTAAGTATACATGCACATAAGTAAAATAATTTTTGAATTTTCCTGAAGGAAGGAAATATTTTCCCGTAATAAAAAGTATCCTAAATGTTGACGCAGGTAATAAGTTATCACTACACCAGATTTCATAAAAATCCGTTCAATAGTTTTCGCGTAATATGTGCACATGCTCAAAAAGTTTTTTTATTTTCCTGTGGGAATGAGCCACTTTCCCGAAATAAAAAGTATCTGAGATGCTGACTCAGGTAATAAGTTATCACCACACCAAATTGCATCAAAATCCGTTCAATAGTTTTTGCGTACTGTATGCACATGCTCAACATGGTTTTTCCATTTTCCCGTGGG
The DNA here is from genome assembly GCA_035578155.1 of Brachynemurus nebulosus. Taxonomy (NCBI): domain Eukaryota; kingdom Metazoa; phylum Arthropoda; class Insecta; order Neuroptera; family Myrmeleontidae; genus Brachynemurus; species Brachynemurus nebulosus. The sequence goes on along the minus strand of JAPWDM010000042.1, from coordinate 57,678 downwards.
AATGAGACCTTTTCTCGAAGTAGAAAGTAGAAAGTATCTTAGATGTTGATCCGGGTAATAAGTTGTCAGCACACCAAATTTCATTAAAATCCATCCAGTAGTTTTTGTTTGATGCGTGAACAGACGAACAGACAGACAGACAGACAGACAGACAGACAGACAAAAATTTTAAAAATCGCTGTTTTGATATCTACATCGATAACTATTTACAGTATCTACACAATTTTTAAAAAATATTCCCTATACAGAAACGGTCTCGTTACATTTGTATTATATCTATAGATTACCTATTAATGGCTCTTTATATAAAATATTAATTTTTTTTTCAAAATAAATCGCCCCCTGTTCTAGGAAATATATATTTTTTAAATTTTTATAAAATTTCTTATGAAAGTGAGCTTCTTAGACAATTTTATTTTCAAGAAAATGTATTAAAACATGAACATTTAAATGTTGGCAATTTCTGTATTGTGGCGCTATCGGTTGTCCGCGTTAGTTAACTACTTTATTTAAAAGTTCGAATAAAATTCCAGTCATTTTAATTTTTAATTGTTCAGGAACTTCAGTATGATAGAAGCAAGCAAAATAATATTACAATTTATTTATGTAGATACATATATGATGGAAAGTTAAGAAAAGAAAATGTTTTTTTGGAAGTTCGTGTTTAAGGTAAAATCGAAAAAACTTGGAAAATTTAATTAGTAATTAATTTTTTAAAAATATTTTTAGGTTTGGTTGTAAATGAATCTACTGTTGATCTTTTAATATGATACTGAACTATTCATTATTTAAAATGAAAAATTGTGTACTTATTAGATGATGAAAATAAAAAATTAGTAGTTTGAAAAACCGGAACAAATCGAAGTCAAAAGTCTGTCGGGACACCGGAGCTAGAACCGTAACAAATCCGGGAAAACCAAGACGTATGGACACTCTACACGGATTGTGAATGTTATAAACTTTAAGTTTTGATTTTTAAGCATATTATGAGTGAAATTGAAAATTAACAACGTGTGAAATTTGACATTTTAGTTAAAGTGCATATAAAATATAATACCTACATGTTTTTATAAAAATGCAAATATAAATAAATGTTTTCTGTTTTTTTTTTTTTTTTTATTTTAATTGTTATTAATTATTTGGCTTTTTTAATAATTTAGAATTTTTCTGTCAAATGAATAAATTCTGAAAATATGAATTTATGACATAATTTCAGTAAAAGTGAAAATGAAATTTTTCACCCACACTTTTGTAGTGCCAATGTACATCACTGGATCCCAATTTTCAAATGGATAGATAATTTCAGTAGCGTAGAAACTAATTATTAAAAAATTGCAAACCAAATGTGTTTATATGATAATACGTACTTATAAAAAAGATGTTTATATACGTGTTCTTCCGAAAATCGTAAATAATTAACTTTCTCTCGATGAAGTTGGATTGACAAACATTTACATTAGGGATGTTATGGATATTCGTAACCGTAACTAAAACTACCGATATCCGAAATAATTAAATATCCGAAACCGAAAGCGTATACGAAAATGAAAGTTTATAAGTCTAGCAAGTACTTAACACATTAATATTTTTTGTATATATCAATATCTAAAAATATTTCAGTCCCTTTTTGACAATCTTGCCAGAACTTAAACACTTTTTTAAATATTTTTATTGTTAAAATCGAAACGTTATTTTGAAGCCGGTTAAAATTAATATATTTTACATTAAAATGTCAATACAATCACCCGCTAGTTAATTATCGCTAGATTTGATGCTAGAAAATTGAGAAAAAACAGGTCATATAGATTTTTTTTATTTAGATTTTATTTGTAATGATTGAATTACAAAATTCAAAAGGATGTTAAAAAATGTGTGTATTCACTATGAGCTCTTGCCTGTAGTAAATCCAGCTGCTCAAAATCGATTCCAATATATCAGTTGGTCAGGACGGCATTTGTACATAATTTTAATATTTTCTTTAAGAAATAGTATTTTTTTTTTTAAATACTTGTTTGATTTTTTCAAGGCGAGTACTTTTTACGATGTGTGTTTATCAAATTCTACAAAATAATTAAAAAAAAAAACATTGTAACCCTACTATTTTGAAATTTTCAAAAAAATATCATGAAAATTACCTCATATATGCTTTTTCTGAGTTAATTATTGAAAAATATTCTATTTTCCGAGATTTTTAAGGTAAAACGAGCAGATGTATGGTTTTTGTTAAACAAATTTCAGTTCTTTAATACATTTTTGCCTTAAAATATTTAATATTGTCAAAAATGTATGATACAACTTGTCAAAATTAACTGACAAAGAAAAAGAATATAGCCGAATCGTTAAATTGGATTTAAAAAATCATGACACGCTACTTATAAAGCGGTTTTTTTCGAATTTAGCTCGTAAAAAATGAGACAGAAAAAAAAAAGAATGCGAGTGCGAGTGAAATGGAGAACGACATATTTCCTAGTTTTTCTCGAAAAGTAAGTAATTTAGAGCAACGGTATAAAAACATTTTTTATGCATTTTACCTTTTACTATGGCTTGGTGTAAAAAAAATTTGAAAAATTGCTTATTCTGGCAAAAAACTCATTTTGTTGACAAAAAACACCCGGAAAACCTACTTCTGGGCATCCGACGTGTCTGGCTAACGAACTCATCCAACGATTTGGAAAATCGAATTCGCACACAAAATTTCATAAGCATTAAACGTTTCGTTCGAGAGTTATCGCGCGGATACATATATATATATATATATATATATATATATATATATATATATATATATATATATATAAATTTTAGTGAATATCATTTTCGTATTCTAGGGACCTCAAAACATATTTCTGATATGGTCCCGGGCTTAGGTCGCACCATGACACCTGGCGTAAAAGCTGAATTTCCAGTTTTGGAAATTCGCTAAAAAGAAGATGATCAAGGGGATAATGATGAAATATATGAAATAAATCAAGTAGTAGGAAATACCAACCAACCATTTATAGTTAGCGTTAAAATAGCAAATAAAAACCAAAATTTTGAGCTAGATACAGGCAGCGAAATGACAATAGTTTCTAAAACAGATTTTGAAAAATTGAATACAGATATTGCGTTGAAGGAGACAAACGTGCAGTTTCGTACATATACACGTGAAATATTTAAACCACTGGGAGTAGCTTGTGTACCTATTCAATATGGTAAAATACAGACCAAAGGAAATGTGTATGTTGTATCACAGAAATTATCACCTGTACTAGGAAGAGAATGGATCAGAAAGCTAAAAATAGATTTACAGAAAACATCAGAGGATACACAGCACACTGAGACAACAAACATGGTATATAACATAAAGACAGCGGTAGTCGATATTATCAAAAATTTCTCAGATGTATTCGAGCCTTCTGTGGGACTAATACCAGAAACAAAATGTAAGCTGTTACTGAAAGATGACGCCAAACCAAAATTTGTAAAACCGAGAACAATACCGTACTCACTGCAGGAGAAAGCGAAACAAGAAATTGACGCATTTGTAGCACAAGATATATTAGAAAAGACTGAAATGGCTGAGTGGGGTACACCGTTAGTACTTGTGCCTAAACCTGACAAAACCATTAGAGTTTGTGCTGATTATAAAGTCACACTTAATAACCAGCTACATGACAACAGATACCCTATCCCAAAAATAGAGGACATCTTCAATAAACTCAATGATGGGAAGTATTTTTGTGTTTTGGATTTATACAAAGCTTATTTGCATTTAATGCTTGATGAAGAAAGTCAGAAAATAGCGACAGTATCAACGCCATGGGGCCCATATCTGGTGAAAGGACTTTTTATGGGCATCAAGACAGCACCTAATATATTTCATAAGGTTATTGATCAAATATTAGGTGGATTAGAAGGTACTGTTGCTTATTTTGACGACATTTTAATTCAAGGAAATACACTCAAACAATGTGAAGAACGTCTTATAAAATGTCTTGAACAGCTAAGAAAATATAATTTACACGTCAACAAAGATAAGTGTAAATTCTTTGTAACTTCCATTAAGTATTTAGAGCATCAAATCAGTGAAAAAGGGCTTGAGAAAACACCAGATAAGGTATAAGCAGTGTTGCAAGCCTCACGACCAAGTAATGTCAACGAAGTAAGGTCTTTCTTAGGATTAGCGCTGTATTATGCCAGGTTTATTCCAAACGCTTCGTCTATTTTGTACCCACTAAATCGACTTTTACAGAAGAATATACCATTTAAGTGGATACAAGCTTGTGAAGATTCTTTCAAGAAAATTCAAGCTGAAATTGCAAGTGACAGAGTACTAGTAACATACAATCCAGACCTTCCTCTAATTTTAGCTACTAATGCTAGTCCACATGGACTTGCTGCTGTTCTGTCACATATCCAAAATGGAGAAGAGAGACCAATTAGCTTTACATCTAGGTCATTGACAAAAAGTGAATGCAACTACAGTCAGTTAGATAGAGAAGCAACTGCTGTTTACTGGGCCTTCAAGAGATTTTACCATTACTTATATGGTCGAAAGTTTACTCTTATCATTGACAACAAACCGTTGGAGCGAATATTTCATCCAGAAAAATCACTGCCGGTTATTTCGGCTCACCGATTATTAAGATACGCTCAATTTCTTAGTGGGTTCGATTATGAAATTAAGCATAAACTCTCAAAAGAACATGGTAATGTTGATTATTTTTCAAGACATCCTGTAGAGCTTAACATTAAACTAATAGATTATCTGGAAGATTCTTTCCAAGTAAATGAAAACATTCTATCAATTATGACTGATATATCACCGATTACTGCCGAACAAATTCGAAACGAAACAAATCGTGATCCTCAACTCAGTATAATAAAGAAACAGCTTCTTAACGGAGAAATTCGAAACCCAGAATACACGATTCATACAGGCATTGTCATGAGAGGGACTAGAGTATATGTACCAGCTTCTCTTCGACCGGCTATCTTGCAAGAACTTCATTCGACGCATATTGGTATGGTTAAGATGAAAAGTATCGCACGTACTTTATGCTACTGGCCTGGAATTGATAATGAAATTGAATGTTTAGTAAAAGCTTGTAAAAGTTGTGCTGAAGTCAAGAAGGACCCTGTGAAAGCTCCTTTGCACCCATGGCAAACACCAGAAAAACCATGGCAACGAATACATGCAGATTATGCTGGACCTTTCAAAGATCATCATTTCTTTATTGTGATAGATGCTAAGACAAAATGGATAGAAATGGCCATGTCTGTAAAACCGCCTACTTTTCAATCGACGATAAACGCCCTAGATGAAATTTTTGCAAGAAACGGACTACCACATATGCTTGTCACTGACAATGCTACTTTATTCAAATCTCAAGAATTCAATCAATTTTGTCAGCAGAACGGCATTGAACAACGGTTCAGTCCACCAAATTATCCAGCGACAAATGGTCTCGCAGAACGTGCTGTACAAACATTTAAACAAAAACTCAAAGCGTTGGCAGACGAACCTGGTAATATCAAGGATAAATTAAATGCTTTCCTATTTAAATACCGAACCACTCCTCTTGGTGATGGCAAGACTCCTGCGGAATTACATTTGAACCGGCAACTACGTACACGTCTTCACTTAATTAAACCAGCAGACACTCTGCCAGGTTTATCTAATGTAGACCAATCCTACCGATGTTTTAAGCCTGGGGATCGAGTACAAGCTCGTAATTATTCGGGATCTACATTATGGAAGTTTGGCACCGTCTTAGAACGTTTAGGCAAGTTACGTTATCTTGTAGAATTGGACCACGGATATACAATTCAACGACAAATTAATCAACTTCGAAAAACAGAGGTTGATATTACTGCATCAGTCCCTGCTGCACGACCCTGGTAGGGTAGATCGGGGTCAGTTGGGCAATTTTTTGGGAAAATTTTAATAGCATCAACTGAAATTAGTACAGGAAGAATAGGAAAATGATAATATTAGATAAAATTCTTATAGTAATCGCTTCAATTACATATTATAATAAGAATAATTATTTAAATTAAAAAATATCTTTACCGTTATTGTTCAACTAATACTTTTATTGAGGTATATTGAGGTAAAATGAACATGAAAAAATAACCCCATTCAATAGAAATGATCAAATTATCAAACTCAATTAATCTACACTTTTCCAACTAAACACACTACAGAGGTAAGTAGGGTAGATCGGGGTCAGTTGGGCAATTTTTTGGGAAAATTTTAATAGCATCAACTGAAATTAGTACAGGAAGAATAGGAAAATGATAATATTAGATAAAATTCTTATAGTAATCGCTTCAATTACATATTATAATAAGAATAATTATTTAAATTAAAAAATATCTTTACCGTTATTGTTCAACTAATACTTTTATTGAGGTATATTGAGGTAAAATGAACATGAAAAAATAACCCCATTCAATAGAAATGATCAAATTATCAAACTCAATTAATCTACACTTTTCCAACTAAACACACTACAGAGGTAAGTAGGGTAGACCGGGGTTAGTTGGGCAATTTTTTGGGAAAATTTGAATAGCATCAACTGAAATTAGTATAGGAAGAATAGGAAAATGATAATATTAGATAAAATTCTTATAGTAATCGCTTCAATTACATATTATAATAAGAATAATTATTTAAATTAAAAAATATCTTTACCGTTATTGTTCAACTAATACTTTTATTGAGGTATATTGAGGTAAAATGAACATGAAAAAATAACCCCATTCAATAGAAATGACCAAATTATCAAACTCAATTAATCTACACTTTTCCAACTAAACACACTACAGAGGTAAGTAGGGTAGACCGGGGTTAGTTGGGCAATTTTTTGGGAAAATTTGAATAGCATCAACTGAAATTAGTATAGGAAGAATAGGAAAATGATTATATTAGATAAAATTCTTATAGTAATCGCTTCAATTACATATTATAATAAGAATAATTATTTAAATTAAAAAATATCTTTACCGTTATTGTTCAACTAATACTTTTATTGAGGTATATTGAGGTAAAATGAACATGAAAAAATAACCCCATTCAATAGAAATGACCAAATTATCAAACTCAATTAATCTACACTTTTCCAACTAAACACACTACAGAGGTAAGTAGGGTAGACCGGGGTTAGTTGGGCAATTTTTTGGGAAAATTTGAATAGCATCAACTGAAATTAGTATAGGAAGAATAGGAAAATGATAATATTAGATAAAATTCTTATAGTAATCGCTTCAATTACATATTATAATAAGAATAATTATTTAAATTAAAAAATATCTTTACCGTTATTGTTCAACTAATACTTTTATTGAGGTATATTGAGGTAAAATGAACATGAAAAAATAACCCCATTCAATAGAAATGACCAAATTATCAGACTCAATTATTCTACACATTTCCAACTAAACACACAACAGAGGTAAGTAGATTAAATTACTTAGTAGAAAATTACCCCACACAAAAGACATAAATAAGTCACTTTTTTCCAACTAAAAACATTTGGAGGTAAATTGATCATGTAAAAATTACCCCACATAAAAGACTTAAATAAGTCACTCTTTTCCAACTAAACACTTTAGAGAGGTAAATTGATCATGTAAAAATTACCCCACATAAAAGACTTAAATAAGTCACTCTTTTCCAACTAAACACATTAGAGAGGTAAATTAATCATGTCAAAATTACCCCACATAAAAGACTAAATCAAGTTAGTGTACATATTTTAACGTAATGTAAGTAAAAATATTGAAATCTTCGTATATGAGATTGTATTTTTTGATTTTTTATACTTTTCATAAAAGTAGTTTATAACGTACATTATAAATAACAAAATAGAAATTTTCTCCAAAACTATCAATTTTATATATAAAAAGGAAATCTATATTCGTTTGTTTTAACAAAATTCATCATGTTTTGAAAAAAAATTTTGAAATATATGAATTTTTTGTGATTTTGATTCTTCTAATATAGTATGAATATTGTACACCTAAAATACAAATGGATATTAAATTTGTAAATACGTAAACCTAAATCAAGCTAGTGTACATATTTTAACGTAATGTAAGTAAAAATATTGAAATCTTCGTATATGAGAATGTATTTTTTGATTTTTTATACTTTTCATACAAGTTGTTTATAACGTACATTATAAATAACAAAATGTTAATTTTCTCCTAAACTATCAATTTTATGTATAAAAAACTAATCTACATTCGTTTATTTTAACAAAATTCATCATGTTTTGAAAAAAAATTTTGAAATATATGAATTTTTTGTGATTTTTACTCTTGTGATATAGTATGAATATTGTACACCTAAAATACAAATGGATACGAAATTTGTAAATACGTAAACGTAAGTCAAGTTAGTGTAAATATTTTAACGTAGTGTAAGTAAAAATATTGAAATCTTCGTATATGAGAATGTATTTTTTGATTTTCTATACTTTTCATAAAAGTTGTTTATAACGTACATTATAAATAACAAAATGTTAATTTTCTCCTAAACTGTCAATTTTATGTATAAAAAACTAATCTACATTCGTTTGTTTTAACAAAATTCATCCTGTTTTGAAAAAAAAGTTTTGAAATATATGAATTTTTTGTGATTTTGGTTCTTCTAATATAGTATGAATATTGTACACCTAAAATACAAATGGATATTAAATTTGTAAATACGTAGACGTAAATCAAGTTAGTGTACATATTTTAACGTAATGTAAGTAAAAATATTGAAATCTTCGTATATGAGAACGTATTTTTTGATTTTTTACTTTTCATAAAAGTTGTTTATAACGTACATTATAAATAACAAAATGTTAATTTTCTCGTAAACTATCAATTTTATGTATAAAAAACAAATCTACATTCGTTTATTTTAACAAAATTCATCATGTTTTGAAAAAAAATTTTGAAATATATGAATTTTTTGTGATTTTTACTCTTGTGATATAGTATGAATATTGTACACCTAAAATACAAATGGATACGAAATTTGTAAATACGTAAACGTAAGTCAAGTTAGTGTAAATATTTTAACGTAGTGTAAGTAAAAATATTGAAATCTTCGTATATGAGAATGTATTTTTTGATTTTCTATACTTTTCATAAAAGTTGTTTATAACGTACATTATAAATAACAAAATGTTAATTTTCTCCTAACTATCAATTTTATGTATAAAAAACTAATCTACATTCGTTTGTTTTAACAAAATTCATCCTGTTTTGAAAAAAAAGTTTTGAAATATATGAATTTTTTGTGATTTTGGTTCTTCTAATATAGTATGAATATTGTACACCTAAAATACAAATGGATATTAAATTTGTAAATACGTAGACGTAAATCAAGTTAGTGTACATATTTTAACGTAATGTAAGTAAAAATATTGAAATCTTCGTATATGAGAATGTATTTTTTGATTTTTTACTTTTCATAAAAGTTGTTTATAACGTACATTATAAATAACAAAATGTTAATTTTCTCGTAAACTATCAATTTTATGTATAAAAAACAAATTTACATTCGTTTATTTTAACAAAATTCATCATGTTTTGAAAAAAAATTTTGAAATATATGCATTTTTTGTGATTTTGATTCTTCTGATATAGTATGAATATTGTACACCTAAAATACAAATGGATACGAAATTTGTAAATACGTAAACGTAAATCAAGTTAGTGTACATATTTTAACGTAATGTAAGTAAAAATATTGAAATCTTCGTATATGAGAATGTATTTTTTGATTTTTTACTTTTCATAAAAGTTGTTTATAACGTACATTATAAATAACAAAATGTTAATTTTCTCCTAAACTATCAATTTTATGTATAAAAAACTAATCTACATTCGTTTATTTTAACAAAATTCATCAGGTTTTGAAAAAAAATTTTGAAATATATGAATTTTTTGTGATTTTGATTCTTCTGATATAGTATGAATATTGTACACCTAAAATACAAATGGATACGAAATTTGTAAATACGTAAACGTAAATCAAGTTAGTGTACATATTTTAACGTAATGTAAGTAATAATATTGAAATCTTCGTATATGAGAATGTATTTTTTGATTTTTTATACTTTTCATAAAAGTTGTTTATAACGTACATTATAAATAACAAAATGTTAATTTTCTCTTAAACTATTATTTTTACATAAAAAATACTTATCCACATTTGTTTATTTTAAGAAAATACATGATAATTTTAAAAAAAGTTTTATAATTTATGAATTTTTAATAGTTTTGTATCTTATGATAATGTATGAAAAATGTACATTTAAAATACTAATGTAAGTAAGATATTGTAATACGTTAACAAAAGTCAGGTGAATGTATAATATTTTAACCAAAAGTAAGTTAAAGTATTGAAATATTGGTATATGTGAATGTTTTATTATGATTTTTCTAACTATTGATAAAAGTTGATAAAACGTACATCATAAATAACAAATTATAAATTTACTCTTAAACTATTATTTTTACATAAAAAATACTTATCCACATTTGTTTATTTTAAGAAAATACATGATAATTTTAAAAAAAGTTTTATAATTTATGAATTTTTAATAGTTTTGTATCTTATGATAATGTATGAAAAATGTACATTTAAAATACTAATGTAAGTAAGATATTGTAATACGTTAACAAAAGTCAGGTGAATGTATAATATTTTAACCAAAAGTAAGTTAAAGTATTGAAATATTGGTATATGTGAATGTTTTATTATGATTTTTCTAACTATTGATAAAAGTTGATAAAACGTACATCATAAATAACAAATTATAAATTTACTCTTAAACTATTATTTTTACATAAAAAATACTTATCCACATTTGTTTATTTTAAGAAAATACATGATAATTTTAAAAAAAGTTTTATAATTTATGAATTTTTAATAGTTTTGTATCTTATGATAATGTATGAAAAATGTACATTTAAAATACTAATGTAAGTAAGATATTGTAATACGTTAACAAAAGTCAGGTGAATGTATAATATTTTAACCAAAAGTAAGTTAAAGTATTGAAATATTGGTATATGTGAATGTTTTATTATGATTTTTCTAACTATTGATAAAAGTTGATAAAACGTACATCATAAATAACAAATTATAAATTTACTCTTAAACTATTATTTTTACATAAAAAATACTTATCCACATTTGTTTATTTTAAGAAAATACATGATAATTTTAAAAAAAGTTTTATAATTTATGAATTTTTAATAGTTTTGTATCTTATGATAATGTATGAAAAATGTACATTTAAAATACTAATGTAAGTAAGATATTGTAATACGTTAACAAAAGTCAGGTGAATGTATAATATTTTAACCAAAAGTAAGTTAAAGTATTGAAATATTGGTATATGTGAATGTTTTATTATGATTTTTCTAACTATTGATAAAAGTTGATAAAACGTACATCATAAATAACAAATTATAAATTTACTCTTAAACTATTATTTTTACATAAAAAATACTTATCCACATTTGTTTATTTTAAGAAAATACATGATAATTTTAAAAAAAGTTTTATAATTTATGAATTTTTAATAGTTTTGTATCTTATGATAATGTATGAAAAATGTACATTTAAAATACTAATGTAAGTAAGATATTGTAATACGTTAACAAAAGTCAGGTGAATGTATAATATTTTAACCAAAAGTAAGTTAAAGTATTGAAATATTGGTATATGTGAATGTTTTATTATGATTTTTCTAACTATTGATAAAAGTTGATAAAACGTACATCATAAATAACAAATTATAAATTTACTCTTAAACTATTATTTTTACATAAAAAATACTTATCCACATTTGTTTATTTTAAGAAAATACATGATAATTTTAAAAAAAGTTTTATAATTTATGAATTTTTAATAGTTTTGTATCTTATGATAATGTATGAAAAATGTACATTTAAAATACTAATGTAAGTAAGATATTGTAATACGTTAACAAAAGTCAGGTGAATGTATAATATTTTAACCAAAAGTAAGTTAAAGTATTGAAATATTGGTATATGTGAATGTTTTATTATGATTTTTCTAACTATTGATAAAAGTTGATAAAACGTACATCATAAATAACAAATTATAAATTTACTCTTAAACTATTATTTTTACATAAAAAATACTTATCCACATTTGTTTATTTTAAGAAAATACATGATAATTTTAAAAAAAGTTTTATAATTTATGAATTTTTAATAGTTTTGTATCTTATGATAATGTATGAAAAATGTACATTTAAAATACTAATGTAAGTAAGATATTGTAATACGTTAACAAAAGTCAGGTGAATGTATAATATTTTAACCAAAAGTAAGTTAAAGTATTGAAATATTGGTATATGTGAATGTTTTATTATGATTTTTCTAACTATTGATAAAAGTTGATAAAACGTACATCATAAATAACAAATTATAAATTTACTCTTAAACTATTATTTTTACATAAAAAATACTTATCCACATTTGTTTATTTTAAGAAAATACATGATAATTTTAAAAAAAGTTTTAAAATATATGAATTCTTAAAAATTTTGTATCATTTACTATTAATATGTAAAAATTTTTTCTAAGTTCAAATATACATTGATTTTGTATGTAAGCGATGTTGTTGCAGTCATCTGACTTATATTGAGTACAAACATCGTCTTACGATGTGTGTTGTTACTGTACTATGTTTTATGTGTCTATATAAAAATCAAAAAAAATGAAAAAAAAATGAAAAATTTTAAAAAAAATTCTTATATTTTAATATAAACTTTAAAAAACTTCATTAATAATTATATATTTTATAGTTTTTATCATTTTTATAACAAATTAAAACAAAAAAATATAAAAAAAAAGTAAAATTTACCACGCTGCAAAATCCAAAACTTATATATGATGATGGTACCTTTTTAAATATCGATGTGTGTAGTTGACTTAAACATTATGAACGGTTCGGTCAAAGTATATATAGCTATTATGTATGTGTGTAAGACCATTACATTAATAGTTTTATTTTGACTAAGTTCTGTTCTTTTGAAAATATTATTTTTTGTTAAGTTGATATTTTCAAATAATTTTTATTTACTACAGTAACATCGTAAAGGTACTTCATCGAAAAATTATGAAAATATATAAAGTAAGTGTTTTGGTATTAAAAAAAATATGTGTTTTTATTTATTAAAAATTTTTATGATTTTTATTAATAATTCACATATATTTTTATTAACCCAAAACCATTTATATATAATTTTTATAATTTTTTAATATTATCCTATATTATGTCAAAGCAAGTCCATGGGCTATAGGTGTTAAGCCTTAGGCTCTTATGTGGACAAACAATTTTATAAAATAAATTTTTTAATAAATTTATAATGCAGAAACTCACTACATACCAAGCGCGAATGAAGTGTGTTATTCGAACGTTAAATAAATATATATTTTATATATTTAAAAATTGTCGCATACAATCTAGCGAAGAGTTATGAGCAAATGTTTGAATTATTTCAATAAAACTATATTACTTAAAATATATGGTAATAGTTTTTATTCAAATATGAATATTTTCAAAAAAGAATTTTTTTTATTTTTCTAAATATTAAAAATTTTAGAAAATATTTTTTATATAAAAAGTAACAAAAGAAATAAATTTATTTTTATTTCAATTTTTGTTATAATTTTTATATGTTTATATCAGTTTATGAAGAAATTTCATACTGATTAATAAATGAAAAACTTTTTAAAATATTTCTTTTTTTTTAAATTGGAATAATTTTATTAAGTTGGAACATACAGTTCCCTGGTTGATCCTGCCAGTAGTCATATGCTTGTCTCAAAGATTAAGCCATGCATGTCTCAGTACAAGCCATATTAAGGTGAAACCGCGAAAGGCTCATTATATCAGTTATGGTTCCTTAGATCGTACATACATTTACTTGGATAACTGTGGTAATTCTAGAGCTAATACATGCAAACAGAGTTCCGACCAGAGATGGAAGGAATGCTTTTATTAGATCAAAACCAATCGATGTTAACATATTTTTATAATATATTTTATGTTTTTTTATAATTTCATATATATATTTAATATATGTGCATCGTAATAATTTGGTGACTCTGAATAACTTTTAGCTGATCGCACGGTCTTTATAGTACCGGCGACGCATCTTTCAAATGTCTGCCTTATCAACTGTCGATGGTAGGTTCTGCGCCTACCATGGTTGTAACGGGTAACGGGGAATCAGGGTTCGATTCCGGAGAGAGAGCCTGAGAAACGGCTACCACATCCAAGGAAGGCAGCAGGCGCGCAAATTACCCACTCCCGGCACGGGGAGGTAGTGACGAAAAATAACGATACGGGACTCATCCGAGGCCCCGTAATCGGAATGAGTACACTTTAAATCCTTTAACGAGGATCCATTGGAGGGCAAGTCTGGTGCCAGCAGCCGCGGTAATTCCAGCTCCAATAGCGTATATTAAAGTTGTTGCGGTTAAAAAGCTCGTAGTCGAATTTGTGTCCTACACTGTCGGTTCACCGCTCGCGGTGTTTAACTGGCATGTTTTGTGGGACGTCCTACCGGTGGTGAGGTATAAATTATATATTGTATAATATGGTTATAAATACTTGTATTTTTATTTAAATTTTTATTTTTATGGTAAGTTATTATTTATATTTTTACTTGCTTGAAAAGTTTAAAGTATACTAGTTAAATTTTATATACTAATATGTACATTAAAGTATAATTTATCGTAAGTGTTAAAGTTATTTATTTTTTATAATTTAAATAATGGAGACAGCCTCCCAATTATAATCCTATCGCGGTGCTCTTAATTGAGTGTCGAGATGGGCCGGTACGTTTACTTTGAACAAATTAGAGTGCTTAAAGCAGGCTTTAAAATTTAAATAGTGCCTGAATATTGTGTGCATGGAATAATGGAATAGGACCTCGGTTCTATTTTGTTGGTTTTCGGAAGTTTTTCCGAGGTAATGATTAATACGGACAGATGGGGGCATTCGTATTGCGACGTTAGAGGTGAAATTCTTGGATCGTCGCAAGACGGACAGAAGCGAAAGCATTTGCCAAAAATGTTTTGATTGATCAAGAACGAAAGTTAGAGGTTCGAAGGCGATCAGATACCGCCCTAGTTCTAACCATAAACGATGCCAGCTAGCGATCCGCCAAAGTTCCTCCGATGACTTGGCGGGCAGCTTCCGGGAAACCAAAGCTTTTGGGTTCCGGGGGAAGTATGGTTGCAAAGCTGAAACTTAAAGGAATTGACGGAAGGGCACCACCAGGAGTGGAGCCTGCGGCTTAATTTGACTCAACACGGGAAACCTCACCAGGCCCGGACACCGGAAGGATTGACAGATTGAGAGCTCTTTCTTGATTCGGTGGGTGGTGGTGCATGGCCGTTCTTAGTTGGTGGAGCGATTTGTCTGGTTAATTCCGATAACGAACGAGACTCTAGCCTACTAAATAGACGTACTTTATTACCGGCATCTCAAGGCCCATCGGCTGTATTGTTACTGAATGTTATTTGTATATTTTGTTTTAATATATTTATAATATGTATGATTGATAATATTCATTTATGTTTTTTATTTCTTTGGGGATAAATTTCTATGTGTAATTACTTAATCTGCATTAATGATATATTTAACATGATACATTAACTAAAGTGACATCAGTTTTTTGATGTGGTTTTTACTGCCGGCGTACAAATAATTCTTCTTAGAGGGACAGGCGGCTTCTAGCCGCACGAGATTGAGCAATAACAGGTCTGTGATGCCCTTAGATGTTCTGGGCCGCACGCGCGCTACACTGAAGGAATCAGCGTGTTTTCCTCTGGCCGAAAGGTCCGGGTAACCCGCTGAACCTCCTTCGTGCTAGGGATTGGGGCTTGCAATTATTCCCCATGAACGAGGAATTCCCAGTAAGCGCGAGTCATAAGCTCGCGTTGATTACGTCCCTGCCCTTTGTACACACCGCCCGTCGCTACTACCGATTGAATGATTTAGTGAGGTCTTCAGACTGGTGCGCGGCAATGTTTTTAAAAGACATTGCCGATGATGCTGGAAAGATGACCAAACTTGATCATTTAGAGGAAGTAAAAGTCGTAACAAGGTTTCCGTAGGTGAACCTGCGGAAGGATCATTAACGAAATATAACAAAACTTGATTTTTGTGATTTTTTATATATATATATTAATGTTTTGTTAAAATATTTTGTTTATAAATTCCTTATATTTTTATGTAAGTAAAAGAAAAATTTACTTTTTTTCTATAACTTACTTTATAAAATATATAATTTTTATAATATAAAAATTATAATATTGTAATAAATAAACACGTATTTGGATACCAATTTTTAATATATTAAATATATTATTGGTTATAAAGTTTTACATCCAAATGTTAATTTGATTTTTTAATTTTTTTTGATATGTGTTTATTTTTATATATCAATATATAAATTTTTTTTTTATATTAACAATATTAAAAATTTATTGAATCTATATAAAATAAATAGCATATTCGTAAAATAACAAAACAAGTTATTTTCAATATGTCTTATTTATAATATAGTTATTTAATAAATGAGTTTTCTTTAAAAAAAAAATTTTTTTTTTTTTTAATGTTTTGTCAAATAAACAAGCAAGCACTGTATCTAATAAAATTTTATTAAATATTATTATTTATTCTTTTATACAAATGTAAGTCAATAAAAAATTGTTTTTTTTATTGCAGTCTTTTTATTATTATTTTATAATAATAAAAAAAGTATAAATTTTTATTTAATATAAATATTTTTTAAAATTTAATAATATAAAGATTACCCTGAACGGTGGATCACTTGGCTCGTGGGTCGATGAAGAACGCAGCTAATTGCGCGTCAACTTGTGAACTGCAGGACACATGAACATCGACATTTCGAACGCACATTGCGGTCCTTGGATACTGTTCCCGGACCACACCTGGCTGAGGGTCGTATACAATAATAAAAGATTATTTTTAATAAAGGATATATATTTTTAAAATATATATCTTATGAATAATAAAATGAATGTTCGTATATTTTTTTAATTTATACGTCATTCTAAATTATATGATGTTTTTAATGTATGTATTTTTAATATTATTTTTCTATATCTTACTAATTATAAAATATATTTTTTTATATATATTATAAAATAAAATGTAAGAATAAGAAAATCCAAATAATACATCACATCATTTTAATTTAATAAAAAAGAAAAGATATTTTCTAAAAATATAAAAATATTGGAAAAAAAATTAAACACATAGGGTAAAAGCCCCCTTTGTGGAACGGTATCTAATTATGAACATTTACATATTAATGAAGTTATTTCTGAAAGAAACGTCTGATACCAAAAATTATTATTAATAGAATGATTGTTTTTCAATTTAAATTCACCTCGCATTTAAAATTTCCTTACTTAATTAAATAAATAAATATGTAAATGTCAAAACTGTTCCAGTATTAGATACCGTTCCACAAAGGGGGCTTTTACCCTATAGTAATGAAAACCAAAAATTATTCATGTAAATATGTGTTTTAAAATATCGAATTATTTTTATTTTATGAAAATATGAAATAACGAAATAATTTATTTCTTATTAATTTTCATATAAATATTAA